>CM024186.1:1200000-1800000 GCA_013433145.1 Ascaris suum | reverse complement strand
AATTGCAATTGCTCATGTGTCCAAATACCCGGCTCCACCTTTCAAGCAACTTCACTAAATCCCAATGTTTTGAGTGGTCGATAGATAGAAGAGCAACCTGCTTTCTTCTCTGACGCCTAAAGCACCTACCATACCTGTCATAACTTTACGTGTGCCACTGACAGATGACATAGATAGTCGTTCAACAGTCGATAGATTTATGACGGCAGCGATTCAATCAATAAGTGATTGAGTGATTCAAGACGTCATCTCATCGCGCTGAACTGATAACAATAAAAAAAACGCTGATGACGAAAACCTTAATAATAATGAAGTGACAAATATAGATATTTTTATTAACTCATACATACCTCAACTAACAATCTATCAAAATATTTAATAAATGAAGTTCCATAGAAAGGTTTCAGGTAGAAAATTGACATGTATGCGAAGAAAAAATGAAAATAGAACAGAAAAGTAATCAAAGCAAATGAAAATATCCGATTTCGAAAGAGGAAGACAACGGAAGTGGATGAAAATATGCAACGCGCATTAAAAGATCAGAGAAAAAAATCGTACAACAGAATATGAGCGTTACAAGAAACACCAAACTAAATAGCAACTATTTACAGTCAGAGACGACAAAAACCTAGAAGGAGCCCATTTGGTAAATTACCGGTTAGTTGTAAAATACTAGTAGTTAAGGATAGTAATAAATTCATAATGCAGTAATATTTTTTATGTTTTTGCCGATCTGCTTTACGAGATTGCCTCATTGAGCGTGTCTGTCTGTTTGTCTATTTGTCTGTCGGCTTGTCTGCCCAATAGTTTCGCTCCGTAATTACTGAATTCATGAACGACAACAATTCGTTCACTTATCTCTTACACAACTAATAATCTTCCATAGACAAATAAACAGTTTCAAAGGCCAACAGTGAAAAAAACTTTAAAAAAAAAAATATTGCGCCAAAAAAAAATAGCGCAATATTTCGTTCTCTGAAATATTTTCGTTGTTCTCTGATCGACTAGTTGAACAGAGATCATAAAAAATCAAAATGAAATAAAGGAGATTTCACTGATCACTTTCGTATTTTTCATTATCGATATGCTCAATTTTTCGCTGAAAAAACGAAAGAAAAATTCATCGAATTCTTGAAAATTTCAATAAAAATAAAACTCATTCGTGAAAAATTAAAGATTTTCTCGTCAAAAAAAAAAATTCATTCAATTAAAGCGAACGAAAAAAGAAATTTTCTTTTTAGTTCAATTAAATATCGAGCTTATAAAAGATACACAACTTTCACGAAATAACTATTTGTGAACTAATTCAAATAAACGCCTATAATGTCGAAAAAAAATTACTCTATATGCAAGAATAGTAAAAAAAAAATTAATTCCTAAAATTGTTTATATTTTTTGACGTTTAAATTATTAGTATTTGCTTAAATTGTTCAATATTAATGGCACTATGTTTTAATTGCTCGATTATAATAAATTCAATAAATATATAAAATCCAACAAAGAAAAACAATTGGAAAATTTCGAAGAATTAAGACATGAAGAAATTTGCTACCAAATATCGATGAAATAATAATAGATGATTTTATATTTGTTGAAAAAAAAATTTCCACCTTTAGATGAATATATTGACAATTTGATGCGTTAAGAAGTATCTTCTTTAGATTTTCTTTCCTTTCTTTTTTCAGCAATAAATAAATGTGAAATTTAAGAAAATTTTCTTTCCGTTTTGTCGATTTGAAGCGTTCTTCGCGTATTATTGGATAATCTAAAATGAAATATATATGAGCAAGAAATTTCTTTCCCTTTTGCGGCTAAAATTGTTGAAAAAATTTGCTAGACGAATATTCTTTTTAAGAAAATAATACTATCCAGTTCGAAAATAAATTACTTTCGAAATTTCCATTATTCGATGATAAAAGAAATCCCGTACACGTTATGCAATTTTAATTTTGCTAACATACTGTAAGCAGTGTTATTTGACGTCCAACAATTACAACAAAGCGGAATCGCAACTAATATAGCACTCTCTATGAGACTATGTCGACGATGGAAGTAAATCGTTCGAGTAGACCGTGAATTGAATATCTTGTGAGATCGTTTTTGGTGCATCTGATTGACGGGTGGTAGGTACTGCCCAAGGCTGCAAGTCGGCTGAACCCCATATGCTGAAGAACACGATTGGCAGTAGCGCGATCGCAGCCGACATCTCGAATAGCACGGTCCATTGACTATGAGCGGCGATGTCTAATATTAGGCCGTTTGTCACTTTGTTGATTATACTGGAATAAAACTACATCACGAACATTCTGAATGGCGGAGTGGTAGGAAAGCATATTCACACAATAAAGAGCCAAAGTTCGACTTCATTCAAAGAGCAAACGGTTAGTTTTATCGCCAAATAAATAGGGCATAATAAAAATAATTCTAATAAAATAAAGCGAAGAGTGAGGGGGACGGGGGATGGGAAGGAAGAGAGCGCTCATGTTGTCTTCCTTAAATGCGTACAATTGCTCATTCATAACAGTTACTAGAGTTCGCTTCATTAGTAACTTTTTTCAAGCGAAGAGGCTATAATGAAAGAATCGGATTGCAAATGACTTTAATTTCTTAGCAACAGTGGAAAGTTTCACCTTGAAATAGCGGCAGCTGAGAAGGCAATTCCTGTGATAATACCCGTATATGCAGGGGCAATTTGCAGAAGTGCTGTTTGTACGCCCGGTGTATGCAAACCTAAAATTATGAATTTCATCCTAGTTGCATTTTTTTTCAATACGGGACATAATATATTCCACGAAAATAATTGAAAATTTAAACTCGAACTAAAAACTTCACAAAACTCCATGAAAATTCACGAGAAATTTCATTGCAAAATTTTCCCTTACTTTATTTTTTTAATTTTTATGGAACAATGAAAAACTGAGAAATTTAGATAAATCGCTCCCTGCATCGTATCGATTATTAGTTCAAAACGATATCTGCAAATGTAAGAAAATATTGGATCATGAAAAAACATTTAAAATCTTGAGAAAAGAAGGTTGCATGCAAATGAAGTCGCAACTTCTCCAGTGCTACTTAACTATATTTCTTCTGGTAGTTTAACTCACTTTTTCCATAAGCGAAGGATGCAGAAATGGCGAAATGAAAGGTGAAATAGATGTGAAGAAAAGACAAAATGAAGGTCGAAAGAAATCTGAAGGAATGATGGAATGAGAAGACCGGGAGGGATGTGTAGAAAAAGAGGAACGAGATCCAGAAAATACAGGAAAATACGAACCAGCAAAAGCATTCGCTGTGCACATTACAAATATCGCATAGGGAACTTCATCCTCACGAGTTAGAAATGGTACGACAGCTAGCGATATGCCAAGTCCCGCTGAGGCGATCGCGTTGAATACTTTGACAAGAGGCGTTCTATCCAAAAGACAACATCCATGCCTACGGGCACTCAGATACGACGAAAATGACGAGGAAAGTGTCTTACTAAGCCATAAGCTCAACAGTGGTAGAGCTGATAAGAAACCGTTGGCCGCATCAGGAACACCCAATACCTCATCGAGATAAGTAGGCAGCAACTGCAAATAGCTAACATTTTATGGTAAGTCACAACGTAGTTTTAGATCATTTTTGGTGGATATAGAGGTCACAGCTTTTCAGCTATAAAATATCGAAGATGATAAAAATATAAGCACATAACCTAGTAATATAGTGTATTTCAAATACTTCTTTACTGCACTGATGTCGTAAATTGTAAGTGATAATTAAAGTACCTTATCAAGATAAAATTGGAAAGGCACAAAGAGAATATTCTATTGCAGTAAAAAAATATATGCTAAAGATGAAGGTATACTTACAGAGATCATTATAACAAGAGGATATTCGTGACAAACAAGAGCGAATACAGCGACGATAAATGGTTTCGAAGTAAGTAATGCCCTCCAAGGTACAGGATTTCGTTGTTTACGCTGAAAAAAGATTAACTAACACTAGAATAATGTGTGATCTGTAAATTATGAAGGAAAATTTTATGAATGCATTAGAAAAAAAGACGATAAAAATTTGCATTGAAAATTGAAATTGAAATAGTGCTATTTAGTAATTTCAAAATATTGTGCTAAATTGGATTTTCAATTGATGGTCTTTGAAATTTCGAGTATGCTGGTTTAAAAAAGACTCAAGAAGTTTCATATTTATTAAATTATTCAAATTTCTTCAATTTAATAATATAGATTTCAATCTATTGCAGCGTATGCAATCATTTTTTATAAATATTTTCCATTGGAAAATCTATACACACATATATATATATATATGATCATTTCAACTGTTTACATGAAATTACTTCATACTATTTGTTGTAAGAATGTAATATTTGAGTTCTACTTTTGAATAAAACCTATACATGACCGATGAATTCGTTTTTTGATGTCGATATTGGTTCCACCAGATTATGATCATGTTTATGACCGTAGAAATTCATTCGCTGAGCAAAAAACTAATCATTAATGCAAACATCATAACATGAAACTATTTAGTACAAAAATATGAGTGGAAAAAATATGAAATAGATTCTTTATTAAGCGCTTTCTAAATGATATATATGTATGATCAGAGATCATCGCTTCTCACATTCTAATCACCTTCCTATTCTCTCATATTTTTATAATTTTGCTATCAGCTTGTAAGTGAATTCCATGAATTATATTGATGAAAATGATGGTGATAATGAGTGATAAAAAAGTTTTTAAAGAAGGCGATCTGCAGAGGATTCGCTGCAAATAGTTTGGAAAAAAAAAGAAATGCTTGTGCAATCAAAATATAAAGTCATATGACCATCAATTAATATATCTATTTTGATGACAGACCGACCACTTAAATTTTTGACCATCATGCATTCGATCGGTCGGTCACTTCATCGCCAAAATAAATGAAGAACTTATAATATGTTCAAATATCTAGTGCATATATTTATTTACTAGCAAGCGCAATTCTTGACTGATCTAATCACACACACCTTTCCGAGGGCTTCTTCACTGATCTTTCGTAAAATATATGCATTTTCTTTTTTACTGATGCAAAAATGCTTCGAAGGCTTATCGGCTGCGAATATGAGCCAGATGATGAGAATAATACAACCAACACCAGCTGATATATAAAAAGTTGGTTTCCATCCTCCAAAACGATCTGTACGTGAGCAGAACAATCCCGATACAGGTAGAATCAATAGATTACCTACAATTCATCGTTTGCATATTAGTGATCAATTCAAAATATAAATGCTAATGCGATATATGCAAATATTCGATATGCTTTGAGGTTTTTCATGACTTAAGGTGTAATTTTCCTGCAACATCCTAGTCCAATTTTATAAATCACTTTAATTCCTCGCGCTTGTGAAAAAAGGAAACCCGAATTTGACAAAAACTTCCTGCTCCAAACGTGAACGAAAAGCTCCAAGCTGTAATCAACATAATATCTCTAGTTTGTCACTTGTGATCTCTCATGCCTGGCAAAGCCGAAATCTTCATTTCGATAGTATCACATCGCTTGCACTTTGGCCAAGGCTGCAAGTCGGCTGCACCCCATATGCTGAAGAACACGATTGGCAGTAGGACGATCGCCGCAGACATCTCGAATAGCACGGTCCATTGACTATTAGTGCTGCTCTTGTTCCTGGCAAATTGGGTGGAGAGGATTCGGGAGTTTAAGAGCAGTAAGAATCAATAAACACTCAAGAGTGAACGGCACATCGAGTGAATGCTTATTAAGTACACAAATAATAGGCTCAACAATACTCCGAGGGGTGTAGAGTGCTCGCAACATCTGTTCGATGCAGGTAAGAGTAGTTCACCTATATATGTAACTTGCCTATTTGCCTTCCTCCAGTGACGAAACCAATTGCAAATGGTCGTTCTTTTGGCGGAAACCACCGTGTTATCATCGAATTTATAGATGGTGTCATCAATGCATCCGATATACCGGCCAATATTCTTGCAAGAATTACCAACAAAATTGAGTAGGCGGCTAGAAATGGAATCAGAATATTGCTTAAAACGGAGACGAGTAGTGCCACAACGATTGTCCATTTGCCGTTGAGACGATCCGCTTGTGTACCCGTAATCAACATCACTAACGAACCGACATTTTGAGCTGCCAATACGAAACCTGTAAGTATACTTTTAGGATTATAGTATTTTATGGAATTTATATTTTATAAATTGCATATATGTTACAGTTATAAATTTTGAACAAGTAACTTATCGAAAGTATTCCACACTAAACAATGAACTATTTATGAAATAGTTGTATGAATTAGTTATCGATATTAATAAGAAAAAATCTTCACGTTCGTTAAAAGTACCCAATTTTAGCGAGACGGAAGGAAAGCGAGGTGATAGAGAAAGTTATATTCAACGTTAACCGAAGAAAATTTATTTCATATATAATACCATTAAAATATTTTAATTGAGGTGACTTTTTTAGGTTTCAATACCAAACTGTTTAAAAGTTATACAAGAAAAAATGAGTGCGGCGATACCTTTCTGTAGTGATGTCCAATCAAGAGGTGGATCTTGTTCATAACAAGGACGTATTTCAACATTATCACTCAAACTTCTTGCGACACTTGCTGGATCAATTTCATCACCTTTGATGACCTCAGATTTTGGGAATTGCTCGATCGCTTTTGTAATCATTGACCATTCACAAGGTGTTAATGAAGAGGTATTTTTCAATTGCGAACTTTCATTAGCAATTTTCCATATGAGATCCTCGATGAAATCTTTCTTCACTTCTGATTCGTTCATAAACCTCAATAGTAAATCGTATAGCAGAGAATGCTAAAAAAAAGATAACACAAACCAATAAACTTTTTGAGAAATATTATACAAATAAAAAACTATAAAGATCGGTTCTATTGGTTTCATTGTTATATGTTTTCATCGAATAATAGAAATATAAGAGGCTATGAATATGAAAATTGCTATGTTATTTTCATTTAGAATATATGCAACTAGATTTAGGTGTAATAATCGAATATGCTATAATACCATATTATTGCTTGGTTTAGCGCTATTTCTACGGAAGTAGTTGTGAAGATAATCGTCAGGTGTTGAATTGCGGTGTTTTTTTCTTGGTCGTTTAAAGTCACTAGTAGAGTTTCAAAAAACCTCCAGTAAACATGCAACTGGCCGCATTCTACTTGGTTACGCAAATCGGTTTTAGTTAGTTCCCGCCCACTGATTTGTCACTGCTCTCAGATGTATTCAATGAATACCAATAAATACATATAATATATATACTATATATATATAATATATATATATATATATATATATATATATATATATATATATATATATATATATATATATATATATATATATATATATATATATATATATATATATATATATATATATATATATATATATATATATATATATATATATATATATATACATCAATATATATCATTAACCATTGAGTTCAGCGAGATAAACCACTCTATCTATGCTACATTTGAGAGTAACAGAATTCCGCGAATTTCTTATTGCATATAGATTGGTTTATACAAGCGATGAACCCTCACGAAACTATCATCAGTTCATTCTGAGAATAGAAAATTTTTGCGTACTTAGAAAAAAAAAAGAAAAAATAATGTCTAATAAATTTGTAAATTAAAGAAAGTATGTAAAAACCTTTTAATTCTCGCAAATGCTTCCGGTTTCGGTACGAACATACACACCATTGTTCCAGAGAGATTCGATGTTGTAATTGATAGTGCAATAAAGCACGTACATAATAATAAAGCTGTGAACATACGAACAGAGAGAAGTACGTGCATTTCGATTAGTAATGACATTAGAGGTTTCATTATTTTTGTGCCGCTGTCTTCTATATGTATTCCTGTTTGATTATCCATTAAAGCACCTTCCCATATTCGATCGGCAGTTCTTCTCGTATATCCTGGTGTAATTTTCGACATCAACTAAAATATTTTTAAATCCGGAGATCTTGATTATTAAGGAGGAAAATCCTCGAAAACAATAGCGATTTCAAATGAAACGAATGCAAAAATTTTCGATAATACAATAAAGCAAATAGGTAGTAATAAAGTAGTGAATACATAAAGTGCTTCTACAAGCAAATTTGCAAGAGAGGTTTTAAAAAAATTGCACTGCAAACGATTGAGTGAAAAACTAATCGAAATTGATTCTGCTGCGAATATTTTATTTTACAGGATGATAAATACAAGTATTTGCTGGAAATGTTACCCATGAAATTTGTTCGTAGAATATCGAGTAGGTGGACAAGTAATGAGTAACTGATGATTAAGTTCAAATACGCAAATGTATAGATAAATGAGCTTAGTTCGAATAGGCAAATATATAGGTAAATAAGGGTACCGAAAGGAAATAATGTGATGAGGGCTATCAGTGAAAAGGAAGGATGCGAACGTGATAACGACTGCAAAAAGGAAGCATCATTTTCAGGAACATCTGGATTTGGAGCACCTGAGTCAGGAAAAGAAGCACATTTGGATGTCTATCGCGCAATAAAATAAAGTATTTTATCATAAACGATGGAATAGTGTAAACTTAAACTGTTTTTGACCGTGTGAATGACCTTAATTATAGGCAAGGAATTAAAACAGTATGTTAATTTCCAAAACAAAATTCTAATATTTATAACTAGGTTTGCTAAGGGGGACCTTTATGTCCAACCTATGCATAATCTCAAATAAACAAATAACCCAACAATACTATAAATTAAATTAATCATGTAATAAATAGGCATATAAAAAAATAATTAATAAATTAATAAAAAATATATATATATATATATATATATATATATATATATATATATATATATATATATATATATATATATATATATATATATATATATATATATATATATATATATATCAGAAAATCTCACGCATATGATTTTTGGTAGGCAAAGTGTTCTTTCGCCGTAAGAATTACTTAACCTAGACCGGTAATCTTAGCAATTGTGATACTGATTACAGGTAGAATGAGATCGATTTGACAGAAAAGGTGATATTGATGAGAATTTCGTCGAAATGAAAGTGATCGCCTTTTCGCTCATTATTGAACACAACAAATTTTGCGATTATTGACGTTTTCATGTGATTTGTTGTTATTCGATGCGATCAATTTCGCTCACAATGATCTATTAGTTTTTATTGAAAGAAAACTTCATCACTGTAAGCGATTTATCAGACATTATAATTTCTCATTAGAACGATTCATATATTTCAATGATAGAGTTATTATATATTCTTTAATTTCATATCATTAAAAAATGAAAAAAAAAGGAAATAATATGGCGAATATTTGCTCTACAATGTGGCATTTCTTGGATTAAATTCGTGACGCATTATAAAGCAATAATTCATGAGTCAAACATATTTGAATATAAAAACTACTTACAAATGATTACAAAAATACTCTAAATGCAGATGAATTTCTGGAAGGATTGAAATACTACAGCGAATGACGTTTATAAAAATGAGTGAAAAAGAGTAAATCCAAAGATATAAGGAAAAGTCTGCATAATCGCATCATCAACACGCAATCATACAAGACTCGATCTTGATCGTCCACGTGAACCACCTTTATATGCGTGAGTTTGTGTGCTATCGTAGTGCATATTTGCACAAAATCATCAGTGCCGTCTTGGATTGGTGTATAGTGCAAATAGAACTGAGTGCCCACCCATACGAGCTTTGCTCCTATTTTTGAGCTAAAGTACATCGCAGTGTTATGGACCTTTTCCATGAGACAGGTAAATGCAGCATTTCCATAAATGCAACAGGTAAATGTGCAATCATCTCCTAGTTTATTGCATGATTTGAATGTTGCACAGAACCAATCTCACCTGAACGTTGATGATGTGTTGCTACCAGTCATTATGACGTCATCCATTCTAAGGATAAATAAGCTATAAGTATATTGACATCGTGTTTTATTGGTCATTATTATTACAATTAAAAACAATACAACGATATGAATACAAGTTCGTTGAGGTGATGTTTGTATATTACAGACGCTTATTAATGCAAATGAGAACGCAATGCACTTATTTGACGCTCAAGAATAGGGCAGTTACAAAGCGATTTTTAAATTCATTTCACCTGAAGTTACGTACGAGGATGAGGAAGATAGTCGATGAAGCGATGGAGGGGGAGAAGAGGAGGAATATGTTCATCACCGTAGTTTTATAACTTTCATGCAATTATTTCTCCGTAATGGCATGAAAGTCGGCAAATGAATAAAGCATCCTCATAGCTGTCGAAGAGAAAAACAGAGCCAAAGAGCACAATGCAAACCTTGGGCACAGCAATTGACGCAAAAAAGTATTATTACTTTAACAAAAAAGTTCATCCTAACGAGTAGTAAATAGATGATTCAAATTAAAATACATTCATTCATCAGTTTTTTGCTCGCAGTAGGTAAAGAAAGATTTTTTAAATTCAAGTTTCACCACAAAAAAAAACGCAATAAGTACCCGCTTGTCAATAGTACAGTGTTTCTTCTCGTTAAGAAAGGAGGAAGCGAATTTAACGATAGTTCTTAGCAAACACTATTAAGTGGACTTCCACTTTTTACAGTACGATAGTGTTTCAAGTTGCTCAGCATTATGTATACTAAAATGCGTTCTGCTGTAATCGTTCATCACTCGAATTGTTTGCAGAGAATGGCGAAAAGTTCTCACTCTCGTCGCAATAAACGAACGTTCAAAGATGAAGCATCGTCGAGAATCGCCTTACAAAGTACAAATGCGGAGGCGAATGTGTTATGTTATTTAACATAGGATGTTGAATGGGAAAACGAAGAAGGTCGAATAAGTCTCGAAGCGTATTCTTTCTTAGCAATTTTAGCAAAACAGGTATAAATAATTTACCTCCGAATGCTCTTAATTCGCAGATTACTTTAGGACCTATTAATAGTGCTACTAATCGTAGTTAATTTCACAGTGATAAAAAATTCTAAAATTTTATTTTTATTTTATAAACAATATTTTAATTACTAAGAAATTTTGTAAATGATAGTAATTATGCTGTTCAATCGTAATGATAATAGTTGTAAGAGTGTGAGTGATAGAGCTGCCAACTTCATCTAATTTGACAAAGAGCACCCAGCTCTACTGATCGGCTGAAAGTCTCATATACTTTTTTATACCGTATTATCATATAGATAAGTAAATTTTGGCGCATTTTCGATGATGGGATAGTAACATCGATACCACCACTTTCTAAGGCATTAAAAAGCCTCTCCTAATTGAATTCCCTTCACATAAAATAAGAAATTTTTTCGCCTGGAAAAAAAAAGCGCATTGCAATTTTGACAGTGATATGGATCAGCAGTGATATTTAAATAAGTAAGAAAATAGGCCATGTAGGTGGCCAATATCTAACTTGAAAGTTTTGATAATTTCACCTATACGCAATTCAAGAATGCATTGAATACAGTGTTTAAGAGGTAGAGAACACATATATTATTCAAATGATCCAACCAAAAATTTACTTTCATCATCCTAATCCCAAGAAATTCCCTATGAGAAATTTTTAAGACGAGAGTTTCAATGCAAAATCAGGCACATATAACCATAACTATATGCGTGAAAACACATCCACTTTCCTAGTTCTTTTGTTCGTGAATTATGCGCAATGTGCTGTAGGCATAAGCGTTAGATCCAAAAATGCATTAGACAGCTTTTCATGCATATTTGATTAGTTGAAATTTGCATGAAAGCACTATAAGATTGTAGTCTACATGAATATTGGCATCTATCGACGCACAATTTCTCGATTATATCCACGATTCCAGCAAGCTTCCATGATAAAGTTGTAATTTTACTCTTTGAACTTTTCGATGAGTTATGCACTGATTTGCATATTTCAAAATTTGCATAGATAATGCTTATGAAATAATTTCATTGCGATAGATTTATCGAACATCAAAATTTGAAAAACAGATAACCGATACAAGCGAATATGCAAATAAATATTCAATGACATAACGGTACTATTATGTCGCTTACAAACTCGTAGAACGCCTATGAAAGTAAGGTGATATGGGAAGTGCAATTCTCATGATAAAAACAAAACATAGGTGATAGAATTATATTACTTATCAGTAGTATAATGTCGAAGCTAATGCTTCGAGCAGCTACATCGAACGGGCAAACGAAAATAAAACAAAAGAAACACTGCCAATGACTCCACTGTGAGGAATGCTCGCATGAACGAGCGGGAGCCAAAACATCGTGGGCCAACAAACTCAAAATCGTCCCAAGTGATGGGAAAAGAAATATCAGAGGATGAAGAGCGACCATCGTTCCCGGACGTCCATTGCCGTCAGGCGACGGACGGTCTGATAAACTACCATGTAAAAATGGGAGCACGAAGAAGCAGAGACCATATTCCCCGAGCCACTCGATTGATTCTCGTAGATGTGACTACGAAAATAATGAATAATTTGAAAGTAAAATTATTTATTTTAATTCCAAAACAATGTTACAATGAAACTTTTAGACGTATTATGAGTTCAGTTGAAGTAAACACAGCCCACATCATTGACGTGTGTGGATACTTTCTATGCAAAATTCATGTAAATTTTTGAAAATAGATATTCAACTAATCTTCATCTGTAAAATTTGATCAGCTATTGAAATATCCTGATTAACGGAAGACTTACGCATACGCGGATCCTCATAAAAACACATTGCAATACGTTGCGTCAATGGTAAAGTTTGCGTCTTTTGATGGACGCAATGCTTCTATTGAGAGAATCATTCGGTGAGAGAATTTTTCACCAACTAGCCTAAAGTAATCAGATCGGTTTGCGAGCAAAAAACTAAAATTTAACTCACCGAGTGTTATGTTGATTTATGCCTCGATTTATGAAAGTATTATAAGTAATTATGACTAGACTTATTCAATGCAACATAATGTGTAGTAAAAATTCTCATAATGAAAAAAAAACAAATATACATACGTAGACTCACGAGTTGGTTGATGATGGAAATGAGTTGCATCCCATCAGAAATGAATGCTTTTTCTTTACGTTTCAATCAAAAACATTGAAATTTTTTAGTCATTTGAAGAGATACGATTGCATTTTTGGATTTAAACGGTGGAATTTTTGAATTTTAAACTCACTTTATTTGTAAGATATAGGTTAAAATAAAAGTATCAAAATTTACTTCGCTAATGATCAAATAGAAAAATTGGAGAATTGCTTTCATTAAGCCGCCTTCTGGCTTCGCTCATCTTCAGCTGATCAAAAAAACTGCTCGAAGATCTTTGAAATTTCTGCTATCTTTATTCTCTTTGCATAGTATCAACTCATAGGTATTTTCTTACCTTCTTTCTTCTACTTCCTTACCTGTCACATCTTTTATTTTCACCTTTTCAAACATTTTCCAATATTCAAATAAAACTTTCATATATTCAAATAAATCAACTATTTTTACATCAGTTCATTAGAAGTCTTTACGTTAATTATCCAATAGTCAATATAGTTAATGATGATGTTCTATTTCTAGTTATTTGTATAACGGTATCGTAGTTATGCTAAAGAACGTTGAAATTATTGAGTAAAACCCTGATCTGATCTGATCTGATCTGATCTGATCTGATCTGATCTGATCTGATCTGATCTGATCTGTTGAGATTTTTTTTATTTGTTGGATAAAGAGAAACAAGTTTGACGATAAACGAACAGAAAACAAAATACAATTTGATCAACGCATCACTCATTTAGAAATATTATGTTTGATAACACAATAACATTGAGATTACATTATTACAACACAACACTACTCGAGTCAAGGTAAGCGACAACCAGTTCAGGTAAATAACCACGCGCTATCGCATTGTCCTTTGACCATGATTTACCCGGTATGTCTCAAATGTGTAATTCAGTGCCTAGTTTGAGCACAAGTTTTTTTTTTTGAACATACTCCATAAATACGTTGAACTTTTTTTTGGCCCATATTCTAAAATTGTTAGAAGGCGAAAAACAACGACAACGACAAATTGGCCATATCTAAGCTACCAGGAAAACATTTACGCAAACTTATCGCTAAATTGTTCAAAGTTAAGCACTTAAAACGATTAAATAGTAAGTATTTTAATTCAATTATAAATACTAAATATGATAATTAAATATCATATAGTAAAATTTCGATAGGTTGGAACTAATAGAGTAAAATTTAAAGCAACAATTAATCCTTAGAGATTTTTCGAGAATTTCAATCATACAATTGCCTATTGTCTATGAAAGAATCTAAATGATGCATTTATTGTTTGCTTATATTTAAGAAATGAATGCAATTCTCATAAGAAAATCATCAAAAGTGTTTTCTTTAATCTATACATAGAGAATAAATTGCACCAAATCGAAAATAGTTATTTTATTTATAAGGCAAAGAAATAAATTTGCATTCAAATTACAAAAATATTATTTAACCGATATGAAAATGAATACAAAGGAAAATTCAAAGGAAAATAATCGATGAATAATTATTTTTTCTTTTCTTATATTTTCCTTAAGAAAATAATTCAAATTTTATGAATTTCTTTAAAAAGAATGTATTCATTATAATATTTTGCAAAAAACACTTTAACACAGCTACAATAAAATTCTCCTTTTTGTTTTTTTTTCTTCTTAATTTTCACTTTGCGGAAAAAGTTGTTGCAAAAAAACTCTCACTTATTACAGTGTTCTATTGTTGTAAGCAGATCGTATAAAAAAGTTTTAGTATTAGTTTTGTCTAATGTTGTTGAAGTGAATTGTTGAGAAGAGAAATATGCAAATTAAGAAGAGAGTGAATATGCAAGTTAAGAAGATAGAAAAGTTTTTTCGACGATATAATATTGATGAAAATGAATATATAATGAGGTTAAACAAAATCAACGATGGCGAAATCCATAACCCCTGAAGCAATCGGAGAACAGTTTGATCACGGGTTGTCGTGTAAGCTGATCATTTAGGGTGTTATTGTACTTGCAATCTATGTACTTAGTGATTCTCAATATAAGCCCTATAAACATTGCAACTACTCCAGTTCATCCCATTCCATTTCATTTAATTTAATTTCGTTCCGTTTCATTCCATTCCATTCCATTCTTCATTATAGTAATAAGTATTAGTGCCTTTATACATAAAAAGATAAAGAATTTTTAAATACTGTGATGACAAAATCATTCACATCAACTATGAATAACTGAATAATTTAGTCAATTTAGTTCCTACTCCCCGCCGAAAAGATAAACCCGTAGACGGGAATTGTGGCATTGGAAAAAATTCTTCTGCATTTGTCGGCTTAGATGAGAAGCACAATTTGATGCTCAGCGAGAAAACTCTCACCATATGAGGTGTCGTCCAATTCGATGCAGCTTCCCACACTTATATATCCTAGGTAAGCAAGCTACCGCCGCAGTTCGCTTACTCGTTGTGCATAAAACGCCTAACATACTGCAAAATTTTTATTATATGCAGATATAAAGGTGATCGCTCAATTACGAAGAATTTCCCATAAAATGCAATCGATGAAGCGTAATGAGAAGAGTACACATAAGGGCTTTTAAAAATTCGATTATATAACTATTTGAACAACAGACATAAAATTACAAGTAAAAATAAAGTAAAACGTCGGTTTACCCCATAAAATCAGGTTAAGTAGTAATGAAGCATGAAAAAACTTTGTACAAATTTTATGTCCATTTTAAACAAATTCATTTGATGTAATTGTATAGATTTACATATAGTCTAGTTTAGAAAAATTTTTCGATAGTTCATATAATAAATCTGCAGGGAAAATTTACAGATCCACTTAATTGTCTATAATTCAAAAAGAAGATGAACGATGAAGAAAATTGAAAAATCGCCGAGCAAAAAAAAAAGATCGAAGAATAAATATGGACTGAACCGAATAATTTCCTTAATTTTAGCCTCACCGTTCACAAATTGAGGCAACTGAATATATACGCTCCTAAATACACAGAAAACGTTGCACAGATGCACTTTCCAAAATGCATTTTTTTTTGCGAAGTACAACTCACTAAAGTGCACGTTTCCTTTAATTGTTAAAAATCGTACAAAAATTCGTATTGTTGTAATTAGTTTATTCCCCTCCCCCTATACTATCTCTAATAACCTAGAATTAAATTTGTGCAACTGTAAATAACGACGAAGTTCCCACACGAGTGGGCAAGCAAACCTCATTGACAAGTAGAAGTATGCCACCGTCTCATCGGTTGTCAGACAGTAAACAATTTATTACGTAAACTGAAATCTTGAGTGCATCGTCAATCGCTCTATGTGCACGTCTCGCAGATCATCAGCAATAAAAATTGCACACTAAAGGACAATAACTTTCCGCTTGCATGAATTGATATTCTTTATATCTTCTTTGATTATTTCAATGCTTATCAAATTTTTATATGTAATGATAGAAATATGATGAATAAAATCCATCTGCTTTTTTCTTCCAATAGAGATCTCAGAGTCTATTTTTTGTGCTCGTATAGCAAGACAGACAAGGATTAATTCCTGAAAACTTTTTATTTTTGATGAGATTTTTTTTCTCACTTCCTTTGCAATATAATTTAAACATATATTTAAATAAAATTTGCATAAAAAAAGTAATTTTAGACTACTATTTGGGGCATGATAACATAAGTGGAAAAAAAAGCTTTGAAAAACTATCACAGAAAAAAAAATGAGCAGGAAAAAAAAGCCGATAGAAGTAGACGTTTTGTAAACATTTGTTCATCGATGAAATGTCTTCAGTTTGCAAAGTGAACAAAAGAGTGGTCGATTTTTTGACGACGAATTATAGCAGTCGAATCGAACGATTGCTAAAAAATTGATTCATATATTTCAAATTGAATCGCTCAATGAGTGAAAATCATTCTCTAAACGTATAGTTTTGCTTTAATAATAAATGATTCATGCAGAAAAAATTTTCAATGAAATAAAAATTGAAAAAATTTTACGATCTAATTAATAAAAATTCCATTGCCATAAACGAAATTTGAATCAAGACGTTTAGATTATCGACTGGCGGTCTACTAGGTGGATTATGCTGCAAGCTTTGAAAATTTTACAATGGAATTTTTTTTTCTCGTGTTATATATATATATATATATATATATATATATATATATATATATATATATATATATATATATATATATATATATATATATATGCATATGAAATACATAGTAAAATTTCCCATAAATAAAATTTAACCACAATATGAAAGAAAAAAAAATTAAATAGAATTTTTTTACGACGAGCAAATTTATTGATGATGAATGAATGCACACACAATGAAACAGTAAATACGAAATTGCAAACAGTTAAAGAATCGCATCAAACGATAGATAATGTTTCGATGCTCACCTTTTGCAGAGAGTATTGACAGCTGCTGACAAGTCCTCTCATGGCCGTTAAAATTGCGCTCTTCTGGCTATCTGAGGAGCTCCTTCAAGGTGTTCAGCATTTCGCTCTTCCGATCATTCGATGAATCTGTTGGCAGTTGTTAATAGTTTTCTCTTTAACGCCCTTTGAATAGTTCGCTAGTAGCTAGTAGGATTCACTAGCTATCACCGATTATCACCAAAAATATCACCCATATCATCGATATTTTCCATTCAAAAACTTCATGGTAAACTAAAGATGTGAATGCGCTTTTCAATTCAAAGCTTCAAGAGTGTGTGAAAAAAATCGGAACAAGTAAATGAAAAATATAAATGAAAAGGCTTGAAAGGTGGGCACTCATTATGACTACTTTGTGTCATAGCATGCGTAGCCAAATGTATGTCTGTGGCGCAAATGTCCACTGACAAATATCCGCTATACTTTACTTGTACTGTTCTCTGGTTTATTAGATGTTTGAGACGGTGTTGGATGGAGGCAGTATTATAAACTTTGTCATAAAATGTTGTCAGTAACCTTGAGTGCAATAACGGTGGTTACCAAAGAAATCGATTAGTAAACCTGCAGAAATCCATTTGCAGCATCATGTGTAAAACACCTGTAGAAACTCGTTTAGACGCCTTTTCCTGTCGTCGCATTGCGCTGTGTCACAACCCTCGCTTCCATTGATGTTCCTGCAAGTGATTGTTGCATTTTCTTGGGAGCTGATTAGCTGCCAGCCGCAAAATCCTTTTGCACCTCCGCCACCTCCTCCATTTCGACCACCTCCTCCCCCGTTTCGACCACCTCCTCCTCCATTCCGACCACCCCCTCCTCTATTTCCACCACCTCCTCCTCCATTTCAGCCACCTCCTCCTCCACTTCGGCCACCTCCTCCTTTCAGCCCTGCAGCTCCGCCTCCACCTTGGATTGGTATTAGCGATCCCAATCTCCTGAATTATCTCTCGAGGCTTCAAACAAGTGTCTCGCCCGAGTACGCTTTCAATTACTTCTGTGGACGTTTCCCTGCGCACGATGGATGTAGGTGAGTGTTACTTCGAGGATTCTGCCAGTGCTTCATTGCTCTACCAAGAATCCCGTGAAGCGCTGTGGACGGGGCTCAGAGGAATATCGATTATTGATTATTGACCAACCCTACTGTTAATCGATACTTATCGATCGATGAAATTATAGCAACTTATAGCGCAATAGTGACTCACTTATTTGGCTTTCATAATATTTCGCATGCTAATTTCAATGGCGGCTTGGCCAGCTTGTTGTAATGACGTCACTTACGCTTGTATTGTACAGCAAAACCTCTGACATAATGAAGCGAAGGCGATCGCATTTTTTTGTGCAATTTGTCGAAATCCTATAAAGATTTCTTCAATTTAGGCAACAGCAGCGATGGCAACCGCAGGCACAACAACCTGTTCCGACCAACCTTCAACCTATTGTGAGTTTCTCGTGAGATGCATTCCCAGAGTTTATATTTAGCATCTACATCCAGAATCAATGTAACATTATGCATATACATTCACCTGATTACCTGACGACCCGTTCATTCCCCAAGGGTCGGCGCGGATATGTCGAGTTCCACTTGCATTTCAGCTCTAGTCCTTGGCAATTAAGATTGGCGGCAGTGCGTTCGAGTTGCTAGCCCTTGTGTCCCTATAGTTGCGGTTTGGCTTTTTGCACCTAGCTGGGATGGTCAGTGAAGACTAGACACGCAATTGTACCCCGTGACTTACTGGGAGCCTTTCCAGCGTAGTAGGACCTGACAGAACATAACACTCTGCTGATATAGCTCCCTCATCCGTCCACTACAACCCGTTGCCTGCCCCACACCACGAAAAGGCGTTGGAGTGCCGCTTGCATGTTATATATATATATATATATATATATATATATATATATATATATATATATATATATATATATATATATATATATATATATATATATATATATATATATATATATATATATATATATATATATATATATATATATATATATATATATATATATATCAAAGCGGATGTTTGTGAACAGTAGATCTTGAAAAGATGAGAAGGTTTTTCTATATATTACTCATTAATAGAGTGTGCATTCGGTTTATATAAGATATCGAACATTACTATATTATCGTTTTTGAAAGGATTCACACTGATACATCTTCACAGATCGCAACAACGACAATGCCACCTATTCCGAGGATTCAAATAGCAGACTCACTTCAAGGAGTTCCATCAGAATTGAAATCACAACTGAAGCATTTCGCCTTTCAGATGCTCGACGAAAAAGATAAACGAAATATATTGGTAAAATTTTATTTGATTTTTTATTGCGTCAAATCAAAGCGTTGTTTTTGTTATTTTTGATAGCGGCCATTTCGAAAATTCCCTGTTGTTACTAAGTTATGGATTGTTTTGGGAGTAGTTTCTACTGCCAAGTTCATCTCTACGTTGGTTAATCCGGCGCACATCTGAAGCTGCATATGAACGCAATAGACAGCCTTCATAAAACAGCTTTCATTTGAAATCATTTATCACCAGAAATCACATGAATTCATCACATGCAACTTCTTCAAATATGAATGAAATCGCTTCCCGGCGTCTCAACTTCAAATTCCTAAAATTCGCCCCATTTCTACGAAAAATTAGCAAGAGACATTTCATAAGGAATGAATTAGTCTGCAAATGCGAGAGGAAAAAATCGTTCCGACATCAAAACGATATTTTCAACACGCCATTTAAATATTTAAAATCGTTGTATCATATATATTTATTCCTCATTCGTTTCTTTCGATGCTCATATAACATTAATGCTTAGAAGTGCTAAATTTATACGTTGTATTCATTAATGCCGATGTTTATGCGAAAAATTTCATGAGAATTGAAGATATTTGTAGAAAGCATGTTCGGGTAAGGTAAAATGCCTCGAACAAAGTGAAACTGCAACAAAGAAACGAGCGGCCGTTAAACATTATGAAATTGCTCTCAACAAGTAATCTTTTATTGTATTGTTTCTTTTTTTTGCTGAATTTATTTTTCGTTTTTTTTTTTTTAATTATAGAAATTCGCTTGAAAAATGTCGATATTCTACTTATTAGTGGGTATTTTCTTATACATTCACTTTCGGATACAGCTATGACATCATCGACTCCTTTCTATCTATCGGTGCAGTTGGTAACAGTTCTTGTATTCATTTCAGTCCTGCGCTTAGCCGCGTGCGGGTCCTTCCACCGCAACGGCGGATTTTCTTATATTTTTTTCGGACACCGTTCAATAGTTAGCTTTGTCCGTCGATGGTCGTTTGTCCTTGCCACGTAATTAGTCCTGCTGTGTTTTTTTTTTGCATATGTCATTTCAGGATGTACTTCACGCCAGCACGAAATCATAGGTTTATACTGGAGATATGCTGCAGCTTGCTGATTTCCACTGCGCATCGTTCCAGGAAACGTTGAGACACCTATAAATTCCGCTCACCTGCAAGCATTCTAATCCGTGTTTCTCATTCGTATAACAGTACAGAAAAGAAAGTGCTTTTACAATTGGCTACTTTCTATGCTTTCAGTCCTTCTTTTACAACCGTTCGCTTCTTTCTATCGTGAAGATATCGCGAAACTTCGTGAAGGCAATTCACCTCGATTTCCTTCCACATCCAGGCCGTTGTCTATCTGTATCCATCTACAAGTAGACATGGGTGCCTATAAACTCAGTGCTTTGGTTTTCGAGCATCTTGACAACCTAGGGCAGTATATATTCTGGATGTGCTGCGTCTTCCGATTGTGATTTTGAGCCCAATTTCACTCGCATTGCTCATGAGTTCAGCGGGCTTTCTGTAAAATGCACCACACTGTCTCTAAAATAGAGCATTTGTCGACCGCTGACCATACAAAATCTCTCTGTCGCCCGCACATTTCGCTGTACAATTTCGACTGCAATTGTGAAAGCTTTCGAGAAACAAAATTCCCCTTGTTCACCTGTTATTTGTATTGATTCATCAACCAGTGTAATTTCCATCCGTTACCTTGTCAACGAATCCTTAATATGTGACTTTCACTGGATCGATCCTTTGAATCGAAGATCTTGTAGTAGACCGGCTCCAGGATAGCGAATACGCCCTTAACTATTCTTTCCTTGTTTGTGAAAATGAAGTTGATTTCATTGCGAGATGCGTCTTGCGAGCTCGCCACTCCAACGTCCTTCGATTCGCTTACTGAAGAGAGAGTTTCATTATAGTGAGTCTGAAAGACTCAGTCAAATCAGCGAGCCTTTCGCCTCTTTCGTTTTCGTCCTAATATCGTAGCGTCCGACATATTATTTCATATCTTCCCTTCTTTTCCTAGTATTGCATTCAAATCCCCAAGGACAATTGTGTGTGTTGACTCTTGCTGCGTTACCGTCAAATTCTTCGTAAAACCGCTCAATGTGCTCGTCTCCTGCTGTTGAAGTGGGTGCCTGAACTGCGGTAAGTTCCCTTGTGGATTTCTTATCAATGCCGATACGCGAATATACCAACTCGCTAGAGATGATTCTACTCGATGTCTGCGGACGTGCAATGAATCCGACGCCTTCAACACATCTCTTAGCCGTGCCAAACAGAACTTGAGTGACATCTCTCCATTTCTTAGGAAATCTTGTCGCTTACTTAGTCTCACTAGTTGCAAGGATGTCGTCACTGAATGTTGTGGATTTCACATGGCAAAATATGCAATGCTTGATCGCCGGTGAGCATTCGAACGTTGAATGTGCCCAGTTCAAATGAAGGTAGGTTGACGGTCTCAGTACTTCAGGACTTTTACTACCCTCTGCACCTTCGTCAACTCCCTCACCGTTGTCGCTATGAAGACGACAGCACGCTGCAGAAAACTAAGAGCCTTTTCTTTTTTCTTCCTTTCGCTCATTGTTATGGCTGATGCTCTATCATACGGTGGTCTTCTTGCTGATGATTCTGATATCCGTTGCTCTTCCTTACTTTTCATTTATCCGCAGAAGAGTGCTAGGACGTTTTCTCTCCGCTTATGTGGTCTTTCAGCTGATCTATTTGCAATATTCGCTGCGTCTCTTCATCACAAACATCACCATTAGCAGAAGACCCGCTAAGAATTGGTCGTACAGAAGTGTTTAAGGGTACCGGATCTAGGACGCAAAGATGGTCGAGCCACTCCATGAGGAGACGACCATTTACTATCATTATCTTTTATATCATCACATTATCTTTTATATCACTAATAACCTCCTATAGAAGGTTAGGATATTTGTGTTTATGCCGACTGCAATATTTGTGTTCACATCTTTTTCATATTGATCAAATCCAAGCCAACATAGCATTACAACGGGAGTTCATAAATTTTCTATTTGGAAATTGATATAGTGTTCGTTACCGCCCAACTTTCGCTTAGTTTACATATGCAAATCTGCATTTTAGATGACGATACTTTATGGGATCGTTAATATTTTTTACTCATTAAATTACAGTAATATTGAAAACTAGTAATCAAATTATTTGAGAATGATACAACCGAATGCATTAGATGTGGAACGTTCAGTTGAATTACGACATCTACGCACACAACAAGTCAAACAAGCAATGCTTCGACGAGCAGGTATCGGTGATAAGGTGATTAAAATCGTCGATCTGATAATCGATAAATAATTAATGTTCTTTGATTTTCATTTATTTGATCCATGAATAAAACAAATGATCTACATAGTTGGAGAAATGATCGTAGAACAAATATTTATTGAGGAGAAAAAAGCTCGACTGAATATGCCGAAAAATCAAATCTTCAACAGTTTATTTTTATTTGAAAGATTATTTTTATTTTTATGACTATAAAAATTTTTTAGCGCTTTGAAGAGGAAGATAGTTTACCTCGATAAGACTCATATTCATTCCGAGAACACTTAAGTCAACAGTTTTGTTTGCCTGCCATTTATTGTCTACCTGCCATTTATGATCTACCTGTCATTTATTGTCTACCTGCCATTTATGTCTACCTGCCATTTTTGCGAAATTTTTGTGAATATAACCGATAGCAAAATTTACGAGAAAAAATTGAATGATCGTGAATGAAGGGAATTTGCCAGCATATTGAAGAAATAAATTTTTGTGCTAATGAAATTTTTTTTCGTTTATCAGTGGGTGGAAAATATGCGCGATTCTAGTATCAATGTAAATGTCATGCTTCTTGATGCTCTAATGTAAGCCAATATTTCTTTCATATATTGTATGTATTCATACTCGAAGATTTATACTGCCGCTTAATAGTTTAAATTGCAAAAATATACTTTACTCAAATTGAAAATGAAAATCCATAATTGCAAAAAATATCGACAATGATCGAAAAAATATTTGATTAATAATGTTGTAGGTGATTGCGGCGAATGACGGCACATTCCAAGACGATATCCTTCTTACGGAGCATCAATCCAACTGGATTTTAAATGAAATCAGTGCACTCGACGGACGCAGAAAGCGTGATTCGCTGTTTTTCGAAAATGCGCCAACGCAGAAATGGCCAACCGGAGAACCTATCAAATACTACTTCGATCCCTCTCTTAGTTAATGCAGCATCTATCTATTAATGGTTGTTGTGCGTATGTGTTGTATGTATGTGTGTCTGTGTGTGTGTCTTTGCGTACGTCTATGTGTGTCTGCGAGGCAATTATATTTTTATTTACGTTGCATTTGATTGCAATCTTAATCAATTTTGCCTACTGAATGAGAATCGAATTGAGCTATTGCCCATCCAGTCGACCGGCTAAATAGCTTCATAATATTTTTTAATTGATATTTTCAATTTGCAACCTTATCATGTTGAACTCAATTTATAGCTATGTTTGATAGTAAAAAAGTAAGACAAAATAGACGATTCAAGTGCTATTGGCACTGTTTTACTATCGCTTTTCGCTTCCATCATATATAGACGTTCATATTTTTATTCCTCTTTTCTTTTTTCATCGGCAAAATACTCATCGTGCAATTTATAGCCATCCGTCGATATCATACAATCTAGAGAAAGATTTTATACCATATGACGGTGGGATTTCAATACTGCCTGACCATTTTATTTGTCTAGATCATTTTACCTGCACAATCACCTGTATCACTCTTACAACCGCCATTCCTTCTCGCAGAACTTACTAATGCGTTATAGGTTTTCCTGCCAGTGAAGGACAGAGAAAATGTATAACATTCAAGTTTTTTTTCAATGTGAGAACTGATGGTCTAGCAAATGAATACATGAAGGCGACAAACTCTAGCAACGATAAAACTTAAAAAATGGACCATATAATTGAAGTGTTAAGCTATTTTTGAAAATTATACGTATTTGAAAATATTTAAAAATTGCAAAAATAGAAATTTTGAAAATTGCAATTAAAATATTGCAATATTAGAGCAATCATTTGAATGAATTTTTTTTTTTTTGAAAATTCGACGATCAAATAAAAACTTTGCAATAAGTCAAACATTTTGGGTATTTCTTTAAATATTCAACCGATGATCGAGAGAGATTGCAGATAGCGATGATCAAGAAGTTGTGAAGAGAGCACTGCGATCAATCGAAAGAAACACTTGTATAAAGTTCGAGCTTGTTGCCGAACGACCACACTCGAAATATATTCATTACATAAAGAATCCTGATCCAGCATTGTGAGTTAGAATATGAAGTAATAAATATATTTTCTTGAATGAGATTTCCCCCCCCCCCCCCCACTTAATATTTTTTCCCACATAAATATAATTTCTTCCCATCTGAATAGGATTATGCATAGTGCAATAGTTTGATAGTTTGTTCATCGCGTATTAGCGTTAAGTTCGAGAACCACGACGGGAAGTTGCTTCTAAGCAATATTCGTTGCAAACTTACCAATTACGTCCTGTTATAATAAATTATCTATCAGAAGACGCCACAATGTGGAATTTCTAATTTAACATTTTATTTATTTTTCAAATTTATCTTCATAAATAAGACACGATTTTATTGAAATATTTAACTTATACTTTACCACAAAAGTTCGAGTAAAATATTGATTGCAATGATCCTAAAATTAACTGCTTAGGTAAAACTTTCGGGGGAAATTTTAGATTCTCATAATCTGCTAAGCTTTGATCGACATTGGAAGCTAAACTGGTGCGACATATTGCAGTTGCGGTTTGAGTTTCATTGGTCGTGTGGAACCCGTGAATCCGATTTACCTCAGCTTCCTATGTGTCGATGTAGGTGTTTTTTTCTTTGCATTGAACAATTGTTACAACTATACAAGAATTATTTGAATTGAAACCATAATTTCGAAGTTGAATTCTTTCATTGCTGGATGACGCCATGGCGCAGGTAAATAACTTTTACCTAAGACCACATTTGAAAATAAATAAATAAATAATATTCTTACTGAGAACGACAACAGAGAATAATTTCGATAAAGTTTGCAGCTTATTGGTGTGACGGTGCATGAAACAATGCATGCGTTGGGCATTAATCATCAACAATTACGTGCCGATCGAGATGAATATGTTAGCGTACAATGGGATAATATAAACCCACAGCTGTATGATTACTTCGCAATCGCTGATACTTCACAGTTCACTAGGTTTGTGAGCTCAGAGATGACTGAAAATTTTATTTTCTCTTTCCTATTTTCTTCTCATTTGCTTGTCCAAATCATTTCACATCGTTTGCTTTCGTACCATTTTCATCTTCGAATCATTGATGAAAGAGTATGTAAATTCTATATAGATAAACATTTCAATATATATATATATATATATATATATATATATATATATATATATATATATATATATATATATATATATATATATATATATATATATATATATATATATATGATCGTATATATTCTCTTACATCAAATGTAGCATCAAAGAATAAGAGGTTATTGTTTAATTTCAGAAGAAGTAAGACTTAATTAAGAAGTGAATGACATGGAAATTCACTTAGTATAAAAATTCCTGTCATCTATGCAAAAAAAACCATATCAATTGAGAAAATTCTCATGTGATATATCTCCATACGGGGAAATTGCATTGATGACATACCTGTAATTACTTTCTACGTGAAATATAGAGTAATCGTTCAGTTAGTAGTAACAATTTTCTTAGGATTTATTGCTGAATTTTATCAAAATCATAGTGTTCCTATATAAGAACTACTGTGTAATGTGATTAGACGTTGTGTTCAGTTATGGTATCGCATACGATTACTACAGTATAATGCACTATAGCCCGTTTGTTGGTGGAGTGGACGCCGATAAGCCGACTCTTGTTCCAAAACTGCAACCTGAACGCTTTATGAAGGTCAATAAATCTAACATCCTAAAATTTATTTTGAGATTCACTTCTGAGATCATGATACGCTTATTGAAGTTCGAATGAAAACCTCAACCCCTCAAAAATCCTCTCCTTAATGAAGAAGCTCTCATCCCGTATAAAACGGAAGAATATTCGGGATGTAAAATAACTCCCTTCCAGCTGAATAACTCTTCCTCTGAATTTTCTTCAAGTTCTCGGAAATTTCATAGCCGCATATACCTTCACTTGAAGTAACATTGCATATCTCTAATAATACACGTTACTTTTCACAAAAATATGTTGTAATAATGCAATAATGCAAGACAAAAATATGTTGTAATAATCAGATCTAGTAACTTTCTAATTCATTATATACTGCTGTTGATTGAATTTTTACCTGCTGATGTGATGGTGCATTTCATTATGCAGATGCATCCAATACCCACTTCAGCAACGTTAATTCGATGCGCTTGACTTTGCGATTTTAAAGGCGAAATTCATTTTGGCAATATTTTCGCATAGCTGAAACCACATAATTACGCTACATCAAGCGGAAGAACCAAGAACGAGGATATTTTCCATGGAGCGATCATCATGCAATGAGAATCGAAGTCGAATGCAATAAGAGGTCTCATGAAATTTGAAAATTTTCCACTCGTTTTGTACGTACTGCTTAATGCATCGTTGCCACTGCCGAAAAGTCTGCACTAAACGTAAAGTTCAACCTAAACTTAAACTTAAAGTACATTGCTATACTTTAACTAACCAAAATTGAGTTAAAAAGTTCTCTTTACCAGATAATCGGACAAAGGAAAGGTCTTAGCGACCGAGATGTCGAACTTTTACGTGTGATGTACTGCAATCCAGGTGAGTGAATCCTCCTTTTTCTCTAGATCTGATGACGTTTAATTTAACACTAATGAACATATTTATTTCGAAACCGTTGCGATCTTATAAACTACCTATGAAACCTCATGGCTTAATTTTTTAGCAATGGCTTATGCTGAGCATGAGTCCCGAGTGTCAGAAAGAACATT
Organism: Ascaris suum; assembly: GCA_013433145.1. NCBI lineage: Eukaryota > Metazoa > Nematoda > Chromadorea > Rhabditida > Ascarididae > Ascaris > Ascaris suum. Next base: position 1,772,177 of record CM024186.1, on the reverse strand, counting down.
GCCCATGGGTAGGTAATGGCTATATTTATTGTCAGATATCCAGAAGTTCATTATGGAAATGAATAAGAGGCATTGGTTCCAACTGCTAGGTAGGAGGAGGAGGCCGAAGAATGCTAGGTGAGAACGGAGCGAAAATATTGCATTTTTGTTGGTGCATAAAGATCTGGTGCATGGAATCGCTCTAGGATATATTTACAAGTTGGGAAGAACTCAGGCTCGAGATGCGTTGATACTTGCCTATGATGTATGCTTGTCGGTACATCCCAGATAAGCACCTGAAGTGCAGATTTGAAAGAGGCAAAATCAATTTTTATGCACAGATATCAATCGAAACTTCTACCAATTTGTCTCAGTGATCTGAATTAAGGATGTGAAGATAAGATCGTATATTGTGGAATATGGACGCTGAAAGGACTATGTAATGCGAGGAATCCAGGATCGTGGATGAAACGAAATTGCCGCAGGTCATGTGGATTCTGCTGATAGTGCAATAATATATATGTGGATGATGCGAATTTTATCAGCTTGCTCAAAATTGCCTAATTATTCAATCAATATTTAATAAATTCTACTATCATTTTAAATTTCTTATAAATTTTTTCGTTAACTTCTAATCATCAGCAATACTGACTAATTTTCAATCAATATATGTGACGATCGAATCGATACTATAGTAAATCAATTTGTAAAGAGTAAAAATAAGTTTCAATAGGAGATTCGCTCTTAAAGAGACTCTTTATTTCTCGCGATATCGAAATTGCTCTCCCCTCCCTTCACCCCTCTCCCACTATTCCCTGGCTTCCTCCAGAAAAATCACAGTAAACTTATTTCGCAGCCCATAGAAGAGCTTTTAGCGTAGCGATGGATTAAATCTAGGCACAGCGGAAATCCGATCGCATCAATACAACAGCAGATGTAAAATTTGAATAAATTCGATCATGCAAATATCTCTCGAGGCGAGTTGATTGCAGCTGTTCATAAACCCCTCGAAAAACAACGACTTGCAATCTGTAACAAATATGCACCGTAATTACTAATCACATTAGTTGTTTAATTGCTTTTCTTCGAGGTTTTTTTTTTGAGTAACACTAGAATCAATTAGATCGCCACAATATTAGATTTCATCTAAAATGCCAAAAATATTTATTTTCCCCTCCCTTCCTCTCCCCCTTCCCCCTCCCATTCTTGCCGATGTCGGCTTCTATCTCGAATCGAAATGATTCCCAGCTGGATCAACGAAATTTCTGCTATTGAGCGAAGATGGCCTCTGAAGGGTAAGAAGAGGAGGCAAATATTGTGCATCTATTATACTACGCATTGTTCATCGAGGTCACAAGGTTGTACCGACTGCACGTAAACATAAATACCTCATCGATACACGGCCATGACTCGGTCTAGCATCCGGTCTTACCTGCTTTATTTTGACCTTCTAGTATCCCCAAATATCGTAGCTTTCAGCAAGATCGAACTGGGATAGACTTCACTATTCATACTTCGTTTGAGTTTGAACTGAATCTGAGCAGATGATTTTCGAAAGCTTTGCAAAGTAATCACAATCATTTTACATCATTTAAATATTCGCTCTCATGTGGAAGCTGCTGAAAAAACCCCGTTTTTGTGATAAAAAATTCAATAGATACTAGCATAGATGGTTCATTCTTTGCTAGTATTTTGGTTGTTTTCAGCCGGGCTGTTGGCTCCATTGCAGCAGGTATCACTCATTACTTACTGCATACAATTGGAAAGTTGTAGTTATTGCTCGGCGAAATAATAGAGATTCGTTCCTCATAGCTTTTCACTCCTTACTGATGCACTCACAAAATTGCAACCTTTGAAATAGTGCGTGTTCTTTTTGCACACTCTACAATGGCTAAAAATGAAACCCGTATAACTCGGCAATTACTCTACATGGACAAATGGTTCCTTTACTTTTTACTCGGTACTATAAGCCGTTTCAAGCTTATACAGTAGCCCGGCGGTAATACCGTTATTTATTACCGTTAGAAAATACCTGTTAATATTTGCGCTCTGCTATAGATAAAGCTGTTAGCTTTTATTAAGGTGTTGCTAGATGCTTCGGCTTTCTATTGATATCTCTTAATCGTTTATATTGGCCATATTATCTGTTAAATGTAGATCACAATAGCTAAGTGCGTATTCGTTCGTTGCAATGCAACCGTAATAAGATTGCAATATTTGCAATATGAAGCACTTTATAGGCATAGATGAATGTGTCTCTTTGCCTTCATCATGCATTACCGACTGCATTCAGGTACACCAAAAGGTAAACTCAGGTGTGTGGACCACTTTATGGATTCTAACAAGTCCCGCTTTGTTTGAAATGAAGTCAACCAAACCCTATATTTATTCATTACCTATCGTTGCAGTTGATACATCTCTTGTCTTTTAATGCGTCAGCTTGTCATTGAACAAGCTTTATGCCTTAGATATTATTCAACTCATTACCTGTCAATAACACTCTGATATACCTGTTGCATTTGTTTTCTTATTAAGTCGTCGTTGAATGCGTCATGTGGAAGGGAATATTTGTGTTCGACGTTTCAATACCCTATGTTGTGTCATATATTTCATTGTTTACTATTTACTTTCTGCTCAACATTCCTTAACAAATTTTCTCAATAATCGTTTATTAATCATTTTTTCGGCTGATAAGTCATATCTTAATTAGGTACACACTCACCTGTATCTTGCAATATGCACATTACGATATTGCAATGAAGTCGATTATTGCGTTGCTAGTGTTAGTTGCTACCAGTTAGGTTATATGAAGTGATCCTATTGTGAAAGGATAGAAATGGGAAGAGACAATATTTTGAGGTAAAGATAGTTCCTGTGCTCCAAGACGCTTATCCAACTCTGTCTGTCTAGAATTTTATAATCATTTTGCCATTACTCCCACCCATTCGTTACCCAAAAGAGGAACGGGTTCAGTGGTTTTGAGACGTAAGCATCAACTAAGAAATATCAACAGGAAGTCACTATATTTGGGAAAACCTTAGTAAGGAGCACAAACATTGAACGGGCCAATTCGTTTATCTGTGGCACTTCGCGAGATATCAACCAGGTACAATGATAAGTAACAACGAAAAGAGGCATTAGTACAGCACTAGTATAAAGTTACTGCATCACTTAGAGGCAAATTATGGTACCAAGTAAAAAGTAGAGCAACCATCTGTCTACACACAACGGATATCGAATTATGAGGGCTGAATTTTTAGCTCTGTGGAGTGTGCAAAAAGAGACGGCTATCATTTCAAAGGTAACGTATTTCTCACAATATGAATAAGGAGCGAAAAGCTAAAAGGAATCAATCTGCAATTTATCACAAAGCAATAACAATTACTTATTAACCGCATGCAGTAAGTAACGAGTAAGGCCTACTGTAATGAATTCTCTGTGTAACCGTCGTTGTGCTACTTGTATAACGCTATAGTCGTCTAAGTTGCGCATAAAGTTTCCCACATATGAAACGGAATTATTGTTTTCACGCGCTTTTGCACATCGTCCGGTTAATCCGGAATTTTTCGATTTATGTGAGAATGTGCTGCGATCCGGTCGTATATGAGATTTGTCAGGCGCCGAAGAACTCATCTGCCTCATTTACGGTTTCCGTATATTGGAAGACGATGAAAAGTGTGAACAGCATTATTAAATAGTCAAAATTTCTTCTCGTTTTAGCCTACTGAGTTCTTCAAATAAATAAGAAATATTTTCACCTTATAATTACCGAAAAAACTATTTTGCATATTAAACCGCAAAAATATCCCTGTTCATTTTCCATTCCCCCCTCCACCCCCCTCCCCTTCCACAAATGTTTTTTCGATAAAGAAGAGATTAATACAGCGTAGAATTTTTGTGTGGTGGCCATCCAGTCGCTAGTTCATGGCTTATCTCATTGCTTATTAATGCTTATCATTGCTTATCAATACTTATCAGTGCGCTTATCATTACTTATCAGTGTTTATCAATGCTTAGGAAAAGTCTGAAAATAAGCGTCCACTTTTGAACTTATGACGATGTTAAAAATTGCTTCTTTCTCATTTCATTTTTAAAATCACTTATCATTATCATTGTTTTTATCACTTGATTTTATCACTTTCATTATTTTTTTTATCATTTCATATCTATATGAAGGAAAAATTTCACTCATTCTTTTCGAAGAATTAAATAATTCGAATTATTTCTTCTTTTAACGAAAATTTTCGAACGTTTTTCAAGGAGAAATTTTTTTTCACCTGGAAAAAAAGAACGGATGCTGTTTTATCTCTAGGTATTTTTCGCTCGACGCTAATGCATCGCAATGGTAAGTTCGTTCAATCAACATCACAGATTTCCGTCAGCTGTTTAAGGTTGTTTCGCTTTTTTCTTCATTTGTTGCCCCCTTGCTCGTATATTAATCGTATTTGTAAGCGTATTACTATTCTATATGCAAAATATTTTCTATTAGCTTATTTTATAAAAATTTCCATACTAAATAATATTTATGCAAATGTTTTTTAATAGAAATGAGAGAATTTCTTTTCGCTCATATTTTTATACAAAAATATTTGCATAGTATTTTGTGTTTTCATTTTTCATCATTATCTCCTAATTTATTCCTTTATTAAAATATCAATGCTGAAATTGATTTGTTTTTCCATCATAAAAATCTAGAAGAGAGTGAAGTACTAGGCTGCAGATTAATCGCCATGGAATTTTCTTTCATAGACTTGGAATCGATATCTTTTTCATTGAGCTTTGAAAATTTTGTTTCGTTTTTAAGCGGTTTTATGGGATTTTTCGATTATCTTACTAAACCAATTTTTTTTGTTGTTGAAAACATTTGATCTATTTGTAACTTCTTCATATATATATATATATATATATATATATATATATATATATATATATATATATATATATATATATATATATATATATATATATATATATATATATATATATATATATATATATATATATATATATATATATATATATATAAAGCTGTTTGATAAGAAGTTTTTATGCAGTTTAAAAATATTAGAATGAAATTTTTAATTAATTTTTTAATTAATAAAAAATTGATCAGAAAATTTTTTCAATTTATTATTGTTTTATCGAACTTTTTTTGAAATAAAACAATATATCAGATCGCTTCGATAATATTGAATATTAGCTTTGTGCCGATTAAAAAACATCGACTTTTTGATAAAATAATAGCAAATATATTGAGCACTATCAAAATGCCTTCATCGCCTATTGTCGACCCATTTCGGAATATTCCACTCCTCTATGGCCTCATTATTTACTTTCTAATATCCACTTGCTAGAAAATGTCCAGAAACGTTTCAACGCGCATTGCTTTCCACGAAATTTATCGTGGTCGATATCATCCTCATTACACTACTAGGCTACAAGTCTTAAGTCATTGAAATATTGCACGCTTAATTTTATCTTCATTCTTTTTTAAAAAATTGTTGCGAGTTTTGTGACACCCTACTGTCGGGAAGTATTTCACTTTGCCCCTCCCCATAGTCGACGTGCACATTGGTTCCAGCTCGCCAGAGCATGTTGTAGTACAAACAGTGCTCTACGTAGTTTCCAGTTTCACGTTCAACGAGTCTAATATCTGCTTCCCACCGATATCGTTAATGCACCCATTCATTTAGCTTTTAAGAGGCGGCTGACTCGTTTCGACTAAACACTATTGCTGCTCTTACTCTCTTCGCCTAAAATGGTGGCTTCGCGAATGTTTTGCTCGTTCTAGCTGTTCATACTCACATAATTTTGTATGTTTTTCTCCTCGGGCGTTAAAATAAATAAACAAAAAAGTAAATAAATAAGCAAATACTATTCTGCCTAAACACAAAGTAAATTTAGTGGCATAACAAACCTCATGATTTCAGTTGGCATAGAAAACTTAACAATATGGCATTAATCTGTATCGTATCATTCTCTCATTTGTTTTCTTTCTAGTGGATGCATCAGTAATTCTAAACGAACATCGACTCGTCTGTTTTTGTCTGTCTGTTTATCTGACCGAAATGATAAGAAAAGATATCTGAGCAACTCGTACCTCTCAAATGTTCTACTCATATTCTAGAATGGAGCACATAATGCGCACGTACAGATTGTTGAGTGCCTGAATGAAGGTTTAGTTGGAAGACGTATAGATTGGGCACAATTGGTCTGAAAAGCTGTCGTCTAACGTTGCGAAATTAATCGCTTCGATTAGGAACTTTTTTATAATTTTATTTTTTTCGTTATTCTCTTTCAATCCTATGCTATTCTTATCAAAATGTGCTGAGTGGAAAAATTCAACAGAGGAAATATTGTTTTCGAAAATTAAAAGAAACATCCTGAAAGTCTAAAAAAACATCCTGAAAGTCTAAAAAAACATCCTGAAAGTCTAAAAAACATCCTAAAAAAACATCCTGAAAGTCTAAAAAAACATCCTGAAAGTCTAAAAAAAAACTGCAACTCTTTTGTCTTTCGTTGTTTCATATTTATGCCTTTGCATTCAATTTTAAGATTGCTTTTATTTATTGATTATTTCTATTGTGTTGATTATTTCCGTTGATGAAATTTAGATTTTTTTTTTAATGAAATTATCGATTTGATTTGTGTAAATTATTTGAATATTTTTTAAAAAATTGTCACCGATCTCTCCGCTCATTTATTATCAATGAAAAACGTTTATTCGCTCAAAAAATTTTCGCCTTTTCTTTACTTAAAAAGTTTTTTTTTTTAATTCATAAAAAATTAAATTCGAATTTAAAGAAATGTAAAATTAAAAATTAAAAAATTTTCGACTATTCAAATCGATATTGTAAAATTTTGAATTTTTTTTTTTGGATTTTCATTTCGAAAATTTGTTTTTTTTAGTGAAAATTTTTAATTTTTTTTTCTAAGTTTCTAAAAAGAAAAACGCCTATAAAATCGAATTTTTTTCAAATTTCGGGCAGAAAAAAGAAATTTTTTTTTCTCACTTTTGCGATATTTGTTTCGAAAAAATCCTTAATGATTTTCTCTTTTGTGCGTAAAAAAATTGATATATAATTTTAAAAAATTCCTAAGAAAATACTCATTTTGATCGGTTCTTTGCCAGTCGTTACTTCCCGAACAAAAAAAAAGCTTCTCATCGCAGTCTTGGCTTCATTCTCAACGGAAGCTTATTCTACTATCCAACGAATTAAATAGTGGGCAACAGAGGATACGCTTAGCTTGGAAGGCTAAGCTGATGAAGTGAGCAACAACTAATATCAGTTGGATTGATCACGTTGATTAATCGATCGACCAATTTGATCGATCGATTAACCAGCGTAATTTTTTGCAAGCTGATTTTTTCGCCAGCTTACATCTATGAATGCACATTATTTAATAGTTTTCCCTCAGCACCTCTATTATCGATCGCGCAACTGTTGACCTCGAGTGCAGCCTCGGCGCTAAACGTTAAAAAGGAATGACTTTCGACTTATCATCACTAAATTAGAAGGCATTTTGCAGCTTAGCATTATAGAATACCATAATTTAAAAATTAAAAAATTTCATTTCATAAACGAGTGAAACTTTCGAAATTTGGCATGTTGCCATGTTTACCGGAGTTTTTACACCATCAACCTGAGGATTTGACTAACTTGAAGCTCACTACGTCCTAGTACCTCATGCTAACAATTAACCTGAAATTTTAAAATTTTTTAAATTATTTGAAAATTTTCGTTGCAAAAAATATAAATTTTCATTATCGTCAATTTCATTCATCATAATTCTCATCTACAAAAAAAAAGGGAATTAAAAACTCCTTTAAAAAAAAACTAAAATATTTCTTCAATGGAATCGTTTCATTTCGTTGCTCACAGAGTTATCTGATTCTCTTCAATTATGCCGAATCGCATTCGAATAGTTGTTTATCGTTGGTCTATATGAGTTGTCGATGTATGTCCCCAATTTATCGCTATCACGAAAATCGTTTCGAAGTGCCGAAAAAATTTGCGCCATTTGCGTGACGAATATTTCCGTTCGTTTTTTTTCTTATTGAGTATTCAACAATTGATTTTTCATTTTTTTATTTCATCATCGTTTTTTTTCTCTTTTCTTTGTTCTATGAAATTTTTTTTTTTTGCTTATAGAATTTTCTCGTTATCGTTTTCGTTTATAGAATCGTTTAAAAAATTGAAAAATTTTTTTAGTTTTTTTTTCTCTAAGCATCACAATTAGGAATTTATTGAATTCAAAAGAGTTTTACTTATTGAGCTATAGACCGTTCAAAAAAAAAACCATTAAAAGTCCCTAAATGTTGACTGTTGATTGAGATATAGAGTTTTTTTTAAAATCTCACAGGCAAATAAATTTTACGCTTTTTTGAAAGGTGAAGTATATCTACAGCCTTTATTTGAAAGTGCGTACTTAAAAACATAATTTAAAGTATAAACTTTTGAAAACTTTTGACCTTTAACCTTTAACCTTTAACCTTAAGTGTAAATGTTACTTGTAGGAAATATATACTTTAAAAGTGAGAAGTATTTGTAAATCTTTTATAGACATATTTTTAGCTATTCGATGATTAAAATTTGCATATTTTGCATCGTATTTAATTTTCTTTACCGTTATAATAAAATTATCCTCATTTATTTTTTATTGAAAGTTATAACGTAAAATCGATTCCTTTACCGTAATATTTTCAAAAATTCAGGTGATTATTTCAGTGCAGTTTACCACACTACAATGCATCGAATATTGCTATTTACTTTATCTTTAATCGCAGTAATAATTGATGGCGAACAGCGGTTCGAATTCTCATCGATACCTTCAAGATGTGAGCTGAGTATTTCTACCTGAGGCTAATACCTTTTTTTGCTGATGCGTTGAAAAAGACTCGCCTGAGTGCTATTATAAATAAATTAGAACAGAATTTCATGGTCAAGTGTCCCCCATTCGTCCACTGACCTTCCTTCGAAAGATAATTTAACTGCCAGTCCTCTTTCCTTCTAAGTGACGCAAAAAAGCAAGATGGATAGGGGGAGGGGGGATGGAATATCTTGGGGAACTTAGCTTCATCTTCTTGTTGTTGGCAGTTTCTTTGGAGATCTGTCTCTTTTGGAGCTAATAAATTAGAAATAAATTGCCCATTCCAGTACCATGCACTCGTAATGAATATATTTGTGTGACGACCGACTACAAATTGAACATTCGCGATCACTCACATGGCTGATGTTATGTTTCAGCTTAATATAGCCGGTATTTTGTCTTCCGGAATGATTTTTATGCCTTCACGCTACCTCACAACTTCAGCTAAACGGAAGTGGTAGTGATATGAAGAGACATTTATTCGTAATGAATGCTTTGTCGATTAAAGTAAAAGTGAAAGTAAAAATCGAATCGAATACGTCATGCTTTTATCCGGAATAAATCGAAAGTGCAATCCATAAAATTCCGGCTATCGAATAAGTTCACCGTCTATTTGTGATTAAGACTATGAACATTGAAAAATCGATGCTCAAATAGTAGACTGTTAGAACTTTATCATAGAGGATCAACCGCCGATCGAACGAGAGTGATCGTTAATCAAACAAAATCGATCGTTAGAAATGCTAAAGCGTAGTCCTATATGATGCGAAATCTGAGCTAAAAAATAAATTATTGTTGTATTCTTTGAATCGCAAAAAATTGTTTAAATGTTTCAAAATATTTTCTAATTGTTTATCGGATATGAAAGGAAAATAAATTAGAAAATATAAAATTGAAATATATTTGAGAGAAAAAAAAAGAAACGAAAATTTTTACGCTCTCTAAAGAAAAAAAAAAGTAAAATATAAATTTTTTTTTTCATAATAATTTACTATATTGATTGACGTTATTTATTTGGAAATTTTTTAAATTTTCCATTTTTCTTTTTTCAGAAATTTTTTTTTCATTTCATTTTCCAAATTAATAATAGAATTTTTAGACAATTCATTAAGCGTGCAACCAATAAAAGAAGTGGAAATCAAGCAAAAACCTATTCAATCAAGAGGAATTAGTCTAGAACAGGTGAGCTTCCCTTTTATTAATAGTTCTCCATATTTTTCCCATTTATCCGTTGTATATCAAAAATTTCCTCTATCATAAGCGCTCTTTCACATTTATTCTCGAAGATTATTATTATCGAAGATTATCGAAGATACTTTATAGTATTATGGTGGCAAAAAGAGGTTGAAAATGATGAGAACTTCAACATATAGTATGTGGTAAATGATTTTCTTCTTCAAAAAAAAGGAGGAAATATTGAAGAAAAAAAAAAGAGAGAATATTGAAAACTTTACGGATTTTTCTATTGACACCTTAATTTGGAACTATGCGAAATTAAATTAATTCAAAATTTTTTTTTCATTATTATAACGAATTTATTATTTTATTATGGAATAATATAAATGAAAAATTGATATAATGATTCATTTGTAATATTTTGGTGGTAATATCTCCAGTCTAGACGATCATTTCGCTATTAATGCGCAATCGTTTATAGTTACTTGCATTCACAAGTGGTCTATTGGCGAGTGATGTTGTCGAGATGACTTTTAAACTCGCTGATAAAAATCAAGATGGTCTTCTCGATAATGAAGGTATATCAAACACAGTATTTCTTAAATAACTCAGTAATACCTATTCATATCATTCAAATAGTCGATCGTATAAGTATAGGAAATAAGAGACGGTTCAACTCCTCTGAAGTAAAATAAAATAGTAAATCATTTTAGTGGAGCACTGAAATATTAAATATTGAGTTCTGATGTTGAGTTCTACCAAATTTACTCCACTTGTTGCTTTATTAGCATCAAGCTTGCCGATAACTGAAGTCTTTGTAATCAGTATTTCTGAGGCAATCTTAGCATATATAAATGTGCAACTGTCGAGCAATGCGCTTTTTAGGTTTTTTTTAAAGAGAAATCAGAGCACGCCATTTATGAGGAAGTTCCCAAAAAGCACATTGTTAAATTATTCAAATAAAACGAAAAAATACGCCAGCTGAAATGACATGATATGCATAAATTTTTGAAAAGATTTTCGCTCATGATAATATGCAAATTACTTATTTAAGCGTCGTCTTTTGTAGGGAGAGAGGGGCAATTTAAACTGAACATTTGAATATTAGTTTTGACTCAATAAAGGTGAATCTGAAAAGAAATTTGGAAGTTGTGGTTAAAAACAGAAGGATGAAAAGGCTTATTTAAATTAATAACAGGTAAAACAAGGTATCAAATAAATGAGTTGAATTAAGAGGCTCAACGAGCGTCAGTGATCGGAAATACGTTAACGCAATATAGAGTTCAAGAGAAATTAACGGAGACTGAGAAGACCGATGATCGATTGATCGAATTAAATGAAGCGAAATTTCTCGCCGAACGTGTCGATATCGATGGCGCTGATCCTGAAATTGTCGCCGCAATCGACAAAGATACGCTTTTCACACCGGACGGTTTGAAAGTTTATCATTCAGACTAAATAATTTCCGGAAAAACTTCTTTCCGTCATGCGAATATTTATGTTAGCTTTCCGGAAGTAATTATGTTAGCTTTCTGGAAGTAATTAAAAGTAAGAAGGCTTTCCTATGCAAATTGCGCAGATATGTGCCACACTTTTTATCGTTCAGGAAAGCTTATTTCTCTTGTTACTGCACAAGTTAGACTGTTAGTAACGAAACGCACCAACGTAGATTTCAACTCCGGACCTCTTTGCCATATCCGTCAGCATAGAAAGGCCGTCTCAAATATACGACAAAGTTTGCTAATTTTTTGAATTCGTATATATTATAGACCCTGAGCAAGTGCTGAATATAAATTCGAATCATACCCCCTGAATGCGATGTTTGGACGATTCGACGAGGATTCAGATGGCAGCTGGAGGCAAGACGAAATCAACAAATTCATCTCTGTGATGCGTATAGACAAACAACGATGGTTAACGGCGTTAAAAGCTTCTGGATTCGATAATAACGTCATGCATGGAATGAGCATCACCGGTAATTTTTGTACCCCGTTCTTGAAATCGACTGTTAGATATATAAGCTAAAAAATTATAACGAAATGCCCGTTGAATAGCGGCTATAGCCCAGTGGAAAGTGGTCAGCCTATGGACAGTTCCTCCTATCTTTGAAGAATGAAGCCGGGATCCTATGATCTATCACTGTTGTAGACGTCATAAGGTACAACCAAGGTGTGCGACATCCTGGGATATCATTGGATGTGACTGGCTTTAAAAAAACCTGTCTAATATTGGGTTGAAAAGGTAGTGAAGGTGATCGCGGTTCATTTGCATCACTTCTAAAGGTTATCGCGAATTAATTAACTCATTGATCTGATCGCAGTTATTCAAATATTCAAATAATAATTGTGAAAGCAATCTCATTTAGATGAAGTGTTCAATAATGGTTGAGTAAATCTTGTATTAGGTGTCGAATAATCGTGGGAGGGCACATTTTTTTTTTGTTGGAGAATTTGCAAAAATTAGCAAACACATAATAAAATCCATTTATTATTTATTAATTTTGCATATATAAAATTGAAAATTATTTGGCACAAATAAAATTGCAAGCAAGTTTGTAATTTGCATAATAAAATTTGCATAAAATAAATAAAAATAAAATTATTATTCATTTGAAAATTATAGATTTGCAACGTATAATGCAACTATACAATTGAATATTTTATTTTCGTCGAAAGATGATCAACGCGAGATGAAATATTTCATCGAGAGGATTAACTAAGAAATCAATGGAACAAATGCAGAAATTCACATAACTCAAGGATTTTGTATTTATTTGTTAGCGAAATTTATCGCAGTTGTATTATAAAGTAATGAATAAATTTTTCTTTTTTCAATTTATGTGTTAAAATGTTTGTTTCTTATCGCTATTTTTATCGCATAAAATGGTACTCTAGTGAAATGCTGATGATAAATTGACAGCAATGATCAACAACTCCGGAGTCAGACTCCTTAAAAATTTTTCATTCATAGTTTAGCTGGATTTAGATCAGTTGGTTGCTCGAAACATGTTACCGAATACCAATGTAATACCAAAATACCGGTAAATACCGAATATCGAAGTATCGGGATTGAACTCTAATGATTGGGCGAACATCAAATAAATATGCAAATTAATGCAATGGAGACTGGTACATCGGAGTTGTCCACTATTGGTTGGCGGTGAAGAAGAGTATCGAAGTGTAAAGATGTTATGTCCCTGTCTTAGTGCATAATAGCGTTTTATAAACTTTTATCCAAATGGTCGAAGATCGTAGGTTTTTGGTTTTTGTGGAGTGGGCGGTGAATTGTGGAAGCAGGAAAATAACATGGAAGGAAGCACCTGCACGGCAATAGTGGCTTTTTTTATGTCGCTTGGCGATTTCTACTCGCCTTTTTTGGAGGCTAGGGTCGGCAAGGCACACTGTGATCATGTCGTGTTTGTGCATTTGTAAGTGTCCGTGTCTGTCTGTAGGTCGGTCTGTCTGCCTGCCTGTCTAATCCTATAAAATTTCGGGCAGACGCATCAATTTCAAAAGGAGTTATAGACGCTTAAAAGTGCTTTAAAAAATTCCGTATACGCATTCTGCAACGTTCTAGAGGCTCTCATGTTGCAAGGCAACAGTGAACGAACCCATCATAACAATGCATGATTAATACACAACTGATCGTTGTGTATATTTCGTTTCTCTCTTAGGTTTTTTCACTGTAATTCCCAAATTAGATAGAAGGCTTCTGTCGGGTACCGTTGGGCATTGTAAATCCTCATTCACTGAACTTGGGCACTCTCATTAGACCGAATAAACGCCCACCTCCACCAACTAGCGCAATATGGCAATGCATATAGAGTGCACTTCTGCACATGTGTGGTAATGGCGAGATCGTTAATGTTTTAATCTTTTCGTTACTGTTTTATTAACTTAATATGTACCAATATTCCTGAACCTCGTTCTCACTGTTACCTGAGTCCGCACTGTTATACTATCAGTTGAAGTTACTTGAAAAAATACTTCTTCTTGCTCACTAGTTGTAAATGAAGAGAGGAAAAATGAAAGATAAATAGAAATGGATGAGAAGTGTTGACGAATGTGCATATTTTTTGAGCATTTTATACAACCTATTCATTGATTGTAAAGTGTCCATCTCTTCGAGGATTATTCAACAATATATTTGTGCAGTAATGATGGGGATGTTTATTCATTACTTTTCCCATAATTTTATACTATATAACAATTTCTGAAAACGGAGGAAAAAACAGATGCGAAAGTGTGTGCTACGAGCGTTTTCTTTAAGTTTTGAGCACTTTGGAAGGTGCTTTTTTTTCTCGGAGTCTTTTACCAGCTAGAATGGTCACTTTTTTGCATACTTCAACATCTCGTATTCTTTTATTTAATATTCGAATATCATTTAATTGCCCTCAACGATTTTTTTGCACTCAAAACAGAAATAACGATTTTTCCGTTTCATTAAAAAAAACCTTCTGTCGTTATGTTTTTACAAGCAAACCAATTGAAGGACATTATAATCATAACGATAGGGATGAGAAGATAAAGTGGCAGGAAATTTAATGAAACAAGTTGGGTGGAATTATCCTTCACATCAAAAAGGATTAAAAACTAATGAAAAGATATTATCAGCATTAATAAATAACAATTGAGAAGAGAAAATTTTCGCATATTTCTATTCAGGTGGCTGGAGAGAAGAGGAGAGGGGACTGAGATGGGAGGAGGGGAGAGGTGAAGGCCTAGTCGATCACGAATCAAGCTTATTCGAAGTGAACGTCACATTTGCTTTGTCTGATCGTGACAACGAGCACCAAATGAATACGTCCCATATATCGCAAAAAAAAAAAAAAAACTTGTTCATCGTATTCCGATCAGCCAATTTCACTTTCACAAATGAACTCTCAATATTCCGGATGGTCGATATTGCCATATGAATGGAATGTTATTCAAGTCACCTTTATTTCCTGTTCTATGACACTTTCTTGCAGCAGCCGTATTTAAACGATTCATCCACAACCATTTTTCATTATCGTGGGATAGTCTTTCACCTATGGTTTATAGTCCTCGTATTTCATTTACTTGTAACTTTCTACTGCTGAAGCCTTATATGTGTATATACATTATACAGCCTTATATGTGTATATACATTATACATTTATTTATTTATTTATATATTTTTAAATACATACATTCGCATATATAAAGAATTCCAAATAATAAAGCAAATGATCGTGAGCGGTTTAAAGACATTTTTTAGTGTTCGATTAACGAGAGGGTATTCCTGCGGGTAAACTTTTTTATTCAAAGACATTGATAGATAACTTCAGCGTGCATATAGGTAGTTTCTATAGACCTGTAAAACAGGTCACAATCCTTTCATATAATATATTCACATCTATAAATAAGTGATATGCATAATTTCAAATTTATATAATGTTAGCGTTCCTCTAATATACCGTGGGCACTTATTTGGGTAATCATGGTACTTACCTTTACAGGTGAAATTTGATGAGATGATTCGTCATTGTCGTGGGAGGTAGATGCGTCCCCACACCTTGAGGCACAACTCTAGTTACAACTGAATTGGCGAGTTTGTTGTGTCTGTTGGGGTATAAGCCAGAAATTTATCCTTCGATGAGAAAATCATTGCTAGTGGCGATTCCACACTTTTTTATTAATGCTTCTCTAGCCTTCTTCGTGCATTTATATTTTCTTCTCTATTTAAGTAGGCGTTCTGGCGCGATGAAATTGAAATTCGAGAGCGAATAGCGCCTCGCCGATCGTCGTTCTATGATCAGGCTTTCGTCAATTTCCTTTGTGAATCACAGTGAACTAAATGTTACGGATCATTTTAATGCATCGGGCAAATTTCTCCTCTTTCATTAAAATTCACTGTCGAATCATGCACGAGCAACTTTCCCTTTCATCTCCTCTCCCTCTCCCTCCCCCTCCCCTTCCACCAACTCGTTATCCGATGGCATTAAGTACATAGGATGAAGACAAATTTCATGGTTCTCAAGGTGTGTGTCGCAGTCATTTGAGATCACTAGTGGTAAAAACTGTTAATTTTCCAAAGGAGTGCCATAAAAATTGGAAATTCTGGAAATTCGAAGAAAATTGTCGAGAAATATAAAACTTTCAACATCTTTTTTCAACGTAATTATTTGACTATGGAAATCCAATACGTTTCAAGACCAATACGAATAATATTTTTAATCTGCTATCAGTTAACTGCATAAAAAGTGATCTTTGCTGATATGCCGATTATTCAACGCCAAATTTAGTGATGAATAGATAATTCAAAAATTTAATCAAGAGTAAATAGGTTGCAGGATCCTTCATAAATCTAGAGGAGGGAGAAGAGATGGATATTTTAAATGCAACTATGCAAATGCAATCAATCCACAAGGAATAAATTTCTAATTAGGTGTTTTATGCTAGAGTAATTGATTTTACTGGATAGTAATATCTACTGTAAGTAATTACGAGGAATTAAAGAATCACAGGTAAATATGAAGGTAAATGAAGGACACCTGTGACATTAGCCATTGTGTAGCGGGTCCTATTTTGAGAGCACTTTGTCGATGCATTCTCTGACCCCATTCGACGCCCACGTGTCGCTATCCATTGCAAGTGAATTCAGCACACATCCCTTCACGTATTCCTTGCCTTCCTTTATATTTAAGTAAATCCTACTCATAGATACTCCTTATTACTCGTTAATCCCTTCCGGCTAGAAATTCTATATCATCAACGTGTCTGCGATTACTGTATTATACTGTCGAAATTTGTTCTGCTATGAATTACTGTAGAAATCAGATTTATTTTTATTTGCATATTATATGTATATTCATTTTATTATTTTTTCCACACAATCAATGTTTATAATGCCTTTAAATATGCATATATACTTGTTTGTGCCTTGAAATGTTTTTAATTACAAATAGATCACATCTATTGTTGTTCATATTTGTATACTTCAAATGACGTCACTGTATCATCAAAACGTTTTATTTAGGCGTCATTTCGAAATCACACTGAATTTACTTGTCTAAAACTAGCTGGCAATAGCACACTAAATTTGCATAAAACTAGCTGGCGATAGTGTGCTATGGAGGCTTTATTCCCAAACGGATAGCAATTCGTGTACTTTGTCGAGATCCTCATCCCAGCTCAAATCGCTGTCCTTGACGGTCTACCAGATTTGGCAAATTGCTCCCTTATTATATATGTTCTTGCCCCTCTTATGGCTAGGTCATGCTCCACGGACCTTCATCGTTTTGGCACATCGTGGCCCCTTCACCTCTCAACAACGTTTACTTTGGATCGCTTCAGCTCTTAACAGAATCCTTTTTCTTTTCGGTTTTCCCCTCCTCCCCCCTCCCCATCCCCCTCGGTTAATCGCCCCCCCCCCCAAACCGGTTCCTGCCGGACGATCTGCTGTTTCGTTTTTTCTTTGGGTTCCTTCTGTTAGTTGCTTGCCGATAGGGGAGGGGAGGGGAAACCCCCTAAGGAAACATCGTTTTTCTCGCAGCACACTAGCTTGCAGTGATCTTCCTCAGTAACCGAATAATTTTGAGTACGCACACCTATACAAACGTTTACTTTAGTGTCATTTTTTTTGTGAAGGTGACACATATTCGAAGAAAGGAGCCGTGCGGATTTGTGAATGAGGGCAATTTGTTGACTGCGTTATTGCCAAAGGTCATCACGACAATTGGACGTTAAGAACATTGTTGTCATCAAAACAAATAAGGACTCATGGCAAGGGTGGGGGGTGGGGGGCGTAAGATGTTTGAGGGGGGGGGGGGGGAGGAGGTTGCTGAGGCATGCGGTTGGCAGTAAATCCCTTTCTACTGTTCTCACCCTTTATACTGATATTTTTAGTTATAATCACCGAAAATTTTCACTAGAGGGCTTTCATAAAATGCGTTTTGATGCTTGTTGAGTTCGTAAGCGATTTGCGAATAAAATAGCTAAATTTGTGATTTCTAGCTACTACGAACCTGAGGTGCGAGTGCTCGAACTTGAAGGGGCGAGATGTCATGGATCGATATCGTTGCTCTTTTTATGCTCATCACAGTCGCTCAAGCAGTTAGAGAACTTCTTTACCGATCCAAAGGGGGAGTGGGGAGGGGTTATATTCTAGGATGTGGTATCATACAAAAAACGCAGTTTGTGCTAATCCATAGCGAAGTCTTGCATTCGGAGGAAGAGCGTATAACGGTCGCAACATTCCAAGACGAATAAATATTCGATAAGTAAGAAGGAATCTCCATAAAGGAGGGCCTATAAATAGTGAATTACGTTGTTTTATCAGGCTTACCGATCCCACACTATTCACGCTTTACTATTTTCATTAATACCGGCTGAAGCAATGAATATTAGAGTTGATTATTTCTTATTTTCGGTTGTAGTGAACTATTTGATAGTGACAGATGGAATAGATGATTGTTATTTTGGGCAAATTTGAGGGTAATTTTTGCATATTTTCAACAATAATTTGAAAAATTGTTGGGAGAAAATTTACCTCTTTTATGTTAAATGGGATTATTTTTTCGTTTTCTTTTTCAAAGAGGATCATAAATGATTGACTCATAGTGCATCAGGAGTTATTAACGTGAATCTTTTGTGCATTTCGTCAAAGAGAATGAAAAAATCCTTAAAGAATTTTCGATTAGAGAAGAGGAAACTCTCTAAGACAAGGAAATATTTGAAATATTTATGAACAATTTAATTTTTTTTTTTCAATTCCGAAAAATTCGGATATTATACAAGAAGATAAAGTTTAGGATAAAAGTGAAGAAAAAAAAAAGAAATTTTATGTTTTATTGATAAATGAAATGCATAACGCCATTTTTCTCTAAGATAGAATTTTTTTTTTTTCTAATCTATTGGAATGAATATAATAGAATAGTAATTATTTAAAGGAATTGAAAGAAATGAATTATAGAAATTCAAATCTTTTAAAGAAGTTCGACGTCGATTTTTGATAAATTTATATTTTATAGAGAGTAAAACGACGCCTTTGGAATGATATGAGCGATGTTGAAACGTTAACATCATTTCATCGGAATATTCCGAATAAAAATGAGAGAATCGATTTGGATTCGATTAATAATGAGGTATATAATTTTTGCAATTATCAGTCTTCTATGAAGATTTGAATTTCAAACAATCTAATATAAATGAAAATAATTTGCAAATTAAAGAAAAAAAACAATTTAAATTGTTTTTTTTTAAAGCAAATCGCATAACTTCTTATAAAATAAAAGCGGCGTTAATTTTCACTCTGCAAAGAATACTCTAAAGAAATAAAATAAATTCAAAAAAAAAAAAAAATTGCAATCATTTTCATTATTTTCGCTATGCTAAAAATCGATATTGCATAAATTCGTTAGCGCAAAAAAAATCGATAATCTTTGCATATATTTTGTTTTGCATTTCTAAGAAATTTATTGCAAAAATATTGCAAGTCATTGCAAATCACTAATGTTGCAATGGTTATATTTAGGAGGGAGCTTCTGTAAGAGGTGGGAGTTTGTCTTTCCTCATTTCGCTATTTAATTTTTTGGGTATTTAAATGCTACTTTCAGTTATTGTATTTCATGTAAAGTTATTAGACTTGTGTATTTCATGTTATCCGATGAGGGGCTTTTATTGACGAAGAGGTCTCTATTAAAGAGGAAAGTTATTTTTTTTCAGCAGTTTTCCACCGTATTTTCTCATCTCCTCTGTTAGTAACATAGGTGTGCAGATTTTTTAATTTGCATAAAACAGTCTTTTCAGTATTTATTTAATGATATTTACATATATCATGAGCATTAAATTAGCATATGCCGATGCCGTCTTATATCATATGAGCTGCTTTCCATGTCTTTAAGCGATCACGCAAATCTTTATGGCTTATAATCGTGAACCATTCAAAAATATGTTTTCTTCTGGATGACAGGAATATCTGGGGAGCTTTATGCATCGATTTTTCATAGGTCAGAGATCAGTGCTTTCGCAGTGCCTTATTAAATGATACGATTTTGCAGTTAAACGCATTTTTGTATTTAATGCGTCTTTAATGTTTTGATGCATTTTCTTGTCTCAATAGTTTGTTATTTCAGTCACCTTTGGTGTTTTATTGCAATTTAATATGCAAATTTAGCTGCTTAAATCCACTTTTATGGCGTCTTTAGTTAACAGTTTTCTCCACATCGTCATTTAGCTCCGTTGTAAAACGGGGAAAAAGTTGTAACGTTGTACCTGTAACAGGGTGCCTTATACTTATGGCACTCCGTCTTATAATTAGGCACATATTTGACTAGTTTACTTTCTGTCTGCACAAAATATGTTTTCTATCTCAGATTATATGGCTGTAACACATCATCCTATAATTTAAACTACTAGCTTTCCCGGTTTATTTTCTTGGGGAAAACTTTGTTACTTTTTTACTCGGGAATTTACCATAGTTTCTATTTAAAATGCGATATCTGTAATTCTTATATTTATGTGTTTTCACGTTTAATCGTATATTTTCATGGAAATTGCTGTTTGAAAGTACTGTTAAAGGTGGCGAATGTTTGCAGCCTCAAACATATCGACATATAGATGGCATTATAATCGACAACATCGCAGAGGAGGAGGCGGATGTTCGTATACCTATATTCCATAATGCTTATAAAACGCCGAAACCATTGAAGAGGATTTTCATTAAACCTCGTCGACGTTCAACTACCACATTGAGCACAACAATGACTCCATTCATGGATGCAATGACAACTTCTGGAACACATCCAAAACAGGTAGGAGTCAGATAGGAGCTGATTTTCAACTATGCAAACAAGAAATATTTTTCGATTTATGGGCGTGAGAGGTTCACTAGAGTAGTTTGACTTACGAGTATGTCAAATGGAAAGGGTATTTGGCTTTGCGCTATCTCAGCTTACTTTGGCGTATATTTAAATATTTCAACGCTGAATTTGAATTTCCGCTTAGCTAATCTCGTTCTCTTCGATATTTCCTTTTCCGGATAATGATTCCTGATCCGTTGTTACAGCATATTCTTTATCAGCCAAGTTGTTTTAAGTTTATTACCATATGATTTTATTCTTTTCTCATTTATCTTATCAGCTAATCATGTCGAGAAATATTTTAATTATAGTTTTATTATAAAGGAGAAAAACGATGAAAATTTTATCAAACATTAGAAGTTGTTTTTACTCAATTGTACGCTACTTTTTTACCTGAAGCCTGGAATTTTTACTTATACTATTTCACGTTCTCCATATCAAATCAGAAGGCGATAATTCCCGAACTCAGAAGAAAGTACCCTCGAAAGTTGAAGGCAGTACCCTCGGGCAGGTAGATTTTCCTCTGAATAAGCACCTTCAATGTAAGCATTCCATTTCATCGCATCAGCGATGTCTATTCACCTGTAATTTACCTGTAATTTAATGATTTCTATAAAACATGCTAAGGTAATAATTCAATGAATAGTTTGATAGTAGTCATTTACTTTTCAGGTTTCTGAGGATGATATCGATTTAGTGGCCGTATGTGAACGAGTGAAATCGATCGCTCAAAACTATCGTATCCGTGATATGCCAAAATTCGCTCGTAATAATTGTGTCCTTATTCGATTTTATTATCCGAACGCTTCATGTACTGATATTATCACTATTGTTGATTATTGTTTTCCAGAATATGCGGCAGCTTTTGCATGATGGTAGGTCTACTAGGAAATTATTAAGGATTCCCTAAGCATCCGAGGTTCTTTGAATAAGGTCTACTTCTGTACTGGCTCCGGAGTGTTTCCCGAATCTCATATATTTTTCCCGATGCATTATGTTTTCATCGAGAAATGTGGAAAATTCCCAAAAAGACTCACATGGAAAGCAAAGATGAAGCATGAAGCATTACAATAGTGACACATCGCTGGAGCTGACCTAATTATTCTCGGTCGTTGCGGATGCCGAATGCATCAATCGCTAGTATGCTATTGAATTCAAGCCTCAAAAAATACTTCTCTTTGAATAAAAATTTGCATAGAAATCTCTAAAGACTTGGAAAAGAGTAATCTCGTTCCAGCGGAGCCTCTTTTTCAATAATCCCTCTTATTTGATCAGAAAACTATAGAAAAAAAATTTTTAAATCATCACAGAAATTGTTTGGAGAAAATCTTCTCTTATATGGATTACAATAGTGTCCACATACTTTCAAAGTTGTTCCATTCAAGAAGTGAATAATTTGACCGCAAAGAAAAAAAAATGCCACAGCTCGATCTCATTGATTCATTCTGCAGTTGTTGCTTGAGAAGCACAACAGCTTTGATGATGAAACTTTGTTGCACAACTTGGAGTCACATCATTTTTATTCGCTTCATTCATTCATAAGAGTGAATGAAAAATTTACAAGTTATAAATTTGCATATGCAAATTTTTCGGTAATCAGATGAATGTGGGAAAAAAAATTTCGATGACGTCATCGTTTACTCTTGAAGATTATAGAAAAGTATTTTGTCTTTAGATGCAATTATTATCTCTTTGTTTTTTTTTTTTGGAAAATTTTGTGCAACTTAAGTGGAATTGTAAAAAGCGCATAATGTGCCAACTTATCTGATGCGCTTTCCCAAATATTTGTATTTATTGTTGTTGTAAATGAAATATTAATTTAAAGACGCAATTTTTTATTAAAATATCCGAAAAAAAATGCAATGGCCAAGCATAAAATGAATACTATTATAATGTCTAATGATGATTCTATTTGCATATGTGGAGAGAAACAAAGATAAATGTATCACTCGGCCGATAAATTAATTGGGGGAAAAAAGAATAAAAGAAGAGAAAAAAAGAAAAAAGAAATATTTAAACAAAAGAAGATTAAATCAATAGTAATATTTCTTAGCATAGAAATTAACACTTCTATGAGATAGTATATATTTGCAAAAAAAAAAGCGAGCTATATGGAACGTGCAAAAACAACAATAAGCGTAAAGGGGAGGGAGAAGAGAGAGGGGAGTAATATTTACTTCCTTATTCCTTTTTTATTCAGGTTTATTTTCTTATTTATTGGGGATTTGTTAGTTCTTTCTTGTTACCATTCTAGTGATCACTTCCTCACGTTCTTATTCGATATACGAAGCCGAGTAAATCAGGTGATAAGGTGAGGATTTTCTCTTCAAAAACCACTAATTTCGCTTTTTTTTTTTTGATTTCATCCGATACGGAATTCCACATATTTATTAGCAAGTTTGAGAAAAACGCATGAATATATTCATCTTGCACCTGTTGAAAATGATCTTGAAGGAGTTTGCCGAATCACTCGAAGAACCCAAATAGGAAGTCAATATTTTCATGAACAATATTCTACAGCATATAGAGATCAAAGCAGAAACAACGCACCTCAAGTTCTGCAAATCTCGAGCTCCAGCTCTTTATATCTAGTTAGCAGTCACAAACGATCAAGCATACTGCCTTTTGAATGATGAGGCGTCTTCGTATGTTTTCAATCACATTCATATAATGAATATCCTTGCAAGACTCCGATAGAGATCAGGTAATGCAGAGGTACCTAAGGATTAAACCAAGGTGGAAGGTAAATATTTTATTGAGTAGAGGTATATATTTGGAAGGGAATGCTCGCAGAATAAGAGAAGCCCTTTCATTTGCCTTTTTTATAGTGTTGGAAAAATGGTCGTGGAATTTGCAATTGTTGTTGATTTTAATGCTCAAACCTTCAACTGCGCTGAAGCTATAAATTGCACTAGCTGTTCCTAAACACTTCTAGCCTGAAAAGGTTCATTCATCTGGCGGTCAGTGACCGACCTGATAAGTTTCAACTAAAGGTAATAATGACCTCCTTGGTGATACGAATAGATGCATACACGTATACCTGATGAGGCCATCGATAAAATGTCCATAGATGGCTTTAGGATAGACGTGAGGACTATTGAAGCTTCGTTTTGAGCTGCAAAATCTTTTGGGGAAACCTGGTTACAGTGTAATTGCTTAATGAGTATTACACATCATCGTGTTTTCATGCATATTCGTGTTATCGCATCTGTGATGTGTCTCAAACCTCCCTTCCCGCATAAAGTTGTCCTTTGTGCGGCACCTTATGAAGGAAACCACGAGTGAAATCGAGTCTCGTTTTAGTCCTTAACTATTCATTGCGTTCGACTGACGGAACGGAGGACGGTTAATCGAGGTAAGGAAGGTTCGATGGGTCTCATAGAGGAGCTGTCGAGTACATGATATCGTATGAAAGTTCAAGCAAGGGTCAGCTCCTAGCCGTCATTTGTAAGGGTCAGCTCCCCAAGGCTCGTCTGGCCGTCCAGGTCTTCTTGAGGATCTGCATCCTCTTCCAAGCCACGGTCGAGTAAATTGCGAGACAACATAGGTATAAGGTGCGAACAGTTTATCAACTTGCACAGTAAGGTGACGAAATGAAGGGACACTGGAATAGCTTGAATCCCGTGCGCGGCTCCGCGGTCGAACTCTACGCCGCCGCCGACCACCTCGCGCATTCCTGCGACCACCCGTAGGCTCAGTCTGCCTTACAACCAGTCTGAAGCTGGAATGAAGACATCAGCACATCAACTCCTTTACATCCTCCCGATTCTGCCTCAGGCTAGCCTCACGACATATGCTGGGTAGTCGTTTGTTCTGCCTACAAGCTGTTGACCTTTGATTGCCTTGCAAGGCGCACTATTCCCACTTGATACAGCACGGGAGGCTTTTGGATTGCACGGGTAGCGATGCTGCAAAATGCATTAACGGTGTTCTCAAAGCGGTAATGAAATATAAAAGCTGATGTTTTTTTTTAAAAATTTTCTCTGCACTTTGTTTTATGTGAAGGTGGGAAATTTCGAGGGTTTCACCAATAATGCGGCGATTTGCGCCATTTTTCAACGACCGCTAACTGACAGATCTTCAAAGGTAAGCATCATAACACGCGTTAGCACCAGCCGTAGTGTATCGTGTGATATGGATATCTATGATTAGGTTTTACTGCAGGTTGTTATAATGGATGGACGCAGATCATCGACCGTAGAACATTGCGGTGCTAGAGGTGATCAGCCGAGACTGATTGGCAGTGGCGACGCATATGGTGATGGACGCCACAAGGTAAGAGCACCTTTACATCCTCCATCAGTTCATGCTTCAAGATATAATAAAGGCAGTTGTATTTGTTTTGCATTAATTTTTGCTGCATTTATACAACTATTTAATTCAGCATGATTGCGGAATTTGCGACAAGTAGGAAAATGCGCCATTATTGGCACAAAGCGTGCTTTTTGTAGTTCGGCGATGGAAATCAAGGTTACATACGCTTATGCGTTTTATTTATTGAACATTTCTTTATCTTATCGAACAATTTTTCAACGACGCAAGAATGTGACGATTCATTTATTTTTCTTATTATATAAATCTGCTAATTTTTAATTAAAAGTATTGTCGAAAAAACATATGCACGATGGGTGCGCCCATATAAAAATACACCTGGTACGTTTACGTGTACAAAAGACATATAGGTATTACATATACCTGCACAAAAGACATACGTATTACGTATACCTGTGCAAAAGACATATAGGTATGTATAATTATTGTTCAATAATATGTTTCAATCGGTGGCAGAGGTCACCTATATCCGCCTTTTTTTAATTTCAAAAATCGTTCTGTTTTATCTCTTTTCTTTAGCGTTGAAAATTTGTTTGAATTCGATTAATTTTGGCAATGTGCCAAATATCAGAATCAATAAAATTTTTTGTTTTTCCTATACACAAGTACAGTCATATATTTGAGCACGTCGATTCATTTTATAGATTCATCGTATCGGAATCTGTCGAACGGCAAATTGTATTGTATCACACATCATCTCACCAAGTTGTATTTGGTTGAAACTTAGCAATCATATCACCGAGCAGTTGCAACTCATCGACCTGTAAGTAATGCTTTAGATTCTTTCGTAAATATTACTGATTGTTGACAGCCGGATTCACAAATATCATATAAGTAATGACTGTTGACAGTCGCTTGATGAATTTGCTTCAACTGTATAAGGTAGAGGGTTTGAAGTTATTTAGGAAATTGCCCACTATTATAGATCCCTGATTACCTGTATTAATTCCAGGTAACACTATGTTGAATCCTAATGGAAATTTCGATATTTTTTTATGATTGCTTCCTTTTGATGATTTGTTTAGTTTATCGAAATGTTTTTGCATTCATTAATTCATTAAATGATTTCAATTTATTGCTTTCCGAATTTATTCAAATTCATATTTATTTTATTCAAGTCAGAAAATAAAATTGATTCCACTCTCAGCATTTTATCTCTCACTTTACGTCTCTGAATTTAAGCAAATAGCTTTTCGTTTGCTCACTTCTGCTTTATCTTGTTCTTTAAATCTCTTCGTAAAGTTAAGCAAAAGATGGAATTCATTGCCGAATTTACTCGAAAACAAATTGCAAAATCTCATAAGCGATGAATATTATTTTCTATTTTGTTTGAAATTCTCTTTATTAATTATAATTTGAAATTTCGGTTATTCTTTCGACTGTACAATATGCGCTGAACCTCTTTTTTTTTTTGTTACTTCGTTGTTTTATTATCTCATTTAATCGTATTTTGCTGTAAATTTTGCCTTTTTTTTAGTGGCACATTGGTCCCTCTTACACAGGTTTCTGAAGGGATGTATGTGATGGCTCCTTTGAGGAAAGGCCTCTATGCAAGGGCTCGAATTGTGCAATTAGCATTTGCCGAGAATAATAAACCAGTGAGCGCTTAAAAAGATTTTTTTTTCTTCATTATTTTCATACACGCAAATTTCACATTTATTTTTATGGATTTTTCTGTTTTATTGATTTCTCAAACACTGAGCGAATAGCGCATATAATTTATTGCTCCAGCATTTCCGCTGCGCCATCAATGTTTACTAACGAGTAAGAAGTATAATTGAGACTTTAATAACGTACCATCGGCGCAATATGCTGGAGAGTATGCGCAGAAATACAGCGATTTTTTTCTCGGCGGAAATGCATCAATTCGAAGAGAAAATTTCAGCGAAGAGAGACGATGATCTATGCTAGAGTATTGTTTATCGACGAGGGTACAACGTCGTGGGTATCGATTGCGTGTCTTGCAAAAATGGACGAAATGCTTTCATTCCATCCATGGCAAGCTATCGCTGTTTGCTTGTTCAAGGTTGTTTTTATCCCCCTTTTTTTGCATTAATTTGATGCGTTTTTTATAAAATAGTCTCATTTGTGAAAGTTAACGAACCAGTTAAGGAGGGAAGGGGGAGAGGGAAATAGGGCACGATGTTGTCTTACTACAGTGGGTGGTCTGATCTATCGCTTAATCAAGAAAGGGTTGTTATAAAGAATGTTTGCCGCAATGAGTTGTCTATTAACTGTTAAAGTGAACTGCATTATATTATAGTGTTAAATGAGCCTTTCTTTTAAAACATTTTCTTGCGACGGAAAATTGAGGTGGATGAACCTTTGTTGAGGATGAGTTTGCAACTAAAAGTGGAAGATGAGGTTTTTATTCGAAGTTATGGGCTTTATCATTCACTGTGATAAGTGGTGATAAATATAGAAATTTGTCCTATCAAGCAATTCGTACTGAGACTATAGGCGGTTGGGGGTGGGGGGGGGGGGGGGGAGGGTGGAGTTGGTGGTGACATCCTCCTTTTTCGTGAAATCATTATCGCTTCTCTCTATCTTCAGTTGTATTTCGCACAGTATTTCTTTTTTCAAGCGTAACTTTCTACGGCAGATGCCTTTCTTCCTCTTCCCCTCTTGTTCCCCTCCCCTCCCCTTCTCCTTCCTCATTCCCTTACTTGCCCCTTTGCCTTAACCGCCACAGAAAGGCACGTTTTCTACTCCTCTTATTTATAAACGTCATCGTGGTTGATTGTTGTTATATACCAAAATAGGTTAACGGTGAGGGCGAAATACGTGGAGAGCAATAAGAAGGTTTAATCCACCTACGCTATTCGTCTGTTTTGTTTTATCGATAATTTTGTGACTAACATATTGGCTTTTCAGTGCAGCTAACAATTGTTGATAGCTATGGAGGCAATTTAATTTTGGGAAGCAACGAATATGTTAGCCATGAAAATTGATGGGTCTATAAATCTTTATAGTATGGTACAACAGGGGCTATGTAAAAGAATTGTGTGGTGAGCACAGTTGCCAACGATTGAGTATATACCTTTCAGCAGTTTCGACCGAAATTTTTGTAGAAGCCTTGTGCTGTTCCAATGTTAGTTTATTTGTGCTTCCGGTTACGATGAAATTATCTCTTATATTATCGTTGAGTTGCATTCATTCTACATATTAACAGGGCTGCCTAATTATATTATTATATGCGTTGTCGTTAGGTGAGACCAAAGAATGGAAGGAATTGGTCGGAAAAGGAATGTGAAACGCTTCGAACGATCCTTGCAAAATACACAATGGTACAAATAGCTGTCGTGCTGAACAGTGTTCGAAGCAATGATTATCGCGATCTTATCAAGGTTTGCTTCGTGGGATTTGTTATTTACTTGGACGGTTATTCAACGAAATTGAAGCGGAAGGAGGAGGTAAGGGGAGGGGGTTAGGTCAGCTCTACGTCAGAAAAAGATTGTTCTATATGGATTTAGGTAGAATATTTTTTCCACTTCACATTCGCGCCTAATTCTGCTTTCTTCCTGGCCCGCAGCTTTATGCTTTGATGCCGCCATCCATCTGTTTCGGTAATAGCAGATCTTATTTGAGGATACGAAGCGAAAGAACAAATTATTGAGACTATGTTGAGTGGGAGTGAATGTGGGAATGTGGCACAGTTTTGGAAGAGGAAGCAAGGGATAACATCACGAAGGTCGCAAAATTCATAGAGGCAACTCAGAGATTTCCGGGAGTAGTGGAAAAATTGAAACAAGAAGCTAAGCAACGAGGAAGCAATGTCATGAGAGATGGTTGCCGTTAGGGAGATCCCAGAAATTCTTGGATCGCTCACCTCATTAATGCGAACGGTCTTGCAGGTAAACATCCGTTGCCTCGTTAATGTGAATCCTCTTGCAGGTAAACATGATCGGCATAAATAGCGATAGGGATTCACTGGGGGATTCGATAGCTCATTTGTTGGCGCGTCATTGCAAAGAGGTTATTTACGATCGGCGAATATTCGACGCCGTTACACAAAAAATTTATCCAGTAGTAAGAATCGTTTATTTTAGAGCTGTGCTTTATTTTCTTCTAAAATTGATTAAGGCGCATTGTTTCCTTTGATGCCACAAATGTTTATATTTGTACGAACTGAAAAGAACCTTCATAAAATCCTTTATTAGAGAGAAGTTCATGGAGAACAGAAAAGGCAAAAGGCGCACTTTAATGGTGGATGTTATCCGATTCGATCGCAGGTTTTTTACCTTATGCGACAACTTTTGTTTTTATTTTGTGTTTGTTTTCATTAATCGGTTTGAGATTGTTCATTTTTCTGTTGTTTTTTTTTTAATTGGACGTTTTTCTGTAAATTGTGGCAGGTAATTTCAGGCTAATTGTGACAGTAATTCGAAAATTGATCAACTAATTCAAGTGGAAGAATGGAAGAGTCGTTTCCCTGAAGAGGACAACAAGAAGCCGAGTGAACTAGAACAACAAAGTGCTGGATGGGATCAGTGTGATATCGGACCTCAGGTGCATAGAATTTTTTTTTTTTTGTTGAAAACGGAGAGAGAGGAGAAGGAAGTAGCAGAATATATTGGAGTAGCGTGGATTTTGGACATTTGCAACAAAAATAGAAATTAAAACCGTTAACGAATTGAATCGAACGCAGAATATTCAATAACGGAATGAACATTCATAAATCACGATGAAATGCATCAGCGGGATTTAAACCTCTTACAGGTAAACTTGTCTCCAGCTTGCTTTCATCCACAGAACTTCATTTTAAAGGGGGGGGGGGGGGATCTGTTGTCGATTGTGATGCAAATGCGTTTCAGATAGAGATCGTAGATATCGATTGGTTGAATGCTGAAGGATATTTAAATAGGCGCAAATGTCTGGTCAATGCTGAGGGCAGGTAGTCTATTGCATAATTCCACAATAAAATATTTTTGCTATATTTGTGACAATAAAGTTGTTGAGATTAACCTAGTAGTGATCTGATAATAGTACAGTTCTTAATAATATTTTGTGATGGAGTTAGCAACTCTTCAGATTCTATTTCTTGAGCTTGAATACTATTAATATACTGCTTAACCTCAAGTTGTGGCTCATTCGCTTGAAGCTTTAAGTAGGAGCTCGAACTTAGAGTTCCGCGAAGATCTGAACAATTCCGTTGAATCATCAGTTATTAATCGAAACTGAGGCGGCATTTGTTTTGTTGACCAAATAATTTGAAACTTGTTCGCTCCATCCGGTCTTTCAAGCTTATGCTTGTTGGTTGTGGATTTCGTTTTTGGTATGTTCGAAATTTGTCTAGTTCATTGTTTATTTATTGCCTTCAACACTTTGTAAACTTCCGGAAAAGAGAGAAGGCCAGGGAAAGGGGAGAAAGCGTCACAGCTGGGGAAGGGGAGAGGGGATGGGTCCGATTGTATCGTTTAAATTTCATTCAAAATCTTTTACCCGAAGTTTCGCCGGTAAACAATGAAGTATTTATTAATGTTGAGGTACACCATTTCGCCGTACGAATTCTACGTTCGTCCTTTGCTGATGAAAAAGTCGGAAGATCGAATCGGTGAAAGTGGAGAGAGTATAGGATCTGTAGATATTTATGTCGAACAAATGGACGCAATGATTGCGGCCAATGATGAGTTTCTGAAGTTGGCCGATGATCTGAACTCTTTTTACGGTCATCCGAAGAATAGAAGACCGATCGATTCGCAACGAGTGTTGGTTATCATTTTCTTTTTTCGTAGTAAATTTTATAATGGTGCTCAAACTTTAGCTCTTTCGAAGAAGCAATGTTTTGTGTGATTTGAAGATACTTCATCGCAATTGCGATTGGCGGATATCGAAAAATGAGTGCAAAAAAGACTTCGGCTAATTGTTATGCGTTTTTATGCGCTCTCAAAAATTTGCATTTACAAAATGCCTCATGGTAACATTGTCTGTGCGCATGTATGTGTCTGCGTTTTTTTTTCAGCTCAAAAGTAACTGTGAAATTGGGGATAACATACGTTATAGGACGCCTTCCTATATCATCTTCCATGCCTATCCATTATCCAGGAACTACAGGTGTTTAAAGGTTCCAAAAGATTTCCATGGATTTTGCAATGATCCGATCCTAGAGAGGGGAGTCCACAGTATATTTATCCAGGTGCTTGAGTCAACTAAAATTTGCTGACATTCCACATATTTGTTATTCGCTGGAAGTGGCTGCTGAAATGAGCGGAATGCAAAGGAGCAGCTTATATCAGATCGTGTGGTGCGCTTTCCAGCTTATTTAATTGTTCGACGATCGGACTACAAAGAAATTCCTACGTAAGGTCATGTTTGATGCTAGGCACAAGCATAGAATAGTTTTTATATTTGTTTAACCACGTATATTTAGATGGATCATCACTGGTGTAAAATCGTACGAAATATGCAAATTTGTTTGGCCTTTCGCTTCGACTAAGTCTGCGGTCGACGACCGGTTACATGCAAAATAACCGCTAAGGTTATTTTTTGTTAGATACACTGATTGGCGCTGGTAGAGGCGGGTGAGCAACGGGGAAATATTAAGAAGGTGGCGGTGTTGTTAGTGTTGATGTGCCAAGAAGTCAGATATTAGACGTTCCGCTTCATTTTTTAGTAAGGAGACTCTCGAACAAGGTATGAGCGCTTATGGCATCGCAGAGGTGGACAGTGAAATCGCTCGTTTCATGGGTTGTTGGCAACGAGTGGAAATTATTGGACTTAAGGTAAATGTGCAGTTGCATTATTTCTGTCATCTGATATTGATAAAGTGAGAAGTTTTGTTTTATTTTTTGTTTTCTTTAGCCGATGGAACCTTGGTTTGGCGATTCTGAATTTTAATTGTACAGTTGTTCTCCATTAAAGTCGTTGAATACTAAAGTTAATTCCAGGCTATCGAGAAAACGGAAGAATATTATTGCCGTGTGCGCTTCCTTGATTCTGGTGGTACGGATATACGCTTGTTATCCGGAATTATCGATATATACCCTATGTGAGTTCTGCTCTCATGTATTGAAGACATCTGAATGCCAAGGGTGGAGAAGGGGATAGGGAAGTGGGGATGGGTTCTAATATTGGCGCTCATTTGCGAACTTTGTTATGGCAATGTATTTCGTCTGTGAACCCCAAGAGAGGTGTTCTTTTCCAGGGCATTTCAGAAACAACCCGGAAGCAATTAACTGTCTTCTTAATTTTCTTTTGTTTTCTTCCCAACCTTCGTGGCCTTCTCTCCTTCCCCTCCCAATCTCTTCCCCTTCTTTCCTCTGTCCGCCGTTCGTCCTCATCCTCTCTCTTTCAGTGCATCGATCGGTACCTTGTTACACTAGCATTAACTGTGTCCCAGATCGGTTGTCATGCATAAGTTTTTCGAAACCCACCGCGTATTTACTATCATAGAAAGAAGCTGATGCATTTCGTAACCTAACGTATTTGAAGCGCAACTTGACGATATATTGTGGGCTGTGTCGTTGCATTATAGTATATCTCGGTATCCATGCACCCCGTCATGTGGGTTTACCACAAGTATTTCAGACACTGCAGGCGACCTCCTTTGTGCCTTCAAGTGTGTCTACATGGTATAAAACCTGCACAAGGTGATGAATGGAGTTCTGCAGCACGTGATTATTTCTATCGTGAATTGCGAGAGGATGTGCCCATATCGTTGAAAGTCATTGGCACACTCAACAGGTTTAATATTTCACACGTTTTAATGAATAATTTGTGATCGAAGTTTTGTCGTTTTATTGATTATCTAGTATCTGATAGTGTTCGTATGCTGTTAGACTGCAGACCACATTCTAATAAAGGTAGGTACAAAAGGTAATTGAGTAGAAAAAACCAGGTAAAATGGTAAGTTGGATGCGCATTAGATATTGCCACAATTATGCTGAATATTGAAATGGAGATTGCATTTGATAGCGCCGTATTAAAATGGGAGTTGATAAGAAGGGGTGAGCACTGATTAAGTGTAATTAGTACGTTTAAGAAATATTAATTTCGGTATTTGTTCCTCACTGAATGAGTCGAATTCAAAGAAATATCTTCGCTTGTAGGCAAACCGCTTTCAGTTTTCAATTAATATCCAATTATCCACGCGATCTGAGGTATAAAAAAAGCGCTACAACACGTGATGCTTCGCTGTTGAAACATTGCATCGAAATTTTCCTCAAAGCTAATCCGTCGCCTTTTTAAAACTGTAAGAAACATTTGCTAGACGTCCTAATATCAAGAATTTTAGGAATGCTTCATCCTGAAATTCTCGGAAACAATTTCGTACGTTCTATTACTCGTCGGGTTTTGTGCTAAAACTAATGGAATGTCGAAATTACGTTGCAGGAGAGAGAAGAATTCAAAACTTTCCTATGACTCAACTGCGTGTCGACGTGCTAATGTAATGTTCGTCAGCGATGTCCGGGTATGCCATCAAAGTGTTTGTGAATTAACTTTGAGGGTTTCTTTTATTTTGCATAACTGATAAGGCATTAATGAAAAAAAAAGAATCAAAAATAGAATACTATATTTTTATTCTTTTTTTTCGAGAAGAGGAGATTACAATTTTTCGATTTGAAGTCATATGTGTAAGTCGAGGTCGGAGTGGTAAGCAGATTGTACTAAATAAAAGGAAGAATCTCGTCTAAAATTGTTTTTCAGGTGTAATTAAATAGTGACTTTTGTGGTTATGTTGAAGTCGATACCTCTTTTTACCTGTGCATTTTATTCTGTTTCCGTGTTTTATATTATAATAAAGGGATGATTATGACCTACCTTGTTATGTTATTAGTTGATTGTTCTAATCATTCACTGTGACTTTATCATTGCGTATTGATTTATTTAATTCTACCGGCATGTTGAGCATACAACATTAACTTTATTTGTTAAGGTGCTAGATGGGTCTTCGGAATCGCTGGATGTTCGCCTCGTCCGTCAAGGTTATGCGGTATGGTCGGCCAATAGCCCAGTAAGTCAACCACTTGGATGATAGTATAGCACAGCCGCTTAACTGGCTCATGTCTTAGGTCTTTGTTGGTTTTTTTCTGGCAGGATATTCGTGTGCTTTGATGTGATCTTCGTATAATCTTTGTTATGGGTACTTCGTGCAGGTTCTCGTTAAGTGAGCTTTATTTTGCCTCTTCTTTGAATTAACTGCTTTTTTTAAAAATTTTGTTTTTTAATTAACATTCCATATGCTGCGATAAAAATGTGTACTAGAGGAGAAGAACGGGAATTATTCCGGGTAATGACTCCTCCCACTTCTTTATTTACAAGTGTAGATGGGTTGGTTTCAGCAACTTGGGATTTATAAGAATATTTTGTTGTTCTATGCATTCGCTTTTTACGATTCATCGTTCTTTGAAAAAAATAGCTTCTTCCCCTCAAAAAGTGCACTTAAAATAATCTCTGTTCCACTAGTTGCTTGTTTTCATTTACGTAAATTCCTTGACGATAGAATTATATGTATTGGCGAATATTTGCCAACGGGCAACATGTGAATTCTTTATAGAACGTCCTTTTTGTGTACTGCAGTGTTTATAATCGTGTATATGGGAGATCGAATTGTTTGGTTGTCCTTCACATTTCGTTTGATCATGTTTAATTCGCCGATCTGCCCTTTCTTGCCTAACTTTGTTCTTCTGTTCAGTCTCTTATTGCCCTTGTAGAAAATCTTGCTGTCAATAACTGCCTTTTTTGTATTTATTCATATCACTTGTATGTTGAAGGACTAATCTTTGCTGTAGTTAGTCAGCGGAGTTAGCCATATAGTTATATGTGAATATTCATCTCATATCTTTATATGGGTTGTTTTTAATAGTTTTTTGGCGCAGCTGTAAAGTTTCATGTTTACGTGGGTGAAAGCTTTGGAATGTAGTCGAGAGAAACGATTCCTTTGCTTACCTCTTTTCCTTTCCTCCTTTCTCGTTGCCACCTTCTCCCTGGTTCCGAGGAAGGTTCATTTTCTTACTGAATTGATTATCCATTCTCACTGAGATGTCCTTCTTTCTATTGCCGTTCCAATTTGTTAGATTGTACCATGTGATTTGGTGTCTTAGACAGTGGAAGGAAATGATAAGGATTTAAGTAAGTGTTCCTTTCGTTTTCACTGAGGGAAAATTTTTCGAGTTTTCGTTAATGATGGAATTTCGGTGATTTTTGAAATATTTGAAATATTTCGTTGTTTTCGACAAGATCAACCAAACTTGACTGCGGACACCTTTCTGAGTCAGTGGCGTTTTCCTTGTATCCTCGAATATGAAACACGCCGCTGCTTCCTTTCATGTGAGAAAGAATATTCTTGTTACTCCGAGTGTATGGCGATTGATGCGTCGTTAATTGTTATTTTGTTTGTTTTAAATTGGTCTTTTTTTGTTGCAATTAAAGTGCTACAAATGATCCGACATTTTGCCTTATAGATTGCCTTTCGAAGAGAATTCTGCCTACTCTGGTATTGGCCTCATTGACGGTTAATAAAACCTTATTGTCGTTGAAGTCGACTTTCAATTAATTCACAGCTCAAAGAAGGCGAATCTTCCGGAACGTTATGCTTTATGACATAGTGAGTAAACGCAGTGAATGAGAGAATTACCTCTTCTGTATAACGACAACGATGGCATTATTTATTCAAACGGGTTTCAGGATTTATTTTGGACTTCCAGGGGGTGTACATGAGAGGAAACTGGGTTCGTTGCTTGCAGTTATGGTGAAGGAGGAAGAGGGTCGTCCCATCACAGAAGTTTTTGAGTTTAACATATATATTATTTCTCGGGATATTTTCCAAGTATGCTGCTAATTTTATTTTATGGCGACCCTTCTAAGAGAGCTGCAAGATTTAGCGGTTCCGTTCGTTCAAAAATTGTTTTCCATTCAAATTGTTGAAGGAGGTTTTCACCCGCACTGCGTCTCTACCTTTTGTTTTCTCTTTCGGCGCGAGTTGCTGTGAGAATGAAGTCACCTAGGAATACCTCTCTATCCGTACCCGCACCTCGTATGGTTGTTCCGGTTTTTTTTTTAACCAACTGATTTTAAATAGCAGCACCATCTTTAGTAGTACTTTTGCAGTATGTTGTAGGCATCAAAAAATTGGGTGGGGGAAGGGCTTATTGATTGTAGATCGAGAGAGAGGACTTCAATTATTAGTTGTGCTAGCATGACCAACGTTACCACTACGAATGGTCTGATGGCCGTACTGGAGGAAGCGGCCGTACTGCATCATGCACTTCTTCACAGCGTGTTGCTGCACATGGTTTTCTTGGATTGTTGTATATTTTTTATACATATGACGAACAGGTGTCCAGCTATGGAAGTTTGCACCTCGGATCGTGTGGAGATGACGTGCTGCTGAAGTTATTTTGTATGCGGTAAAATCTTTATACCGGTAGCACCATGTTTGCGTTTGAGAATGCATAAGACCTTCAACGATAAAGGAAGGGTGATGTGACATTTCGCTGCGTTTACCTGGCTGAGGTGTGTTGTGACGTTTTTTTCACGATTAAAAGTACTATCATCTCAGTATGGAGTTGATTTCGCGAGCGTTCATAACTGCTCAATGTTATGGTGTCAGGCTGCTCCACAGTGGAGCCATAATCAGTTATTCTCTTTTTCCTGAAAGTTGCAGTTTTTCCAGTCAGTCTTCCCCTGTCCCCTTCCAATTCTGCAACCTGAAGCTAGTAACCTACCCCTCTAAAGTCGATGTGCTTTAATGAGTATGCAATATAAACCACTAGTATTTTAGCATAGGTTTTAGACTTCCAGTCCGTTTTTTAATATTAAAGCCAACTGCTGCTCTGTTATCGTCGTTATAAGTACGTTTTATTGATAATAGCCAATAATTGAACAATTCGCCTCTAGATGAATTCTTTGAATATTTTGCAGCGTAATGAGCCAGTCGATTCCAGCTGAGGTCGTTGATCAGCTAAGGAGATTCAATGAGACTCTCGCCGTTGTTGAAGATGCTCTTCAATCTTCCCTCAATACGCCATTCGAAGCTTACACTCAGGTGACTCAAATTCTTATCTATCCCGGCCACCCATTCAGGCGCTAGCTCTTGAACTGCAAGGAGAAGAGGGTTTTACCTGTTGGTCTTATACTACTTATATGTGGGTTAGATCGTGTAGACCTTATGCCGTATTTGATCATGCGGAAAATATTTGCACTCCTGTCTGGGTTAGATTGTGCATTTAGTGCATTTAACGGAATTCTGAGCTTGGAAGCTTGGCACTATGAGCAGTGACCGTGATGACACTTCATCCATTCCCTTTCGTCGTATTCGTCAATGATCTCATTTTTCTGCCGTTCACCTTGCAGACACAGTTTTTTAATTTTATTGGATACAAATTTCTTATTCGTTTTGCATTCTCCACCAATGAATTACTCTTTCACACTAATTTCTTCGCCAGCCTACTAAGGCAGATTGTTATTTTTTGCGGCCACATAGCATCCGTCCTCCCCCCCTTTCATCTCTTCTACTGAGTTTGCTGTTTTCGATCTTTTCTAACTGCTTAGGTCATGTCTCTTGCTTGACCTTGTTTTTGGGACTTTCACACTATATGGTTGCGTAAATCAGAACAAAATAAGGTCGCTGACTTTGCCCATATAAAGCACAAAACGGATCGTTATGAATTGTGTGCTGCAGATGCGCCTTTTGGATAGAGCACGAGTTGATGTGATGTCGTTGTTCGCTATCAACTCCCTTTATTGGATATTGCTATGTACACGTGGTAAGAATCCAAAGGAAAACGAATCGCTCACCAATGAATTGGTTGGAATCGTAGTTTTTCATTTCCTTTTAGAAATTTTTTGATTAAGTTTATTATTTTCGTCAGCTGAAATTAAGTGCAGCATTTGCTTCAATATCTTTAATGGAATATTTCTCTTTTTTAATTTATTACTATTATTTGCCCTCGTAAAGCGGAAAATAGAGTTAATGAATAAAGGGGAAAAATATTTACGTTATAAGCGCTTAGCGCATTTTGGGTTTGCATTTTGCACATCTTTGTATTTAGTAAATAAGGCGTGTTTCTTTACTAGTATTTTTTATTAACGAGGTTACTGGGGTCAATTTCTGATTGTTCCGCTGATAGAGGTTGAAATTCTCCATTTCCATTGTCTTTAAAGTATACTTGCCTGTGTAATAAGAGAGCTATACTTTCATTGTTTATCCACAGCTTGTTTACTCTATCGGCTTTAACTCAAAAACCTCTGAGTGTTTTCTGCCTCCTTCTCTTCCTTTTCTCCTCCGTCCCCCTCCTCCTCGCTATTAGCCAATGTGCTGTATTACTCTTGAGCACATTTAGAGATTGAGAATGCATAGTGTCCGTCAAGTTTTTGTCACTCCACTGATGTGAGAATATAGAGGTCACTCCGAAAGTGTTGTAAATTTATATGTTATTTTGCATGCTGAATTCCTTCAAAAGTTTTCATTATATGCCCATAAAGATCGTCGAATCGACGTTTAAAGCGTAGTTGAATGTAGTAATTCCCAATTTGTTGGTAATATTGAATAAAATATATATTGCTTAGGCACGAACGAAGCAGTGCATGGAACGTTTGAAGCAAATTGAGGAGCGAGCGTCGGCACCGAGGCTGAATCGAAGGGCAGCCAGCAGTTTCGTTCGTAATGCACTCTGGGAACTGCCTCAGCGAACGCCTGCTGTGAGTTTTTACTGTGATATTTGCACTAACAAGAAGAACTCTTTGTTAAATAGCATTTCGATGTTGGGATACTGCCACTTAAAGGTGGGGAGGGGGGGGGGACATAGTGAAGGTGTTATATGTAGGTGGTCAGCAACAGTGAAGCACATTAAACACATGAGATCACGTGCTGTGGAACGGTTTGTGCCATATAAATGAAAAATATTGTTGATGGTGTAGAATAACTTCAACATGTTTTTGCGTCACTCACTTGTAAGCTGCTATTTGCAGCCGATTTCTTTCGTAATTTCTTATAACTTGTAAACTTGAAAGGAGTCATTGGTGATGAATTAAGGATACGACAAGAGGTGAAGAGGAGGAGTGCAATGAGGAGACGGTTGCACCAGAGGCAGCGGGTCGTTCATCTCAAATATCACCGCATAAGAGATCAGCCGACGAATCGAAGCAGTCAAGTGAATGTGACGTCGACGCAAAGAAAATGAGGCTTTGAGCCATATTTGTATATTGTGGTCCTCGAGTAGCAGGATGTGTTGATGGGACAGAATGTGAGTGCGGTGTTGCAACTTGGTTGTAGGGGTGGACTTCGGTAAGGGATCAGGGAGGAGAAGGAAGAGAGAGGGAAAGGAGAAGATGAGAAAAGGATTAGGGAGGAGAAGGAAGAGAGGGGGAAAGGAGAAGATGAGAAAAATAGAGAAGCTTGAACTAGATGGAATGTTTTGGAATTTGAGAGGTTTAGCTCACTGTTGTTCTGTTGTGGAGGAAGAGGGAGTATCTTCCAGTTGTTTCCCAAATATCAGGTTAAATCCGGGTGATATTGCGGTCTTCAGGCTGATCAGTAAAGAGGTTTATAGTTCGACTTGATCTCCATTTTCTGTAAATGAAGCTAGAACAAATTTGAAATAAAGCACGACCTCGCTCTTAGTTGTATTTGTTGTGATACGAATGGTGTGATACCACATTGTGGGATGCATCTACTTGAACTGCTTGTCTTCGATTATTTCGTCGGCACGTGTGTTATTTCAAGATGTGATGCTGCGTGTTAAAGTAGTTACCGTCTCAGGTGAGAGCTTTTATTTATAAATAGAGATCCCACGTGAAGGCTTACTTTTTATACTCTCCTATATTCCAAAAATTCGGTGGTATTGCCTCCAGTTCGTGTGTGAAGGATCGAAAGAGAATAACGGTCTTTTTGCATTAAATGTGAATACGTGTGAACTTGATCGATTGGTTTGATTCTCATCGATTATTAAGGTAAGGTTCGCAAAGATGCATTATAGGACGTGAATTACATATTTTTAGACTGTTATGATCAGATGAAATTTACCACATTCAGCACTAAAGTGATCGGTAATGATCTATAGCCTTTTCTCTTGTGAGCCTCTCCTTTAATTTATTCCCGGGACACTTGAATATACAAAACTCGTTTTCGCAAAAACGGATCTACGCAATCGGATTATGCGTGCAAACTTTTTGTTCTCTTAAATTGTCGTTGAAAGTATTTAAAAACTCTTATATATAGGTTAACGAAAGCTTGGTGAACAGTTTTCTGTTTTTTGCCTTTCCTCTTCCTCTCGCTTCACACAGTTTACAGTGAACTGGTGTTGCGTTGCTCCTTTCTCACCACACCCCCCCCCCCTCACTCCCTCCTTATACCTCTTATCTGTTTGCATCCCCATTTCTTACCACCTCTAGGCCGTATTCCCAAAGCGGTTGTGAATGGCAGATGTTTAATTTTTCATCATTCCCTTCCATTCTTCGTCGCACCAGTTCCACTTTTTTTTCCAGATTTGATGGGATCTGATTATAGCCGGAATCGTTTTCGATAGTATAGTTTCTTTGCTCTTGAAATTCTTTTACCGAGAAATTCCTTATATATGGCTTTCAGTGTGTGTATTTGCATATGACATATTCGTGTTTATAAGGCAGTAGTAACGAATGTGAGTGCTTTGCATCCTTCCACGTCCGGAAAAATGACGTCTGAGAATGAGTTTTTTGCAGGATCAGCATTGAGCATCCAAGCAGGGAATAGGCAGTTGCTAGACTTGATCATGTTATTTCCTGAATAATATACATGTATTTCGATAGTTGTTGGGACGTCAAAACGAAAGCAGCCAACATCTGTCTGTTTAACCGAAGAAGGGGATTATTGCTGCTTTCGGAAAACCACTAATTCTTTAAAAACTGCGATATTTGAGAAAGGTTGCAAGTTCCATCTTTTTGCAGCAACTGCAATATACTTCGATATTTCTGAATTTCTTTGCACAGTAAATTGCGTTTTTTTTAAACCAAACTGCCATCATCCTATTGTTCAAGAGTTTTTCTTCGATCTCGTTATAGTTTGTTTGTGAAATTGTGAAGTTTCCATTGTGACGAGAGGGGAAAGGGGAGGTAGAATGTCTTGCGTCGGGGTTTCTTTGCCGTGATCTTCGTTTGTTATGATATTTGCGAAAGCATATTCTTGTAAGTCCGAAAAATGGGGAGTGTTAATTACATTCCGGAAGGTAGTCGACTTCCAACCGGAATGTCATTTGCATGTTTAACCAGCAAAATTCACCTCATCCTGTATTCTTTAAATTTGTTGAGATGCAAGCTTTTACCCAAATGGTTTTTCGATTTCTTCTCCGATCTGTTTGTCAGCAGTGTCGTGCATTAATGCATTGATTGAGGTTATGTCATATAGTTGGCACCGATATATACTTTGCTGTGGTGTGGTACTTGAATTTGATATATCCTTTTACATAAAACGTTCGAAAATACTGACTGATAAATGATAGCTTTTGAGGGAGGTAAAAGAAGGTTTCAAGGGGAGACAGACGTGCTGTGGGGCAATTATCGATCGCTAGAAACAAGATTGAGCAGTGACTGTGTTGTGGAACAGATGGCTCAGAGGTGGATGGAGGGAAGGGATTTATTTCAGCATCCTTCATGGACTGTTCTATTCGATCCTCGAACCCATTTAAATACAGAGAGGAGGGGGGGGGGACGGTGGAAAAGCAGTTGACGTCGGTTTGGTGGTGGGGCGATAGGAGAGGCAGCGGCAGGACGAAGCTGTTGATGGGGATCGGACTGCTTGTTTATAGTAACAGCGATAAATGTTAACATCAGAGTCGAGACGATTTCGGCGTTTTAAGTGACATTAGCTATGTGGTGATACATTGCGTTATTTAGATATGCGGAACAGCAATATTTCTACTTAGGAATCATTCATATGTTCGCCACACAATTATAATAATATCGGAAGTGATATAGGTAGGCATTCGCTGTGCAAACACTTTGGTACTCACTGCTTGTGCAGGCAATTATTACTGTT
Source organism: Ascaris suum (assembly GCA_013433145.1). Taxonomy (NCBI): domain Eukaryota; kingdom Metazoa; phylum Nematoda; class Chromadorea; order Rhabditida; family Ascarididae; genus Ascaris; species Ascaris suum. Next base: position 1,730,046 of record CM024186.1, on the reverse strand, counting down.
ATCGCATCAAAGATGATCCAGACGACCCTGTCCACGATCGCGATAGGTGATCTGGGAGGGACAGGTACGGACGGTGGATAGTCATGCGATCGACTGTTTCCTTTTATCTGGTAGTTTTTCCGTGTTAGCGCTCTTCCCATTCTCCTCGCTAGACCATTTTCTTATCTTGCGCTCAATCCTCTCTTTTTACTATTTCATTCTCTCCTCCCGGCCTCTTATCTCGTGCTTCTTGCATCTAGGCATTCACCAGTCACCTCCGGTCACCTGCAAGTATTGAATTACACCTGGAGTTGCCAGCAACTTGGTGTAAAATGATCAGCTTTTATTTTCAAGAAGTATTTCATAACTCGATTTTTTTTCATTTACGAAGTAAACATTAAACCCAAACAATCTGTTAAGTTGACTGCCTTATTATTTTAATATGAACGTTCGTTTGCAGTGTTATTCCCTCGGCGATGGGCAATGAAACAATAGATTTGCGGGAAAGTGAAAGTATTGGTGTTGTATACAAAATTTCCTCCGAAGGTATCGTCTTCATATTCACACCTGGTTAGTCATACAGTGTTGTGCTCTTTCTTTATTCCACTTCTTCCGCATATTTCTTTTTTTCTTCCTTGTTCTTTTTCTCGTTTTTCCCCGAAAATTATTGAACGCCGACATTTGCGCCTCGAACGTTGTGATAAAAATGAAGTTCTTTAAAAAGAAGTTTTTGTACGACCACAGTTGTTTAGCTGCTGGTCACCCGGCTCTCTCCCCAACTGCATTCTTCTCTCATCGTCCTCATTGCATCGTGCCCTCTCTCACCACTCACCTGTCCATATGTAATTCCTTTCTTGTGATTACGTGTTAATCGATGTCTTTTAGTTCTTTTTTGTTTTTTTTTTGCTTTTATTTTTGTCTTTTTTTCGTAATCAAACGGAAACGTACATATTTGCAGCGCGTCATAATGTTAGAGGTCGCAGGTCTTCTGATCTTTTTTTTGCTTGATTGCAGCATTAGTTACCTGCGGAAACTGCAACACCTGGACGCTGTTCGTGAACTAAAGCGTTTTTGCTGAAACGGCTCTCATCTGCAGATACCGCTGATAGTGGTTTCCTCTAATGGATTGCTTCTCTGTTGGTCTTTTAGAGTATTCCGTCTGTTTGCCATGAGTATCCGTGAGTCTCTTTATTTCCCTCTATCCGTGTTCCATTAGTCTTTTGAGTTTCCTTTCCCCTTCTTCCTTTCACGAATTCCTCGGTCTGTCCCTCTATCTGCCTTTGTATTTTGCGAGCGGATTCTTTTGCCTTCGCTCTTTAGTCAGTCCTAACCTCGGTTAGAGAAACACGCAATCTGCTGTTAAAGGTTCTACAATGGTTTGTTTACTACCGATATTCATTCAGATTCGTTTCAGGTTTTTTTCCGGATCCATATATCGACCAACGACTCACACCTCCAGAAAACCGATACGCTTTGGGAGATTTTGTTGCGTTGAAGACTGGTGAGGGCAATATTGTGCGCTCGCACAAGAAGACCGACCCTGTGCTGAGAGTCGAGGCCGATGGTGATCGAATTTTGGTCTGTTTTTGCGTATCATTTGCGAGATTGATATTTCATTCGCGCGATTTAGTTAGGATACATGCAAGGGATGGTTAAAGAACGAACGACCTCCTTCATCTCAAGCAATACGTATGACGTTGAAATTGCTCTTGCAAACCAAACAACATTGTCGGCCATTTACGGAAGTCAACATTTCTATCCTTTCGCCACCGCTCCACCGCGGATCTTCTCATCCTCTCCTTTCGCTGTTCGTGCATCCACTCGATTTTTGTCGTCTCACTTCTCCCAACTTCGATTATTGTGAGAAGGTATGTGGTGTTATCACTAATGTTTCCAGGTGGAAACACAGATCGCGTTCTATCCATCGACGGGGCAATATGCGATGCGTGTGGAGGCATTGACCGGTAATGCAGCATGGTCACCTGATTTTAATGTTGTACTATGTGAGGCCGATGTTATATCACAACCAAGGCGCGATCATATGTATACTGCTTGGGTTCAGAGGTTCGTGTTCTTTGTTTACTCTCTGCGTTTTTATTTCTTGAAATGAATGGGCAGCGTTTCATCTTATAGTAATTAGTTGAGTTGACACTAAATAGTATTTCCATCTTCGAGTGTTGTGTTCGTATGAAAGTCCATAAATGCAATAGTTCTAGATTCCTGCATTATTCAGTAAACTTTGGAGGAAAGTTGAAGGGAAACTTCGGATGGGAGCAATTGAGAATACGCTGCTAACTACTGCATTTTCGCTGTTGTATGGCGATGCTCATTTTGATGGTGAGATGTTGTTTGGAATTCCGATTTGCCACTTCGAAGTGTGATACATATGCAACCCTAACCACCACCCGTATTTTATTGTGAACCTTATTCGCATACTGTGGGTTATAATTTTGTCGTATTTCATGATTTCCTTGACTTTTATTTTATTATAGACTTGATGGGCAATTGTTGCTTATGGACCAGCCAGTCTTCTGGAAAGTATCCAACAAGAAGCCACCCAGCGAGCCTATCAATCAGTTCAGTCTCTCCAAAGCGGTATGCATTCTAGGTGTGATTATGGACTTGCTGAGCTTGTTGTCTGTATATTGGGATGTTGAGCACTTACGAGTGTGTCGGAAATGCTTCGGGGTTTTCTTGATGTCTCTATATTGGGATCTTTCGGAGAGAAATTTTTCTCGAGAAAGGGGAGGACTGATCGGCATGATAGTTAAATACGATATCTACAAGTTTTTCTTTGTTCTGTCTGATTGTATGTATCCCTAAATCCTGAATAATCTGTGAAATTTCTAGCGATCTCTGACGTTTCCTTGACTCCATTCTGTTGCGACACTTTTTTATTCTCTTTTGAGGCGGAAGGCATAGATGAAATCAAATTTGATGTTGTAAGTTGACAGAATGATATTTCTTTCAGTTGCTGGTCGCAACAGAACGTTGCATCCGAGTACCGTCTTTTTAATGAGTCGACCAGTTATCGTTTCTACCGGGTCGATCGGTTACCGTTTTTACCGGCTGGATCATTTGGTTTCAAATCCTAACAGTGCCATCTTATGGCATTGTTAGGATTTGAAACCACCTTGGGTTAGAGAGAAAGATGAGGATTAGATATGAAACAACTCTGGTCGATCCGTTGTGAAGCTAGCCAACCACGCTGTCGTATTCCCTTATATATTTGTCTTCCTCAGCCTCACTTTTCGTCCCATTTTTTGAAGTAACCAGAAGCTAGATTTGGCGTCGGATGTAAGATTCGAATTGTTCACCTCCATCTTCAGAAGTCTCGTGTGCTCTACTATGGCAGTTGAGATGATATTGGGTGTTTTTGAAATAGGATGTGTTTTTATATCCTTTTTTCCTCTCCTTAATCTCTTTCCAGTAGTACCTTGAAGCAGAATATTTAAATCACAGCGATGCGGATGACACAGATTTTTGCGAAAGCATCTGCTGAGTGTTTTTTGCATTAGAGAAATCCAACTCTTGCTGCATAATGCACAAAAAATAAATTGTCGCGAGGAGTCGTGCAAAAGAAGTATGCAGCTCATTGTTTTTATTTTTGCTTTTCATTTATGTAAGCAACTTGTTCAGAATTGTCGGGTGGAAAGGTATGAGTAAGTGGGCATAATGAGGGTCATGGAGGTGGGCTCTCTAAGCAGGTGTGCGCTATATGGATGCTATAGGTGAGAGGTTGGTGCGCAATGTGTGCGTAGTAAAGGTGGTAAGGAGAGGGAGGAGGGTGTTAAGTGGGTATGCATTGCATGGGTGATATGGGTGAAGTGGTTTAATTCAGCATGCACTGCACTTGTGGTTTGGGGGGGGGGGGGGAGGTGGAGGAAGTCAATTAGACATTGCAATTGCAAGACCGTGCAATGTAGAGTTAGTTTTGTGGATATGTGGTGGAAGAGCTAAGTGTGGTGGAAAAATTATCACTGCGAGAATGATATCGTATAAAAATATTGCGAATTGCGCATTGTATACTTTTATCTTTGGTTTTTCGATATAGGTTCTTGGTATAGATCGGTTTCACTGCCTAACCCTTGGGGGGGGGGGGGAGGGAGGGTGGGGGGATTTACTTACCCACGTCCGCTATTCCTCCTCTCTCCCACTTGTTAGGTGGTAAACATATGTTACCCACATTTAAGTCTTATAACTTTCGTTGTGCATTCTAATCTATACTCGCCTCATAAGTCACAAGTATTGCAGCCGTGGAATAAAAATCGCCCACGTCGTTCAACACGCAGCTATATTCCGCAACGTCCACCTACCGAGCTACTTAAACAGGTACGTTGGTTATATTCGCAGTTTGGTTTCTATTTAAATAATGGCGCATCAACGAAAGTAATTCATACCTGAAGGAATTTATTTTATGGTCGTTAACTTCAGCTATTTATGCCGAAAATATTTTTAGGACCTAGATGCTATCGTAATGTTGATATAAAGCTCCTTTGTTTTCAAAGTATAGAGGTAAATTTATTAATTTTTCTTTTGTTTCTTTTGATCGGTTTTGTTATCTCAAATGTGTTAGAAATTCCCCTCCTTTGTACTATATTAGTTTCGTTACAGTTGATTGTTGATGTGTTGTTTTTACTGGTTGGGTGCACGTGTGCCCATGGAGGGGTTCTTTTATGTGAGCTCGATTTCCGAAGTCAGAATATAAGTATACGGAAAGAAATGATCTTTAAGAATAGTATCATTGACTAGCTGAGCAAATTTTGTTGAAATATGAAAGTGCTTGCATTGGGAATTAATAAAAAAACAACAAATTATTGGGGTTAATTTGCAACGGATTTATTTCGTTGATATAGATGGTGTTGTACTGTAACGTTGATCTAATTTCTCCGTTAAAAGCATTGAAGGTGATTGCTCAGTTGTAAATTACGAAGGGAATTTTCGGCTCTCTCATGTTTGTTGGTAAGAACTTCAACGTCCTGTGCAGTCGGTATATTTGGTGTTGCAATTAGGGATGTGCAAGCGTTATTCGTCGATATGAATCCAGCAAGTTCCGTTAGTGACCACTGCTGAAATGCTTATATCATATTTTATCTGCATAACAGTGACCGTGTCAATAGTTGCGCTGTAAGCAGAATCAAAGAGGAGATTATGATGGCAGGTGCTTGTCCAGTATTTCGTAATCCTCACCTTATGCGGTCATTACCCTCGGTCAAAATGCGGTTATGCCACACTGGATTGCACTAAGCGGGGAAATGGTGGGTTGTTCATTTGAATAGGGCGGGTGCCCTCCCTCCCATCCTCATCGCCATCTCAGCCGTTCCTTGCTCTCCTTCTCGTTTAGTCCCAGGCAGCATTATCATTGCCTTGCAAATTCATCTAAACGATAGTAAGAAGGAAGTCATTTGTAGTATACAAGAGACAGTTTCGAAGGCGTTGTGGTACGAACAATTGACGACAACGCAATTGTTTGGTCAGCGGCAATTCCGATTAGTGAAGTGCTATTTCTATTCGGGCAAGAGAGGGTATGGTTGTTGGTCATTGGATGCGATTCAATTGCGAGTTCGTTTTTCTTTCTTTCTTCTTTTTTTGGAATAATAATAATCTCATGTCGTCTTCATTCACGATTGAGGCAATGAGGTCCATCAGTTGATATGAAGATAAAAGATAAATGTTTTCTTTTTGAGATCATTGTAAGAGTCAGCTTCTTTTGGCACATATGGTCGTCTAAGTCTCTCTGAGGAGTAATTTGCGAGCCGACATATCACGTTTATCAAAGAAGAAGGAACACTAAGATAGCTCCAATCGTCGGCGCGATCCCGTAGTACGCTCTGAACTTCTCGCTGCCGCCGATGAACCATGCGCTGCACCGCCACACGTAGGCCCACTTGGCCTTACGAACAGTCGAGAAATTGGAATAAAGACATTAGCACGTCAACTCCTTACATCCTCCCGATTCTGCCTCAGGCTAGCCTCACGTTTGTTCTGCCTCTAAGCTGCTGACCTTCGACTTAGCTTGCAAGGCGCATTGTTTCCATTTGACCTCTCTCCGACTGATTTAAGCTACATCATTTTTTTCTGAACTTCAGAGTAGCAATTCGTGCGCAGGGTAATTGTTTTCTCGAGGGCAAAAAGTACGAAATAATTGCACCGATATTGCCCATCCGTCAGATCAACAGTACCGTTGTCGTAAGTTTATCGAGTATGTTTGATTTTTGTGTTTTCCGTGTAAAATAGGTTTAAAGAATGTCATTTGCTAATAGCTTTGTGTATCGTTCAAAAATTCGATTTCATACGATCAGAACAGAAATTTTTTAATGAGTCTTCACGATTGTGGGTTATGCTAGAGGGTCGAGGAAAAGATTGGGTCCTCCAATTGTCAGCATTCTCGAGACCGGGGATTTAATCATTTATTAGGGACGGAGAGAGTGACTGGGAATACTAATGAGCGCTATTAACGGTAATCTAGTAGGTGCTGTTTGTTACTAAGTGCGTGCTAGAAAGTAAATTAGTTGTTAGATTGTAAATTGTTTTTATACTTTGTGTAGAGTGAGATGGTGGGGAGAACTATATTGGTCTGAGGTTGCAAACGGTGAACTGTCAATATTAGTATTAGTGCACCGAGGTCTACAGAAATCTAGGCAGAGTCGTGGTTCTCAGAAGGCGTTCTAAGCAAGGCATTGACGACGTTTTTATTAAATGCCTCAGTGAATCTAGTTATTCTCTAACGGTGACACCGTTGAGGCGGAATTGTTGCTAAGTGTGCCCGATAGTAGCTCGGGTGTGATCCGTCATCGGAGGGATGTGGTTACGGTGCAGTCGCCAACGCTTGGACCAATCGAGTTCCCTTCTGGAATATTTCGTGACAGCTTCTACGGCCAAACGTTGAAGATTCGAGTCATCAAAATACCAAAAACCTGCAGTACTGGTGCCAGCTGGAGGTTCGATGAATTTGTTTGCGATGATATTTGCAGTGATGAGGTGAGCCGCCTCCTGAGTAAATTCGTGAGTGCAAACCTTTTTTATTCGGAAGTGCCAGCTTATTCTTCATATAAACGTGCGATGGAGAGGTAAATGAGGTTTTTTATCTCTTTGTATTCGTATAAAGAAGAACTGGAAAGGAAACCATATGGGTGGTACTTTGCTTCCTCTTTACGAAAAATAAGTGGAAGAGTGGATGAACGAGAGTTTACTTCACATATAGTGGAGTGTATTTATTAAGTGAAGTTGTCATATTGTAAATTCAAGTTTGTCGTTTATAAGTTTTATGTAGTGATTTTTGACATAAATATGGGGTAATCGATGATGTTCGTCGATTATTTAGAACGCATCTCTGATCGTTTTTGTATTTGAATGAAAAGAACCTTCAAGAAGGCCCGTTCTTAATTTCTCAACTAAAAACTCATAATTTTTCTCGAGGGCCTTAAGTGAGAAGAGGGAGAGGATCAGGTATCGATGACGGCCGTAACTTAAAAATGGGGGGTTTTTCTTTCGACGACCTTCAATCTTGTTTTTGTTATACATTGAAGTTTGATGCTTAACAAGATACTATGATGGCAGGAGGCGTATGATGCCTTGATCAGAAGGCATATCACTGCTGAGTTCGGTGTGTTGCGAGAGTAGTTGGAGCCTTCACCTCTCTGTTAATGAAGTTCATCTTGGAAAATTCATTTAAGAGAATCTGGAAGTGGGGCAACCAAAACGAGGGTATACCTTGTTACTAGCAGTGATGAGCTCAAAGTGTTTTTAATAGGCGGGCTCGTGGCCATGTGGTTGTGGTGCAGGGTAACACGAAATGTGGTGAAGTGAAATCAGTTGATGGTACCGGTTAGTCCGCGGCTGTATCCGTAAATGGGAGGACTGTGGTTTGTTGCTGTAATTAGGCTATTATCATCAACTAAACGAGGTCAAATGATTGGAGCCCTGAGTGGAAACAAAAGTTGCCATAAAGGTTGCCGAAAGAACTTTCTTTGACTTTCTGACTAAAAATCGCCTTAAAACCTGAAATTTCATTTCACTAGTTTTAGATCAAGAGGAGCCCTACTGGAACGCCTTCCCCTTTCTCTCACTCTTTATTGATAGGATAGTCGTCCTTGCCTTTTCTTCATGAACGTGTAGCTGAACTAGGTTATTGTTGTTGTTCCTGCTGCTGTAGTTCACTGTAGTAGCGTGGCATGAAATCATAGAGATGTCTTAGATATGGCTCATACAAATGTTATGGGAGGATCAACAATGGAAAGTACTATGAAAGGAGTATTCTCGTTGTTCTTTGTATTTTCCTCTTTAATCTTCTTTTACTGTTGTTGCTATTTGCTAATGAGTGTTTTTCGTCTATCAGGAAGCAATAGTGGCATCACTGTCACCACCGTCCCTCACAGGATTGAGTCGATTCTCGCAGGCCGGAACACATCAGCATGGTTTCCAAACAAATGGACCGCCCACGACGGGAAGCTTCAATTACACTCCTCCTCTCATCCCTCAGACGGTTTCTAGAGATGCTGCATTCGGCGGGCAGGTAAAAGTATAATATTTGAGTGTAAAAATGATAAGAGTAGTAAATATGAGTAGTAGATGAATTTGTGGCATAAATGAGCTTACTCTATCCCAGCATCGGAACTTGGGTTGCAAACTCCGCTAGCTTTCAATCGGCTGTCCCTAACTGAAGAGCGAATGATAAGTGGGGATGAGTTAATCTACACGCTTCAGATGGTGAGTTTTAGTTTGGCGTCAGAAGGATGATGTGGCATAAAGAAATCGAGTACACCGTTGGCAAAGATTAGGCAGTTTTTGTTTTTGGAAGGCGCAGTATGACCCGATCTTGTCTCTGTGTGCTTGTGAAAAGTTGGTGTTGTTGCGGTTAGGCGTGACGCTTTGTGTTCGAGTTGCTCCCTTAAGAGACCTACTGACCTACTAACCTGCACAGACCTCATATACCACTACTCGAGTTGTTCCCTAAGGTTGAGTAGTGGATACACAGAGGTGCCAAAAAGTCCAATCTGGATTTTGCAACCGTGTGGATATATTTTTCAGCGATCTGGTCATAGGTGTATTTTTATAGAAAAATTTACGTTCAGGGGACTAGTTTAGATACAGCTTCAAGTAAGTTCTGTCTGTACATTCTTGCCGTTCTTGTTATCGGTCTGACCAGCTTTATGAATTGCTAACTGATGGAACCTGTGAAATAAAGCCTACTCTTGACTTTCTGCCTCAGTAAGTAAAAGTTTATTGTGTTGAATATGTATGCATAGTTGTAGCATATTGGTGGCGATGAAGAGCTGCTAGGAGTCATCACGAATGTCAGCGGTGAAGTGGTCACTGTTTGGACGAATAAATTTGGAGACATTATATGGAATTCACGTAATTCATCACAGCTTAATGGGTTGGTGATTTTTCGTTTTCGAATTTATTCATTGGAATCTTTTTGATTGAACTGTATCAGAAACTTGCGAAAAGTTATCCTACTTCCTAATGATACGAAAAGAAGATCCGTTACGAAAGTGGGACTGTCGGATTGTGCCGAAGAGGTAGACCGGGCTAGGTGGTGACTGATATTTCTTTATGTTGCTAGGCAGGCACTGTTATTGTATGATAACACATAAAAGATTTGATAAAGCGGGCAGAGTGCATAGCTTCGAGGTGGTTGATCGAAGTACAAAATCCCTTATTCCGAAGGTTTGTATCAGTATTGCTCCTGGCGGCTAGTTTCTTTCTTTCTTTCTTCCTTTATAAGTTTAAAAAGCTAAGTCTTCGTGTACCCCTATAAATACCGAAACGTTTCGTAGTCTCGGTATTGAGTTGTTTGTGGTTTTGAGATGAGATGTGCTGTGCAAATTTATGTGGCTTCCGAAACTTTTTGCTGCCGATCTGCAGGGTGAACATGTAATTGTGGGCGGCTTGCAACCTGTTCGCTTTAGAAGGACGAAGACGTATTCGAAAGAAGTATAGGATTTGCGGAGGGGACATACAATCGCTAGTTGATACAGTGACTAATAACCCTGAAAAAGGACTGCTTGAGAGTGGATCTATACTGGAATGAGGGAGTTGGGGGGTGGGACAAGGAAGCTGCTGATTAATGCTGCTGTTCATAGCTCGCTGTTATTGAGAAACCTGCTGTATTTTTGCAGACCAGTTGTGCCTGTCCTTGGACGATGGCTGTCATACAGGAATTATACTATTGAGAAGGCAGCAAGTATGTCTCAGTCGATAATCAGTGGAGTTCCTGAGCCGATTGCTCCATTGTTGCCCACCAGGGTTGTAAATGGACAGGTCCAGGTTGGTCTCTGCTAGAGGGAATTTTTCTGAAATGCTTTTTCTAAGGGAAGGGGGAGCGGGGACTACAACCTTATAACAGATATCACTCAGAAGATCCTGCTTTGATCACTTCCGGAACTCTCTTTTTCGAAGAGTCGGATAATAGAATATTAAGTATTTTTTCGGCGAAATTTGGCGTTTACGGCGAATTTCATAAAAAAGTACTCTTGGTGAAGGTCGCGCACATTCTTCTTTCATCTTCTGCGTGCCTTACGCTTATTGTTCTATAACAGCACCATAAATGTAACCGAACTATGCTGGCGTGGATAGTGTAAAGCGTTCCATTAAACGCTGCTACTTGTTTTGGTGATCGTATTTGATAATTCGCTGTCTTTGCGTTTACTTTTACTTTGTTGCGTTGCATTTTTGTATTTCCCATCCATTGTTCCATATTTTTTAAATCTCCTTAGCGCCCACAAAATTATGGTATGAAATTCCGCTTTAATGCTTCGACTCCAGCTCCTATGAGGAGGTGATAGTAAAGTTTTAAGTCCATCGATGATCTTTGAAGGTTCAAACGAAGGTAAGAGAGGTGGAGCGGTGCATTAATGGAGTGCAGATGGCTTTGTCGGATGATGTGGGTCGAACGGCAGTGAGTAGCGGAGTACTTTTAACGGATCCTCGCGGCATATATGATTTCAGAGACGTTTTCCTCGTTTGGGTGGTCCACACGAGTGCTAGTCCAGCGTGGAAGGTTGTTGAAGTGGTCAAGGTAACGTACTTGTTTCAATTCTATTAGCTTATACTATGTATAAAATCTCGTGGAGTTGCGAATTTGCAGAGATTTACGTTTTCGACGTTTCGAGAAGGATTTTAATGAGACGAGCGATATCTGTATGAAAATTTTGCCAAAACATTGCATTGCAGCGGTGTTATTAGTTGTTACGACCAACTGTAAATACATAGAGGAGAGGGCGAATAGTCCAATCCTCGAAAATGCACCTGGCGGCTATGTGCTGATTTAGTAGTAACAGGTTCGTCTGCGATTTCACTGTTTCGAAAAGCGATCAGTCTGGGGACACTACGATCCATGAATTATTTTTTGCCTTGTATTATATAAGGTTCACTTTCGGCACGTTTAACGTTCCGAACCTATTTTTTTCGGTTCTCACAATGATTTAAATGGGGAAGGGTTCTACGTCTCTTAAAACCTGATAGGGATTTATTCGATATTTTGTATACGATAGTTCTCATCAATTGGAAGTGTTTAGTGATTGCGGCTGTTCGAATCACAGCAAGCTTTATTATGTCCACATCGTTTGTAGTTATTTTTGGATAAAATGTCAGGAGATGATGGAAAACTGCTGTATGGTTAAATGTTTGTTTCGATTCGAGGGAAAGGAATATCAAATTATTGAGGAAACGGATTTGTTTTCCGCGGTGCTCCGGAAATTAAGGGGAGAGGGACTTTTAAGAAGATATGTGCTTTAGTCATGACTGCTTCGTCCGTTTTATTCTGCTGTCGCCTTTCCGGTTCCGATTTACCTTTCTGGCCATTTCCTGTTATGGAAATTAGCATTATTCTGTTTGAGATGTGCAATGCCAATGCAAATAATGCGGCCGCAGAAGCAGAAGACGCGTACAGTGATGACGATAGCTGGAGCCAGTTTGAGGAGCTCTTCGGTGATATAATCCCCCCTATCAATTCATCGGCCACAAGACAATCGCCGCCAGTCACTGCCATTTCTCGACAGTTAAATCAACGCTTTTCGAATTTACCGTTGAATCCTTGCACGCCGTCAGTCATCTCGCAGTCACAGCCGAGTGGTCGCCCATTCGGTCGTCAGCCACCTACCACTCACTTCACTCCTGCTTTCTCCAACTATAACCCATCGGTTATTGCTATTCTTTTTTGTTTTTTTTACTGTGTTACGTTATACTTATTTATGAAGTATTTATTTTCGTATATCACAGTGCTGTTCAACTAAAAGGAAGTAGACAAACAGAGGAGGTTGCAATGAAATCGTTTTCAGTTAACCAAACTTCATGTGAGGAAACACAGTTGTTTGATACTGTCTGTTGCAACGCAAAATCTTTCCCAATGGTATTATGTTGATAGAGAATTTGAGTACTCGTTAGGTAGTGATGGATGGGTTCTTTTTTCCAGACGTTCTTGATTTGGCTATATTTGAGGTGAAGTTGGGACAGAGATGATAGGTGTGAACTAGAACGCATTGCCTTTATTAGTGCCAGCTTTAATATTCTGCAGGAAACATGATGGGTCTACGAATTTTATATACGTGGAAACTTCAAAATATTATTGACTTACAGAAGTTTTTTTCAATAATTAAGAAATTAAGATCATCGTGATTCTTTTATTGGTTGATGTAATAGCAGTAAATAGTAATAGTACTTCGTTGTAATAGTAAAGTTAAGGTGGATCAGGGAGTACTTCGTACGGCGGGTGGATTCCAAAGAATGAACATATCAGAATCTGAGGATAGCAGACACATGATGGCAATGCAGTACTCACAAAGAGCGGCTGAAAATGACGCTGGCCGCATGGAGCGAGATGCTTCTTTGGTCGACTCTTTTGTTTCTGCACAGCCCAGGCATGGCTTCCAGCAGGATATTTCAAGGGCTTCTACAGTGCAAGCATCAGGTAAATACGCTTCCCTCTTTGTTTTCTTGCATCGACCCTTCTGTTCCTTCGCAAATGCTTGACTTGACCTATAAAAAATCTCACATTATTTTAGCTTTAAATTTTGCCTCTTTAGAAAATTTTTAATGCATTTTATTCATTGATGATGGTTTAGATTGTGGATGCTTGTTTCGTGGTTCAAATTGATGCATTTGAGGCGATTTTGCAAGCACAATCTTCCGTCGGCTTTCTTCTTTCCGTAGTTTTCTTCTAAATGTTATGAACCTTTCTGTAAAGGGAAGGGTCCTAGAGGAAAATGAGAACTACGATGGAAAATAGTTGAGTAATTGTCCATCTAACGTTTCATAAAGTGAGAGTTGCGCATTTAGCAAATTCATGTTAGAGCATTTGTATGTTTTCGTGTAGTCGTCTCTTCGCCATTTTCAATCAGAGAACAGTGCCGGAAATTGGTGATGTGCTTCACAGAATGGCTTTCCATGTCGTCTTTCGCATTCATCTACCGGCTTTGAAGCAAGCTAGAGACAATTGGAGATAAAAATAGTCCGTTTGCGTATTTCTTTGTTCGTTTTTCTTTTTTCGTCGGTTGTTTCGCAGAAGAAAGGGCCTTCAAGATTCCTTCTATTAGATGCGTTAATTGAAATGTAAAGGCGTTGTATCGAATGTCAGTTGTTTTACTGATGAGCGGTAAAACCGGTTGGTCAGTTGAATGGAATGTGAAAGCGTCTGTCGTCTGAGTGCATTTGGCACGATTCTCGCACTGGCACGTCAAAGGAGAAGAGGCGCGAGTTATATGCCACTTTCATGTCCGAATTAGGTGCAGATAAGAGTGCTTTTCTAACGTGCCAGGACTTTAAATTTATGATTCACTCGGGTGAAGCGTCTTTTAAGGTGATTTCTGGTGATATGCTGAAGAAATAATGGAGACTCGTGGAGTTTTGTTATGATCGAAGGAATTTGGAAGGAAAAGTTTTCTGGTCTTGGCAGGTTTTTGACAAAATCTTCCATCTTTTATAGGTTGTATACAAATTAAACCGGAGTTTTCCTTTACATAAAAGTTTATTTCATTTTTCGATGAAACTTCGCTTTCTTTGCCTTATCTCCCATTATATTATTACCGCTCCGTAGGAGGGGTTTCTTTCTGTCTTTCGTTTATTCTGAAACACTAGACATAGTGAGAGCGCTGAATAGCTCAACATGATCCCTCCACGTTATTGGCATACTGCATTCCAGTTCTTCAATATTCACTGCTTAAGGTTTTGTTATATGTGTGATGAATCGAGATAGCTGGAAGATATTAAGGACGTGAAGTAGCCAGTAATCCACAACGTGATATCGATGCTTCGTCGACGGTGAATTTGACCGAAGAAAATGACCCACTGGGACCGCCAATTTTTGGAGCCGTGAAACCGGTGCCGATCCACAGTTTGCTTTCACCTCCGCTTGAATCATCATCAGACGGTAGGGTTTTTTTTAATGGAACTTCCGTGATCGATGAGACATCATCCACTTATAAATCCTTATATTCGTTAGTGCGGGGTCGACCCAACTTCATTTATTGATTTGTCGGAAAGAGAAAGAGAGTGGTTTTTTCGTTTTCGAAAAAGAGCTTGAAACCCTGTATGATCTCGATTATTTCTGGAAAGAGCCTGGAATCTTCAGCGAGCTGTCAAGCCATTGTATAAAAGAAACTCTTGTTTATGACAAACCTATGACGAAATATTACGCCCCCATTTTTGACGAACTGTTCGAGATATTAGGTTATTTCCTTCGCTCGGAGATGTTTAGCACGTGAAAGGTTTGTTAGGACGTTTGATGTATGTTTGTGGTTAGTGCATTGATGAACAACAGAAGTGACCATTTTCTATTGATTTCGAATTATCCCATTTAATTGTGCATTGCATCGACTGCCATAGATAAGTTATAGCGGCGGCAATCTCGTTTTCTTGTTGTTCACGATAATTGTCGTGAATCGGTAAATATTCCTCTCTTGAAACGATAACTGCAAGGCGATTTTCTTTTTCATTTATTACGGAAGAATGAATTAGGGACCTCTGAGGATTTCCAGATATTTTTAATAGTTTCTGTTTAATGTTATGGCAAAACCGATCTGTTTTGAAGTGATTGATTATTGCAACAAAACTGGCCGATGCAGGTGTTTAACCATGTCGTAGAAGTGTTCTTTCCATTCTTTTAAAATGAGGCCGGAGTTGCTTTCAAAAGCATAACTGCGATTTTTGTGGAATCATTGGGTGAGCTATGTGGTGTTATTTTTTTAATGAAAATTTATTAATGATTATATATCAGTTTAGCAATGCATCACACTTTTTATCTCTTTGGTAATAATATCGTTTTGCGAAATGCAGTGTTAATAATTGCGCATCACAGGATATGTGTATATCTGTGAAGTGCGCAGAAATGATAAGAGTGAGTTGGGAAATTCCCTCTTGATTTAATGATGAAATGTCAGGTGAAGAGAGTCCAGGTCCACAGGATGAGCCAACAACGTCCGATCCGAATGTAGCAGCCCTTCCAAGTTTCGACGATTGTATAAAGCGTCTGTGGAGAATTGCACAGGTGCGCCGAACGGTTGCCACCTTGGATACTGAGTTAGTTCTGTATTTATTGATACTTTTCTACACTTTCTTCTCAGCATCTATCGTTACTGTCATCTAAGGGGTTATTTATGAACTGGAACGTTGTTGAGTTGTTGTAGGTTATGGGTATCAGCGGTGGTGCCAACGGGAAGACGGTTCAACGCGGAGGAGAGGGAGAGCGGTAGAAGAGAATAACTCGCGAATGTCTTTCCTCCTTCTCATTTTTCTTTTATAGCTTCTGTTGAAGAACTCTAAAAACTGGGGGAGGAGGGAAGGTGATAGCAATTTTACTCCTGGTTTGCCTTTGTTTCTTTTTCTGGAGAGAGGGGATTCCCCCGGATTGCCCATTGCGGCGGCGCGAGCCTGCAATACTGGACTGGCGGTTGCATGGGTAGTGGATACGATAAGCTGCGTGCTAAAACGGTCACGCAGCTGTTGAAATGCCCTCGTCTTGATGAGACAATGTAAAAGGGTGAAGTGATGTTGGATGCAGGGTGCTGCAAGTGCTGCTTTGAACTTTTTCTGCCGCAGCACAAAGAACTGTTCGTTATTGCTTCCTTGGAGATTAACAAGGGATAATTCAGGAACACTGTTTTAGCACTTCTGTATCCCGACAAGAAAATGCTTCCTTAGTTCTTCGGATTGAATAAGTCGTTCTCTTTGGACCTTCTTTCTACTTCTCTACACAAATGTTAGCATGTCGTAATGCTTGTTTCTAAGGAAAAGATATGCTCTATCATGCACACTATTTCAAAGAAGCGTGAGTTTTTTTTTGGTTACTTACTTGATTGTTTTGGCTAGACTGTTAGCCTTGTTTGCTTGCGTTCATATCACATTACAAGGATGTCAGAGACCAATGGAGAAATTTCGCGTTTCCTTCTATTGCAGCCTATATTTCGATTTATCACGTCATATGAAAGAGCGCGGTTGGAGAATCGGTGATGAACTCTCCGACTTTCCGTTATAAAACTGAAACACATCGTCTCGCAGGCTGATAGCGAATTAATCTATGCGGATCTCGTCACGCCGATGAATTTTTATTCTTTGCTGATACTTTATTATGTTCCTCCGGGTTATACCGTTGTTTCGCTGTTTTTTCCTTATACCGCTGCCTCTTTCACGGTGCCCTTCTATGGCAATTTCGATTACAAGAATTGTGGATTCCGACGTGGAATCAAACTCTGCCTATAGTCGTGATATTTGTTTCGTTTTCTGAATATCACAATTCTCGAATAAATATGGGGTCTTTCGAGAAGTTTCCTCTGAGATGAAGGGGTTCTCATGTGGGGTATATGTCAGATGAAGGGGTAATTCATGGATATCTTCTGAAATGAGTAGGATCTTCTATCGGGCAACCTCTCAGAACAAGAGAGTTTTTTACGGGGTATCCTCTGGAATGAGGAGGGTCTCCATCGGGTATCTTGTGAGATAAAGGGGGTCCTTTATGGGACATCCTTTGAGATAAACGGAGCTGCATTTGTTCTCGAATTGTGTTTATTAGTAATTGATGTTGTAATTACTGCTATTTAGTTCCTACACGTGGCTGTTTCATTTGAAAATGCTAAGTGATTTTTTAATTGATATCCTCTTTATTCGAAAGTAACAGTTAATGAGAATAAAGGAAATAACAATTAAATGGGAATGAGATTATGCGCGTACATTGAATGATCTTTGATCTATGTAAAGATTCTGTTGATTTGTTCGAATAGTTGTAAATGTTGGCTTAACATTTTTCTTTATTATTTCAAAATATTTTCACGCAATTGCTTATTGTACTTTATTGTTTTGGATTTTGATGTTTGTACTTTGTGACGTATTTGAATTGCAGAGAAATGAGTACAATATTTGCTGAAATTAGTGGAAAGACCGATCGGAGAGGGAGTGGAAGAGTTGAAGCGATACGGGCGAAGGAGCTCTTTCTACTAGAGGTGATATTCTCGCGGAAACTCAAAGGCTCGTCATTTTTGAAATGAAAAAAAAACATAGAGGAATTGAGATTAATTAAAATGATTCTAATCTATTCGCTTAGATTATGTTCTACACGTTTAGAACAAATGTATTTTAATATATTTCAACAGGTGATTTCGTATTGTTTATTCCCCGTCGATGCACTTTCAATTATTATGGGTAGCGCATTTGTTTTTTTTTAATTGCTATGTGCTTCTTTAATTTGTTGCTTTATTGCTTGATTCCCTTCGTTTTTTTTCTTTTTCTGTTATATCTTTTCTCTCTTATTGCTTTGCTATTGTTTTAATTTTGTCTCTGAAGCAACTACCTTGCTTCCTCGATCATTCCATAATGGTTGTTGAGTTTATAAGGATTTTTTGAGAGGCTCACTTATCACGCAGTTTTGTTTCGGAGACATTAAAGAGGACGTTTGCGCCGCGAAGCGCATCATAATAATACTACATCGGTGTATATATATGTATTTATTTGTCTGACCATAGCTGCAATCCAAGAGCGTTTTCGGCGGTTATAGGATATACGTTCAATAGGCTTAATATCAACTTCAAATTTAGTTAGATGTAGTTAAATATAGCAGAGTGGTGTCGGTGTTGCCACCGAAAACAACCGCTTGGCAGATAATTTTTCTGGGCGGACGGATCATTTTAAAATGAAAGCGTTATCACGCATAGTTTATTATTTTTTGGCGATTTGTGGGGCTAATTGTTCGGATCAGTAAGATGCAAAGAGCACATTTCGTGGCAAACATCTGACCGCCTAGTTGAGTTTTATTTCTATTTTATCGCTATCTCATTTAACCTTTCCAAGGCTTTAATTGTGGTTGAATGCAAAAAATTAACAGAATTAAGGTTAGTGAGATACAATTGCATAATGCATATGTTGAGGTCAAAGTTCAAGTCTTGCTTCATTTTTGGTCGCGACTTCACTTATTCAATAAAAATTTCCACGAGTATCGTGTCAGTCGTTTGTTATTGAAGTGTGGGAATTTCATTTGTTACTTATTTGATTATGAACCTAGGACAAATTTTCTCTTTTATTTTATTGCTTGCGGGTTATTTCATCCCAAATTTATTATTACTATCTTCTTTTTTTGTTTTATTATTTAATTTCAAGGAGCTAGAGGGATGAGAATATGAGGTGCATCAAGAATCGAGGAGGGGCAATAACTTTAGTGGGGAATTAATTTGTGAGTATCGCTGTTTTTCTAAACGAGAATATGGGCAATCTTGAGACTTGAGGAGATTTTGAGTTAGCGATTCATTTTTAGTCAACTAGTTTTTAAAATATTCGTGAAGCAGTTTGATCTGTTAGTTAATTTATCAGAAGTGGCTGTGAGATATTCGAAATTCGATTTGATCGATCCATTCTGATAGAATGTCGGAGGGTTCGGTCGGAAAAAAATTGCAATTTTCTTCGAAAAGATTGCGTAATAAAGTGGGATAGATTTTTCCTGTCCCGTGAACCGGATGAATGAACTAACGTCCCAGCGGTCTTCTGCCTGCTTCGAGCTAAGAGGAAAAGCGAGCCAGGTGACTCGTTTGCTCTGAGGGAGTAAACGAACGAGGCGGCTATAGCCCATACTAACCGACTGCAACGGTTGTAGTCGTGGAGCACAGTTGATGCTGTGAGGTGTTGTCATACGTAATAAAGTTGTGTTTCGTTGTCGCTGCTGGTACGTCAGGGAGAAGGGCGGAGCATGCGGTGCCGGCGAAGGAACCATGGGGGGATGTTGGGGGGGAGGGGGGACGGAAAGAAGTCCGGGCCCAGTGCACCGACACCTCATTGGTTGGCAAGAAGCCGTGCTTCATGTTTTCGTATCTCGTGTTTCATCATTAATCAAAACGTCGTTCGGAGCAAGATTGCATCGCTAGTGCTGGGTCGCTAGTGTCCACTATCCTTTGTCACAACGAATTTTAAAAGGAGAATTTGACCGCATTAGAGTATTCGATATTTTTGAGTGCGAAGGTTCGATGAGAGTATTTCGACTCTTTTACGAAGCTCTCTCTTTTTTAGTTCTTTTACCACGTATTTTAGCTATAATATTGTTAGAGTGTACCAGTAATAAAATGTCGACTGACTGTTCCATATTTTCTAATCAGAGAATGCAGATCACCCGAACCAACAACAACTTCAATAATAGTATTTACCTGCCTAGCAGAGCATTTACCTGCCTGGCGGAGTATTTACCTGTCGAACGAAATTGAAGTACAGCGTTTTTAAAAACTGCGGTTCACTACCGTATCATTGAAGTGCGACGATACTTGAAATGTCTTTCGTACACGACAACAGGCATGATGCCAACGACATTTATGAGTGTTTTAAGTGAAGCAAAGCCACACTATCGGAGTTTTCCTTCCGGTTTATTCGGCGTTTTATTGGGAGACATGAAAGTTAAGAGGTTTATAGTGGTAATTTTTCCTTTAGCTCCGGAAATTGTTGCGAGTAAATTAATCCCCAATACGTTTGTATTCATCGTACTATTTGAAGAACTTTGAACAGTTGAGATTTTGTGGAATTCGTTTAAGTAGAAATTATTTCTCGTACTTCAACTTTAAAATATTTTATAATTTTATTTTTCTCGTATATTCCGAATAAGTTTTTCAACTTATCTCAGCTAATCTTTTGATATATTTATGCGTTTTTGAAAAAAACGCTGACTTCATCGAATCTGTTTTGTACATAGGAGAGATGTGGATAGTGCTGGGAAGGAACAGGAGAATCCATGGCGAGCCTTGTAGACGGGCAGTGAAATGGGGAAGTCGTGGCATAGCTACGGATCGACCTTCTAGCGTTCATTCACCGAACAAACCTCTCGATCCCAAACCAGTTGAGCTAGTTTTTAATCCTTGACGCGTTCATGGGGAAGTTTTGGAATAATTGGTGTCTTTCTGAATATTCGAAAACCATTCCAAACTACTGTTAGAATATTATGCTTGCTCTTTCATTTAAGCTTTACTGCTGTCTCTTCCCTTCTTATTGGTTGGAAATGCATACTGAGCGCAATTTTAGCGATACATAGGCTAATTAGTTCATCGTATCACCTCGTCTTTAAGCCCAGGTGCCTAATACCTTTGTACGTGATGTCTGTACGAGAAGAAAATAGGTGAGGGGGGAGGGGTTTTTCAGGGAAAAGCCACTAGGAGAGGGAGGGAGTTCGGAAGGAATTGCTCAAAAACAAGTCTAAAATTAATCTGCATATCAGTCCCCGCTTAATTTGCGAATTTCAAATGGTCGTTGAACGCAGCTTACAGTGATTCAACTCTTCGAACGGATGACACGTGGCTGTTGCATTGATAAAATCATGAATTATTTGGTTCCTATTTCTTTCATTACTTAATTGAATGGCGATCGATGGTGCGGTGGGCTCCGTAATCAGGGCTAAATAAATCCATCGAAGAGTGTAAGGTGATTCTCTGTGGGTGAATCAAAAATCGATAGGAAAGGCTTGGAAAGGGTTGTCGTCGATTTTCGGGTCGAAATTTGGATCACTTCCGTGATGCTCAAAAGTTTCTCCATAGAAAAGACTTAGAACTAAATGTTTTTATATTAGGTTGTTCTTTAGTTAGATCGGGTATTTTCATGGCGTTTATGAAAGTATTGATGTCAATGCGAAAAGATTTTTGAAAAAGCAATAAACCTGAAGGAGATAGTAATACAACAAATTGTTTTTGAACCAGGTAAGTCTCACTAATATGATGTGGTTTAGTAGGTGTTTCTTTAATATTTACTT
The DNA here is from genome assembly GCA_013433145.1 of Ascaris suum. NCBI lineage: Eukaryota > Metazoa > Nematoda > Chromadorea > Rhabditida > Ascarididae > Ascaris > Ascaris suum. The sequence goes on along the minus strand of CM024186.1, from coordinate 1,708,865 downwards.
AATTTTACTTGATAGATGAGGTTGATGGAAGTACATCACATTTTTGTTCCATCCCCCACCTCCCCCCTCCCCTCCCCCACCCCTCCTCCACACTTCCTCTGGTATTTCGATTTAGTTAAATTTATTATCCCTGTGACTTCCTCTCTTATTACTCTCTTAATTTCATTCCGCTCACTTGTTTCCTCCCCTTGTTGTATTGCATTGCAGCCCGGATATTAAACTACTCCTTTTTCCCGCTGTTTTGCGTCCTTTTTTGGGCATTGAAAATCGCATCCAGGTTACCGAGGTTTGTTTTTTTGTTTGCGGCCTTCTCCTTCATGTGCTTTTACGGCTACAGTAAGGAAAGTATTTTTTATGCATTCAAATTTTTAATTATAAGAAAGGTAAGTGTAACTATTAGCTGCATGTTTTCGTTTAATTTGCATAAAACATATATATATATATATATATATATATATATATATATATATATATATATATATATATATATAGTTTTATGCAAATTAAACCAATATATATACATATACACATGTATATACATATACTTCTTTATATATATGTATATATATATTTATTATTTATATTTATATTTATATATATTTATATATATATATATATATTTATATATATATATATATATATATATATATATATATATATTAAAACAATAGGTTTGCTTTTAATTTAAATATAACATAATAGATAACCTTTGAGGATACTTAAATTACACTGCAATGAAGAGTGCTGTAGATAAGGTGAAACAGATATAACCATAAATATAGTTTCTTGTTTTGAGAAGTGCCTATTATGGGGTTATTGCAGTGTGTTCTCTAGAACTGCAGGTTTAAAATCCCTTTACCGATTGTCAATAAACGGACAGTTTTTGCCCTGTCCTTTCACCTCCTATCCCGAACGCCATCCCTCTTCCCTCATTGTCCCTCCCCCTCTCTCTTCGCAGTATCCCGAGAGTTTATGATGTTGTACAACCACGCGCAATAGTAATCCCGTAAACCGGATTATTCGTACGGTATACGACATTGATTTTAGAGTGGATGATTTAATTGCCGTTGAAATATTTTGGGTGGATTAATGGATCAATGCTTCATTATTTGATATTATTTCTAGTTGTTGGATGCTTGCAATCAGAAATGTCGCACTTCTTCTGGCAGAGTGCGCTCCAACCAGCACAACAACAGCAATCGGTAATGCCCAACGAAGCAGTGCACGAGGGGAATGGTTGGAGTAGTATTGGCCTCGCCGGTGATACTGGCCAAGGGCGTCAGCAATCGCCCAATCAAAATACTTCGGTTCGTCTTATTTGTTGATTTAAAATGTCTTTTTTTACTTCAATTACGATGTCTTAGGGTATGTATAAATGGTTTGTGTACGGTGCATAGGACGGTTCTAGTCTATTCTTCCCTTTCCTTCCTCACATTCTGTTGCTTCCTTTTCCCTCCTCTTTCATTGTCGGCATTGATCTTTATTTGTATTTGACCATCGCATCCTTTTGTCCACAGCTTAGCTAGGTATTTGCAGTTGTGATCTTCTACTTTCCCACGACGATCCTCGGGTATTTTTGCTGTATTTCTAGGAGTTGGGCGTCGACCCATATAGCGCAGCCGTTCTCCAAGGATATAACAACTCTTCCTTGGGCTATCAGTTTGCATATCCCTCAAATCAGTCGCAGCAGTATGGTTATCCGGACCAATCAAACAACTATTATGGCACGGCAGAAGAGGATGTGCATGCATGCTATCACAATAGGGTTCGTTTATTGCTTGTTATTATTTGAAGATGCCACCACCGTAACTATTACAGTTATAACCCTTCCACCCTTCCATTCATTGCCACTTCTGTTGAAGTCAGTGGATCTGCAAGCTTACCATTTCCGATTCATTAAATAGCGTTTTCCTTTTAAAATATTTTCTGGTGATTCAGAAAACGAAATTTGGGAGGGGAATAGTGTTAATGTATTTTCCGTAGTAATTTGCATTTGGTTGATGTTATTTGCGATTTGGTGATAAAAGGGCAGCAATTCAGATGATGCCTGGTAGAGGGGCAGGACAGGTGGCTAACAATGTGTGCGATGATGGAGCAGGTATGATGTCAGACTCGCAAGCAATGTTGCAAACGCAACAGCAGCCTCAGGCTGAAGGAGCTGCGGCTGCTTCCAGTGCGGTTCAGTTACAATCGTTCGGCATTCATCAGCCTATTCTTCCACCACAACCACAACCTATTCAAAGTGTGAGTCACCTTTTTTTGATTTGAGTGTGGATGGTGTGAAATTTTTAAACGTATTTACATGTGGTTTTTGAATAATAAGTAAAGAGCATCGGTAGATTTTTGTGGAGAAGTTTCTTTTATTATGGTCGCTTTTCTTTCTTTCCAGAAAGAAACTGTTTATCCTGTCGGTCGCTGGTGACAGTCATTCTGGAAATGAATGAGGGAGGAGGAGAAGAAAGACAGGGAGAATTCGGCATGATGAGTTTTTGGTTACTTGATAAGTTTTTTGCAAAGAAGGATGGATTCCGCATGTGGAAGGTACTTTAAATGGATCCGGCAAGGAGGTATGGTGCCTTGTTTTTAAGCGCTATCTGTTCACGTGTGATTATATAACAACGAGGAAAGGTTGTAAAAGAGTTTTTTGATTTTTTTCGACTCTTATTTCCTTTTTTGAGAGAACGATTTAAGTATTGGAATATTTTGCGTCGCTAGGGAAGAGTTTGATCTTTGACCTTTGCAGATGGCACGCATCGATTTTTTCAATTGGAGTGAATGGTGATGGATAGGTGATGAATTAGTGAGAAGGCGATGGAAGATGACCATCGTTGTTGGAATATCGCCGCTGATTTCGGTGTTTCATAATTGTGGAAAGAGGCAACACATAATGATGCTAGCTTTAGGTTGGGGACGTCGTTCCAAACGCGGTAAAATCAGATTCACGAGCATCACTATTGACGTCAACAAAAGATCGCTCTGAAGAACGTGAGCGCACTTCTTCGGTTGAGGTATATATTGCAGTTCTTCGAAGTACCGTCCTTTATAAATTTACTCGCAAAATTCGACATTTTCAGAAACAGCCATCTTTCGACGAGAAATTGATGATTGATTATGGTTATATATAAAGGAACTTGTTGGGTTCCCGACGGTTTCTTCTCCATTTATTTTTAGGCCTTGTGGTTGGTGGTGAAGAGAGGGAGAGAAAGTTTCAATTTATGTCATATGTGGTTTTCGAAGACCGGGTCGTGCCTGGGGGGGTTGGGCTTGTATACTAAAGCATAATCCACCCGTTGAGGAAAAAGCACCGTTTGATAAAGATATTGCTTTTTGCGTCGTCGATTTGGCATCTAAAAATTGGTGGAGCGTAGGAGGAGTGGGGGGGGGGGTGTGAAGGAGAGGAGGCGGATGGGGAAAGGAAGGGTTCGGATTGGCTTGTCGAACATTGTCTTCAGTTTTTATACCGACACGGTATTTGTCGATTTTCTCTTGAGTATTAAAAAGCTTTCATCGATTCACGGAGCATTTATTCTAATATTTAGAACGTTTTTTCAGGCGGTTACTACCGCGCTGCAGGGCGTTCATCCTGACTCTAAGGAAAAGAGGGACTTTGCGCAAGAGCAGCATAAGGAGCCTAGCAGCTCAGTGCTGGATGCACAGTCTGCGACAGCTCACTCGGAGCCTCCAATGATGCAGACACAAGTTCCCGACATTATCAGTATTGGAGAGTTAGCCCCGAAAGGATCTTCAAGTTGTGAGGTTGTTACGCAAGGCAACTACGAAACTGCTTCTGCACAGTCGGTCGTCCCCGATGGGACTGCTTATAGAACGGAAGAAAATGGGAGTACCTCATCTCAGCGACTTCAAGGTCACATACCTCAGGAGCAGAATAGGCAACCAGACATGTTACTTATGGGAGGCAACATGCCACTTTATCCTTCTGCAGGCGAACAGTGGTCTTTAAATGTTCCAGAGGTAAGCTAGTTAACATTTTGATTTTTTTACAACGTGAATACGATCAAGGCCATTCTAGAGTTTAGGCTATGATGCATTTAATTTTAATTGTATAAATTACATTTTTGCTTTGAGATTTTATTGAAATTACCATCGCGTTACATTAGTAAATGAAATATAAATCTATAAAATATATGTATGAAATGTGTCTCTCAATAAACAACTGCATAGAAATTATTCATTCTTTTGTAAGAAATTCCTTCTGAGGGAATTTAATTATAGATTGTTGGTTCAAGCGATCAGCGTGTTATTTATGGTGCAGAGGCGGAGAAGCAATTCGAAATGATGAAGAGAGCACAACGAGGTATGACATTTGTGTAACACGGAGAATTATTCTTTGATGCGGAAATGTAAGCGGAGAGGAATAAGAGAGGTGGATAGCTTTTAAATTTTTAGGCAACAGATGAGAATGGTTAGAGCCAATAGTGAGGATTCTTTTTCCCCACCTCCTTGGTTTTTCTTTTGAGGTCATCACTTCCTTGCTCCCCCTCCCCTTCGCCCCTCACGACTTTGCGTTGCTGTTTAAAACTTCGCTGTGTACTCACTCGCCTAGACTATAGCTTTGCGAACGTTTTGGTCCTCTTGCTGTTCAGTTCACATATTTTCATGTATTTTCCCACTTCCGGACGTTAAAATAAATAAATGAATTTGTTTCTGAGAGTGCCTACTGTGATTGTTTGTTTATTGGGCAAGATTAGGAAGTTTTTTGGGATATAATATCACTTAGAGGGGTTACCTCGCAAAGGTGGAAGTGTTAAGTTCGTTGGAAAATTCTTTTTTAATTTAATTAGAAAGTTGTTTCGAGAGGGGCTTCAAGAAGAACGAAGCAGAGGGACATAGCTTGAAGACGAGGGAAGGGTAAAGCAAACGGTGAACTGATCCACTGTCTTTTTTTGACATCGTTTTCCAACATATTTATATGTGAAGAATTGTTTGGGTGATGCTGAAATAAGGATATGGTGTGATGTTTAATGCCTTCATCCTTCCAGATGTGGAAACCGTCGAGAAGAGTGGCGAGCATTTGAATGAGGCTGCAAGTAATGCATCACATGTCGACGTTAGTTTAGCGCTCTTAATTTGGAGTAATAAGAACACTTTTATTGTAGACCTCACCACCCACACATTTAACGGATCAAATTTCATTTTTCGGCAATCGTAAATTTGCAGTGAATTTGTTATATTATTGGTTTGATAGTCTTCAAGAAATGTGCTCTTGCCACTATAATCGAATACGTCAGAGATAGGCCGGGGGGGGGGGGGGGAACAAGGCAATAAAATAATGTCAATCCATTTTGCATGATATATGAAGAGCAAAGGTTGGTAGTTTTATTTGTTGAAGTAACTAGAATAAAGAAAAGAGATGTACTTGATGTTCTTTTAAAAGAATTGCAAGTTGACAACGTTAGAGTGTTTTTACCAAAAGCATTTTAATTGCTATTTTTTCCTCTATGGATCTATACACATCCCTTCGATTGTTATATCAGCTACTCATCCAAAATAAGGGCGCTGTATTAAATGGATGGATAAAAGATGAGCGAAAGTGGACGGCGGCGGATGTGGGTTATGGCGTTTTGAAATTATTTTTTCTTATTTGTGCTGAGAATGCTATTAGGGTATTTCAGTGGGACAGTGTGCATTCACCAGTGGCGGTGGCGCAAGTGACCCCGATGGTGGCAACAGTTCATTCAAATATGGTTGCTGATCCGATACCTCAGAGTTTACCTGCAGGAGCAGTGATGCAGCAGCACAACGCACTTCAAACGCCGCCAACGATGCTACTGCCGTCGATCTCGTCCACTGTAATGGCAACGAATGTGGCCCGTGTTGATCCGATACCGAGCCATCCAGTCGAATCACAACGTTCGTTCTTATCGTTTAGAGCTTTCCAGCAAATAAACTAAGCCTTTTAAAAGGTTGAGGATGCGGAGAGGGGGAACTCGATGGCGGTGCAATATATTCGTCTGCAAGTGTTTATTGGCGGGATGTTATATCATGATGGCAGTCGGTTGAAAGTAAAGCCGAATAAGGTTCTTGCGTTAGCTGACATATAATAGCATGAAAGCTTTCGTTGTTTGATGAGTGTTGGTCATTAGGAGCTTTTGATTTGCAAGAGTGAAGGTAGCGAGGGGGAGGGGGGGGGTTGTATATATCGGTACTTGGACCGTTTATTGGATGGAAGCGATTATTGAAGTGGACTGTGGATTATGCAAAATGCCGAAGTTTTCATTTCGTTTTATTCCAACCAAAGAGTTTGGATTTCCACCTGCAATTGAAGTTTTTGACTTGAATTGTAGTGATCAATGAGTGGTGAGATTTAAAGGCTGTCGAAAAGGTTCTCTTTTATTGAGGAAATTTACTCAACTTTATTCGTTGTTTTTATGTTTAAGTTCGTCAACAAGTGATCAGTGTTAACGCATGATCCATGGTGATCAAATGAGTTTGCTGATCTCAGTGATGGTGGTGATCTTCGTTTTGTGTAACCAGTTGTTTTGCTCACATTTGGTTGATCTTGATATGGCCTCTCCATGCCTTCGGGGCCGTAGCTGAAGTTATGAATTGACTGCGTCTTGCCTGCTAATGAGTGTGTGTTACTCAGCGTCGTGTGGCCATTCGTGCTCGTAGTAAACGAGCGTTATTGCTCCGCTAAACGAGCTTTACTGCTCGGCTGGGACTCCTCGCACGTCGGAGTCGGTCACAAAGATCCTTTTAGAAATGCCTAGCGCTTTATGTCACAATTCCGAAAACATTAATGTGCATTCAGTTTCCGGTGTTTTTTCTCTTCTCACTTGCCTTGCCCTGATACCTTTCATCCGCTGTGTTCCACCGCACACCCTAATACTGCAACACTCTGAAATACGCATGTGTTGTAGCTTTATATTTCTGCAATGACGATTCTTTTTGAATAACTTTTGACCGTTAAATTTGTTTTTGAGTTTGCGGGACTTTCGTGCTCAATGATGTTCTTTAAGCGCCGAGTATTCCTCGCTTGCAACCCGCTCAGCAGCAGCCAGGTAGTATATCGACCGACGGTATCCAGCATACTGCACACGACGTAACTGAAGAACAATTTTCCACAGATTTAGCGTCATCTACGATCAACGTTGCAACAGTTGAAGGTGTGCTGTAGTTCTTTTTTTCTCTGTTTATTTATTTATTTGTCTCAGGCTGAAACGACCCGCTGTCGCTAACTCCTTCATGGATCCGAAAGTAACGAATGTCGGAGTATAAATTTTTTTCAAATATTTGGAGGATTTAAGTGCGAATTCTTGAGGGCACACTTCTATAGCTAAATATTATATACTCTGTGGCCACAGCCCGTTTGCATTTATTGTTATATGGCTGCATTATGTTGCTGAAGTGAGATTAAATATTTCAAACTACAAGTTTTGCTTTTTATCTGGCGGATTATTTCGCTAATGTTATTGTAAATGTGTTCGACAACGAGGTATACGCTAGTTGATGGTGCTGCTCAATCATGCCTATTCTTCCTAATCCCAGTTGTTATTGCCGACAACTTTTTGAGATATCGCTTTACGTTTTGCGTACTCTATATGTACCAATAATGAACGTTAATTTATCACGACGTTTTGGCTTCCTAGAATCCTTGAAACTTAATTATAGAACTTTTTAAATTCAAGTAAGTGAGCAATAGTTCCTAGTGGGAATCCAGTTACTGAGCTCGATACTAGCGCAGTGTCTAATTATTGTGCCGTCGTTGTGCAATTCACTTGTAACGTCGTCAGAGTGCGATACTTTAGAGAGACAGTTAGAGAGGCAGCCAACTCCTTCGACGTTCGAAGAACCGATTATGGAAAATGAGGCGAGTCGCTCATCGACAACTGCGTCGACAACTTGCATAATGGCTAATGAAACAGCTAAACAGGTTACTATTTTTATTAAATTCAGTTTCATCGGTTTGCTATTTGCATTCAGAGGCTTATGAAGTTCTAATCGTCGTGATGTTTTGCCCTTTTATCAAATATAAGGCGATTAAAGTTGTCTACGAAGGACATATTTTATTTTATTATTTATTTATGATGTCGCTTACACAAAACCCACATACCTCTTATTTTTAGTCTTTTGCAGGTTTATTTTAGTTATGTTGATCTTATGCATCAATATTAGGCGAAGAGTCTTGTTATGGAAAAATTGACAATAGGTCAGTGTGGATTTCTGTTTGGGAGTGTGAATTAGGATGCCAGGATTTGAGGGTTTTTATTGATGGATCGGCGGAAATAGGGAAGTAGAGGAGTTGAACCTTTCACTCAGTGCTCTCAGTAATGTTTACGCTTTATCATTTATAAATTGAATTGTGGTTGTAACGTCGTATCGTCTCATTGAACAAATGCGGCAGTAGAATTGCTGTTCGGCCATTGCTGCCGGCTGAATTGTTTCACTTCGATGTTCATCTCCTATCGTTCTTAAATGTTTGCCCATTCGCGCATATGCATTAAAATTTTTATTCGTTTGTTTATGCTATCCCTTGCAAATTTGCATATGTAAGACTTATTGCAGCAATTTGCATAGACTTATTGCATCAGAGCAAGTCTGTGTGTATGCCTGTCTGCCTGTGTAGTAGTTTTTAGCTCGGGAACAAATGAACTGATGTTGACAGATTTGATCGAAATAATATGCGGCACTCGATTACCTTGAAGTAGAACAGCCAGGAATGTTGGTTGCACGAAGCGAATGCAAAAGCACATGTTTTGCCGGCATGGTGCGTTTTCCTACTTCAAAAAAAAATTGATTAAAGGATCGTATGGTTTACAACCTACATTTTGGATTTCAAAGCATTGCATCAACAGTCATTTTGAAATGAATTGTTTTCATAACTAGATGGAAGTAATGCTAGAGGGAAAGGAGTCACAATGAGATAGCTGATCTGGGGGAAGGGAGAGGGGGGTGACAGTTTGAAAAACCGACTGGTGACTTCTTTGTTTGCATAGTTCGAGGGCAAACCAATACGCATTCAACTGTCATATGCGCAAAAGTTTTTCGGTGGACATTTGTGTTTCGTCGATTTGAATACACTCTCTCAGTGATCTTCTCTCGTTTCGTTCTCCTCATTGCACGTACACTATTCATTATTCGTTTGCTTGTTTTCTGCCAGTATTGATGATATTCAGCTGTGTCCCATTTTGAGGGCGACAATGAATGATGCAGCGAATAGTGATGAATGATGCTCACTGGCCGATGTGTTTTCCTGTTTTTTTTTTTTTTTAAATTTCGATTGCTGTCGAAGCATTCATTTAAACTTAGAAATTATATTTCCATCTTGAAGTTCGAAGAAAAACGCAGAAATTTTTGGAATATCGGAGTTTTTTTTTTTTGATGTAATCCAATGCACCAGTTTTACTCTATACGAATATTTTAAGGGGAGTATTATGTGGATTTTTTTTTAATTTGGTTAGATTAGAATTAATTACTTCAAGTGTTTAGAGCTTTAGTTCACTCCATTATTTGGAAATGATCAGCCTGGTTTTCTGAGTGTCAGCTCTTGTTGATTTTCACTTTAATGGGTTTCACTTCATTCAGTAAAAGTAGCCAATATTTAATATCGAATGAAGCATTCTTCAGTGGCACGTCCTCCTCGTCTTCCATCCCCCATGTACCGCCATTCCCCTTAATATAGGTGATGATCTTCGAAGTGAAGACCGTGTGACCTTGGGGTGCCTGTCGAAGGTTGTTCGGTGGTCGTGATGCGTAACAGTGCATACTAGCAATGAAAATGATCGACAATTGAAACGAAATTTTGAGCTGTGATGTTTCTAATAAGTCTTGTTATGAATGAGATGTAGTGCAGCTACGAATATTTGCGATACTGTTGAGACGAAATTTTGACTGGCCTAAAATTCAGTGAGGGGGGAGTTGGGAGAGAATCAGTTTTGAAGCATTATGGAGAGAATCGTCATCGGAGAGAATCGTCATCGAAGTCTCTGTGCTCTCAGCCCAAAATCATTGCGGTCGTACTCTTAGTAAAGCTTATAACTGTGCATAACATAGGCGCGACGTTTTATATATGTGTTGATGATGCATTCTCCCCGTTCGTTTAGTTATGCCCTGTGCAGTGTTGTTTAATGTTAGGATGTAGGTGTTCGTTGATGTCTTTTTACTGCTTCGATTCCATCATGTGTGACAACATTTTGTTCGCAGCTGGTTGATTTCTTCTTGTCCATTTTGTTTTCTTCAGGCAACTAAAGGTTTTTTGGGATGATTTGATCATTCGTCAACTACGGAAGTCAGGAAATCGGGAGTTCCGGTCCATAAAATTGAATTATTATTGAACACTTTTCCCGAATATCGGCTAAAATTCTTCGACGTTTACAGGTCGCGAATGAGCTAAATGAATCGAAATTGATGAAGCAGGAGGCTGCTAATGTTGCCGAGCAAATAGTTCTGCAACAAGCACCGGTGAATACAAATGCGTCCAACGAGACGGACAGAAAGGTATGTTCGGATTCCAGTATTGGATGGCCGGTAACCTGGGACAACAAAATTAAAGGTATGATGATGCCGGCGGAAGTTCCTAGGCAGTTGTACAGATAACTGTCTTGTAAGGACTTCAATGACCTAGGTTATGTGGTTTAGAAGTGACGACGGCGAGTCAATAGAATACTGTCGTGTTGGTCAGGTACAGCTTGATTTTTGAGTAATTCTGACAAAGCATGATTTTATTAGTAATGGGCCATTTAAAAGCACTTCGAGTAATTTTCTCTTTCTTGCCCACCGCTTATAAAAAGTCACCTTGCAATATAGAGCCTTTCACCTGTATCACTTGCTTGAAGTGCAGTCCTCGATCAGTGTTTTCTTCTTGAAGGATAACCCTCAGTCCGTACCATTTATATAATTTAAAGATTTTCATTAGTAATACCTTATAGAGTAGGCGAAGTGGTTTACACAAGCTAGTGCTATCTCATAGGTTCTTTGTAAAGGTAAGGAACGACAAAGAAAAATGAGCAGATGATTTGTTGGTCTCTTTACAAGCAGTTTGGTAGGGGTCATTTGTATTTGTGTACATGGAAAGCTCTTTGCCCTTGTTAAATAGCTTTTTCTGCAGAATTGAACGGTCCATTGACTTGGAAGAGCTTATCCTGGTTCTTAGTTTGTTTTATCTTGTTTGGCCGTCCTGGTTTGGTGTGTTTTGTTTTTTCATTCAGGTAGTATTGTAGCTGGCATGGTCCGTTACGCTTAGGTTTGTGTCGTGTTTTGATTGTTTAGTGATATCTTTGAGAAGAGCGAGGCCATCCATTTAGAGGCTATGTTGACTTATGGACAGTCATCCACCTCACCCTTCCCCTTCCTCATTGTCTCTTCTCCCTTTTCTCGACCTCTTCTATCTCTCGAAAAAATCCGTTTTCTTGATCGAGGACCGGAGAGAGTGGGCTGAAGGTGTGGATATCCCGTCCTTTGTCGCGTGGGAACGAAGAAGGTTGTGGGGGTTGCATTCCCACATTGTTGAGTATCATGTCTCTGTTTGAAGGTAGTGAATGAAGTTGTTGTCGGATCAACAGAGCACTCCACCGATTCGGCAGCGCAAGAGGATAATACTTCGGTTGTGCGCGGTACGAGGGCAACAAAGAAAGATGGCACTGCCAAGAAGAGCGTTAGGGAGAGATACAAATGGATCAGAGAGCAGTGAGTACTTTGTCATATTCAGGTTTTATCCTTTTATTGGGAATCGTTTTGGAGCCTAGAAAAAGAGTAGCTTGGGTAACTGACGGGTGATGGGTGATCTTGGTTTGCACAGAATATCTTAGTGATTTCCTCTTAATCAGCTTACAGCAATGTAAGACCGGGTTTCTTATCAGCTGGCTGGTGTATGGCTAGTTGTTGCTTTTAAAAGATATTCTCACTAGCGGAGCGAAACTCCGTCTCGGAGGAGAGCAACTTCTTTATAAGCCGTCTATATTTGGCGTTTATAGATACCCGGAAGTAATGAAGCGTTTGGATCGTCACAGGACCGAGACGACAGGTGTGTTGGAGTGGAGAACACCGCCGAAGAACGTGCTGCTAGTGAATGCGAGCACTAATTTAAACACGAGTGCATTGTTGGTTTTCATCTTTTTTATTCTTTTTAAAGTTGGAGTCTGAAGTAAATTTTAATTTTATTGTTCCTCTTTCTTTCAACAAAATTTTCGCAATGGAGGGCGGGGGGTAGCAAACTTTTTTCTTTCGTTGAATGGTGATTTGGCGTTTGTTAAGGTCTTCTTTCTGTGATTGAATTGTTGTTGCCGCGTTGGTTCATATGATAAAATGCGCTCATTATACAGATTTGAAGCGAAGTTGCAGCTCTATTTCTGATATGTTTCGCAGCTCTATATCTGATGAATTCGATATTTCTGTTAGATTTGCTTTCCATACCGCCGTTCGTGTGAGCAAGAGTAGTTCACTTACTTTCAGCTTTTACATTTTACTGTCACATTTTGCAATCACAACAAGGGCAATAGATGTTTGCATGTTGTAGTACATACCGCGGTTTCTTCATAGAAAGGCTTGTGAGAGCTTGAGGATTACCATATATTTCGGCACTGGAATATGCTACCGGACATCCTAGACTTGAGATCGACGGGTCGCCATTGAAGTCTTGCCTTCTGTAATCACTACAAATATGTGCTTGGTTTCCTGATTTGGGATGGTGGATTGGGGTGACTTTCTAACGAGGAGGTCTTTACCGGCATCGGGAACTGTCAAACGATGCGTTGTACAAGTTCACAAGGGGTTAAAAGTATAGATAGCCGGAAGAAATCTAGTTTGACTTTGTAGACCACACAATGCTCAAAAAAGTTCCACTCCAAAGGAATGCGAAAGCTCGATAACGGTCTTCAAGCATCCCGATGTGTCGGCTATTGACGATCGACCTGCTTCAAAAAGTAAGTACTATGTCATTTTGTTGTTGTTATTGATCCATGTACCTGGCACTGTGATCCGATGGGAGGAGCATACGCACGCATCACGGCACAAGTGCAGTATGCACGGCACAGGTGCAAGTATGTAGTGGTGATACGTCATTGAAGGCATTGTGCTACAGACGGCTGCACCCATTGCCATGGACAATGAGACACGTAGGTGTTGCACCCATCTGCACATAGCGCTGTATCCTCTATATCTGGTTGCGGTTTTGTTGTGCCGCTTAATATGTTCTCTTTTTTTGGATCGGATGGGGAACATCACTATTAATTGTCGCTCTTAAGCTGTTGTCTTTGTTTTATAGATATGTCGGTGATGTGTTCGGATTTTATATGCTTTGAATAATTTGTCGTTGTTGTGTATGGTTATTCGTTTTTATCAATATATGTTGTTTGTTTGTGCCATTTAACTGATCGTCTTCATAACTTTTTGTTGATCGAATACACTTGACTCTACGAACCGAACATATTTAATTGATGTTTTTATTGATATTAAAACAATAAGTTGATCAATATAAAGGCGCTTGCTTGTATCAGCAATAGCCAGTTATATCCCAGTGAGGAAAAAACAGTGGAAAAGTTTAGAGGTGGGAATGCGATATAGTAATGGTGATATCGGAAGGCAAAAGGTACAAGAATTGTGCTTATTAATTAATTTTTAGTGAGTCATGCATACACGATTCCTGACTCAGTGGATTTGGATCGGAGTTCAGTTCGTGAAGTGGAATATTACGGTGATGATTTTGTGAGCACTCATCGCAGGTTCGTTTTCTGCTAGCGTTCTCGCTGCCTTTTCTTCGTAGTTTTTTTATTTTTATACGTGACGTTCATTAGTACTGGTGGGTTTGTCCTCTTCGCAGTTTCTCAAATCGTTGTAAACTTCAATATTTATACCTTTCTTTTCATATATATATATATATATATATATATATATATATATATATATATATATATATATATTATATATATATATATAGTAGGAAAATATGTACTTGTTGTTGAAGTTTTGCGTGATTGGCTGAAATTTCGACAGCGAACAAATATTTTTCTTTCATCCTGTTTTTTTTCCCCCGCTGTATTGTGTAATTTTTCTTCGTTGTTGCGACCTCAACCAAAAATCGGCCTTCAAACTGCAGTATTTCGATATATAATTGGGAGTGATTCGTTCAAAAATGTGTAGTGATGTGTTGACTTTCCAGTTAGTGGACGTAGTACTCAATATAAAGCATTGAATAAGACCTTTTTACTAAGCGATCCACTCGAAAGAAGTGTCGAAATATATGTCAGGCGGAGTAGCTTCTTTTTTTAAATCAAAGCCAATCTTCAAATCCGCCTTTAACTTCTCTGCCGTTCACGTCGGCGTCCGAGAAGTGTTGTCGCTTTTTTGTGTGTTTGAAATGTTTGTAGTGTCGTTGTACCTTAACAGGATTTCTGTCAACGGAGGCTAATAATTGTTGTGGTTCTCCTCATTGTGTGAGCAACTTGCTGTTTTCTGTATTTGGCGTAGCATGAGGAGTTTTTGATGCTCGCATTTTGCCCCTTAGCGTTTTATGATTGTTCTAAGAGTTCATTAGAGGATTTCTCTTTGCCGATTTATTGGCTTCTGTAGAGAAAACAGGTCGCTTTTATCTGTGATTAAATTATTATTCAGTGATTGCTTTCCAACAATTTTTTACTTTATAGGTCGCGTTATGCACGAAATCGTGAGAGAGCACCTTCGCGTGGTGTGAGATCCGAGATGGGAGAGGTCGGTCCCTACGGAGGACCAAGACCGCAGTTCAAAGACTCGTTCTATGCTTACGGGGATTTGCCTGCCGCCTACTCATCCTCCTCCTATGCGTTCGTGTTTTTGACAGTTTCCTTTGTTGAAAACAACCAAGAGGTTTATGACGTAATTATCTGGTTATTGGGGACGTAGTGGTCTTTGAGCCGTCTTTAAAAATGCTGCACATTTGAAGTTTTATTATGCTTGGATTGTTTGTGTTTTTTTGAAATGCATCAATATTTTTTCAAGCGTGCGGTGGTTTGGGATGATAATGGAGTGAAGAAAAATCTCAATAAAAGGGATTATGTATGTTGTACTATTTTATGTTTTATTGCAGAATTTATAATTTAATAGTCTGATAAGGCAGCGAATAACGCGAATACAGAGTGCGACGAAAGGGAAAAAAAAAGAAAAGGGGTTGCAAAGGCCAGTTTTGCGAAAATTTTTGTTAATGAAATTGGTGAATTATTTGAGGAAATTTTTAATTTGCGGCTCATTGTTTTTAGATTCAACTACTATCCAAGCGGAAGGCATTCACTAGGACCAGTACATGGTCGATATGCTCAAGATCAATATGCATCCTATGCTGCTATGGATCAGACAATAAGGCGTCGTCCACAATCATCGTTTGATGCAGGCGCATATTCCAGGTTGTTATTATTATTGTAGGTGTTTTTTCTGTCTTTGGAGTAGAGTGTGATGGTGGTTTTCATACGGATTAGTTTCTTGCTCAATTATTCCAGAAATTTTTTGTAAGAGATAAGAGAGACGAATTTAGCTAATTCTTGATTAGTTATTATGGCCGATGGAAGGGATACGCTCCCAACTTTCGTTCACTTTTAGTGACGATGTTGATTCAAGGTTTTTTATTGATTTAGGATCTTTTATTCGGTTTGATGGAACGAATACTTCGGTATCAATTTCAGATGCAGTGAAAACCGGCACTCTGCAATGGGAAACTTTTTACAGAAAATGATTGACTTTCAGTTCTTTGTAGATTATATTCCAACAGAAGACGTAGGTTGATGCTAACATTTTATAAGAGGAAGGGAGGGGGGGGGGGGGGGGTGGGAGGGTGAGGATCGTGGGTGAATACTAAACACCGACGATAGATCATCTTCGAGAGCAGTTGTTCATTCACCTGTCATTTATGTTAAAGCGGTGGAGTGCGCTTTATTTACGAAACATTGAAATGATTCTTACGAGTGGATTGGCCCAAACCACCTGTGCAAAAGAATTTACGGAGAACTCTGGTTCCGGAGTCGCTCATCAATGCTGAGCTTTACTAGGGGCTTTCTCCTTTTTTGAACTTCAGCCTCATATCATGTGTTGTCAGCTCAACATTGTTTCTTTGCCCTAGCATTGCAGCAGATTAAAAGAAGTAAGTTGTGAGATGGATGGTCGGGAGCTAAGTGAAGAAGTGATGTCACAGGCATCCGAAAACTGCAGTTCGGCCTCTAGATTCATTGGTGCCGCATTTGAACTAGTTGTCGAGCGTTACCTCTGTCGTGCTATCCATCCTTTTGGGTCATTGCAGATGGGTCATTGTCATGTCTTTTGTGGGAAACTGTTATAACGAAGAAATTTTGAAGATATGAGCAAGCTGATTCTCACTACGGGGTCTATGATGCGTACTACGCTAGGCAGAGGGACGACCGAGAGAAGGAAGCGAATACATCGGAAACAGATGAGGGCAGTTTAGAGAGTGATGACGAAATGGCACAGATCCATCGTCAGCAGGAGATGGTTAGAGTTGCCACTTTATAGCGTGGCGATGTGCTTACCTTGCTTTTAAGGAAGAATTTGGTGTTTTTCTCGGTTTTCTTTGTATTATATAAACCTAAGTGATATTGATTGGTCTTTCGATTTATGTTTATAATAAATATTTTTTTTATATTTATAGTTTATAAATATTTTTCGGTTTATAAGTACTTATGTCTGCATTTGATCAACTACAGTTTAATGTTCTATGGAAGGTATTTGTCAGCCAGTAGGTATTAATAATTAATCAGCTTGCCAAGTAATGAGCGTAAAAGTATACCTGAATGTTTTGCTCGAGCTTCTTTCAGCAACATCGTCTGTCATTTGTGAAGTCTTCATATTAATTTGTACAATTTTGTACCTTTCATTCAAACTGGGTGATATAGGTTTTAGCCGTGTCCCGGTCCTTTTTTAGCAAGAGATGTGTCACAGGTAATAATCCCGAGACATTTCAATAGTGCTGCTCATTGGCGGGGAAATGGGAATGCTAGCAGTATATAAGTTGCGAGTTATAGGAAATATTCTATGGAGATGATCCTTGTTTGGTTGGTGGAGAACAAATCATAGTGATTGATTTGTTTAAGATTTTCAATGGGTTTATTACTTTTGAATTATTTCTGTGGATGTTAGTTGGGTTTTAGAGGTTAAATGTTGCTTTGTCATTATTTAATGTCATACTGATTATAGATGCGACGATCGGCGGCGATGCATATGGGAGCTATGGGAGCAGCAGGAGTCGCGACGGATCCCGAGGAGCGCTATTATTTAGGCGTTATTCAGCTTCCTCAGGTAAGTATTATGGTTGGTTGCATGGTGAAGTATATCGTTGATGTCATTTTTACTGCAGACAAAAGGGAGACGATGCAATATACGTTTCGCAGTTGATAGTATAGAACCAACTTTACGCTGTCTATTTGAAGTGGTTCATTAAATTGGACTGATTTAATTTCAGGATCGCGCCCAACAGTTACTTTACCGACACCCTCCACCGGCTGGTTACTTTCACTTGCCGGCGATTGAAAAGGTCGCTTATTTATTTTATTGTGCCCTGTATAGACGTCATTTCCAACCGGTAGATGTTTTCCACAAACGGTTCAATCGAGAATATTACAACTACACGTGTGATGGTGACTCATCTGAGGTCGCGCTATGGAAGGTGAGTGATTCGCCACTTGAATGTTGTAAGGCTAATTTCAGCGTCGGGTAGTTCTTATGCGGCAGCTGATTGCTTTGAAGCTTAACTTTCAGCAAAAGATTATTTTTACGTCTGATCGACCGGTCGGGTTGAAATTCATTCGATTGCCAATCATTCTGTGTGAATTTTACCTGGCAAAATTTTTGCGAACAAGATTCTCGTAGAATTATGTTGTGCATCCACCTCGTATTGCAGATATGTAAGCACACCCAGGACGAATTTAACGCGAAGCGATCGGCGAATCATTTGAAGGCCTATGAGATGTCACAGAAACAATTGTTCAGCGACGATCGTGAGACACCTGATAGCAGGTATTACAAAACGGCAGGCTTTCTACCTAGTTTGTGCATATATCTCACTCCGGAAATATAGCAGTATCCGGAAAGAAATACGGCAATATGGCAATTGCATGCAATATTTTGCTTTTCGCAAATGACCGGAGTACATATTGCTGTGTCTGCTATACGCTATGACATGTGTTTTTTATTATGAAGCAATGTTTCGAGTTTTTTGCACGTGCTGCGCAAGTGAAGTTTGACTATGGAATAGGTTGGCACCGATATGTTGAGGATTTCAGAATTCACGGACCGGAGGAGGCGGGGGGGGGGGGGGGACGGTCATTTTAGAGGGGAAAGCTGTGACCCAATAGATTGTAAGGGGAAATTGAAATCTTTGAAGGCATGAGAAAAAATTTCGATTGTGGGTTAAAGGAGTGGAGTCATCTCAATTTTTCTTTTTGATGGTGAAAGGGAAAAAGATCAGTGGATGCATTAAAACCCTAACGAACTTATTCCACTCAAATCTCAGAAGAAAAGAACGCCCTCGATGCATTCGATATGCGATGTTTGGTAATTTCAGTGGCCTCAAGACCATTTGGCGGCCCACCAGTGTATTGTTGATACGTCATTTTCCGTGCTTTCCGTTTTTAGAAATATTGGTTTTTTTTAGCGCTTTTCGCATGGATCCTTAAATAAAATCATTGAAATTTATTTAAATTAGGCAAAGGGCTGCATCGCAGAGTGTCTCGATGCCAAATTACCGTCTTTGGAGGTGCAGATCAGAACCGTTGTAAGTCCCTTAACCGCGATTCCCGGTTCTGCGGTTTGTGCTTTGGCTGTTCGAGACGGCGCTTCTTCGTAGGAGAGATATTATTTTTTGATAATAGTGTTTCGAATAGTTAGAATGATTTCTTTAATGATCTCTGAAGCATGAGGTGAAAGGAGAGGGGAAAAGTTTGTACATGAGCCTTGAGAACGACGTCGTTGCCGTCCACGAGAGGTGTGTGTGGGTGGGCTGCGGTAGGCTGCAATGTAGGGTGTTTTGTTTTGTTTTTATGTAAATGACCATCTTTATTGTACTCTCTTTCCATTTGTGCAAGTGATGACCATTGTTTCCCTTCAAGTTATTCTCTCTTCGCTGCTTTGATATTGCAATTTGGGTTTGAGGTTTCACTCTTTTTGCTTCTTGGCTTATTTTTCGATGCTTTATGAAATGTGTCTCGCGAAAGGAAAATGCTCGGTGGTCCATGTTTCAGAATAAGCGATCGTGGCAGCCGTTGTGAGCATGAAGAAGATAGCGACAGGCTCAGTGTTGATTCGGCTCTCCGGGGTTTGTTGCTTTATAATTCGATGACGATCTGACAGGTTGTTACCATGTTTTCATGTTTGTGGACCTCAGAAGCATGGGCACCTTTCATAGTTTCCAAAACGACATTCCAACTCCCATCATAAATCGACGACTTTCAGACTTTCAAGGTTGCATCCGAGAAAGTGAAATCTCGTAAAGCATAGATTTAAATACACAACTTTTTCGAAGTTGATAGATCACTTTGAAGTACAATCCAAGAAGTCAGTCTGCATCATAATATCATTACTACCAAATTTCTAGTTCTGCGTTTAGTGATTTCCGGAATGGAGCTACCAGAGAGCCGAACAGACAGAGGTAAACACACAGGTGCGACGCGATCGTAGTGCGTTTTTGTGAAGCCAGGTTGCAGAAGCGTTAAGAAAGGAATTTTTTGATACGAGTGGTCGCGTCGATAATATATGAGGACATACTGTGTGCTGTATGTTGTCAGTTTGTGAAGTGCTGGTTATAGGGAGTGTGTAGTGGGGTGCATCGAGTGTTGTAAATGCATCACTCTTCCTGTGCTTCAAAGACCTGTTTCGAGTGCCCTGACAGCAAGCCTGAGTTGGGTTGGTTTATGTGAAATGAAGATTAAGATGCACATATGCAATGATCTTAATCTACCTGAGGAATTCGGTGCTCCTGAGGAGTCTACCTGTGCTTGACATTTTGTTGTGCCGTTTTCGAAGTTTTTTTAAAACTGCGAGAGTAATTGTGCGCATTTCGGGAATTTTTATTAGTTCTATTGTTTTCGTTGCCTGTGACATTTCGCTCATCAGTCTGAAATGGTTGATTTTATTTTGGGTGGGGAGAGGGGTATCAAGTTTATTCTTTTGCTTTGCTATCCATCTTTTAAAGTTGCTCGACCCTTCCGTCAGCTACTTATGCAAATTTTGTTGCTCAATGCACAATTCATTGCAGTTTGATAACAATACTGAGCGAGAGGGACATCGGAGCAATGGACTTTATTCATTAAAATTCCTTTGAAAGCATTTTTTTGATTCTTTGTAAGAGGGTTTCGTTTGGAATTGGTGCTTATAGGCTGTTGGTGTTGTTATAAAATGAGCGTTTTCGAATTATTACCTATAATTGCTGTTGAATAATTATGAGATCGAATTAATTGCTGTTGTTTGTGTACAGAACCGTTGAAATTTCGCGCACCGCATTCGTTTGTACGGTTTGGCATCGGTGGGAAAGTGCTCGTGGTCGATCCGTCGCAGTCGGTGAGTGTCGTTGAAATACGAGATGTGAAGGCACTCGTTGATGACGACGAGACCGGACGTATTGTTGAGGCGGCTGAATCTTTCAAAGATAAGTCATTCCAGTCATTTCTTCCATATTAATGATTACTTGCAGTGTTCGAAGGCGTGAAGGGGGAGGGGGGAGCGTATTGTGTGATAGTCTTTTTAGTCTAAGGTGGGTGAAGTTGCCACTGAGTAGTTGATATGCACAATAGTAAGCATTCTCACTCTTTTTTAGAGGGATGGGAGCGATTGTAAAGTCCAAAAATTCCCTCTCGACTGCGGGCGTTTTGTTTCTCGGCAGATTCTTTCCACCGAAAGCCCAAAGCCCATTGTTGGGATTGAACGTTCACCAAGAACAGTAATATATGGATGTGTTAGCTCTATTCACCAATACTCTTGAACCGTTTTAAGGCCTCTTGTGGCTGGTTTCACGCCCACGCATTCGGTGCGTTTATATGTACAGCGTCAAATAGACCGTATTCTGAAGTCGGATGCATATCGCGCGAATCCATCGAGCGGAAATGCGAATGATGCACTTCTTATTTGGCAACTTCTCGAGATGGTTGTTCAACAACAGGGAGTTAGTATTTCTTATATATATGGACAGTATAGTTGCTGTAAATGTTGGTTCAAGGTTCAGACTTTTATTGACGATCCATTCGCACACCAGGTAATAACTATGCGATCGTAATTCATTTGGAGATTTGTAAAGAGAGCTGAAAGGGTAACAGATGTTACTAGCACAAGAGGCTGACAACGTCTGCTAGGTAACTTTGGCAGCCGTCTGCCTTCAAGTCGATATGGCCCCAAATATTTGTCTTGGCGCATTGTTGTTTGATATTGGCCCAATAACAGTGCTAATAATTGACTGTTGATGTTTAGGGCAATTCTTATTTGGCAATTAAGTTGAGTTCTCTCACTTTATGTCACAGTGATTTCTCCAACGTTTATTCATATCAGCAGTGTTAGTGGCGTATAATGTTGCCTTATACGGTGTCGTATATTGAGTTCGAGTGATATGAAAGAGTCGTTTTCTTTATTCTTTTTGTCCATTTGTTAAGTGCCTGCATAAGGGTGTTTTTGCATAATTTTATTTGCATAATTACCTAGCTACTAGAACTTCCGCAGTCAATGCGTGTGCGAATTGAAGTCTGCTTATGGTTCTAATTTTGAAATCGTTGTTTTGCCTGAAGGGGGAAGGGGGTGTTAGGACTGATATGCTAATTACTGCTATTATTAGTAACTGAATTCTAGGTTAAAGCTGATATGTGCTTTGTGATGCATGGCTCAGGTTTTAGCCCATGCGATTGGTGAATTTGATTGAGGTTCATTTGTTGATGTGCAATTATTGCTGCATGTGGTTATTTAAGTTTAATTGTTTAATGCGCACCAATACACATAGAAACGGCTGTATGTTGAGGTTTTTAGCGCGTAACGGGTCCAGATTTGTCGCGTCTTTTGATGAACGGCTCTCATAGTTTTGGACGTCGTGCACATGGACGTGATAAAACTTCACCGTCACTATCACCACAACCCGATGAACGATGTGTGGATCCTCGAGCATTCGAAAAGTTCACGCAGTTCCTACTTGGGGGACATATCGACGTTAGCTGTTTTCTTGTTCGACGTTTCCGCTTACTTGTTCATTCGAAAGAAGAGTAAATGCCTTTGCCGATTTCAAATCCTGGGGGTTTTCTGGATTTGAAATCCGGTGTTTTTTCGCTTATATTCGCCTGAAAGCATTGCATTTAGCAAGTTTTTCTTTTATTGACCTTAAACTCAGTTTTGGTTTATTTTTTTGAAGGATACTAAATGATGTTTCGTTTTGTACTGATAAAGAGGTGTAATGTTATATTTTCTCATTCGCGGATATTCTAACATTATTACAGGAAGCGATTGAGAGCGCACTCAAGGACGGTCTCTATGCAGATGCGATGGTATTGGCACGTCGTGTATGCGCGCAGGATCCGCGCAAGCTCGACAAGGTTGAGGCGGCATTCCTAACACATCGTGCGGAGCAGAATCCTGTTATGACTTTGCTTAGTGTGGCTAACGATCTGCCAGCACCCATCCTGGTATTTTTCTATTTTTTATTATTACTTCTTTTCTGGTCTAGCAGTCAATTCGATTTTTTCCCTGAGATATGTCATAGGTGAGTGACAAAGGGAAATTAACAGTATGGGAGAGCGCTTATGCCTCCTACTTTTAAGAAGCAGTGTTTTTGCAGAGAATGCACATATAGATGCCTTTATTGCGATGCGAGGAACTTGAATAGGTAGGTAATAGCGCATGACCTTACTGGAATGAACACTGTAGGCTTTCTGTGCAAAGAGAGTTGGTAGTAAGCTTTTGGAATTGCTGCTTCATAATCTACTTGCTTGGCGAATACAGCGTGAAGATTTGACGCGTTTTCTCGAGATTGCAAAAGAAATAGTGCGGTTTTTAATATTTATTGATAAATATTTCAGCATCGTTCTTAAATGAAGCATTCGCGAGTTGGTTTTTGCACTGGCAGCGGTAGAAAATTTGCAGTTTCCTTTTTTCAGAAGAGGAAGGGGCATATTAATATACGCAGAGTCCTTGGAAAGCAAATGAATGTGCTCTTATTTGTTCGTCATGGATTAGATTGGTTCTGACTTCTGACTGTTGGATTTAGACGAATCCGCCAAGTGATGATTCGGGCAGTTGGCGATCACATGCGGCTGTGGTGTTGGCGAATCTGAATTCTCCCACCGCGTTTAATACTATCTATCACCTCGGTCGGGTACTGGCTAGACGGGACTATCACGCTGCTGCTGACTTTTGCTTCCTTGCTGTCAACCTCTTGGCTGGTTACGATCCTTTTCAGCCTATTGTTGCAAGGTTGGTTGTTTGGTTAAGTGAAATGTTCTTGTAGTGGTCGTGGAGATTAATAACTATAGATGTAATTGCAGTCATTTTCCTCGAAGGGATGTGGAGGGAGGGGGGAATTAGAGGTTGAAAGCGTCTGATGCGCTATCTCCTCTATCTTCCGAAGAAGATCAAGCTGTTTTTAGTAAAGTAATCGGCGGATGTACTGTCTCATCGCGCAAGCGGCTCAAGTCACACAGTTTTTTCCTATCGTGATTGGAAAGCTGCCATATTAGATATGGAATGCCCATGTTGAATAATTTCCGCTTTCTTTTAAGCTGGAGCGAATGAATAGTATGCATCTGCTTTAAGTCACTTTTGTTCTATATATATATATATATATATATATATATATATATATATATATATATATATATATATATATATATATATATATATATATATATATATATATAATGTATATTTGCTTATATATGTTGTTTTTTACGTATGCATATGCATGATTTTTGCAGTGAAGAAGACGCATCAGTGAGACAGCACATAACACTCATTCACGCGAGTGTCCCCGACGACGAAACTGATTCTGCGGTGTATCGTTGCGGGTTCGTTTTCTTAGCTGTCATTCGATTTTCCACCATTTTGCTTAACTGTTTAGTGGCTTTGATCTGCATTTTATGTGTCCGATGATTTCAAACCATTTCTGCCTCATCGTTATCGACTATTAGATTCTTAGGATCAGTGTCCATGTTGTTATTTATCCTTTGTTCTAAGCTGAGTAAACATTTCGTTGTTTGGTTTTTTGAAAGTTCTTTATGTTTTGGCTCAGCAAATGCAGAAGGCGGCTTTAAATCACCTCGAGATATTGAATATTATTTGCTCCTATCAAACAGCTCCACCTACCGAAATTCGCATCAATCGTTCAGTTTCATAATGTATTTTGATGTTTGGTTTCTCTGGTTGTCCGTCATGTGAGCATAGGCATTCTGTGATTTCAGTTTCTACTACTAATGCATCATCGTAAAAATCAACAGCTGCACTGTGCAGGGAGGTTGTCATCCGAGGCATTCCACTTAATGGCTCACGATTGTGCATGAATTGTTACAGTAGAGCTGAGTGCTCTATATATAAAGATATTTGGATATATACGATTAATGCCAAAGGAGGGGGAGGGAAGAGGGGAGTCGAGAAAGATTATAGCAATCTTATCTCGAGAGTGGCGCAGGCAAAGCCACTCCAGCTCAGGTATTGAAAATTTAACTGATGGCATTATTCGATTTGTCTCTGATATCTTTTTATTGCTAGCGGAAGAGAATCCCTTTTTTCCTATCTACAGTGCAAAACTTGAGGCGGCTAGTCATTCTTTTGTTTTCGCAAACGTTTACTAGAACGCTGTTTTATGTGGGTTAAGGGCATTCCCTGTACTTTTGAGTATGTAAGCCGGAGAAAGTTGATAAGCTATACGTTCCTTCTTTAATAGAGGTGAAGGCTTATATAGGTTACTAACTGTATAGCTTGATGTCATCTTTTGTATGCTAATCGGAGTGAGTGGAGCATTTAATATGCGGTGCGCTTTTCAGCTTTTCTTTGGCTGATCTCCACGCAACCGAAATATTCGAGTATGCGGTAAGATTGGCCAACAACGCGATGCCGACTTCGTTGAGTAGATCGTTGGACTATGAGATGTGCAAATTGGACTATGCGGAACTGATTTCCGAATGTGGTGGCTTCTCAACGGATGCGTTCAGATATTGCGTTGAGGTGGCAAGAGCAGTGTGGGATCGTTGTGGCGAACTCAGCAGTAGCCAGCTTATGAGGCTATGCGATCTAGCTGATAGGTACCATTCATTTTGTATCAGCCTAAAAGGTGATGACGATTCGCTGAAGGGCGGGGTGGCTGAGGGTAGAGGTAATTTTACGACAATATTGCTTGAAATCATATTATCTAGCGTGATAGTTTTTGTCCATTTTTTTTTTCGATTTCTATGGTTTTGTTTTATGCATTTTGATTTACTTTTGCTCATTCATCTTTATCAGCAAATCAACTTTGGTTTTTAGGAAATTCATATTCGCAACGCTTTCGAATTTGCACTCTTATTAGTTCTGTTTTTAATGAATGATTGAACTGAAATTGCTGGAGAAGAAGGTGGTTTTATTTGTGGAATACTTGAGATTCACCGGAAGTCCATCACTTTCTATCCCGATTAAAGATCCTTGCAGTGAAACTCATGCATGGCACAGGTCGCTTTTTTGTTGGTTTTGGGGTCACCTGGTGGGATATATGGGCTGCGGATGTCTCGAAGATAACCCGTCCTCTGTCATGGGAGAGAGGATCCTGCCATTCCTAATTGCGACTTTAAGTCTGATGGTATTTTCTGTGTATGGTGTCTCTTGGTAATGCAAACTCACTGCACATACCGTCTGGTCATCGATATTCAACTATGATTCATTTGCAGACTCCAGTTTGTTGCTGGAGCGGATGCGTCTGAAACCGCATGGATTCCGGCTTTACGGTCGATTATTGATCAGCGTGTCGATCAAGCGCCATTGATGCGACCTGAGGATCAACAGGCATTACCGCCGACTGCAACAGTCCAACAGATGGCCGCTCAACAGTATGATATCCACGAGGAGAGGGTAATTTTTTGAAGGCACATTTGCTTGATAATATTAGCAATCGCGGTGCTCGTTACGAGTGTTTAAGCAGGTGAAATAATTTCTTATTAACTGAAGATGTCTGCGAGCGTCTGTCTGACAACAGCGATGATTTCAGTGACCAAAGTGTTGCATAAATTAGATGGATTTGTTGCTAAAATGAAGTCGACCGGCACTGATGATCACCATGGTAAATTGTAAGACCAAGTTTTGTTGATATTGTCGAGAACGTGTGGTAAAACAGCTTAGGGATATTGGCTGTTTTTTGTGATTGCATGCACTGTTTGCTTGATAATTGGTTTTTAAAAAACCACCTCACGGAAGTTTGGTTGTTGAGAGGGGAGGAGGGAGGGAGCGGGGAGGAGAAAGGACGTTTCCCATTTTAGTAGTGCATTCCACTGCTTTATTTACTAGGTATGTGAAAAATATTTCCCTTTCAGACTACCCGTAGTGCAGGGCAAGCGAAAGATGTTGTTGCGAAGTCCACCGTCACGCATACTCGAGAAAGGTTTATATTTTTACTTGCTGTACTTTTTTATATTATAGTTAATTGTTGTTGGAGTCGAGTTTTGAAAGGTGGCTGTTTGCATGAGAACAATCGGAAACAATAACCGAAGATCTGAACCAACGATGTGAGGTTTTTAGCTTGTGCTAGGATTGCTGGATTGTCGATGGGTGATTGTATTTTCCAAATCCATCTGTTCTGGATTGCTTGGTGTTTGCAATTTCTAAGCTTTTTTCCGTCGTTATTAATGAGTTTTTAGGACGGTTTCATTAAGCTCGGAGGCGGCAGACTGGCACGCGGAGCATCAGGAACCACTTCAAATGGCTCACGTTGGAGACATTGTTGGCGAGACTACGCCTTCCCAACAGCAATCTGCCATCGAATCCAGGCAACAAAACCCTCTTGCAGTAGGTATGAATCCCTTTATGTTGAGAATGAGGTGGAACAGTTGGTATGAATAAGGCTTTGAACTAGTTGTTGTAACGTATGTGCGAACGGTGCTGCATGAAATACGCTGGAAGGTTGTTCCATTCTTCCGAGCTTATCCATTGCTTCAGTTCATCCAGTTTGCCGTTGATGTACTCGTTTTAAGGCTTTCTGATGCTCGTTTTATTCGCCATAGTAAATGAGATGTTTCATTTAGGGTTTACTTAAAAGCTCACCGTAAAATTTGCATGTTGATGCATTTTTTAAATCACACTTCCGGAACTGGGCTAGTTAGGATCATCTTTGTCCTGCCATCGTCTATTGTGCTATCGTTCGGCCGAAACATCCATTAAATGTGGAAGTTGATTCCGTCTGTCATCGAAAGTGCGGCCATGAGATGAATTGTTTTTTGTCGGTAGCAAAACCGTCCGAAACGGAGATTTAAGTGGGGAATACTGTCTACTGCACTCTGATTCCTTACCCATTTTGTCAATAAACGCGGTGACCGCATTATTTGAAGATAGTGTTCTAAGTGAAATGATGTATATGAGTTGGCTGTTTATGTATTTTTGTTGCTTTCAGTAGGACCTGAATGTGGGATTTGACGCTTTGTTAATTTCGGAGTTTTTTAAGACCCACTAATAAGTGGGTTGTTGAAGTTTTGTTGTTGATGATGTACTCGTTAAGATTAAAGGAGAGAATATTTCAGCGCGTAGTGGTAATGATCGTCATCAACGTCATATACTTCAGCAACGTCGAATCACTACTGGCACAACAAATGCTAGTGCAGCGGCGCAGGTTCGTTGATTTGACGGGTTTTTTATTGATTCAGTCGACGATAATTTTTGGTGCGAAAATGCCATAAAAATGTTTAATTTTACTGTTGGTATTTGCTTATTTATGTCTTTATGAAATAGGTTGTGTTGATAAAAACGCTTACAATATAGCTTCATTTACACCTCTTTCCCCTACCTTTTTTTCTGATTACTGCAAGTATTTTAGGTTCCGTTTATGGTTGCACGATTTTTATGAGTACTGTTATCGTCGTCTGAGTACTTATTTAGCAAATGTGACCTTCCCACGGGAAGTTAATTTTCAATCGTTTACAGGCGTCCTATGCATTTCCGCCTTCGGTGCCTGAAACTGATGAAGTACCATCAATGCAACAGACGAAGCGAGAGTCGCGCTCAGCTTCAATCTCCGAATCGCTGTCTCGAGCGCCAGTTGATGAGCCCATTCAGCAGACTCAGACACAGGGGAATCGTGGATACGCCGCAGATGAGAGACGTGATTCGTATGCGGATGCTACAGCGGTGTCACATCGGGCAACCTTCTGGCAAGGAGATACGCCAAATGGAGAAGCGCCGCCCCTATCATCTGTTGAGTCCTCGACGGGCACCACAACAACAGAAGAGTCAGCAACCACTGCTTCGAGCAGTGTCGACGACTCGCCCAATAGGCAATCCGAGATGCAGGTAGACAGCTTACAATTGCTTGGTCTTTCCAAGGTTTTGTAGACGGAGCCTTAAGTATGTGTAATACTGTATAACTCAAGTCTATCCCGCTTCTCTGTGGAATTGGCAAAATACGTTTGAATTATCGTGTAAAGCAAGCACACGTTCTCCGTCCCCCCTTCCTACCCTTCTGAATAAGCTTTTGGCGGAAGTACGCCTCTTTTTTTGCAAGTATTTTGTCAATTGAAATCTTATGAAAATTGCAAACGCATGAATCTTTTTCACACTGTTTGGAGAATTTATATATCGTCTTTGCGGAATAGGCATCTCTTGTTTTGCATTCCCTCTTACATTGCTCTTTTATATTATGAGATGGAAGTGAGCCGATTTTTAGCATTCAAATGCGACGCTCGTAACGAACATATCTTCTTACTCGACGGTGAACGATAGCGTATTCACAGCGGGAGCGACCGAGTCGTTTAGCACACCACCGGACAATTCATTAATGAACGTTCCACCGAAACACCCGCAGTCATGTTCTTACGAGAAATCATCAGGTATTGCCCACCGTTATATTGTTCTAATTGTACTGCATACAGCGCTTACTCAGTGATTGAGATTATTAGGATCGGAGCAGTGGACGGTGGAAAATGGTTTAGATAAGGAAATGAATATTGATGGGTTTTTTAAAATATGAAGTAAAGTGATCATTTGAAACAAATGTCATTCTAGTCTGCATATCTAACGCGTTTTGATTGTTTCATAAGTGAGTGTCCTTCCGCATTTAGCAGTTTTGGCGCAGAATTCATTACTTTTTTGAGGCACTAAACTTTTTGAACGAATAATGAGGAATGGATGCAAAGGTTGCGTGTTTTTTTTTCAGAGACGATGCCGCCAATACCTGCACAACCTTCATCAGCACCTCCTACCATGGAAGAGTCAAAGGTTCGGTTCTTTTTTCGTTGTAAACTTGATTCGATTCGGGGGTATTTGTAATTTTTAATTTAACTGTAGCTTTAATTTAATAATTACAATTGCACGGCCTTTCTTCGTGTTACTTTCTTTAGTTGACAGCCATGATGCGAATGTAATAAGTAAGTGAAATTGAATGAAGGCTGTTGCAAAGCTGGGAAAGATTTATAGGGCGTTTTTTTGTTTATATATGAAGTGATTTATCAAGTCTTTTTATTGCTCTTATTTCATATCGTCTATCACTTTTTTCTTTTGCATGATTATCATTGAATGACTTGTCATCAGTATTGCAGGCATACTGTAGCCACTTTTTAAAAGTCCTGCTGTGGGAAAACATATATTTCAGCCAGTTGGCAAGCATGAAGAGAACTCGAAGCACGCATCCCTTTCTGGATCGTCACATCACGGCGGTATTCTGAGTATGTTGAAGGCGAAAATCGCAAAGGCGATACCCACCGGCAACGAGATGATTCTCCCGGACGATAAAAATCCTTCGGTATGTTTCTGCTCGCAGCTTGATCGCACTTATTTTTTGTGGAGGGGTAGTTAATAGAAGGTGACGGCGATGAGGAGAGGGGGGAGGAGCTAATGGGTAGAAAGGGAGGGGAGAGTTCAGAGCGGAACGACTACTGATGGGTTTTTCTACAGCAATAGATGGAGTATAGCTACATCTTTTCCTTCTCAACAAGATGACATCACGGAAGGTTCAATATTGAGGAAGCTTTTGCACGATCCCGAAACTGAATGTGTAAAGAGGTCCTACTGCAAAAGGATGCAGTCAAGGAGGTGATGAATGCTGTTTATGAAAATAGACTACCATGAAATAGAACAAGAGCATTCTGAATTTGGAGTGCCAATTACCAATTTTTGGTAATTGGCAATTCTGATATTGGCACAACAAAGCAAACGATTACTGTCGAATATAGTTTGCGAACATCGAGGTGATGGTTTGTTTTCGAATATTCGACTTTGCAGACACTGCAGAAATATTGAAGAATGAAAATGTCGTCTGTTATATTGTTTTTTATTGGTTAACTTTTAACGGTTGTTGCTTTGTATCGTTGCTTAATATTGGAGAGTCATATATTATTTGCATATCGTTGAATTATTGCAGATTGTGTGGGATCCGGTGTTGAATAAGTATGTAGGTGCCGGTGTAGAAGAAGAAACTGTTAACACACCACCGCCGTCCACTGCCAATTCGGGTGTCTTCGACGGCCCTGCGAATGGGTCTAGTGGAGGACTCCGAGCCGCGAGAATTAGCGGAGGTATGTCGTGGATGTAGATATTAATAGAAGTACGATTGAGGTGATGCAGTACATCGTTTTGCTCACTCTTCTTTCTCGTCTGTGTTGGCTTATTTTATTTGATTGAATAAGTTGTTGATTGATACGCTGGAAATTAGGTTGCGAAAGAGATAACAAGAGGGGATTTGATAGTTGAAGGCTAATATCATTACTCTTCAGATGCATCCTCCTCATCATTTTCCAATTTCCTAATGGGATCCCTTACCCCTTTTTGACCTCTTGGAAGGTATTATGAAGTAAAACCATAAGGGACCGCCTTGCAGCAGTTGCATATAAAATCTCACTCTTGTTTCTAGTTATCCTGTCCGAATGACGACATACTTATCCCGCTTTTATGGTAAGCTGATGTTTTATCGTCGTGCATGTGTTTAAATGCGGAAGTTATGATAATGGAAGTTGTATTTGTCTCGAGGAGGGAAGGGAGGGCCTAAGAGTTGACCTCATTGTGATCGCATAAAATCGTTGTTTTAAGGATCGCGGTACTTCAACCCATTGAATGAAGCGACTTCATCTTCCACTCAAAGAATATCTCAATCGCCAGTCCCAGTGGTGACGATGCCCATACCAACGACGACATTCGGCTTTATACCGACGATGCCAGGTAAGGCTTCCTTGTGAAATCAAATTTTTCTAGACTCTGATGCGCTTGTGGGAATGGAAGTTTGAACTCGGTATCGTTTAGGTATTTGTTGTTGTCAAAACGTTGTGCTGCAACATAGTCTGATGGCTAATAATGGTAAAGATAAGTTTTGCATTTTGATGTTTTAAAATCAGGTCTCTTTACCTTCATAGAATAGGTGTATTTCCCTTACCCGTGACTATCAAGGTTAATGAAGTGTTCGTTTAGATGACGAGAGCGCCTCTGCAGACAGTCCGTTCAGCGTGAATGCATCGCCCATGGAAACTGCAGCGGCAGCAGCTCAGTGATTGTTGCTCTATGCACATATTGCCGAGTGTTTTATATCATTGGAAAAAGGCACTCATTTAAGATGATGGAGAGGGGTATTTTCACATCTTTCTTTAAAGCCTATCTCTACTAGAAATTCGAGGAAGTGGTTTTGCCCAAGTGTCGTTTATTCAGACTCAGTTTGGTGTTTACGCAGATTTAACCGTTTGAGTGAGTCTCATGGTTTATGCTGTGATAATTTGGGCTGCAACGTTTCTAGTACAATGCCATCAAGAGCGACATCTGTTCTAAGCAAATGACTATCACTTTATTTCGCTGAACGTATTTATCAAATTCCCTTGAACATAAACCCTGAGGCTTATGTTATTTAATGGTTTTTATGGGAGAGATTGTACTCTTGTAGAATCGAATTGTTTCAAAGCATAAGCGCTTTTTTTGAGCGTTGGCTTCATTCTTTTCCTCTCTGGTAGCCAGGTATAAGTGAATTCCTGTCGTTGACCGAACTTCATGCATTGCTATCCATCAATCTGCTATGAAAAATTTAGTGGTTGCCTAATCGGTGATGGTGAAGAGAGGTGGGCTACCAAAGTTCGCCCCATTAGGAGAGGTACGTGATTCACGAGGAGGGTGTCTGTATTTCAGGGACTGCTGTGTCCTACTTATGAAATTGTTATGGTAGTCAAGCGACTCACGATTGCGTTGTTGTCATCTGATACGTATTATATTTTATTGCTCATGCGAATCGTTTTTGCTGCAGACTAATCTTCTCTGTTTTAATTTATCATTACTTCGTTGCTTCGAGATAAAGAAGCTTTTTAATTTATTGCACCTTTGAAGGTAATTTTTTCATGAAATTACAGGTGAGTTGCAGGTACTGGAAGAGGGTGAGAGAAACAGAGAAGGACGAACGTGAACATGTGGTTGATGTGAGATGCTTGATTCAGCGAGGGTCAGGTGGATAGGTGTTAGGGAGTGGGGAGGGAATGGAACAGGTCCGGGTCGATGTGTTTGCCACTTGTGAGGCAGTCTGTTTGCCCGAAGAAGAGCTTTCGAGGAACATTCATAATGTTATCTATAATTGTGTAGGATATTGCTGTGAAGGAAAATATTTCGCTCTTGATTGCCCTACTGTGATTCTCTTTCTTTTTCTTTTTTCTGTGGATATATCGATTCAATCGGTCATTTTTCTATACGAATTTTGTCCTCTCTTTTTATATTTCACTTTCTTTGTAATTATGGTTTGTTTGCGAGGACGAATGAATTAATGGGTTTGACATTTTCTCGGTATCGAGTCTTTTTTAAATTAGTGGTTTTTGCTCGGGAATCTGGAGTTAGTTGAATACCTTGATAATTACATATCTGAGCTCTTGATCGAAGAAACAGTTGGATGAAGGATTATAGCTGTATTCATTGCATATTTTATCCATCCCTCAGAAAGTAGCAGAAAGACAAGGTAAGATGATTGTGCTTAGTCGAGCTTTCTGCATTAATACGATCGGAGGCGGATGAAGTAAATGATTGAGGTTTTGTCCCCTTCATCTAATTCCTCTCTTCGAAGAGAAAACACGGATTTCACTTCGGGCACGTTGCTATCAACATATTCAAGTTGTTCTATTTTTCGGAGATAACATGTTTTTATGCGGTTGTCCAATATTGTTGTATTGTTATGCATGAGAAAGTATTTCTTTTCTTCGGTCTATATGGGTGATGGCAGGATGGTGCCTGTTCAATTTCAGTTTAAGGTGATTCGTGGTGACTCAAGGTGCATGTGAATATACCTGTACACAGTAACCTATGTTGTATACAGGTATATTTCTTCGTCAGTTGTATCAGTGTGGGCATTTTCGAATCGCTTCCTAGACTATTCGCTTGTAGGATGTAGCGATAGCAAAAATCATTTTATTTTTTGAGGAGGGGGAAGGGGGTTGCCAGAACAAAGCATTTAAGGTGGGTCTAAAAAAGCCAGCGGTAGATTATGTTATTTATGAGTGAAGATATAAAATGCAACATTTGAAATCATTACTAGGGAAGGCACACTCGGAAGTGGTGATAGTCTGATATCACGTGGGTGATATTGCAATTTGAGCAAGCACCATAAATTGTATTTCGGTAGTTGTATCCGATCGGTATATGATCTGAGCAAGTGCGTCGATCATGAGCACATAGAGATGCTTGTGCTCGAACGCATCACCTCTGCAAAATGATTTCCTGTCATCTTACGGGAAATGTTGGTTGTTTGGAATGTTCCTCGAAGCTGTTGTCTTCCTACAGCACATTAATATTGAATAAAATCTATTTACTATTCTCATATATTGAGTACCCTTAATGAAGCATCAATTAACGAGTTATTTCACTCATACATGGTTTCTATCTTCGAATGTTCGAGAAATTAGAGCCATTTTTTCCTATCTGATATGTATGCTTAGATGTTACTTGCTGTGGTGGTATTTTGATACTTAATAGTCTGGTACTTAATATATCAGAACAGCTTAGTGGTAGGGTGAGATGGTGTCATGGAGGTTATTATTGGTATGTGAGGTGCTACTCCATCTGGAGTCAGGAAAACATTGTGTAGGTGAAGATGTGGATGACAAGAAGGGTGGGACTGTTCGGAAGAATATCTGCGAGACTGTCAGGTCTCAGGTGAACGAAGTGGTGAGAAGGTGATGTGAGGAAGTTAGGCGTAACATTCGAGTCGGTGGTAAGAGAAGAGATGCAATCCGTATAAGTTGGAGATAAATGCACGTAAGGCGGCAGATCGGCTTATTGTGGGTTAGCTGTATTGTATCGTCACAGCGGATGTTCTCATTAAGGAAGGCACACTGTGAAAGGAAAACTCTGGGTTGCTTCGACTGCTTGTTAGACATCTTGAGACTTCATCGCACTATCTTCAAATGCCCTTCTAGCAGGCAGATATGCTGTCACTGAAGGTAAGAAGTACTTTCGCGTAAGGTAAGCATCTTTGAAGCAATATTGGTGTGAAAGACCGAAGTGGTTGATAGCGCTCTTGGCGGTCCGCAGTCGCGTCCGTGAATCTACCCCGGAAGTTTGTGGGATGTGTGATTGCAGGATTCAGATGTCTCGAACGGCGGAGGATACGGATCGCACACTATGGATGGGTGACCTGAGTCCCGAATGGGATTCTGCATACATCACAGAGGCATTCGCACGAATGGGTGAAGAAGTGACTAACGTGAAGATCGTCTTCGATAAATATACCACCAAGGTTGCTTTTTGACATCAGGTTATTGGTGATATGTCACTGTTTGGTGTGCTGCCACATCTTCGACTTTGTGAACAGTCCTCGAGCAGAAAAAATTAGGTTACGTCACCTATAAGAATACCAGGTAAGCTCACCTACAAGAGTGAGGCATTTTGATAGTAATTGCTAATCGCTGCATTTATTGCATTTTGGGAATATGTGTGTGAAAGGTGTCCTTGAGTCGGTTTCCTACGCCGTCAAATTATTTTCCATACAGGCCGAAGCGGCTGAAGCCTTGATATTTTGCCACGAGACAGGTACGTTAAGTTATGAGTGGATCGTGCAGGTAAGTCCAGTATGGCAACGTGACGCGTGCAAAGAAACGATTGCATGAGTGTTGTTTTTGCTGCATGAGTTGTATAAGGGCCTCCAAGTACGGTCTGTTCGAGGTCGCCAGTTGCATCACAGCTCTGCTTCACAGCAATACTACTACTTTCATTAATTACGTTGTTATGTTTGTGTTTAAGCATTTTCATGGATTGAGATGCACAGTTAGCTGATTTGGTCAGCCAGATGCAGGGTTTGGCTGAATGTACAGGTAAACGCACAAATCTACCTGAGTTTAATTGGGTGAATGTGAAAGTGAATGCACAAGTTTACCTGAGATTAAGTAGGTGGATGTAAAGTTGAATGTGCAAGTCTACCTGCGTTTATTTAACCTTAGAAGCTTGGTGCGGTAAGGTTGGAGGTTTCGGGAGAGCACACATGCTGACGACATCAATAAAGAAAGAGGCGGACGGATTGGCAAAGTCTCGGACTTCACACGGGACATATCTTCCGGTTGACTTTTTGTCCTAACAAAAGTAAATTGACATCTCTTTTCATTTGTGGTGTTCGACAACTTCGTGTACGGTGTGGGTTCTCCTCATAAAATTTTTAGCACTCACAAGGATTTGAGGGATATCTCTTAGAGAGAGGAAAACAATTTTGTGAGATGAAACTTAGTTTTACTGGTCTGTTCGCCTTTTATTTTTTATTTGTTTAATAAAGCAAGTTTGCAGCAAGCGGGCTATTGTTTTGTGGAATTCCCTGATCAAGAGGCTGCTCGTCGTGCTATGTTGCACATCAATGGTAAGATTATACCGAAGTCGAAACCGGCTGCCGCGTTCAATCTCTCGTTTGCCAATTCGCCTAATGCACCGTATGTTTTTTATTTATTGCCCCATCATCGCTGTCAGTGGAGTATGCTTCTGCAGTAGTGTGCAGTTATTCTTTGATTCAGCACTTTCAGTGCTGTTGAGAGCTTGACTAATCATTATGAAGGGGTGTTGTGGCTTATCTAAGCCATATTAACTGACGTTGTTTTTCAGCAGTACTTTTAGATAAGGGGTAGTTTTTGATACCTGTTAGCGTTAAAACGCGACCTGAGGATTGTTTGCAAATTCAGTCTTGATGATACGAGGGAGCGGAAGTTGCGTGTAGCAAAAGTGAATGAAATTGAAGATTTGAATGAGAATACTATAAAATGATGACTTGGAGGGACCAACTGATATGAGTGATATGGTGGAGGTGTTGTGTGTTTGAGCGGTGCTTGTGATATTGTTTTCTATTATGAGATTAGTAATGCGCTTTTATTTGCTTAATTTCTTGTGCGTTGCAATTCTACCACGAAAATACCGCATGTGATAATATTATAGAATTCTGCATTATATAAGTGCATTGAAACTAATTTCTGCATGTCTCTAATTATGGGAATATATTGTTGAGATCAATATTTTATTCTGTAGTTGTGACATTTTGCTTTTTTTTTGGGTTCTTTTTTTTATTTTGATAGTCCATCGAAGCATGGAAAATGATAGCGTTTAATGTTGCCGTTTTGTAAAAGCGCTCTATCGCCTGTAATTTGTTGGTAGATTATAATCTATAATTAAATCATCTATAATTAGATTCTTTATTATTGTTTTATTCTTTATTATTGTTTTATTCTATTATTTATTATAATTTATTAAACAGAATGATCTATAATTAGATTCTTCGATTTGCTGCTCACTTGTTGGTAGATTCTTTGAATTGTTAGGAGTATTATTGTTTGGTTTCATGAATTTTTCTGAAATAGTATTTAATATAATTAAAGCAAGGTTTTTATTTAGAAATTAAATCAAATGTAGCACAGAATTTAAACAACATTTTCATCATCAGAGAATTTTATGGTCCGTTCTTTTTTTCAGTTATACGGAATATAATTTATTCGTTAATAATGTCCCACATGATATGGATGATGCGGCATTATTTTTGGTGAGTTCAATCTTTTATAATATTTGTTATTTGCTTTGAAGTCGATTATTTATTCGGTCGTTTTTAGTTTCAGTCTTTTTTTCTTGATTATTCTTCTTTTATTTCCTGAATAAATGTGGAAATGGCTAAATGTTGTCAGATATGTGTCTGCTAAGTGAGTTGTTACCTAATTTCATTTGTTTTGATATGAGATCAAATGGACAGGTTGTTTGGTTGTTCATCCTCCGTCGTTTCTCCGTCTTCCTCCCCCTTCCTTTTCCTCTCTCCTCCCCCGTACGGAAATTTATTACGCAAATCTCTTCTTTGCAGTAGTAGTTTAATGAGCGCTTTCGAAATAGAATATTATAGATTGCAATAGGAACGCCACAAGGAATACAAATGCGGCTTGTCTGTAATTGTTGCTTTAAAAACTCAAAGTGCTATTTGGAATGCGAACTAATAAAGATGGCAGAAGGAATGGAAAACGCTTTTTATAGTTTAACTAGAGTATCAGTGAATAAGAGGAGACATGAAATATAATTGCTCAGATATTTGGAGAGCGGTATCGTTCATGTCGCGGTGCAAAGGTATACCGTAATTCGGATGGCTCATCAAAGGGACTTGGTTTTGTTCGATTCTCCGATCAGACCGATCAACAAAGAGCTCTCGTAAGTCGTTTAGCGTTCCTAAGTATTGCTTTACGAACCAAAGCCCCTCAGGGGTCTACGGAATTATTAGAAGAGTTCGTTGCGAGGGGGTTTTATTTGCATTTGTACAGTAATTTGGCTTCCGAACCGTGTTTAAGGATATGATCTTGTATGATGCTTTGAATTCATATATTGCATTGTCCAAAGGAACTTCTCTTGGTTCGATTAAGCTCGGAGGTGTTTATACGCGTTGATATTAATATTGGAAGGAGGGGATTGCATGAATGCTTCGTCCTTGAATCGATTCTTAGAGAATTATGTTACATCGTATTCTATCGGATATAACCCCACTCCTCCACCCTCCGATTGTCCTCCCCTGTTACCCTTAGTAAGCACTTTCGTCCTTCGAAATACTGTTAGGGTAAAGAGGTTCATTTGAATTAGATCAAAATAATAAGAAGATCATACCGATGTTATTTGTAGTTGGAAATGAACAAATATCGTGTTGATGGGAAACAACTGTTACTGAAATTGGCGCAACCAAAGTATCGCGCACCGCGACAAGCGCGCCAACAACACCCGCTCGCCTATGATGCTTCTACTTATTACGCTCATGCTCAGGTTCAAATTTCCTATATCTGCAGGTTTATCGCCTCTGCTGACTTGAAAAAACTAATCAGATCGATTTTAAGCTCGAAGGATCTAAACGGTTTTTAACGGAAAGGCTAGGCAAGCGCATGAACTTGAGTAGGGGTCTTTGGGGGTTACTTCAGCTCTGAGCGGAGGTTTGCTTAATCAGGGATATCTTTATTGGTGTCAATAAGCGTTAAAGTTCTTGGTTGTATTCCAGCTGTTTTTCTGGAATGAAGAGGTGCACGAACCTGTTTATCAGGGACTAAATTATTATGATTGGGGAGTCATTAGGAGGTAAAATACCGAATTGAAGGTACGATGTTTTCAGGGTGCAGCAAACTGTTATGATGCGAATGTCTCCTATCAGCAACAGGCCTACGGTCAGGGTGCACAATATGCATATTCAGTGGGCAATTCTTCGTACGTTGTGCAGCCGGTTGGCCGTTTTCTGTTTTAATATAGCAGTAGATGGGTAAGGAAGATGAACAGTGCAATACAGAGAGAGAGTAAAAGCAGATAAACAAAAACTTCTGCAGATTGCTGGAATGGTGATTGCTGTGAAGGAAGGAACGACCTCATACCTTGCACCATATTATTTGAGGGACGTTGCGGGAAGGGGAGGGGGAGACTGAGAAGGAGTGACTTTATGCAGTCAGGAAGCCAGAGTG
This sequence comes from Ascaris suum, assembly GCA_013433145.1. Taxonomy (NCBI): domain Eukaryota; kingdom Metazoa; phylum Nematoda; class Chromadorea; order Rhabditida; family Ascarididae; genus Ascaris; species Ascaris suum. The sequence goes on along the minus strand of CM024186.1, from coordinate 1,669,860 downwards.
CAAAATGCTTTAGCTTTGATATCTGATGCATAGATTGGAGATCTTCATACTTCTTCTTTTTTTGCTTTTAGTAGTTTTAACTGTTATGCTACATAGAATATTGTGATCAGTTTTTTTTCGTTTGATGAACTTCATAATTTTCCCGCTGGGGAGAGATGGCTGCCAGCAACCAAAGATGTAAACGAAAAAGTCCTCCAACCCTTCTTCCCCCCTCCAACCCCTTCATAGAGTTTTTAATAAATTTGTATGGACAAGAGAGCGCAGATGGTCAGAAAAAAAAGGGAAATCTGTAGAAATGACAATGTCCTTCTCCTCCTCCCTCATCGTTGATGGGAATAGTTTTATCAGTATGGGCTAGTATTTGTCAACAGGAAGGATATTTGCCGGTTGTACATTCAAACGCTATTTAGATGAGACCGATCGAGCTATTCTCTATTGTAAACAGGAAGGAAATTGAGTTTTAGTGAAAGACTTCTCGTGTAATTGAGATCGAGCGAGTTTATTCAATCACTGATTGCAGATGTACTATCCGGTGGTTGAAGGCGGTGCGATAGTAGCGTTGGAGGAAGGTGGTGTCGAACCAGTGGACGATGAAACGGCCGAGGCAAGTAATGATCGTCTATTGGCTAACGGAGAGGAATTTTATGAAGCATTAGAAAGGAATCGATGGAGTAAAGTAATCTGCGATATAGACATGACCGAGAATCGCCTTCTGAGGACGCTGTCGTCATAACGGGTTTTTGCTGCGATCGTAGTTCGTTGGACTCGATACAAGAGGCCTTTTCTCTGCTTATATATATATATATATATATATATATATATATATATATATATATATATATATATATATATATATATATATATATATATATATATATATATATATATATATATAAAAGATAATGTGGTTGTGAAATGATACTGTTTATGGCTACTTTATGTGGTGCGGATCTCTTATTGAAGGTGCATTTAAAGAAGACCCAATTGGGATGCGTTAAGGCATCTTTGTTTTGTTGGTTTAACCCTGCCCGTGATGTTCTTCTAATTCGGTCGTACTGTATTGTTTATATGTCACGAAAAATTGCTGCTGTAAAATTTCTCATATTTTTTACCCTTCCTGTTTGAATGCCTAATTTCAAGAACCTCCGAGAGTGCGCTTTAAAGTTAAACTTCGATAAGTTTGATATACTTATGCCGGTACAAGAAGAAAACATTTCTGGCTTTTTTGTTGTGGCAACTTTTTTTTTCGTGCATTGCTCGTCTTGGCCTCATCTCAAAGCCAAGTCACGCGACATTTGCGCCTTTTAGAGCGATCATGTACTGTAATAACCGAGGAAATACTGAAATGTTTCGTTGCCAAAAAGTCTTTTAGCATCTTCGGTCACTAAAATGAAAGTACCTCAGAGCATTTTTATTGACTTTTAAAACATCCTCGCACTATGTTTATTTATTGCTTATTTGTGCTCACTAATCCTTTAAATTGTTTTGATTTCGATGGCAATAAAAATTAAACTGTTTGGTTCGTCAATTTGCCTTTCTGTAAAATATTCTTCATTGATAAGGAGCATTTTATTCGGTTTGAAGAAGCGCTGTTCTCTCAATGGCACATTTTGTGTTACCTCGAATTTTGAGGCATGGATGTGGGGTATTTTCAGAGCTTATAAGGGTTTTCTATTCATTTTTTTCCCCTTCCCCCCCCCCTCCCTTTCCCCAAACGTTACCTCATCTCGGCCCCTCTTGCAATTTTGTGGTGTGATCCGGTAGACACATTACTGCCAGAGATATGGCAGTGTGTTTCAACACTCCGGGCTCCTCTTCGTGACCTCTCCCTCTCCCTCCTCTCTCTCCCCACACTGTACCCTGTCTTTGCTATCCTTGTGATTCGTCTCGGGTAACAAGTAAGCGCAGCGTCGCGGCTGATTTGCTGGGTGCGTGCAGGGAGGGAGGGGTTGGAGTCCAAGGATGATGCTGTCCTCTTTATCTTGCCGTCTGTTTTTCGATGATTTCCTTGCTGTAGTTTCTCGTCTATCCTGCTCAAAGCTCTGCAAGATATTGCTCCAAAAATTTGTCCTTGGGCGTCATTCTTTCTCGCAATGCTGAAAAGCGTCTTTTGGTCTACAAACCCCGTGTTTCCGGTCACTCATTTTCGCGGAGGCAAGGGAAAGTGCTCCCCGGATCTTGCTTTTACAAAAGTGCTTCCTTAAATCTAGCGCCTTATGCATAAGGCAGCTGAAACGGCCTGGAAATCTCTCCTGGTGGATTTTTAGACACGCCAGCCGGGAATTCGGTACGAATCTTCTGAAAGCTTCATGCCTCCTCCCTTTTCCCCCGCAATGCAGGTCTCGTTATATCCCACCATTGGGCCGCAAACGTGCTCGAAAGCTTTCCTACAGAAGTTCCCAGGAATGGCGATTACCAAACCCGTTGCGGAGCTCGGAGCTTAAGAAGTGCGAGTTGTAGTCAGAGAACGAAAAACTATAGAACTCAATCGGTACAGTCACCTGGGTTGTCTGCCAGATGATTCGGTGGACGGATAGCTGACATTTCAAAGCTACCATGGCGGGAGGACTGGAACTATGTTGTACCCAACTTTTGAAGAAGACTGGTAGTCAAAAATTTGTGAACGAACTATTCGGGACTTACAGACCAGTAGGGATTGACGAGGAAGTCATTCGCTGAGGATAGATATATCGAATATTATATTTCGACGACAACACATCACAGCCTAATGTAGTCCAGGTGGAACGTGTGGTACCTGTTTTCTCATTTCAGGGAGTCTCTCTTTACTCACTTACTACCACCTCTCACATCATTTTCCATTTTTCGCAAAAATATAGACGTAATATATGGTATCATTTCTCTTAGGCCTCCATAAGTACATCTCGGAGGTAGAGCAGTATAACAATCCTTCGGGACGTCTGCAGAACTAGCATTCCGGACCTGAGCGTGCAGGTCCGGAATTGTAGCCTGATGTACCCCTTAAAGGCACAAAACGCGACGTGTCTGAACTCTAGTAATAATTGAACATAGGTTGCAGTGTTGCTATTCATAAATTGCAAACGCGCACTATGCCAACGTTGCATCTGCCATATTGCATCTGCAATATGCATGTCTGTGTTTACCTATGTGATCGCTTGTCCGGTGGTTTCGACCGGGAAATAATTAAAGCTGCATTTACGGAGTTCGGTCGGCCTGATGTACGCCATGAGATGCTTTCCTATACAACAATTCACGTTGATCTGTTAACTTCAAATGCAGTTAGGCAGTCTAAAATTCTTTCAAAATTTCGTTTCCATTGTAAACCTATCGAATTTTCACTTAACATCGGTTGGATTGCAAAAAGAACAAGGAAGACGAAGCGAACGAAGTTTTCCAGCGAGAAGTACTTTTCTCCCAAGGTTATACTAAGCGGTTCATTGATGAAATCAGTTGAAGTAATACGCATTATGAGGCGAATTTTGTTGGTTAATATGTCGATCGCGTCAACGACATTTCCTGTGGTAACACAAACTCCTGGACGTGTAATTGCATCGCTTCGGGAAATGGGAAACTCCACTGTTGTCATCTTTGAAGAATTGAAAAAAATAAAGCGTCACATTTGACATCGTCATCTTATTGACTCTATTTTCAGCTAATCGTTTACGTTTTTGCAGAAATGCTCTTTCAGAGCATATCAGTTGTTTCCGGCAATTTCTTGCAAACCTGTCGCTTGGGACAAGGTATTCTCTTTCAGGTTCATTCAGGATAATCCATAAAATATGATTTCTAGTTGTGTGAGCAGTTCAGAATTGATAGTTGCCTGTTTAAAAACTTTTTTAAGGGTACGAACACTCAACCACGGACTCTAGATTTATGTCGCTCCCCTGGCTTTTTTGTTCTGTCCTTTCCTTTATTCACCAGGAATAATTCGAAATCCCATCAATGCTGATGCTGTCAGGAAAAAACCTCTATCCGCATTCCTCCAGTCGATGAGTGGTTTTTTTTATCACAGTTTCTGTATGGTGGGATGATTCTTAAGAACCGATAATCCGCACGCAAGCTGGTGCCAACACAAGTATAAATGCGTTCAAGTTGCACAAGAATTTGCCGTGTAGTAAGCGTCGACGTGCTCGACAGCATTTTCTATGCTCCACTTATCGATCATAGCACGAGAGGGACAGCGTGTGTGTGTGTGTGTGCATCGGCAGTGTGCTGTGCGGTGTTCCACTAGGTGGTCGAGTCCACCGATTGCTGGTATTGTTTGTAGGTTTGTTTCAATCGCACTATTCGTTAATTACCACACGTCTGTGCGGGTGCACGGTACGGCATATATTTGCACGGTATGCAACATATATCGTGCATTAGCGATAGCAAAATGCTTCATTGTAGTTGTGGTGAATGTCGCCGTTTGTAAGCCTAGAACATCTGCGTGATTCTTTGCTTCGATCTGATTCGATCGTTGCAGTACGTTTTTGATTGGCTTATTAGGTGTGCTGGTGGGGACTATGGTTGGGTTAATATTGAGCGTTATTGGTTTGCATGAAGCATTGGTGCAATATGTGGTTTTTGGTATGGAATGATCGAGGCGGGTGTGTGGATTTTTCGACATCACCGCGACAGTTGTCCTCTCCCCCCCCCCCCTTCTTCCCTCCCCTCCCCCTTAAATGCATTTGTGATAAGCGTCGAGCCGAACTTAGGCTGAGATTACCGTCTTAAACAGAGGTTAATCTCTTAATTTCACTGCATATTTTAGTAGCTTTTTTATACGCGTGAGTACATTCGTTCGTAAAATGCGTTACGGCGTCAGTCCTAGTTCCATTTGTTATGTGTGTATATGTTTGCCCGATAGTTTCAGCTCGAGAACAGGTTGAACTAAGGTTAGGCATTCGGTGGATATGACGTACATCACAAGGTAACTTGCTACACACCGTTAATCACATGAAATGGCGGACATTGTTATTCAAGGTTATAGGAAAGGGGTTCATTTTCGTATCATCAAGAAAGGAGTCACGACGATGCAGGTGGTTGGAGGGGAGCTCAGCCTGCGAGAAAAGGGATGCTTTCAGCCGGAAATGAAACAGTTATTTCAATATCACTGTACCTTATAAGTATGTAAATCATCGGTAATTGCAGTATTTCCTCCCGAACAATTATTTCAGCACTCATTCATCGTATTTTTGGTATTTGTTACCAAAACATCACTGAATCGGAAAATGTCTTCTCCAGTAATCTCATCTATTCGCTTGAATACTTCTTTCGGGATTTTCTTACTTGGATAACGCAGATCCGCGTTGCTTGTTCTCTACTTATAGGATCACTATCGTAAACTCGCTATATTTATTTTTTGCATTCTTCAAAAAAACCTATTTTTTATTAAATCCGACTTCGAATCCGGAAATGATATCGTAATTACACAATTTAAGTGTGGCAATGTTCTTTACTATCTAGTAATTTCAGGAATAATTTTTGTAATTGTTTTATTTAATCTTTTTTTAAAAATTTAATTCCCACATATCAGTGCAGATGGGGCGTAAGTCTGGAAACGGAAGCGGGTGCCGAACATCGTCATAGTGGCTAACACACTTTTCTTTTCAACTGGCACATGTTGTGTTTCCAACAGGCATTTTTCCGCACAATTTTTTGGATATGTAATGAATAGTTGGTGCACGCAGAGAGGATCGATTTTCCGTTGTGGATGGGATTTGTGCATTGCATCGCTCATTCGAAAAGCATTGCTTTCCTCATGTTGTTGTTTCTTTTATAGCTGTGTGACACGTTCATTGATTGCATTACAAAAAGCGCATATCGTGCCATTGCTAATTCACAATGAGCGCTTTCCCATTTCTTCATATTTTCTAATTTCGATTCGTTGTTGCAATAGCCTATGATAGTGATGACTGTCGGGTATGTAGTGGAAAAGTTTATATCTGTTGTATGCGACAGATGCACTTTGCATCGTTGTATGGGTTTCTATCATAATTTTCACCTGTGAATGTCCTTCGTTGAGTGCGGTGTGGAATAACCTGGCAGGTATGTGTATCATGAGGAAAGATTTTGGTTCTCGGTTACATCCAGTATGTGAATTGATTTTTCATTGATACACCGAAGTTATCGATCGACGTGTTGATCATAAGTGGGCTAATGGCGTAGACTGAAGCGTCAATCGTTGTGCAGGTGTGATAGGGTTCGGGACTTGCATTTCAGCTGAAGTCTCTACTGCGGGCTGCAAGGATGACACTGTCGAAGTTATCGATCGATAAAGTGGACGTCAAGGACAAGCGTGTTCTTATCCGGGTCGACTTCAACGTCCCTCTCAAGGACGGCAAGATTACCAACAACCAGCGAATTGTCGCTGCTCTTCCTACCATCAAGGTTTGGAAATCCGAAAGGTTCTTCAGCGTTTTGGGAGTCCAAAAGTAAGAAAATATTCATCTGAAAGTAATGAACTTGTTCAAACCACCCATCTGCGCTTTAATATGAAATAATGACTGGCGTAAGGAGATTGTGAACCACAGTGGAAAAGGATTATGATATTTAGTGAGTGAGATCGTTTACTGGTCGCTTTCATAAACGCTGGGTAGTATGTTATGGTATTATGGACAACTTTTTGGAAAATGTATGGGGGAATTTTTGGTGTCGTCTAGTTAGTGGGTTTTTTGAGAAACGTATTGTTGGATGTGTTGCAGTGCTTCTGAATATCGATGGAACCAGTTCGCTTAATGAGGTGAAATATAGGTAGCGGGAAGGTGATCTAGGCCTTGCCTATTTTTTTGAGATATTCCGGAAAATTCCCCACATGTGGGTTGTCAATGAATGTGCAGTTGTTTTAGTATGCGTTGGATCATGGTGCGAAATCAGTGGTATTGATGTCTCACTTGGGACGACCAGATGGTCGAAAGCAAGAGAAGTTCACTCTCCAACCTGTCGTCGCCGAACTTAAGACCCTTCTTTCCAAGTTAGTTACCGAGTTAATTTCCATCAGGTAATCGAAGGTGGTGGCGGGCAAAGAAGAATTCATGTGGTGAAGCCGCTTTGGCGCTGAGATCCTCCTTTGAAAGTTCGCACTTTGGACTGCAAAACGGTTTTGCATTAGAGATTTTTCTTATTTCTTAAGTTATTGCAAGAGGTAAACCTGCCGTTTCTATCTTCCATTTGCGCTCATTACTGCCTAAAACGAGTTTAGTGAGACTGCTAAAGATGGTACAACTGTTTTTCCTTATTATGGTTTGAATACGAATTACTTCGCGAATTAAATTTGTCGCCCAATTTTCTTCTCACCTATCCAATTGCTTTTAAGGTGGCGGATAGGTGCGTTGGAAGAAGTTGATTAGAGGGGGATCGAAGCTTGTTCGATTGACTCCACAGAAATTCCACTTATTCGATTACGACAGTATATCTCCATAGTTCTTCTTATGAGGATTGCTACAGCAATTGTCAGGATTGGTTACCCTTCCTGTGTTTCTTTTCGAGAGCAGAGAGCAGCTCCTAGGCGTGGCAAAAGCTTATTTTGCTTTTGTATTCCTCTCCATCTAGCTGTGTTAAAAGTTCGCTTTTATTTCGTTGCTTAAGTATATCACTTCGGAGGTTTCTCCTTGGTCAGCGTAGTTCGATATGGAAAACATTATGGCTTTTTTCAACAGAATTTACATCTGAGTAAGGCTAATCGCCAATTGGAGGTGTGCCCACTTGATTTTGAATTAAACTACTCCAGAGATGTGACTTTCGTGCACGATTGCGTTGGTGAGGAGGCCGAAAAGGTGACGGCTAATCCTGCTCCGGGCAGTGTGATTCTTCTCGAAAATCTACGGTTCTACATGGAGGAGGAAGGCAAAGGAGTCAATGAGAAGGGTGAAAAGGTTAGTATTTTTTAGCAATTGTTGCGCTAACCAATCCATCCCTTCGCTGAGAGCGGCTCACTTGCATATGTTTTTACTGACTACTTAGACCAATTTGTGTGTATCTGTTACGTGTTTGGTGGCTATTACGGAGACGGTTTCTTGCTTTCGAATTTACCCTAATTGCTATGGACTCCGTAGCGAGAGCTTACTCACAATTTTCCGACGTTTCCAGGTAGGGCCGTTTGTTGAAAAAGTTTTCAATCCCTTCGCTAATGGGTCCATCAACTTTTAACTTAATCATATGAGTTGATGTTCTTGCTTAGTTCTCTGAATGCTGCGAACTTCGCCTGTATCATCTAACACGGTTGGTCGGTCCCGTTTTTGTGGCGCCTTTAGGGAGGAATTTTTATTAATGTTGTTGAAAAGAGGATGTGCAATCGGCGGAGGTACAGTCAGGGTTCACGGCGCTTCATATCCGCAATGCTGACAGCTTATTGTTCCGACAGGTCAAAAACTTTGAAATTTTTGATTGAAATGGCCGTAATAAACGTAAGCGGATAAAAGCAAATTTAGTTCGAGTAGAAAACAGTAGCGGAAAATTGCACATTCGGTATAGAGCAAACTGCAGTTGCAGCAATCAGAGAACTCCGAGGATAGCGAGAAGTAAATTTGAATCGAGGAGTGTTAAGTGGTATCCGCAAGGGTACAGAAACCGATTGAAGGAATGGAATTGCTTTTGTTAGATGTTGTTATGCAATTTTTTATACATGCGGTATTTGTTGAATTACCGAGTGCACTGGAATTTATCTCGGGGTTTTATAGTGTTACGAGTGGGACGAGATTAAGTGCACTTAAGGTGGATGTGTCTGCTTAATTGTTTGTGATTCAGTCTGTTAGCATTTATGAGGAGAGAACTCAGTGTCTCTCGGTTTCATCTATTTCCTTTTAGTGTCATGCTACCACTCGAGGATTATTAGAGTTCGGTGCTCTAAGTGGAAAGGGAGTGGACGGGAATAATGGAGGTGGCGCAAGTGTTGCAGAGTACTGCATAAAAGGAATTATTTAGTGGACCAGGTTTTTGCGCTTCGAAAGGTAGTACATAAGTCGACGACCTTTAAAGGTGAAGCGACCTCTTTGCTGGAGGGTCAACGGAAAGCGACGCGCATAAAAACCCCGACAACCATGCATAAGTTTAAAAAAACTGGTATAAGGTCCATTATAAATAGAATTGTTTTATTGCAAAGCTCTTGTTTCCAAGTGGATATTTGTGAAAATTAAGGTGAAGGCTGCGGCGGCCGATGTGGACAAGTTTCGCGCTTCGTTGACGAAGCATGGAGACGTGTATATCAACGACGCTTTCGGTACTGCGCATCGTGCACACAGGTCTCATTCTTTCCTCTTCGTTCTTAAATTGTTTCAGTCGTTGAATGCTCCATTCGTGGTTCTGATCAGTTTCGATGTCATTCGCGATTACAGGTGATTTCAGGTCTTGTCAGAAATTCTCCATTTTTCGTTGCAAAATTTTTAGCTTCATTGCTGTGTAAATTGTTGGGAAGAGATATGAAAGTTCTAAACGGCGTCAGCGTCGAGAAGCAACCTTCGAACGATTTCAGATGCCAAACTATATCGAAGTAGTTTGAATGCATCGGGTAACTTTTTTAGTTATTGATGCATCGCACAGCGAGCTAGCAGCTGGCGTGAGGTGATTGAATGTGCTCGTTGCGATTGTTTTTTATTCGCAATTTTACGTTGTGTTCTGCTGAAACGGACCGATCTAAGGCGGTGAAGTTGAATTGGTTGGGTAGGACAGCAGTCATCGGAGGGCTCACCTTAGCAAGCGATACTGGTGATTGCGTTGTCGTGATATTCCATGACCGTTTCTTCCACCGAAGTATAAAACGACCGAGTTGCAGTTCGATGGTTGGCGTTAAGCTGGAGCAGCGTGCTACAGGATTTCTCATGAAGAAGGAACTGGACTACTTCGCGAAAGCATTGGAGTCACCTGTGCGTCCTTTCTTGGCTATTCTCGGTGGTGCCAAGGTGGCTGATAAAATACAGCTCATTCGAAACCTTCTTGACAAGGTGATTTTATTTAAATAGTTGTTCGCATAGCTCATTTGCGTTGCTCTTCAGCAGAGTTTTATCGCACGTTCAACACTTTCTTCTCTCCTCTTTAATGTGTAGGTTTATTTTTCAGTTCACTGAGGTTGTTTTATTCAAATTTGTGCTATCTTTTATAAACGGGCTGCAACCATTCAACTCACTATCTGCAATGTGGTCAACTGCCCCCAAGAGCAATGGTCTTTGTTGCAGGTAGATGAGATGATCATTGGTGGTGGTATGGCTTACACTTTTCTCAAGGTGGTGAACGGGATCAGCATTGGCAATTCGCTGTATGACGAGGAGGTGCGTTCTTTTATCATTTCTGATGTTGCTTCACTGATGCTTAGTGCCCGTTTCAGATCAAGGGAGTATAATGTGTAGGCTGCTCAATAGACCGGTCATCAGGTAGGCAACCGGTAAGGTAGCCGAATCTTGACCGTTATGTGGCTGTTTTTCTGAAGTACATAATAAGAGCATCTTACCAGTTGGTTGGTACTTTAACCCTCCGTTGAAAACGAATTTACCGTCATTACCACCAGCAGTCATCAAATTGCGATTTGATATGCCTCTGTTACTCTACTTCAGTATTTGTGAATCCTCAAGGGGACTGAACTTGCGTTTACTTCTGGATGGTTACCTTTTACTGCTGCATACATGTCTCTGTGATGCTTGCTGATTTCTGCCAGTGCTCATTTCATTGGAAGGCAAAGTAAGGGAATATAAGGAGTCAGAAATTATCCTTTCCTGTTTGCCGAGAAGGGAGTTGTGAATTTTTAGCGGGTTTTTCGAGAAATGTTTTATTTCTTCATGTGTTAAACATAGTACATTCTGTCTTTGGGTTTCTTGTGCAAATGAGGCACAGAATGTTTTCTTTCTTTCTCAGAACTTCGGCTTTTCCTTCTGAGAACACATGCATCGTCAGCGTTCGCCATATGGGGTTACTCAGTCGTGACCTCCCGCTCACCCTCGCACCTCCTGCATTCATTCGGGAACCTCCTGCCCTCGTGATGCTTTCTCTCAACTTAATCCTTCACAGTGAGGTGACAGAATAACTGTGTCACTAAAGTGCAATTCGACTGGTCACTGATCGCTAACGTTGAATGGGCAATGTGTTGCAGGGTGCAAAGATCGTAAATGAGCTGATGGAGAAGGCTAAATCGAAGAATGTGAAAATCCATCTTCCAGTCGACTTCATCATTGGCGACAAATTTGCCGAGGTGAGGATTCGGACTTTCGCTGATTTTGTAGTCGAGCTTGTCTTTCACTATGATTTGATAATGTGTAACATTTTTGATGTGGTATTTATATCTCTACATTTTACTGTCTGATTATTGCAGCGACTCATCTTCCACTCAAAAAACTTCCAGTTATAAAAGTGAGCATTATAATGGCCTAGTGCTCCAAAGAAATCAGTTCTCCCATAGTTGACCTAGGGGCATTGTGCTTTAGCACCTTTGCAACCGTTCTATTTTTACTGGACATTACTTACTGGATTCCTCGAGCCTCAGCATTACTTACTTCCGTAATGGATACGAATACATAGTTGAAGGTGTCAATGATATAGCTTTTACAATGAGGTTAGATGTGCAGACGTCTTGGAAAAGTGAGATGACTCAGTGCCTACAGCTGCTTTTGCGTTAATTGCAATTCGATGGCCGAAAGTGATGTGACACGTCAAAACACAAGACCTCTTTAAGGCATCTGCACATCCGGGAAAGATCATTCTTTAACGCCTCAAAATTGTCTGCTGATACTATTATTGGAAATTGGCATTATTGTTTTAGCTCATAGATTAATTCATTCCTCGTCTCGTTTATCTTCCCTATCGACCGCTATCAATGTCTTGTAATTTTTATTTTTTGTGAGTTTTGAACTGCTTTCAGCTGTCATGTATTTTATGCGTTTTCTTACCAAAGGTGGGCATATCTTTGAGCGTTGCTGATGTTTGATAGGATGCGGCCCACAAATCAGCCGATCTGAAGTCGGGTATTCCGGACGGATGGATGGGATTGGACGTTGGACCCGAAACTACCAAACAGTTCGCAGAGGTGGTCGCTCGCGCCAAAACAATTGTGTGGAATGGACCAGCTGGTGTCTTTGAGTGGGACAATTTTGCTCATGGCACTAAGGGACTAATGGATGCCGTCGTTAAAGCGACCGAAGCTGGAGCCGTAACGATCATAGGTTGGTGTTGCTTTGGTATTCGCAATTGAGATGAGCATCCGCATAAGTCTGCAAAAAACTCGGAGTCCAACTCTTTGAGTATATGGAGTCAGTGACGAAAAAACTGAGAAATGCATTGAAGTGGTGGGTGAGACGATCAGATAAAATGAGAGCGCTTTATTTCATTTTTTACTTTGATAGTAGATGCCCTTCAATATTGTTTTAGAATTTAATTTCTCTTTAGCTCTCTTCCAGTGCGATTTTTTGTGTATATAGTAGATGTGCCTTTATCAAGTTGACGATCAAGGTTCTTCTTAACGGCATGAGACTTCCCCCCCCCCCTCCCCTAACGCGCATGGTAGTGATATTCATGGAAGTGAAAAGCGAAGAAATAAAAATCGTCGGCCGTTTATGGATTCGCAAACTTAATAACTGTTCACAGTGGACATCATTTGCCTATTTACATGTATTTCTTGAGCCGGGCCTCCTGTGTGATAATGCACTTTGTCAGCTCGCTCTCGCAAGGTATAAAATGCCTGTGATAGCTATGGAGAGGTATTTTCTGTGAATTTAATTATTGCACATGAAAGACATGGTTGTTTTTAAGGCGGGGGTGATACTGCGACATGCTGCAAGAAGTGGAACACCGAAGACAAAGTCAGCCACGTGAGCACTGGAGGTGGCGCCAGTCTCGAGTTGCTTGAAGGTATTTTTCGAATCTTGTTCGAGATATATTATGTTCATCCATTCGTAAACTTTGAAGCTTACCAACTACATGACCTTCAAAAACTGGCCGGACGGAAAGAGATGAAGTGCCTTTCGGATGTTTCGAAATCAACCTGTATTCCAGACAAAAATGGGAGAGGTGAGTATTCGAGGGAAGGGAGCTCTTTGAAAAACTCATCATTTTTCCGTTGGTAACTTGTCTCTTCATCTTCACTTTATTGATAATTCCGAGAAATCGATGCGGCAGGCGACGCATTTAGGGTTCGTTGCATCGAGACGGAGCTTATATTTGAGGCGGGGTATATGTTCAGGGGAGATTATAACTCAGCAACTCTCCAAGATTGGCACATATTTTATAGATTTCAATTCAAATAAGATACAGAGAGTACTCCAGTAATTGGTGGAAGTAGCAGTGAGCAATGTGCAGGAGCAGAAGACTTGAGAGGTGGGACTGATTTAGATGACGCAATGAGAAGGAAAGGCTAAGGAGCCTCTGTTAGGATTAATGCTTGTTATTAGAAGTATGTGTTATGAGCATTGGAAGAGGCACCGTGCAACACTGTTACAAGATCGATGAAAACTTTGGTAAACATTTCTTTGCAGGAAAGGTACTTCCTGGTGTAGACGCTCTTTCTCCGGCATAATGATATTGTGTCGTCTAATATTACGTGTTGATAGTATGGTGCGTCGCGGCAGCCGGCTGGCCCCATTTCATCCCTGTTTTACCCCCAGTGATCTTTTTAAATAGTTGTGCTCATTATTTATGTTTTAAGTGACGTTTTTTGTCACAGAGCGTTCATCTACTGTTGTTCTTGCACAAATAAATAGCCTATTTCTTTTCTGTTTCAAAGAAAATTTGATTTCAGGTTTTTGGGATGTCGTTCCACTTAATTACTTGTACTTATAAGCGAAATGTGGCCCATGTTGAGTGTTCTCATCGATCAGCATTTACAGGTATCTGATCTGATTAGAAACAGCCACGTTGCAATTTATTAAAGGAGAGTTCGCCTGAGTTAAAAGCCCTAAAGGCTGAATTGTAATAGTAAGAGACTAAGGTGTTATAATTCGTTTATGATGATCCATTATGTCGGCGCCGACAAAACTTGCTTGATCTTTAAAAGGTTGCAAACTGAGAACAAGAAGATTGTGCAGATCAAGGGAAAAATCTTTTCAAGAAGAGGCCTGAACTTCACGGTTGTTCGGAGTCAATTGATTCTGCTGCAGATCCACCACCCTTGCCTATAATCCTCCCCTAAAATTGATGAGGTGCGCTCTTGGTCCATTGTCGGCATGGTCCATCGTCCGTCTGTGTAGATCCGTTCAACCATACAGCTCCCGTAGCCGGGCTCGTCGGAAGGCAGGAACTTATCCACTGGTCGTCTTCGCGACCGACTGTCAGGAATCAGTACCATTACGTTCCGCATATACCGTCCCAGCCGTGAAACATTACGCGGTGCGTGTTAGGTCAGCTGACAGTTATATTCAGTGTGTGCGCTTGCACACCATCACACTTGTGCGGTTAAACCTTTATTTCGTATATGCGTACGAGAGTGAACGATGGCAGATATTGGACTCGTCTCGCAACAGTTTTAGATAAAGAGTGGGAATGAAGCATGTTGCTCGAGTGAACATGACGTTATTGAACGTATGCCAGAATGCTGGGAAGATAGTATAGCAAGTTCGCTAAGGACAGCGAGATGGAGACGTTTTAGAGTGGAAGGTGGGAACTTATGCAAGATTTTCGGGAATAGCAAGGGGACGGGGAGGCAAATTTGGCGACACGACATCATGCGGATCACATTGAAAGTTATGACTCAAGGCGTTTCATTCATGCGGGAGAAATTTCGGAGTTTGAGAGATGTATACAGACAAAACGAAGCACTTACAGGTGTGCCGACAAAAAGAGATGGGTAAGAAAAAAAACAAAATGCTCTTACCAACGAGAGACACAACCAACAAACAATAAATGCAATCACCACAGATGTTTGCAATGATGCTCTCGAACTTGGCTCGATGAGCTAATTGTGGACGATGAAGGACCTTAAAAATATTAGAAGGCCGGAACTGGCAGTATTCTGCTAATAAACTTGAGGAAAAACTTGAATGTCGGAAGAACGAAGATGTTTCTCGAAGGAGTGGTGGACGAAGTAGTGGCATTGTCTGCAAAGGGCTTTTCCATCGCTCTTTAAGATCCCCTTGGTCCGACTTGTTGATGTCATGTTCTCTTGATGATTGCTCTTTTTTATCAGCTAGCGGTATCTGTTCATGAATAGAGTGGTACAGCAATTCAGGCGTCAACTTGTTCAAGTTGATACTGACTTAACATGAAGCAACTTTTGCATATTTTATTCTTATTGAAGCAATACTTATTCATTGGTTTTTCAACGGTGACAAATCAGACATCAGTTTATTTGAAGAAAAATAAACAAATTTTCACGCAAATTGATGGGTTCATTTTCGAGTTTTAACGGGAAAATTGCGAACAACCTATGGAAGGTAGCTTTCAGTTGTTCTATCATAACGTGATGGAATGTTCCATTGTGCTATGTTATGAATGAGAAAGGCGAATAATGAGATTATGTGTACACAGGTGTGTTGCAGATTTCATCAAATACACGTCGTGTATTTCATTGCTGCGATGTTACGGGCAAGGTGCGGCGATAGTAGTAATTTAATCTTTTTACTGATATTTCGATTATAATTTCTCAAAACACTCGAATTACAGTCACTCAAGTCCGAGTGCTCCGATAATTTTATGATTGAGGTATCAGCACAAAGTAAAGATAAAGTTGCTATTTGTGTCTATTGCTCGCAACATCACAGCGACGAAGTAAACGATACATATTTGATCAAATTTGAAAGTCATTTGCATATTTGCCGTCATGTTGATATGTGTTTGTGAGATCCATCGACTTAATGAATATATAAAGGATGACATTGTTTCGATGAATGCTGAATTGTATTTGTCGCGACTGGCTGTGCAAAATTAGGCGATTGTGAAAATTTTGAGAGCAGAATTTAGAAGATATTGCTTCATTGTCTCGATGGGAAACGATTGCCTCACTGCAAAAACTAACCTGCTGAATATGCGATGTTTCGCAACCAATTTATCCGGATCATCAAAAACTGTGAGCGATTTCAGGATCTGCTGCTCATCACTTGAATTGTACATGTCGATGCGCTGTACAACTACAAATCCATCAAGGCTGAGAAGGTACCGGTATTTTGACTGTTTTTGATTTCTACCTTTGTTATATTGTTGTCTTTCTTCATTCACTTTGTGCTAATTTCGAAAACAGGCGGTTTTCAGTTGCAAGTCCCCTGTATGCGGAAATGTGGCGGCGGCAGTCTTTTTTTTTTGGAAGATATGAGAGAAGGTTGCTGGAGCCACGAAAGGTGCGAAATACTCTTGAACGACCTGCATTAGCGGTCTCAGCGCATCGACAGTTGCATTCATCGCGTTTTTGATTAAGAAAACAATGACTTATTCGGATTCTATCCTATCTAACGCCTCGGATAGCTTTGGTTTATACCCAAAGTGCGATGAGTGAATTACGACTATTGTACTTTTTAGGGCGAAATAATAAATGCAATGTTGCATTACATCTAAACCCACAGGTATAGCACACTCGACTTTCGAAATGCTCTCACAAGTACGCTATAGTATCACTTTTGAGATGATGTAAAACTACAATATATTACTAAAAGTTTTGGTAGGATGACATCAGTGGTGCCAAATTTGTCATCCGAGCACTCTGCACAAGCTCTGAGATGTGAACACTCTACAGAAAAATGCAAAATTTTCCTTGATAATTCCATGGCGATATTATGTGCCACAACCATCCCTTCAGTAGACAGATCGGTTTGAAAAAAGAACTGAGAAATTAATTTAGACGTATAGACCATTTCTTAGCTACTAATCGCTATTAAGCTCACAATTTTGGGTTCCAACTTGAAATTATTAAACGAGTAGATGCACACACACAAATGCGGGCATATATATATGCTAGTCAGATAGTGGAGTTTTTGAAGAAATTCGCAAACACCAAATAAAAACTTATAAATAAAGACTGAAATCGGCACGAGTTATAGAAGTCGACGAATACAATTGCATCAACAGTTTACTGTTGCATCCAATAGCGCCGCTTTTAGTGAGAGTATGAGCCAAGAGCAAACATCCGACTTGTTGGAGGTGCTTGTCGGTGTAAATACTCTTGTAAATACGCCTAATGATTCATCACTCACGGTGGCTTGCAATCACCTAAACACACACCGGAAAGGACCAACGTGGTGAAGAGGAGGATGACTGGTTTGTGTGTCAGGTTGTTTGCTAGGCTCATTGCTTGGTTCTTTATAAACGTTCCCACTGACGACAGTTCACTCATTCGTGATGTTCTTACTCATCCATTTGTCCTATCTCCTCTTCGTGCGTGCGGTTAGTTTTGAATATAGCGTAATACCACGTGAACTTCACAGAGATATAAGGTTGCGCATTGTTCAACTGTAGCCACCTATTAGACTATCCGGTAAAGCAATGAGTTAGGACAGTGTTTTCAATTCAAGCTACCAGAAACTGATTTCAGGTTGTCGCATATAGCTCCAGCAGGAGTCACTTGACACTAGGTTTATTTTAGAATGGATATTCAAACTACCTGATGATTTGTTGATTGGAGATGAATGCATGTTCCTAGGTGTGATCAAGCAATAACCGTTTGAGACAACCGTTCAGTTGAGAATTACCAATGATACTGAAAGTGCTTATTTTCTATTCCACAAATAAGCAGCAGCGTTTAGGAGAACGATCAAGTCGTAATAAGAGCTCGAAGGCAAAATTGTGGCTGGGCAGGATATTGTGGCCAGCAGTGCTGCATCGACATTCAGGTGCAGTTTCAGCCGATAGGAAGCTGTGATTGCACTGGAAGTAGGTCCTTTGTATGTTTTATTTATCTGCCTAAAATTTTTAAACGCAGTATTTGGCGACAGCTACCAATTATATGATTTCGCGAGTGTCTTTCACCTATATATAGGTGCCAACTGATGTATAGTAGTGGAACTCATATTTTATCTTCTCGATGAAGGGCACAAAGGTTCGAGTTGGTAGTGATTTCAGCTCGTCCGAAGCAATTGGCGGGTATTGAGTCACTCGTGCACTCAGATGTAGTTTGTTTCCTTCAAGTGCTTTATTTTGGAGACGAGAATCTTCTTCTGTTAAGCATTCTGAACTGTCTTCGCAAGGAGCAACGAATTGAATCTACAATTTTGTTTTATGGAGCCTAATCCACCAAGCAATAATTCTCTGTTGAATTGCTGCTTTTTTACCAATCGTTCACTGGAATCTTGTAATCCTTCTAGTTTAAATGAGTCGTTTACCCGATGGAACCGATGTGTAAGAATTGTGTCCATCCTAGTGATAACAATGGTCGCTAGCCGATTCTACCTCTTTCAATAAAACAAATGACATGTCCTTGTCATTTATTGTAGTTGATGCCGATGTTGGGGTGTTTCGAGTAACGATTAACAGTACGGCTATCTTTAATTGTCTTGTTAACGTTTCGATCAATAAAACTGTCAATTGAGTGAAGGTAAGCTACTGGCTACCAGGTGCGCTTCTTTCACGTTATGAGAGAGTATCCATCGCCGTTGAGTCAACACCCGAATTGGAACTCTTGTTGAATGTGGTGAGGACTTATGAATCGAAACATCAACCCGGTAAATGAAGCAATTAGTATTGTTGCCCGTAGCTGACAGCAAAGAACTTACAGCATTGTCTCATTCATATTCTTAGCAAACGTTCATTGCAGTGCAGCCGCAGTCCTGTATGACATCATGTCAACAGCAGACTTCGATGTCATGTTGTGGCGGCGTTCAAACACAATTTCAACAACCAATAGAGAGCGGTTGCTGTGTGCAGCAATATGAACAGCCCTGTCAATGTATCGCAGGTTTGTCTGCTCAAAATTCTTGAAACCGTCGTTACCTGAACCTGAAAAAATTATCCACACAATGAGCGTAAAGAGGTTCGTTGAGGAAGAAACGTAATGAAGAAGCAATTATGGAATACGAAGATACATTGGTGGAGCGACATAGCTGGCAGTATTCATTGATTATGGAGAAAGGGGCATTCACAAGTTTTCAATGGTTCTCTTTGATCTGGAAAATTGCTTGGGCTTGTTCTCTGGAGGTGTAAAACATCAACAGGAAGAAGTAGGTTGGAGTGGAAATCCAATAAACCTGTAAATTTGTTTCGGTATTTTTGTAATGGCTTATTGCCGGGGAGAATGGGTGTTTTAATCCGAATATTCATCCGACAAGCTGTGCGACGATTGTGTCTTGCATTATTGGCCAGAGTTTCCTTTTTCCGTGATCTCTTGTGTTGTTTTAATTCAATTTGTTTATATGTTTGCTGAATAGCGATGAGGTACTTAAAACTCGGCTGATGCCTTGTTAACTAAAAACGGAGTTTCCAGCAGAACCATGCTGTGCGGAACCAACACTACCCCCAACAACCACGACGACATTGCCACCGATAACGACCACCCTCGCACCTTCGACCTTCGCGACTTCCACTTTTGCACCTTCATCGTCATGCACCTCATGTCCCGCCGCTCCATGCACTTCGTGCTCCGTCGTTCAACCTGCATACCAAATAAGTGTTGTCGTACAGTGTGCGCCGGCTTGTCAACCCAGCTGTCATCCTTCGTGTGTTGCTCAACCAGTTAATGCGTACTCACAATACAATATGGCAACAACATCGTGCGCCACACAGGTGAACCGTTTGCTTCGGTCTTGTCAACCGAATTAATTGAACCCATCCATTCGCTTTAAACAAACTTCTATTGCAGGTTAAATGACTAGCTTTTATTTGCATCAAAAGTGACAACAAGTAAAATTATCGTCCAAGCCAACGATTAGAAAGTTTCCGTCTACAACTTTGCTAGTCTTTTCTAAAGACCCTCATGAACAATCTGCTTGACCCTCATAGAATTTCTTTTCATGCATTCGGTCGGCGCTAGAGATAGTGAGGAAGTCTATGACATGTCATTGAAGCCCCCCTCACATTCCTCCTCCTTTCCTCCACTTTGCTTTCCATGCTGTATTCCTCATCAAACCAATATGCTGGAATTTCTAAGCGATGCATTAGCTGATCCGTCGAATTATTTTTCGGTCTTCGTTGAGAACGACTGCACTCTGTTTGCGTCTCCTGGTTATTCAAGGACATAGGTATTCCATCGCCATGTGATTCGTTTAATGAAGAGTATGATCGGTCGTCTTTGAGCGGCATGGTCCAGTTGAGGAAATAGGGAAAAGAAGGGAAAAATTCGAGTAAGAAGGCGTTCGCTGACTATTTGAATCCGTTCGGCGTGCTATTCGCAACTCCACCTACGGCTGCGAGGAAGTTTATTCAGTTGTGTCTCCGTGTCAGATTCTTCCACAGTGAGCATTTCGGAGAATCCAAAAATATAATAGTCGACCCTCTAGAGCCTTGTCAAACCACCAGCCTTATATCTAGAATAAATCAATTTACTTTCATTTGCAATGCCCCACTCAAGTTTTACTTCGATAGAATATGTAAAATTACAAGCCATTACAGAAACCCTCGGTTCATTTGCATCCTCTGCATTCCTTCCTTAGGCTCTTGATTGTTTCTCAGACGCCACTCCATTGAAGAGTTTATACGAAGAGAAGAGCTGAATGGCGCACAGCGTCACAAATAATCAGATGAAGACTGCATAAGGAACCTTCTGTACCCTAGCTTCTTGCTTTTGCTCGTTTAGCGGTTGCTAGCGCTGCCACAGTGCCGCATTCGATGAATATTTTATTTTCAGCTTATTGTAGAATCCGGTAATCATGTTTTTCCCAGCTTATTCGATGAAATAAAGAATCGAGAAGGAACTTATAGTTGATGAAATTTATGAATCGCGTTTTGTGCTGCCAATAAGTCCTTTTTAGTTCAATAAGTTCTGTTAATTCCCATAAGAGTTATGTGCCCGAGGAACAGAGCATCAAGGGTACTTCGATCTCGTAAAGAATTCAATGTTTTCAAGATCTCAGCATGATGATCGCTGTCATCCTGTAACGAAATGACAGTAATGTTTATCGACAAAAACGTCTCATATTCTTTCTTTTTGAATGCAATGACATTCAATCTTAGCTATAGATCTGTTATGAAGGTAAAAAATCTGCGAGGATCTAGAGGTTGCAGTCTACAACTCACTAAAAGTTGGACAGCTATGCTTATTGGATGAGTAAAACCGCGACCTACTGGAGGGCAAGATTTAGAGGCAAAAATAAGTCGATTATTTGCAAAGGGTCGTAGACTCGAAACTTGCAGGATTTATAGATTTGAAAGCTTTGCAGTGTTCAGAAAATTAATCAAAGAGTTTCTACCTATTTATGGTTATGCTAATGGATGCGAGCGATTTTAACGCATGGAGCAATTGTGTCGAGTGTTTTGTATTTGTGCAAATGAACTATGCAGCGGCAACCCCGACCTATTTCCCTCTCTTCTAATAAAGAGTGGGACATTAGACATAGACGTCGATGTTTCAATAAATGAGCTGCATTTGCGCCAACAAGAAATAAGTCGCAATCCTCGAGGCGCTGATAAGATATGCACTTTTGTAATTCCACTCAGTGGACGACGAATCGGTATCACTAATTGCCGATAAATGATTGAATGTACGCAATAGTGTGTGATTTTTTTTTTTCGTTGATTCGGATGTTAACACAAATCTACGAACGATACGTTTTTTTTTTTGCAAGCAAACAAATACATGAAGTCTGGTGGGTGCAAGATGAGTACAAATACCAAGGGAAATTTAATTCGCAATATCTTGAATTCAATGGATCAGCTTAAATGCTTGTGCAAAAGCTCAACTTTGAAGTATATTAGAGCTGCCAAGTTTCACAGTTCTAGTTTCAATGATCCCCAAATTGAAGCTAAGAGTTAGTGAGAGGGGCACAATGTTGCCGAAATGCGTTCACCAAATGCAATCTGCAAAAGAAGTGCAGCAATCAGTCCGATCACTAAAAAGAGTTGCAAAACCCTAAGAAATCCAGAAAGAAAATTAAGGAAAATTAGGTTCTCCAAGTTTTCAAATGAAGCTAACGGGTCACTAAAGTCTATAGTTTGCTGGTCATTGAAGTAAAGCAATTCTTCAAAGTATTTCCTCATACGTAAGTTTCACTCCAAATGCATAAAATTTGATCCCTGTTAGCTTGCAAGTGTTAGGTTTTATTTAGAAGTAGTAAGGTGCAAAGGTATTTCAAAACTTTTGGGAATAGTAAGGTGCAAATTTATTTCAAAACTATGCTAGAAAAAAGGATAAGCACATGCGTGATTAAACTGCAATTGCGAGATGATATATTTGCAGAGTTGTGTTTGCTCGATGGGCTACGTGCAATGCGGGCAGCAGACGTGTTGTCTGCGATATCGGTATGTGCGACGACGTTCGGTGCATGCGACCCGCTAGACGCTTTGCTGTGTTACGCTTCGTTCCATTCATTTGTCTAGACGCTGTTTGGCACTTTAATGAAAAAAAAACCATGGCATTGATGGGATGAAACAGAAGGAATTGGGAGAGAGGGGGAAGGAGGAGAGGTGGGCGGAAGGCATGCACCATCAAATGCTCAGGAAAATAACTTCAGAGCAATTCAACGTTAACGGGACCATTCTAGTTGCAAATTCATCCAGAAAAGATGCATGTGAACAATGTGGTGCGACAGACCATATGAGAAAGCACAATATCCTCAAATTTTGCTGTTTCCTTGCAAATGATTACATAATGGCTTCTCACCTTGTATATCAAAGTAGCGCATAACAATGCCGGCAAGATCCTTGAAAAGATCCTCATTGCTTAGCTGTGTCGTTTCATATTAGTTGCTGCTTTAATGTTCCAGATGCTTTTGACGGACAATTGACTATGCAAAGCTCTACTTTTAACCACAATTTCACTTATTGGCAACAATTGACTTCATTAGAAAACAAGCAATTTCTTGTATACATTGACATCGCTCTTTGCAGCAATACTTATGCATAGACGAACTCCACGTTGTCACCATGAAATCGAGGTTATAAGTCCTTCCCCCCCCCCTCCTCCCCATAGAAACCATTTTTGACCAGCAGTGATCGTTTAAAAATTAAAGGAGTTGGAGCGGTTGCATCCCACACGATCATAATTTGCGCCCAACAACTAGATCTAGCAAAAGGCTATCAGAATTACAGGTTGATGTCAAATGAGTCTAAGTGAACTGTTGGCTATACAAAGACAATTCAACAGTTATGCCACTGATAGGAGTATGCCTATTTCAGCCATAGTACCCTTCCTCGATTAGACATCCTTCTGGGAAAACCGGGAAGCCTATTATTGGCAGACCTCACGGTCTCGCAGCCTAAGTTTTATCATCTGTGCATATGATATGGAATATTTCTTCATCAGTAAACTGCCAAGCAATCGATAAAACACGCAGTGCCGTTTAGCTGATTTGATGATCATCTACTTGAATAAAGTTTTTGTTCACGTAAACTGGCAGGATGTCTATGTAAACTGACGTTTGCGTCAGTGCTCGTGAGTTAAAGAGGGAAGTATCGCATGGGAGGATGAGAAATTCGCATAAGGTAGGTAATGACTGCATCAAGAATAGTGCAACTGTGGCCGTGAATTGCGACGAATACGTTCACAGGACACCAGAACAGTTGTGTGGGATGCGTAGTGCATCGACAGAGACCGTTAATGAGGCAAAAGCGGATTCTCTTTGAGGACAACATATACACGATCGCCTATCGTCACATCCATACTCTCGCATACCTATGTTATGCTTGGAGGAAGCGCAATGCAGTTCTGGGAGAATGAATCCATCAATCAATGGACCTTCCCTTCTCCGGCAGAATCCTCTCAGAAACTGAGCAAGAATTATCCAGAGTAATTAGAATCAGATCTGTTTTTGGCATGTATCCACGATGGCTGCGAATATGCTGGATGCTTATTTGTGGACTTAGACGCATTGTTTATGGAGCAAAGCTTTGAAGCCCTTCCGGCGGTGGAATAACAAGAAGTAAACATTGCTTTACAACTTCTCAGAGTTGAAAATTTTCAATTAAGATCAACAAAAATAAATAAAGAAATAAGTAAATAATAAGAAATCTCTGCACCTCAAAGAGTGGGAAACGCTAAAAGAGAGCGGGTAAGTGCACGTACCTCTTAGAGTGAGGTGGAATAATGCGTCATCCGGCGTTAGTTTGTTCACAACCGACATAATTCGCTTCCGACACTAAAGCTATCTAACTACAACTGTGTTATTGATCGAATTCATTTGTCTAACGTACGCCACTCATCACGTTACGCCAATTACTACCTCATATTTGATGATTTAATAGCAATGTTAATTTCTTTTATTCGAGATATTAGGTTATAATTCGGGACTACACTTGAATATTTGGTATACAAGGTTACGGTTCTGGATTACATATCTAGGACATAAGGTTACGATCCGAGATTATAGGTGGATATATGGGTTACATTATAATGGTTATTAAAATTCAGGATTATTTTGTTGAAGATCGACAAGCGAATTCTTCAAGCAATGAAAAGATTATTAAGGGTTTCATACAGGAAATGAAAGCTTCACTCAGTGGTACGAAACGAAATAGTGCAATAAGTACGTAATGAAGCGAGAAAATTATTACTGAAAGCTAAATGAAATTGAAAAAAGCCATTGAAGAGGGAAAGATTAGATGCACCTCCATAGAAATACAGCGGGAATTGATGATGAGAATTCGAATAAGTTATGGAGAGGAGCAACTGCTCTTAAAGAAGTGCAAAACGCACGATTCTACCGCTCATCGTTGAGTTTCAACGATCGAAGCATTTCCGGCGCTAGAACAAACTAACTTGAAAACAGGGAATTATTTCAACAGTTTAACAGAACGAATAATTAGAGCAATGGTCAACTCGTCTTCTATTTGCATATCCTGTAAAAGAACCTTGATGCACTCCCCAATCGATAGACATTGTGGCAGTTGAGTGTTCACCAAGAAAAAGAAATTTTTTTTGTGATCCATATCAACGTTTGATATGGACACTTTCCCAAGTTGGGGAGGGCAGGTTTATTTCCCCTTACGGGTAATCCGACTGTTGTCTTTGGTGATCTAATCGAGTCCGACGTTCACGGTAGCTTGCAGTGTTCTACACAGGCTGGAAGTCGTCGAGAATTGTAAGCTATGTTCGTCGTATTGTGCAGCATAGAATTATTGAAATTTATTAAGGGAGTTCCATTAATCACATTCCGACTTATTTGGGTTAATTTATTACTTTATGATATTATATTAGTAAAAATAGAACCGGCTCCAGCCGCGTCACTTCCGGCAAGGTTCACTGATTCACTGCAATGCTTACAAACTAGACTGTACTATGACACCGTAAACGTTGAGACTGATATCGCTGAGAAGCTCTCAGGATTAAAGATGATTCGATTCTTTGCTATAAGATCGTGTGCGGTATTTCGGATGCTTCACGGAACCACTGAAGTGGCCAATCTACCACCCTGCAAGAACCTTCGTTCATTTCGGTCTCCGCATTACCGCTGATCCTACGCTGTTTTTTATGTACACTTTGGAATTAGATACTGAACATCAAATTATTCCCTTGTTGGCAGAGTTTTATTGACTTCCTCTCGATTTTCTCCGTTTTTTTTGTTAACCGCACACTCGTTTGTACCTTCTCCCGTATGGAGACAGTGAAATAATTAAATAAAATAAAATGGGGTGGATAATCATGCAGTTGGTTAACAGTGAGGACGTCATAACTAGAGTACTTCGCCACTTTGTTGCAGGTAACATGCGCCTTATGCCACCTGAGTAAGCATAACGACAGCCATACACCCCCCCCCCCCCGGCAACCTATTCACTAATTAACACCTCGACCCACCAGACAAATGCAAAACGCCTCTATTGACTCACTGTCTCAATAATTTGCGAACGTGGCTGCCGCTTTCGGCTGGAAGAGGCGGCAAATTCAAATTTTGAATTAGGTATTGTGCTCGATCTTGCATGACGTTATGATTTCGTCCCGGATTTGCAGATTATGATGGAAGAATTGTGGATTTTTATGCTGCTGTGTTTAGTTAGTTATAAAGTATGATATGTAGGTCGAGCAGCCTAGGTGGTGATAGAAAATAGGCCTCTCTAGCCGGAAATCACGAGTACCAACTTGATGGTAAAGAACGCTTATACAGATGGTGTGTCATGGAGGTGTGATGCTTCGTTACGAGGTGTTGATAGTCTCTTTGTGACGTATAGCTTAATTGATGGTGATGGAAGGGAAAAAACTGAAAGGATAACGCTTGCACCTATTGCTTGTAAAGGCACCATATTTTGAAAGCGGCGGATACGTTGTTATGAATATGGGGTACCTTTAGGAGTAGACAGGTAAACGCACAAGACATACTCAGACGAGGTCATTGGGGTGCCATAAATTTGTGCTTTCAAGGGGGGGGGGGGAGAAAAAGAGGAAAGGGATGGACGTTTTCTTGAAATTCTTAGCAGGATACTTAAATAGTAGACATTCCTGCATATTGTAGTATTCACTCTTCGAAGTTGCTAGGTCTTTGCTGAAGTTTGTAGTGGCAGTCTCAGAGAACAGATCATTGCGAAGATGTCGTTCTTGAAAGGTCGGATGTTTCACCTGCAAGGATTCCGCTGAGAGTGACGGAGGTTGTTTCGAGGTCACAACTGAGCCTAACTCGAACGTATAAGCCACAGTTACGCTCATTCTTCATGATCAAAAAGTCCGTACCAATTAAACACGACGAGATTTGTGATGAGAATCTCTTTTTTTGCTGATGGAAGGAGGGGGTGTTTCCTCTCAGAGGAGTTCAGGCGATGAGATTTTCGGAGCTGGCAGACGATTCTTCTTGTAGTTGTGGAAGCTTTTAAGATTAAATTACAACAGTCATTATGGAAAGATTCCTGAAGAAGACTGCTGTTTCGGGCTCAAGCAACGCGGCCGCACATCGAACACTCAATGCAAGCACCACGGTAAGCATTTCTTTACGTTTGTTGCACAATGTGCGTATTCAGATCAAGGTGGGGCTAGTCTTTGTGGGGGTACCTGTTGTTTCACTGATGAGTACATGACTAGTCAATTAGTACAGAGTGAACTTATCGGTTGTTTGCTTGCGTGGGTTGTCGTGGGTGGTGCTTAGTGAATAGCAGGATGTCCTATAGCATTGCTACAGTATAGAGTGCACTTGTGAAGGAAATACTTTCAAGTGAGAAATCAACAGCGTCGCTCAGCCGTTGTGGTCACCTGTATTGCGCATCCTTTTGTCAGTACAGGTACATGAGGGAAGAGTCGAAGAGAGATACTTGTGCATCTTATATGCGGGGATAATTTGCGCAAAAGTAATAAGTGGGAGAGGTTTTTGACACAACGCCTAGCAGAATCGGGAACGAATCTTTCTCGAGATGTCGAGAAATATTTAAAGATGCTTAACAGGTCTCGGAAAAAATCGTTTTTCTAATGGGTGCGGAAATCCGGGATTTCCAAGACCGCAGAATTGGTTCTGTCACGGAAACAGTCTGGAAGAAGCGGGATCATTGCTAGTCGTGCAACCAGTTCGAGCTATGAACTGCGCCGATGTTTTTCGTCTTTTTTTAAAAGATCTGTCAAGGTAGAATTGTTGAGCCAAATTTGTGAACTGTTGGCTCAAAGGAGAGAGAGGAAGTCCTTGATGCTAGCTCGAAGGTTCTATTTCCGAGTGAGTGACAAAAAGAAAAATGCTTCCCACATGTTTGCGCTCTTTGCAAGCCTATATGCTTGCGAAATATACCATTGCTTCTATTTTTTTAGAGGCCGGTTAACATGAAATTCTGTATTTTTATGGACGAAAATTTTTGTTACGCAAAGTGGATGGGTAAATATAAGAGTACATTTCAAAAGATGAATGTAAAATCTTCAAGGAGATTTTGCATCCGGTGGTTGGCGTATTGTCGCATCAGGATTGACTATACAAGGTGTGCATCATCTATAGAAGTGAGGAAAGTTTCTTACTGTTTATGGGAGCTTCTGTAGTAATGCTGATCCTCCTGGATAGATAAAACTGCAAAATATAGGAATATGCTTCGGCTTAAGACACATCTCTATGCCGAAATCCGATTCAGTCTGTCAAGGCATGCATTTACCTCGCATCCAAAATTTCTTAATAAAGTAATCAACGTTCATCCAGTGGGACTTTGATTTTTGTACACGGCCTTTCTTCACTTCAACACTGCTGCTACGAAAAGGTGTATAAGCGACGGTAGAAGTAAACCTTATTGCTTGTTTTTTTCTGCAGTGGGCATGGGGAGAGGTCTGGCAGTATGTTGGAAAGGAACACATCGTTGGACCACTTCTTACATATGTGGTTGCGAATTGCGACTACCTCTTCCCTCTCTCCCCCCTTCATCCCAGTTGAGAGATAAGGAGGGAGTATATTCATCGATACAAGAAAAAAGAGAGGAACTGCTGTCGCGAGTGTATGTTTGATGCGAGTTGGAGGTTGCAGGAGGCTGAAGTCGGTCAGAAGCAATTGCCATGTGTGAGTCTTTCGATGAGGAGCACCCGAGCAAACATTGACAACACGAAAAAGTTGTTAGACATCGCAAAGCTCTTCGATGTGAAGGTAAGTTTCAGCCTACGAATTGACGCCGTAACTTCTTTCTGCCATATCATTCGTCTTTGTGATAGCGCCTCATAGTTCTTAATTTAACAGCGGATATTAGTTCGATTCCAGTGGTGGATGGGTCACTCATCCGATACGTTGGTTGGACCTTCCGGTGAGATTTTTTCTTGTGGGGGAGACGAATGAAAAGTTCGAAGCATTTGAGGGGCAGGGCAGTTGTTTTGTTCTATTTATAAAATTACAGGGCAATTCGTCTTAATTATAAGAGAGTTTTATGAAGGTCTGCTAAGCGCAGATGACATAGATATCATAAGAAGCATTTAAGCCGTGGAGGAAAAGAATTGAAAGCGCTAGATATATTCATGTTTTGGATGGCATAAAGTACAGCAAAGATGTAATAGCAAGCAATTGTGACGAAATAAAATAGTGACGTCGGGCAGATTCTGCTCAGTTGATGCGTTGTTTGGTTTCTTGGCTATATGGACCTTCGTGCTGCTCAGTGGCCCGTCGCTTGTTCCCCTAAGAATATGTTAAGGTGTTGAAGGCTCTAAGCAAAAGTATCAGGTATCATCTAGGTAATTGTGGTGCCATACAACCACAGAGTGATAACCAATGACGGTTGATGTAAGCATATACATAGTGGGATACTTGCGCTCATAGCAACTTTGCGCATTATGGCAAATAAGATCGAGATAACTATGATCTAGCCAGAACGGATATTCTTTTTATGTAGTCGAGAACCTTGTTTAAATGACCCATCAGGACGCTTTGTTCCGTCTATCTGTCCATCCAACACCGCCAACTCGTAAACGCAAAGGCGCTGACGATTTGAAGTTTGGTGGATGTAATGTATAGGTTGCTGTCATATCTCACTCGTGTTCTCTAGTTGGAATTTGTAGAATCTATTCTTCTCGTAGTCCTTTCTTTTCTCGATATTTGGACTGCTGTTGGCCTCTCGATTTCAAAAGAGTATTATGCCAATCTTCGTGGCACTCTGTGTGCATGTTCCGTTTATTCGACTTCTCTGTGGACTCGTTTCTGTTTTGTGACGGTGGTGAAATTGCTCGCACATGATTTGAAAATGTGTTGGAAAGAAATCATCCGAACTTGAATCTGTTGCTCACAAATAGTGTGAGGCACGCGTCCGATAGACCACTGAGTCGAAAAATATGAAGACGCTAAATGCCGAAATGCAGACATTCAAAGGTAATATATGCAGTTCGGAAATTATAGCTGTATATTGGTAATAATGTCTATGTTACACACATTCGTTTTTACAATAATGAGAGTGTGCTAACTCATATATAATCGAGCTTCATTTTGGCAACGAGTTTATTTGTTTGATTAAAGAATGATCGGTTTTCTGAACTATTGGCTTCAAATACGATACGCTTAAATGCTTTCCAAACTCGGGATCGTTTTAAGTGTTCACCTGCAATTAGCGGAGACCTGCCACCAGGTGGGAGGAAGCACAGCCGCTTTCCGGTCCTCGTCTTGTCCTTCCAGCACTGCTAACAGATGTTGTAATGGCGAATGACAAACGTTGTGCTTATGGAACGTGTAGCTGGTTGCGGATTGATGTACATGAAATATGTTCGTACTTATAAGAGGAAGAAAAAGGATAAGGAAGGAAACTGTTCCACATGCATGCCCCATCAATGCATTCGAAACGCTCTGAATGTGACTGTAGGGGAGGGCTCTAATCTTGCTAAGAAATGTGCAAATTTCCTTCGCGAAAAGGACGCCGGAAAGGCAATTAATTCTGAGGTTGATGTTGCATTTTGGGAGGATCGTGATGCGGAAGTACGCGATGTGTTTCCTCGTTTTTTACGTGTATGGGGGACAGGAAGGGCCAACCACAAGCTGTTTACTGCGCTCACTGTGCGCTCATTCTCTCTTCTCATTTCTTATCGCTGAATGCTTAGAGGGTGCGCCAACAGATATGCTTTCCTACTGATGGCTTTTCAGGGCGAAGTGCAGCAGATCGAATTCTCCTCTCCATTGCTGTCAGGTGATTATCGCCTCATTGAGGTGAATCCCAAATTAGCCGATCGGATCGAATCCGGCGAAAGGTACATGTTTTCTACTGCTATTTTCATCTCTCAGGTCTTTATTTTCACTCATTATGAGTTTGTCACTTGGGCCTCTAAAAGAATTCCCTACGTTCCAGGTTGCAGTGATAACACTCAACTTTCTTTCTTGACCGATTTTCTAACGGATTGAGTGTTGATGATGAATATGCAAGTGATCACCTTTGTTTACGTTCGTTAAATTTGCAGATTGGTATTTCGAGGTGAGTTGGATGATAATCCCGTCTTGTGCACACAACAGGAAACTTACCAGGTAAAGGAGGCCGAGACATCGAACACGCTTCTTGTGCTGCCAGCTGTGCACTTTGCCAATGAGGTTGGCAATGGCGATCACTTTTTGACTGCTCGCAAGGTATGTTCTGTGGTTTTCTTTGTATGGCCGGCTAGGGTGGTTGGCCTGTGCAGCGGCGTCCTGTAAAATAAGACGACTGGTCATGTCGGTAAAAGCGCTACATTCTCTATCGGAGAGTTAAATTTATCTGGCGGGTACTACTCCGTTTATGACTAAGGATGTGGTTGTTTGTTGACGCAACCTGATGGATATATTTGATCCTAATATGAGGTGGGCATTTGCCGGAATAGGCACATCGATGTTGTTATAGTGCTGGCAGTCTACTTAATTAGAAACTCGATCGTTTTTAATTAAAGCATTGACTTAGGTGGTTGCTATGCACTCTCAATATGTGGAATTGCGCAAATTGGATGTTATATCGTTGAATCGACTGAAAGAATTATTGAGAGAAAACGAGATCGACTGGGATGAAACCGAGAATCCGGAACAGGAAGGAAAATCGTGAGGTTTTTTTTATTGAACCAATACGGCCAGAATGGTGGGAAGTTAGTGAAGTAGTTTTCGATAATTTTTTTTCTTTGGTTTTTCCGGTTATTGCTGTTTTGTGATTTGTGTTTATTTTGTGCGGGCTAGGTAACGTGCAGATTTTGGTTGCTGTTAGGTAAAAGATCGGATTGCCCGCTTGTCAACGATCATTCTGGAACACAGCACATAAACACGTTGAATTATTGATGTCTTTTACCGTTGAGCTTGCGCCATTCTGCATAATCATTTGTTTGTGGTGAATAGTTTCGTCGTAGATTCGTTTTTTTGGATCAGATGTTATTGAAGGTATACGCTGGATGATCTACTCGATGTGGTGCAGATGAGCGAAGAGCAATTGATGAACGCATTGCATTATTTGCCGGTCATTCACCAACATGGTGGGTACGTTTCATATATTTGAGTGAATTGATATAGCAGCCTGTGATTGCTTCATAGTATGTTTGCATAGAAGTACGTAATGAGATGGCTTCATGATCATCAAGTAAAGGTGGATTCCTTACGAATAGAGTGGATATAAAATCTGGCAGGTAGGCACTTGTCGAGAGAGCTGCTCAGAACACCTGTGCCAAAGATGCAGATTGCAGCCAGGGGTGCGGTGAACTTACTTTATCGGTTGGAGTCTCTAAAGAGTTTATTATAATATTCGTTGGTTAGCAGTCACTTAGGGCACATCAATCAACTTTTTCGAACGTATGGGGGGGGGGGGGTTAATGACGTGTTCAATGTAATCGGATAATCGATATGGCTTGTTTTGTTGTAATTGACTCTCTGAATGATGTCTGATCTTCTTTTTGTTTGAGGTAATCCGTCGAAGATTATTGATGTGCGCTTATGGCGGATGACGTTATTGCGATATTGCACTTCCGATTTCATTTTTCATGTTTATTCTTTTCAAGTGCTTAATTTTTATTCTGTTTGCAGTTGCAGATTGTTTATTGTAGATTACAAAGTTATTTGGCGTTGAATAGTTTGCAACGAACACAACTGATGTGACAGTTGAGTATTGTTAGAGCTGTGACGCTCGTCTCTCTTGACAGAGTGGTGAGAGTAGAAAGAAGCACTCATAAATAGAACGGTTCCGAGGGGGAATGGAAGAGTTTTGAGAGAGAGTGTAAGGATTTTGAGAGGGAATAGAAGGGTTCCGAGAGGACGCCAGTGTGGAGGTTATTAGCCTGTTTACACGAACCTTGTGAATGCTGCTTTTATATCTTGATTTATTTCGAGGTTATTTACGAATGCTGTCATCGAGCTATCGAGACCGGTTGTTGATGGAGTTGACTGATTGTTGCGATGATGAAGATGAACCTCTAATAGAGGTGAACTCGATTTGCATTGAGGCGTTCAGTGAAGCGGTTGCGAGGCGAAATCCAACGAGAAACGTTCCGAGCGAGGCAATACGTTGGCTCATCGATACCCATTGCAACCGTATCATTGGTACTCTTTATCCACCCTGTTATGTAGTTTATAAAGTGAATTCACGTGCAACTGCTTCCTTGCTGCAAGCACGCATCTCGAGAGAACACAACTGAAATCCGCCTTCGCAGCATTTATTGATGAGTTTTCCAACTTGTCGCTCGTTAGCCTCATGTGGGGTCGTGATTTTAGATGATGATCACAAGGAAAGGTTTGCACTCGATGAGCGTGCCGTATGTCGGTCAAAAGCTTCACAGTTATTACGAGCGGCAGTTCGTTTCGAATATTCAGCTTTTGAAAAGCTTTTGCGAGAGATGTTGCCCGAAGGTATTGAGATGAAGGTTCGCTTCTGATGTTTTTGATCTTCAGCAGTATGTATTTTGATATTGTTTGTTGTAGAGGGACGATAATCGATATTTAGTTCTTTTTAATAAAAAGCAATGAATCTAATGGAATGAGATGGAATGGAAAATAATGAAAAACAGATGACTGAAAAATTTTAAAGAAATAAGCGATGAAATTTAATGAAACGACTTTCTTTGTTAGCAGCCAAAAGGAGTGATTCACTAACAAGTGGTTTCAGTTAACGGCAAATATACAAAGCATTCATAAGGGAATGCGGAGGAACATTCAAAACAAAAAATATTCTTTACAGCATTTAAAAGAGAGTCACGCTTGGAAATTGCACTACGAACAGAGCTGCTTGCATTAAACTATAAACCACCGCTGTAAAGTGTGCTAGGTGTGTGCCTATCCTTCAATTCTGTGCACTTCCTAGATTTGAGGAATTGAATTAGATGGGCTGATCTGCTTGTATGCAATATTTCCAGTTCATTGACTAGAAAACATGATACGTTTACGAGACGTCTGATGTGGTGGAGCTCCCCAAGTAAGCATGGAGGACTTTGTGGCACTCATCTCTGAAAATTTTTATAGTCAGAAAGGAATTTTGGAAAATAATTGCTGTAGTTCATTATGCTGTTATTGTGCTTATAGCTGATTGAGCAAAATAATTGGTGGATAATGAGGTGATTGATTTTTTGAGCATTTATGGAAGTGTTCGATCGATACCGATGAGGTAGCATAAAGCATGTGTCGTGCCAGCTTGGTGCGTTTTACATTTTTCTGAGGGGATATGCATGCTTGGGGGACACAGCGGCGTTTATTGCTTCATTGAATTATTGAATTATAGGTGCAGGTTTCGTGGCGAGTGGATTTCGTTTCAGGATGAGTATTTGAATGGATTGGCACTGGTGGATGATTCACTGACGAAGGGCAAGACTATTCGCTACATGAACATAGAGGATATGCCCGACGATGAGTATAAAAGGTGCCTCTTTTGTTCATTTGCCCTATACGAGCAGATTACTCGGTCATTGCCAACTATAAAGAACAGTGATCTGTAAAGCTTTTGCAGACTCCCGGAAAGAATGTTTCAAAAATCGTATGCCACTGGAGTATTGAATAAGGTAAGCTAGGAGGGGATTGTGAGTTCAGAAAATGCCGTTTGAATTTACCTAGAGAGAAATTTTCCAGCTGTAATATATTTTTGGTTGTGTTCAGAAATGATTGTACACTTCATCGTATCAATTAGAATAGTGCTTCGGAGTTGTGAATTTCAGAATATTCTTGAAGGGATTTGAAGAACGAAATTTTATTGGCGGATTTATTCTTTTAACCACATTTTTTCAGCAAGTTGCAGCACTCCATATATATATATATATATATATATATATATATATATATATATATATATATATATATATATATATATATAAAACAACATTGTATTTTTTGAATTTTATGATAGCCTTTACATATATTGGGAAAATTATCTTTTCTATCAGGGGTTTTGCGGGTGGTTTCTTTTGAGGTGTTACGGTAATTGCGATGCAGCTAACCATGATGGAAATATGCTGTGGCTCAGTTTTCGATCTACTAGAGACGGCTGTCACGATGAAGAAAGGAAATAGTTAGTTACTTAGTGTTCCTCGGGAGAACAGTCGTTTTCTGTTCTCCCGAGGACATGATCGAGCTTATTTTTATTGCGGCGGTTATTCCTCTAGAATTAGATCTAAGCTTCATTGCAGGCTACAGTTACTTTTTTCGATCCGCTCTAAATGGAAGGTGGCAGACATACAGCACTTCCTCACAGACCTCTGTCCGACGAGTCGTGCTATCAGTGAGATGTTGGCGAAGTACTGCAGACATTCTACTGGTGATGGTGAACGTTACGTTGTAGGACTCAAGTGATCTAAACCTCGAGCTCAGGCTGTTTGCTGGTCGCAACCATCGGCTACAATTGCAGGTAGTACTCAGTGGTCACTATTAAACGATCTCACTTAGTTTTAAATTTTTTGATGATTGTTGATGCCACTATTTCAGGAATTTATTTCCAGGTTTCTTGTTTGGCTATTTCACTGGATATCGTCGATTTCCATTGTTCTGTTTACTGGTTGTGTCTGTTCTTTGTATCGGAAGAACTCAGCTCTAACTTATGTGTGTTGACTCGAATTGAATAAAATTTGGTATCAACTGTTGTTCTCGCAAACATCGAAATCTTTTTGCGCTAATTATGTGCTTATTTATGTTAATCACATATCAATATTAAACAGGTTTCCTTTCAAATGCATTCTCTTCCGATGCGATCCGAAACGCGCTCATCGTGGATGTTTTTTTTTTATTTGGTGAATCTGTGAACGGATTTTGTTCAACGGACCTTACAATAACGTCGGAGATCAGCGTATCGCTGAAGAAAGCAGCGGAATTCGTGTTTCGGTGGTGAGGTATTCTGAGCAATGGAAAGTTTTACTTGTGGACATAGCAGGTTTGAAAAAGCGCAATCCTAGAAACGTTTCTATAGTTTCCATAACATCCGGTTAAGTTCGCATCATTGAAAGGTATAGAAGAACGAAATAAAGCATTCATTTTAGTGTGTTCGAAAGTGTGGCGAAGGATTTGAGCTCCATACCGCCACCTTGGGTTCCCATCTTGTTCCACAGTCATTATTCACTTCACTCCTGGTATTCCTGGTTGTCATATGCACCTTAGTCTTTAAAAGGTAATCAACAGCTCTAAATAATGCAACGTTCCGAGGTTTCTAATATTTGAAACATGCGTAGATATCCTGTTCGTTATGACGCGTGGATATCGGAAAACATTCGTAAGATGCACCTACATTATTGGTAGCAGTGGTCATATGTTTGCGTGTCATACACGTGCGTGTCCGTTTGTTGAACAGTTTCATCTGAGAAACCACTGCGGCTAAAGTTACGAAGCTTAATTCGTGTAACCTGGATCCTGCAGTTGACATCTTTCCAGCAGATTCCATCGATTACTACGAAAGTTGGGGCGTTCAAGTGTTTTGCATTTTATGACTGAAGGGGATGCAATAGATGAAGAAATGTGCTGGAGCAGAAGGTAAGGGCGGAGATCCGGCGACCTCCCCAAAGCCTCCATAGTCAAAATATAATCAAGCTACGGAAATATCTATAGTTCATATTTTTCTCGTACGGTTTTATTTTAACGGACCGTGAATAAAAATTTTTATTTTTTTTTTAACGGAACCAACTGTGAAAGCTATCGTCAAAACTGCTGTCGTGACAGCTGTTCTGGCGCTTTGTGCGATTTGGTGTCCCCCTCGACCTCAGCTTGTCCCACGGTCGAGAATGCCAGATTCCCCTCTCCCGGCTCCTTCTCCCTCCCTGCACAAATAAACCCTCACCACTTACAAATTTCCTATCACTCTGCAGACTTGGCAAGCAACTGTCGCATCTTATATTGTTCGGCGAAGATGCACATCGGCAGGTTAATTGCCCCTTTTGTTACCTGATTCGGTC
Source organism: Ascaris suum (assembly GCA_013433145.1). NCBI lineage: Eukaryota > Metazoa > Nematoda > Chromadorea > Rhabditida > Ascarididae > Ascaris > Ascaris suum. The sequence continues at coordinate 1,633,211 of CM024186.1, read as the reverse complement.
GGCAATTCCTGATGCTACTTTGCTGCACTGTTAAACAGTCGTCTTCACCTACTTATACCGACGGCGCTTCCGACTGATGTCTTCACCGCTGTCGCTTTTATCGGCGGTGTGTACGCCGCTTATGGGAGACCGGAGAATGCTCGCTGAAATTAAGCTCAAAGTCTGCAAGTTTGGTCGTATATTTTCCTCTGCGTTCCACGTTTTGGCCGACGAACTTGCCGTAATCTAGTCTCACAACGACTCTCCGAGTACCGTAGGATGTTCTTGCCCAGCCCAAAACCATCGTTTTAGTGATTGTATTTCGTGCAATTGTCTTAGGAAGTGGAACGTACTCCTGTGTGTTTATGGGAGAGTGGGGTGTATTGTTGCGGGTGAGGAGAAGATGTGATGCTTTGTCTGGAAAGAGAGGTGAGAGGTCGGTTGGTGAGGGTTGCTTTCAATCGGTCAGTCTTGTGGAAGTGGTCACTAATGCGCAATTGCTTATTGATAGCTAAGATATTTAGGTATTATTGTTGTTTGATAAATATATTCTCATAATTACTAAAATGTTCGGAAGTCATGTATTTTTGTGTGTTCCGCTATTCGGTTCTGTCAGATAATTGTCCTTCTGTGCTCTGTTCATACCTTTACCTGTCACAAAGTAATTCCCACCGTTCTTTCATAATTAATGCTCATCCTTTGGAGTCATTAGTTCATCATTAAGGTGTTTAATGATAGGTGGAGACTTCAGATCGTCCTTGAAGGACCGGGAGTTCCGATATAAGGATTCCCAACGCGTATTTTAGGCAGCACAACGCACTCATCCCTCAGGATTAGATTGATGCCAGACTTCATAGCAATACGTTGTTTTGAGGCTTAGGTATTTAAATCGTGGTTACTGCGGCTAAGGGGAGACGGAAATGTTTTGGACTACTTCATGACTTCGCCAGATGCGTTTTACAGTATGAGAAATCGGAATAACCCCGAGTGACATGCATCTTTGTTCATGCCGGAAGAGACGGTTAGATTTCCTTTTCTTGAGAGTAAAACTTTCTGTTGGGGACAAAAGGTACCACAACGAAAAATTTGACGACCTTCTGGTAGTTTGGAAGACTAGGCACTTCTTACTCTTGAGCAGACATATACGCCCAACTACTAGGGTCAAAATTCTCGATTTTTCATCGCTATCATTATTGAAGTCTCCAAGACTCCAAACTTGGAGGAAGTTCATGACTATCATATACAGCATTAAAAGATAAGCAATAAATCCTGCAAAAAGTGATAGAAATGAATATTTTGCAAGGGGAATATAGCATCCAATTATGAAAAAACACTTCACTGAGTGCAGTATTATATCATTGAGGATTGTGGTCGCGAACCTTATTTGCCACTTGTCGGTTCTTGTTGATGATGCTTTAAGAAGGAAGTTCAGGGGAAAGGGGATAGTCACGGAAAAAACTGAAATTAGCGATGGATAGAATGAATACTAGAGGTGTAAATTTTTATCATCTCTGTAATTTTCATGGAATATTCATCCTTGCAGGTTGGAGCCGCAACTTCAGTACCTGAAGTTGCGGCTCAAGTTTTGAGCATGAACTACCTGAGGTGCTCTTATTGAAAAGTGAAAATTTGTGATCATTTTTGGCACATTGTGAGTTATTATCTTTGTTGGTGTTGTAGACCATCGTCAGACTTCATCATCCAATTTTCTTAACATCGAAGACAGGTGTTAGAGCTTTTTTTTGATACGGATATTGGAGCCGTTAAAGCCTGCATAAAGTCATGAACGTTGCTGAAATTACTTTTGTTGGATGAAGTCGATTCTGTTTATGTGTTCCGACGTGGAATATCTCTGGGCGGTGAACGTCCATCAACCATATCGAATATCTTGTTCGCAGCTGCAGCGTCAGCCTCGACGCTATCACCATCGGTTTAGGTACCACCATCTTCAACGTCGGATAGCACGAACGAACACTTGGACGAATGCTGTCCTTAGCTACTGTTATAGCAGAGCTAGCAAGAAGGGAATGTTGGTTAATGTTTTTGCTGAGCAACTTGTTCCAGAAGTCGAATGTCTTTCTGAAATGACCTTTTCATGACGGGTATGTCCTTCTGCAAAGAGATAAGGTGCTACAGGCTTTACCAGTTTAGCGTGATCTTGTCTACCAGACAGTTTCGACGTCCTAGAACCATCACCTTATGCTTGAGAAAATTGACGACGATTCGAGAAAAGCGTTGAACACTCGAATTTGAATAATTAGACCGTGCTTGTTTTCAAGCATTTAAGTGCTGTATGTGTATTTTTCAGAAATGAGGGAACTTTGCACCAGGATACGTCCCCCACATTGTCGTTTAGTTTTTTCAGTACTAATAAAAGAAAAATCATACCAGTGGCTGCCGAACATGTGTATAATGTGATGCTTGTCGCCCACAAAACTGCCTCAGATTTCGATTCTGATCATAGAACTTTTGAGACTGAAGGATGAACTAAAACGAGGGAAAGGTGGATCGAGAGGAGTCGCGTTCAACATTTTCGACATTTCAGGATCCGTGTTCTTTTCATCTTCTAATTTCCCATTATCGAAATCAGCCGACAATTTGGATGTATAAAGCGAATGATCGCTGATTTTTGAAGGTTAAAAGCTATGAGCAAACCGAATTTCCAGTCGAATGCAGTCGTTCCGTTATAGATGAATAAAAATGGTGCTTTAGCAAGGTTGTCTTCAGGTCTTTAAAACGTTCTGATAACGAAACGATCCTTGCTCCGCCAGGATGGGCAGGGAAGACAAAGCAGCATGGAAGGCGAATTACTTTGTCAAGATAACGGAACTCCTCGACGAGTATCCCAGGTGTTTCCTCGTTGGAGTCGATAATGTAGGTTCGAAACAAATGCAGGAGATCCGCCAAGCAATGAGAGGTTTCTTTTCATTTTTTTTTCAAGGAGTTCGAATATTCATCTTTCAAGGGGTTCAAAGAATATCAAACACTTTTCAGTGTTAGGTGGTGAATATCTTCTACCTTCTTATATGCAGTTAGGTTATATGAGAAAAAAAAGAAAAGAAACAGGAGAAAAAGTATGGCCAAGAGTGGCGCATATGGTTATAGACCCGAACTCGACCACATAATGGATAATTTTCGAGTCAGAGGTGTGACCGAAAGCCGCAAAAAGAAAAAATCCTGGCCTTGCGTTGAAGTGCCAGCTTTGGAACCGGAAGTAAGGCTGGCGTAGAGTGTGTTGAATTATTCTACGTTTAAAGTGGGGCATATCATGGAAGATAGCACCACTTCAGCCGTACTGTTGTATGCGTTGACCTTCGATGACACGCGTTCTTTCACGGCGGATCTTATCAGTAGATTTTGTAATGATGCGTCGTCAAGGGCTGTGAACTTATCTCTCAGCTTGAGACTGTTCGTTTGCATTAGTGCAACAAGTTACTGTAAATGAGGGCTCGTACTAGAAGGTCCCTTGAATATGCGCTCATCGTTGCCTCTGTCGTCTCCTCATCTTCCTGTGAACGCATACATACGCAAAGGAAACGCAATGGGCGCGACGGAACACGTGTTAAATGGGTGCCCCAAACGTCTGAATGTCGCTTTATTTCTATCCATACGGTGTGTCTGATAATTCGCGCTTCTTCGCAGCCGTTCCTAGAGCACAATAGCGTGCCGGTCAGTTGGAGTTTTTTGGAGCGTGTGACAAGTGGGAGATATTCAAGGTTTGCCATTTTACTACGAATAAGAGGTAGTTCCTTTGTCCGGAAGCTAGCCCGGAAAATAGTTTCCTTTGCCGGATACTCATCAGGAAAATAAATCATCCAGAAATTGACGGAAATTAGATTATATTCATGTGATGGTTTTCTATGATGGCCATTGTAGTGCGAACAAGAACGGTTGCGTATTGCATTTTGCACAATTTGATGCAATTTCATTTAGCAATGTTTTCTAAGTTATCGACGGTACTGAATTTAAAAAAAAACCATAGGCGCGCTTTCCAGTTTTTCTCAGCAATTAAAGAGTACCAAATGCGGTGCTAAAAGGCGATTGCTGACCATCACTGAATCAACATAAATTCTGAATCGAAAGATTTTGTTGTTAAGGTCATGCGGAGATTTTGATGGGAAAGAACACGATGATCCGTAAAGCAATTCGTGGGCATTTGCATACGAATCCGGATCTGGAGAAGTTGCTTCCTTATGTGGTTGGTAATGTCGGCTTTGTATTCACTAAGGAAGATCTCAGTGATATTCGAGCCAAATTACTTGAGAACAGGAAAGTGAGTTTGTACATTTTCTACTTTGCAGTTGTTTTATCAAGTAATTGCTAAGGTGCATTAAAGGCGTTGCGTCCTGGTCTCAATAAAAGTTAATGGAAGATAACTCAGTAAACGTTTTATCACCTCTGTGCAACGGAATTGATATTTGAAATATTCATTTACAATTTAAAAAGTGACCATAAGTTTGTCTATTACGTAAAAGCTCAAGGTTCGAAAGGTCAATGTGCTTGAATGAAAGGCACCGTATAACGTCGGACAAGGTCTCTATCCTTCTAAAGATGCCTCATTTTTGCCAAAGGCCATTGCACATTCTTCCCCTCCCCTCTCCCTCTCTTCCCTCTCCATTGTCTCAGTGGAATCCTTCTTAGCATGGCCTCATTGAATCTCGTTAATTGAAGAAATACGTCGGTGCGCTTCAAGAAGCAATTACTTTTACAAGCATAGCATGCCCTGTCAACTGCGCTTCAGTATGATTCCGATTTTGAACTGCATAATTTAGTGGGTCCGTTTTTTGCTGCAGTCCAAATTCAAAATGTGGGTCGCAACCATGACTTCACGCGGGTCCTCTCATGCTAATGCCTTGCTAGAACTCGAAGTAAGTGCTCGACGTTGTCATAGTTTTCAATGAATGATTAAATCGTGAACCGTTTAGGGTGCCCCAGCAAAAGCAGGAGCAATAGCGCCGTGTGACGTGAAGCTACCGCCACAGAATACTGGTATGGGTCCCGAGAAGACGTCGTTCTTTCAAGCTCTACAGATACCGACGAAAATTTCACGAGGCACTATCGAGATTCTCAACGAGGTGCATCTCATAAAGGTCGGCGAGAAAGTGGGCGCTTCTGAATCGGCGCTTCTCAACATGCTCAATATACAACCCTTCTCCTACGGCCTTGTTGTGCAACAGGTAACTGCTTTTCATATTTTCTAGCGTAAGTCTGCATTTAATCTAGCTCTGCTAATAAAAATGCGCCGTTGAAAAGCGTATTCTTATTAATGTAAGCAGCTCTGCTGGCGTTTGTGCTCATTTTTTAAAATATTGATCACAGGTATGGTTACAGCGTTGGAAGGTGAATGAGATGTGCTCTGTAAAGGTCCCTGAGGCCGAAAAATTGTTCAGCACGATAATTTTAATATCCTCATAGTTTCAGCAGCACAAGTGGCTCATTCGCAGATCTTAAGCTAGCAGTTACTGCTGAGCAGAAATCTCGTAAGTGAAATGTTTTATCACTTCAGTGTGTAAGTGATATGATTTATCAGTTCAGTGTCGCCTCTCCGTGAGCCCATTTAGTGAGTCAGTTCTGTTCGATTTGCAGGTCTACGATAATGGGACAGTCTTCACTCCAGAAGTGTTGGATATGACGACCGACGAGATTAGAAACAGATTCATGAACGGAGTGATGAACGTTGCGGCTGTCTCACTGGCAATCGGACATCCAACCCTTGTCTCCGTGCCGCATTCCCTTGCGAACGGACTCAAGAACCTGCTTGCCGTCGCCATTGAGGCTGATGTTGACCTTAAGGAAGCCGAAAAGGTCTGCTTTCAGATATTTTTGTATTTTGTTGTTACCAACAAGGAGGGAATAGGGCGATCATTCCTCTGTTATTCTTCATTTTATAACTAACCTTTTTAATGCGGTTCTCAGTGTCAGTGCAAATTTCACGCCTTGATAGCGATCAGGACAAGTTTTGGCCATAAATTTTGCCAGTTTGGCTGGTTTCTGGATTGCGGCTTGCATAAACGTAAGCAACGTCTTCAGATCAAGGAATATTTGGCCGATCCATCGAAGTTTGCGGCTGCAGTCCCGGCCGCAGCTCCAGCCGCAGCAGCAGCCCCAGCAGCCAGTGAAGCTGCTGCACCGAAGAAAGAAGAGCCAAAGGAAGAGTCGGAAGATGAAGACATGGGTTTTGGTTTATTCGACTGATTCCAGTGGCACGTTGTTGTATTGTTATGGCGTATCGATGTTCGGTTGCATCAGCTTCTGTGCATCGTTGTTGTTTTTTGCGTCATACCTCGCACTGTTTCACTCAGTAAAGTTGTTAATGAATACAGGTGTGGATTTCATTATTAAGCAAAGCGTATCGTCAACGCTCTTCGCTACCGCTGATAGGAAATTGATTTGTTTATGTTTCGTCGAAGATGTGCAGCAAGCAAGGCATTTATGCGTATATAAAGATGCGCATAAAGGTTTTGGTTGTTTCTCATATCTGAAGTGATCTAGTTGTGGTCTTTAATTAAAGGAATATGGACGATATTTGTGTTATTTCTAGTTGTGGCTTGAGGATTTTTTTCTGTGACTTTCCCATGAATTAAACTTGAATTCAGGGCTTCAAGGCAACTATTTGAAATTTGATGGATGCATTTTTGGCCACTTGTATTGCAGAGATAAACTCTCAGAGGATGAAACGTCATTGACGTATTGAGTCTTAAGACTAGTGCGCTCTCGTTGTCTCGTAGTCAACGATAGGCACCGATGCACTGAATCCATTGGTTTGTTGTTGAGTGCCAAAATGGCAATTCGACTAGTTTGAGCACTGTCGCTTTAATGCGTGTTCCATGTACGAGAGCATAAAAGCCCCATAGAAAGCTGTTGGTTCCGTGTGCACGTGTCGGTATGAGGGTGCCAAAATATTGTGCTTATATAGGCAGCGCTAAGAAGCTCCCATGGTGAGGTAGTTGTCGAAAACTTGTGTAGATGGCCTAATCCACGTTCCTTCTTATCCAGGCCTCATAGCTACAGTTTTTTCGAGAGTGTTGGTTACAAGTGTTTTGTGCGGTAATCCTATCAGTTCACCATGAAAGAGTTGCCGTTGGTTTGAACAATTGCAGGATTCGATCTTCGTGGGTAAAGAGGTCGCTACGGAATGCTAATCTTCAAGGATGCTTTCACAGGTTCTTGTTTAATCATTTTTTGGATTTTTTGCTTGCGATCAGTGCTCCAATCAGAACTGTTATGTTCGCCACTAAATTTCATCAGTTGTGGTCTTTGCTTTGATTGCAGACATCAGAAAACTTTCAGAAATACTGAAAGTTCGGTTCGTCGGCTTTCCAGAGAGGTTTACAATTTCTTTCATGGAAGGGTGCTGAGACTACAAAAAGTTCTTAGAGTCGAGAACTCTCAGAGCATTCGGCGACATTGTCTCCTAGGCGGTGAATGGATTCTACACGAGTAATGTAACGCCGGGTGACGGGTACATGCACTTAGATTGGGTTTTCCCGTTTCTGCTTCAAATATGCTATTTCTCAAAGTTTCTTTAAATTAAAAAAATTTTTTTGAATCGTTAATTTTCAGAGATTAATGTCAGTATCTTCTGATATGAGTAACTCAAGCCACACTCCTTAAGTTTGTTGCGTTATTGCTGTATACACCGATACCAGACAACCGCATAGCGTTCTGCAACCAGTTGTCGAGGTTGCGTTCGTGCACAGCATTCAAATACGCATCGAACGAGTCATCGTGTGGTATAGCGATGAGATGTGCATCTTGCTTGGTACTCTTCTGCTGTGCTGGAAGCATGAAGTTTACCTTCCAGATGCTCATTCACACACCACAGATTCCTTTTAGATCCTTCAAACGGTGCCTTTGTATTTAAGAATAATTGTAAGAGAGTGCATATGCGGGCAGATGGATGAATGTTCAGATGACGAGTTGTGCTCGGACTCGTTTCCGATGAAGTTGGTTGATGGCCTCATTTGGGAATTCAAGGGAAAACAAGTGGTGAGGAAGGAAGGCGACATAGTGCTCGCTGGAGCGAATCCATCGGCCGAAGGAGAGGATGTGGATGAAGGTACCGAAGAGCATATTGAACGAGGCATCGATTTCGTACTTAACCATCGACTGCAAGTGAGACTTTTACGTTTAATGAGAAAATGTTCTCAATTATCGATAGGTCTTTCAAGTGGGGTGGTTGCTGGTCCACCTTCGGGGTATTTGATGAGAAGGTTGACTTGGGAGCGTTATTAGGAAGTATCGGGGAAGGGTTGTTCTGAGGGAAGGATACTAGTCAAGGGAGGGGGAGAGGATTTTCCATGCTGGGGACTGTTAAAATGAAGTTGTTTTGACCGGCTGGTCTTGTATGTGAATTGCTGTGAATTGAACGTTGCAGGAGATGAGCTGCTACGAGAATGTGGCTACGTTCAAGAGTTACATAAAGTCGTTTATGAAGAAAGTTGTTGATCTGATGGCTAAGAACGGCAAATCTGAGGAGGAGATCAACGAGTTCAAGAAGAAGATACAGGCGTGGGTTGTTTCTTTGCTCAGCAAGGACCGCTTCAAGCAGCTACAGTTCTTTATCGGTTCGCCTTTGCTTTTTTGCTTGGCAATTTTAAGTTTCGGTGCTGCTAAGTTGGGTTTCGGGTTCCGGCTGCCGGGGAAGTAGGGTTTCGGTTGTGCAGCTTCACATACCCTTCAACCCCTTTACCCGCAAAGGGTTTCAAAGTGCAGCAGCCAGGCAGTGGTTATTGCTGCTACTACCGGGCTGATTGAACTTAGTTATGTTCTGCGCGGTATTGAAGTTATAAGAGATAGTGCTTGACGAGATCACCGACAGTTCTTGGCTCGCACTCACAGTATTAACGAAATGAGGCAGTATTTATTTACTGTTGTCATAAGAATCTTCGTGCGAAGCGCCATTGCTGTATAGGAAGAGGTGGTTCATTGTATGCTTAGTCCTTGTGGACTTTGGATGCCGGGCAGTTTGCAGATGTGCTTTGCAGGTGAGAAGATGGCAGAGGGTCATGGTGACGGGCAGGTAGCGATCGTGGAATATCGAGATGAGCCCGAAGGAGAAGTGCCCTACCTTATGCTCGTCAAGGAGGCACTGGTCGAGGAAAAGCAGTGATTTTTTTTTTTTTGTTGCGCTATATGATGTGTATTTAAACAGCTGCACGTTTAGTTAATGCTCACCATTGGAATGGTTGTTATGATGGGTTTGTGGAGGCGTTTTTCGATAACGCGTTGTGGTTGCTTCTGTGGCGTATTCCATCTTTTTAAGTTGTTGTCCCGCCTTGTTGGTTTTTATGTGATCTGAAGGAAATAAAATGTTCTCTACTCGAATTATGTTCACAATTTGTGCCGGACGCAGTCACGATAGACGTCTTCTGCTATCGTATTTATTATTTTTTTGAAAGAAGGCTTGTATTTGATAGATTCATCGTTTTGTGGTGGATTTGGAAGTGGGAGTATCGAAATATAAAAACGAGTACCTCACCAAGTCAACTAGTAGGGCAGCGTTCATATGGTCCGATCCTGAACCCTAAATCGCCGTCCTCACTACGCCTTCTGAAGATTATTTGGTCTACCGAAGTATTGGGAGAGTAGTTACCTAGACATTTCTCTCCCCCACTTCGCCCACTCTTCGTTCTTGAGAAAGGCGTTTTGGGAGGTTGCGGTGTGTTCAGAATTGAAGGTATCACGGTTTTGCGAGCGGTACCATGGTTGCAATAGTATTACTATGACGCTTCGAGGCTATCTGAGAGCGTCAATACGTGGGTTTTATCAAATTTGACCTAGATTTCACCGACGGGCTAACCTTTTTTTGCCTTCCTTAACGATGTGCACCAGGTAAAAGCTTATTTGAAATTTGTTAATGACTCAACGGCTCTAGAAATGGCCGATATCGAGCATACGGATAGCGAAGAGACAGCCTTCCACCGATTATGTGTTTGCGATCGTCATTAGCCTGCCGGTTATGAACTCAACCATTGGTATACGTTGCCACCACATTATGGTTCACGCAGTGCGGCAGTAATTTGTTGTTGAGCACGTTGTTGTGGAGGTTTCATTTTTCCATTTGGACAGGCGAAGCCTGTTTGGCTCTTTCTGTGGAAAACCCGGCAGTCAGATATGTTTGTTTAGCTTTTCAAGGATTATATGTTTGCAATCGTCCATAGTTGAATGTGTTGCAGTGTCATGTTCTAATCGAGACAAGATTGTTCATTTTCGTTGAAATTCCATAATTTCTGGCTTCAGAAACCGACAAAGTTGCGCTTAGAGGTCGATCATGATATTCAGAAGGCATCAATTGCGATCATTCGACAACAGTTTTTAATGGATTCATCACGCGATGTCATTGGTGAATTTCAGTCGTCGTGACTTGAACAGATTTCTTGGTATTGGAAACTGGCCGTCGGCGCGATCACGGGAAATAGTGTCTCTACGTTTCTATAATTTTGCGCCAAAGCGTATCGACATCCTCTGGTTGAACTTTCAGGTACGTATGAGTTGATGCTATTTTTGGCATAATTTAATTTAGCTTTTTCTTTCGATATTCAATGCCGAGAGGATTTATTTGGAAGAGTACACATTTTCAAAGAATTTATTTCGAAATTGAAGAACGGTTATTGAAATGATGGTGTTTCAGTGGTTTGCTTTTCCGTTGTTATGTTCATTAATATGTTGTTTGCTTTTTGTGCATTTATTTGAAGAAGGGGAACATTAAAAAATTCGTAACGAATATTGTTGAGAGAAATAGTGGTGATAAAGGCGATAATCATTGAATCATACTCAGTAATAACGAATGTTTGTGTCTTTCCTAATGAACCTATCAACCTATATTGGACTTCCGAAGTTGAACTCGCTGACTACATGCAGACTCTTCATCCTCTGTCTAATTATAGGGGGAGAGGAGGGGCTAGGGGGAGAAGGCCGGAATTGAGCTAATATATGATGTGAATAAATATGCTGGAGTCGGAGTTTACCGGTTGCTGTTTACCGGCGAAAAATGCATAGATAAGCGAGCGGAGTTTCAAAGCCTCTCTAAAATGTACAGTGCTTTCCCATTTTTCGTTTTATTTTGCTTTATCTTGGGATGAATTTGCTTCCTTTATTTCCTTAACAGCTACACTTTGACGGTCGGAATACCAAGGCAGATCAGTAGACCCCGAAAGCCACCCAAACGACAATCACATGACAGTGACTAAACGAGCCTTTTTCATGTCTGTTTGTTTGCTAATGTCTATTAAATTTCTGCTAAACGGGCTAAGCGACAAATGCCGATTCGGTTTTAATATCTGTCGACATGATCCTCACTCATCAAAATCCTATCCCGTTGATCGCAGCACATAAGCGATTTGCCAACACTAAAGTTACGATGCGGGTAAGGATCCAGTAATAGATGGACCCATCACTTATGCCGCTTCCCGCTTCTCCCATCGTTGCCAGCTTGTAGCTGATTTTCATGGGACATGGCGGCTCCTTGTGATCTGATCGCTAATGATAATATGAATTGTTTTGCTTTATACAGAAATTCTTCCAAATACATTTCAGACCCCTGCAGCCACTGTGCGTGAACACAATCAGACTTCACTCCCGTCGCGTCGCCTGTTGCATCCTTTCCAACCCGAATTTTTTATCCTTACCCGAATCTCAACCCGAACATAATCCAATCTTTGAGTGGTTTAAAAGCGCACGCACGACTATGTCGAACAACGCTGCAGTGCTTTCCTTCCTATGGGTTGGGCAGAGGTCATGTGGCAGTGCTCTCCGGTCGTATCGGTTTCGACGGCTGCATGCCTGTATACCGCATCCTCTGTTGTAATGGTGATATCGGTGCTGATGCTCGCAGAATGTTTCAGGAATACCTTTTGAAGCCGGAAGTTTCGATTATCCTGTCAGATACTTCGAAGAGAATAATGTCGAACTAACTGGAACAATCTGTGAAAGACCGTCTTTCAACATAAAGAGTTGCTTAGGAGTGTGTTTTATATTTGAGCCTTAATGGTTTGCGTCGTTTTTGTGTACCGTTTACTCAAACGCATGTTATAGGGAGAGCCGGTGAAATACACGTGTCTCAAACCGAAGCACTATTTCGATATTACCACCTTTGCCGGTTGGTCTTCTCGAATTTCTTTTATTAATTCTAATGGATTTTTAAATATGCATAGTGGTAATGGTTGTTTAATAAAGAAGCGGAATATTTGCTTAGCACTTCAAGCATATGCAAATTAGATTGGATGAGGGAAGACTATTTTTGCATTTTTTTAAAATTAAAAGTGCAAATATTTCATTGCGATAACCGTTGAAGTCCATGAGATTTGTACCTTATTTGTATTGTTTTTACTCAAAGATGGTGAAATGATTGAAATAAAGGGTAGAATGAATTGGTCTATAGTGGATTATCACCAAAGCGCAAAAACGTTTCCTTTGCAGTGTTTGTGTTAGAGATCCCAATTGTGACTCTCAATTGCTATGTTTAATTAGCACAACATTATAACACAGAAATGTGTTATGCGTTTTTCGCTGTGCTAGAAAAGCCCATTTTCTGCTTTCGTTATATTTCGCGTCGATATCCTTACATTGCACGAATTTTTTAATGAATATATGTGGTAAAAAGAAACTGATTTCTTATAATAAATTCAATAAAAATAGGTATTTCCAATATTGTAGCTGTATTTCTTAATATTATACTTTTATTCGTCAAGGAATCAGTTGATGACTAGACATAAGGGTCCACTATCATACCTTAGAAATAAATCTTTGTTCCAGGTATGAGGTCAATTGAACTTAACACAAAATACAAGTGTCCGCTGCATTGATATCCGCTGACTTTCACGTTCTTAGACATACAAGTGCTCGAGGCTGTATGTATTATAGCCTCCCTTCCTTCCGTTCATTGCGTTACCGCTTCCTGCTACTGTCTTGAGCTCTTCACATTATGTGTTTTATTGGTGAATTTTAGGTTTTTTTAGTTGAGGCGTATTTTAAACGAAAGAAGGGAATTTTTTTGCGGTGATTGCTCTTCAAAGATTTATTATTTATTTAATCGGAGCTGTAAATTGTTTTTGCTAATGTGAGTGACTAATCTGCAGGTCATCCGTGGATTTTTCGTGCAGCAGCCAACGGTGCTACTGCATTTTGTGCATCGAAGCAGTTCGGAGTTCAGGATATCTTCGTATTGCCAACTAACTATAAACACACCGACAATTTAAATCTACGCATCTGCATACCGATTTTCTTTGAACGTATTTTTTTCCAATCTTTTGAGCTTCGAATATAATTTTATGAAACATTAAAAAAATAATAGTGAAAAAATTTATGAAATAAGAAAAAAAGAATATAAAAAACGGATATAAGAGTTTATGAGTGAATGCAAACTTTGCTTCGTTATCACTGATATTCTTGGCCAATGTTGTCGCTAGTGATGCATTTACACTAAATGCAAGCGTTTCAATTGTACATAGCAATGCAGGAAATGCATGGTCTAACAAGTTGTAGGATGGTTATAAGCTGGTTGCAATATTGGCATATAGCTTGACGTGAAGCGGCACACCACTGTTATTATTGTTCCCGTTATGTTGCTGACAGATGGTTGCTTGCAGTATTCACTCTGCTAATAGTGCAGCAGCACCTTCTACTGCTAGTATTGCTAATATTTCTTTCTCATAGATAATATATTTTTGTGCTCTAACTTACATTGAACCTCATTTGTGTTGACGATTAGATGCCTCTATCCTACGGAAAGAAGCCGGTAATATCTCTGAGCATTGTTTTTTTGTTGCATTGTGTTCTTTCCTGTTGAGCGGTGAGTCGTACTGTTGGATTTTTTCCTCTCTCTCTTTTTTTAAACCACAAAGAGAGAAAATATGCTTGCATGGCTTATTTCTTTATTATAGTTATTCAAGTTTATCGTTATCGATTGCAGTCGTTTCAGTTGCTTCATTGCGGTATATTGCGGCACTTTTCGTAGCGGATTGCGTGAAGGCACCTACACGCGTCACGGAACTTCCATTGCCATCGGATCTGCGGGTAATATCATCTTTCATGGGGCATTTTTATCGTTTACCACATATAACACATTTATCCAATATAGATCAGAAACATTTAATGCAGCCATCACTTAAATTATCACTGTACCACCTGATAAATTATCCCTGTATAAGCTATGCAGTTGAGAGGACAGTCGAATGGCGAAGTATTAGCGGATGGGGGAAGGAAGAAGGGACTGTCGAGTTTAGCGCACAGAAAGACATGAAGTGACGACAGACATGTTCCAAATTGAGTGTACCATCTTACCTCGTAAACAGAAAGTGATTCGACTGTTTGTTTTCTTTTATTTTTTTGGTGTATTTCAGCAAAGATCCATATATGTTTGCGCATTTATTCATTACAGCCAATTTAACAGTTGAAACCAGTGTAAGTACTGCGACACTTTACCACAATTTTAGTTCATTTCCTCAAATTTAGGCAAAGTCCTTGATGATTGATTGCGTATGTAATTCATAAATTGTAAAGCGATCGTCGTTTATTGATTGCTGCAATTTTGTTTTCAGGAGGAGGTATTGTTTTATGTGCTGCGAAGAGAGGTCTATCTCTCGTTCACATCGGCCGATCAGGACGCATTTACCAGACCGAACAATGCCGCCCCCTCCCAAGGTGCGTTGTCTTTACTTTTGCAATTTTATCCCGTTTTCTACGGAAAAACTGCTCTAATATGCGGAAAATTCTTCACCGTTTTAGCAGAAACGGTGCAGTATCTGCTCGTCAAGTTTCAGTTTGGTTCGCTGACTCGGAGGATTTGTGTTCATTTGAAGTATGATATGTCTATGTGACTTATTTTATAAAATATTTGTTTTTACCTGAATTCTGCAGGCTAAAATGCTTACCTATTTCACCCTTCGGATCATTCTCACTGAATCGATAGTTGCGATTTCATGTATCTATGCACTACACAATTTCCAGCGCCACATTTTGTTAATATATGTACCTCGTGTGCTTATGGGTTTATTTTGCAACATTGAATCATGGCATGCTTAAATTTGAGCTATGGAGCCGTTAACTGAGCTTTTGAGGTGGTACCGACGAAGGAACAAATCAAAGCGGCGATATGCAACTGCAATGACAGCGATAACACCTTGCCAGGTTAGTATGCAATTCGTTGCTGCTGTTCGCTTGATATTTAATATTACTGCTCACCGATTGACTTTGCTGCCGAAATTAGTGTTAATATTCAAGGCTCGAGACGTTTTTCGAGAGGATCCCTGAAGAGGAAGACCTCCTCTGTTTCGGCGGCCATCGAATTCCAGGGGCCTGCTTTGGAATTTTTTTAAACGTTTATTGCGGTATGTGGGGATTTATTATGGATGATAAGCTCTAAATGGCCATATGGAATTGTTAATGACCTCTTGATGCATAAGTTACTTTGCACCTTGGTCATAGGTAATAGCTTTATTCTGGAATGCATTCACATGAGGCAGAGGCTTTTTTGAATCATATCCTTGACTTTCAGCCCACGTCGCTCCGATTTCTAATTATACTTAGCTCACCTAGCTCGGATTTCTACTTATCTGTCTGCTAGCCTCGGTTCTCGGCTATTTATTTTTATGTGTAGTGATGATGTGATGTTCAGCAGATGATCGACACTGTTGACCTCTATTTAAGGTGTGAAGTCCTAATCCTGCCGGACATTTCCGCCATGAGAGGAGTAAAGCGTAGCTAAAAACATCAACTGTTATATGTTTTCGGCACAACAATAGCTTTGGTGATTATTCGATTATAAGTTATGAAGGGTTATTTGTCGTAATGCTTTTATTGTCTGAGTGCATTTTTTTCGTCGTCTTCTAATGAATATATGGCACTCGCGGAATTGAAATTGACTGTCGTTTTTTATATGGCTTAATCCGCACAAATTGCCCGCCTTCTCCTCTCTTCCTTTCTGCATTTTGCTCCTTTCTTCTTCCTATCTTCTCCCGTCTCATTTGATTGTCTTCAAGCTACCGATTTATGAACGTCACACAACTTTGTGATTTTCTAGAAGTTTTAATAAATGATTTTATTTGACGTGCACTTCATTCTTTGAGTATATGTAGCTGAACGTAAGATATGCTTGACTGTGACCGTACAGGTGTGGGCAGGTAAGGCCAGAGTTCGTTTTGCAGAGGTGCTCACACAGGCATTGGCTGCGCGACAATTCGACAAGCTACTCGAATGCGTATGTGAAGTGTGCGATGAAAGTACGCAGGTGCGAATAAATAGCACATTGTTGTATTCCCTTAAGAGCGAGTTTGCATTGCTTGGCGAGAAGACGGCTCTCGGATACGTAAAGTCGTGGATTTCGAAATTAAGGACTTCGCGACAGTGTGCAAGGTAGATTAATATCCGCACACTTTGTCCTCAGTTCACCTTTTTATTTCCGAAAATCCGGCCTTTGTAAACGCGACGTGCAATGCATTATTTCTAACGGCGGTTACAGGATATGTATGGTTTTGTCCGGCCAAAAAGGATTCATCCATATAGTGCAGTCAGACTGAGACATAATTTCCGTTGTATTTTCGGATGCGGATTTACTTTTCTATCTCTTAAGACGTACTCATCGCTGCTTCATGGCAAGCGATTAATGCTTCTTTTGCAGTCCATCGCTATCCTGTTAGGCATCAACAGACTCCTATCCTTCTAAATTTTATGTTCATAAACGACTTTCTTCCATTTCAATGATTTTCTTTCTCTTGACGTTTCCATCGAGTGTGAATAGAGGAGGTGTTTCTCTGGAAATTGAGTTATGCTATCCATAATCTTGCATGAATTAATTTTTTTAGACCGCGGGGGGAGGGGAAGGACTATTCCATATATTGAGCCTCCTTGCTGCAGTCATTGTATTTTCAAGTGTTCACATCATGTAGTTGTGCTGATTTATTGGGAAATGTATCTTTTTTGATTGTTTTTTTTTTCTTTTAGGAGGGCTTTATGTATTTGGAGGGGAGGGGGGGGGGGGTGCATGTGAGTGCTAGATGAATGCTTGACAAAGGCAACCTGATGCATTCACCTTTTTCGTTCACCTATTGTCCACTCACTATCCTCTAGGTCATCGTTCACCTACTGCCATAAGGGCTGTTTAAACTATTGTTTTTTGGGAATCGATGATATTGATGCTAAAAGGAAAGGACTCTTTAAATGGTATTGTGCGTTTGCTTTGTAATGTTCAATCTGCAAAATTATCGATACTAACAAAAATGCTTAGATGGAGATTTATTCATCTCTTTCAGCAATTACTGCCTGTTGATCACATATTTGGTGCGTTGTGTGAATCTCCTTCAAAGCAGTCACCTCAGGGAGTTTCTCAAGGTTGAGCTGCCAACGCTTTATATTGAGTTGCTCTCGTTTCGATGTACAGGGGCGGCGAGCCTTATTTGTCAATGCCTTTTCGAGATTATCGCTGTCGAAGCCGCTTACAACTACGATGCTGACCTTAAACGTCTTGAAGATTGCTGGAATCGTATTCAACAAAATACGGTAGCACTTATTTGACTTCTTCGATATCGTAAGCATTTGAATGGCAAAAATCAAGAAAATAATAAAGATTCATATCTGTTATACTGTTCGATGCTCTAACATAAATTAGTTGGCAATTTCTGAATAAGTTGCGGAATTAAGGGAGTAATCTCATGCTGTGAGGAAGTGGAGGGGGGGGGGTGGGTATAATCTGAAAGGGGGGAGTTTGAGTGGAAATGAAACTTTTAAAGTTCCTGCAGAACTGAAAGGAAAGAAGTTTCTAGAATAAGAAATATGCAGTTCCATGTTTTGTCATCAATTCTTGGTAGCCGTCGAATGTCGGAGCTCTCCTCTCAGCCATTTCCTGGGTAATCGGTTCGGATGCTCCAACTGGACCATTTTATGCTGAAACTGAGTCTTTTATGCTCGAGCGGTTCATGAGCCTCGAGAATCTCTGCAGGAATTTCCGAGTCGTGGAGAGCAGAAAGGAGAGGGCCTCCTGTCAAAAATCGGAGAAGCTCCCTGTTTTCTTCAGGGCAGCATCGGGGTTGTAGTTCCCTTTTCCTTGTTGTTTCCTTTTCCAGCACCAATCGTTATGGTAATGTATTTCATTTCACTGATTAAGCTAAAAATATAGCCAGGGGCATCGTAGAAAAACAGCGCACAGGAAGCGTTTCCTCCCTCCCACCCCCCCCCCCCTCCCAACCCTCCTCCCTACCGGGCTTTGGACCTTTGAAAATGAGACCGGAGCCCATCCACCATTTGTGGAATTTACGCCCCTGTTTACAGCGCATCGAAAATGCGATAGACCAGAAGACGCCAGTAATGTGGTTTTGTGGTTCATATAGTTGTCGCTTTGTTTTTATGTTTTTCTATGTGAGGCAGGAGGTTTGAAGGATTACTTCGACAAGCTCTTATACAGAGTGTTTAGTTGCGTAGAACAGGTGCATACGGCAAAGTGATTCGATAACGTCTACAAATATGCATCGTGAGTTTGATTCTGTTGCGGTTAACTCTCTGCACTGAAAGCGTTTCACTAGAGTCTTTTGATTCGAGATTTCAGCTATTTATAATTACTTCAGCTGGTTTTGAAAGACTGCTGTATGACTTTCCCGACATTTCAGGGCAATTTTTTTCCAAGAATAAAAAGAGTAGAGGTAAGGTAAGAATCAGCGCAAACTTCAGGTACCACGTAAGTCACCGATAGTGTCTCTTTGTTCGTTGCTGCTCGCTTCAATGATGGGATTGGATGCAGGTAAATACTTAGAAGCACTCACCAATATAGAAGACTGCATAGAAGAAATGAGTGACGATTTGAAAGAGCCACTTCTGTGCCCAAAAACGCAGGTAAGTTCATTTTCACTCGTTGTCTTTTTTCTTTGTCTTCTTACAAACATTTTTCTTGTCCTTAAGACAGTCGAAGTTGAACAAAGCTTCCGAAAAATTTGTTGTTTCCTAAATTTGTGTCGGGTCCTCGGAAAAAAAGGGAAGGATCGTTGAGCATTTGTAGTACAATGATGAACTATTAGCCTCATTGGTAAATTGTAGAATGATAGCTGATAGTTTTTTGGCATTGCTTCAATGGGTTTAACCATGTTGTGTCGGTCCGACTAAATCGGATTCATCGGAGAAGAAAGAGTGTTTATTTCATCGGTGTTTATTTCACCGCAATATTGGAATACATTTTTGTGGTCCCAATGCCTGAAATGATATTCTTTTTTAGTTCTTCTCATTGCTATTGGCCAATATTGGAACGGTGTCTTCGATGTGTTCATCATCACAGAATCTTTCATTAATTGGTGCTCTTGTCACTTTCCACAGCCAACATAATTCGGTTCGTAATTTTACATTTTCAACCCTTAGCGTTGTGCGTTTTTCACGTATTCATTTCTTTCATTAAGCGGCGAGTATTCAAATCGCGTTGCTTCATTTCTTTGGGTAATTAAGACGCTACCCACTTACCTTAGGTGATTACCCAGCAGCAACGGGCACTTGAGCGATAGCGGAGTAGCGCTGCTTCGCGAATAAATGCCAGCAAAAACGAAGCAGCGTTCTTACTGATTGTTGTGGGCGAAAGACTGCATCCTTAAGTTAGTGACAGTTTTCGACCCCTGCCTTAGGCTATCGGATGAAGACTGGGAAAAGTAATGATATTGGCATCCTCGTTCATCCTTCCTCGAAGTAGTTAAGAATGGTTTCAGCTTCATTTGACTGTACAGTGGTCCTGGGATGCCTGGCGAATGCACTTCACACTGTTTTTGATTCGCGGTTATGACAACATTTTACTTTTTATTTGATAATATTAGGTCTTTTCGAAATTTTTTTTCCTTTCTAGCCGAATGTGCTACCTGTATTGATTTATTTAGGTCTGTTGCAGAGGAAATACAGGTAGGCGGCTGCAGGTCGCGGAAGTGATGTGTGCTATAGATTGCTCAAATTTCGACACTTCCGCATACTTACTTTTAGGAACTCTACCACCTTTTACTTAGTGTCCGATATCCTGAGTGTCGCCTTTGACGCTCATCGATTCTGCCGCCGTTGACGAGCATCTTACCGCAGCCGATCGCGTATTTACTGATTACTTACAAGCATCTTCATTGTTTCCCTGGGAATTATCGGGCATCTTCGAGCTTGACTGACATGACTTTTTTCCGAACGTTTTTGTCATCGGAGTCGGATCTTGCCCAGGCAATTGTCGAAATTTTTTACTGCCAGTTGATGCGGGACACAAGGAGCTCCTTCGTCTTACTTTTAGACGGCCACATTAGTGGAACATAGCTCATTTGGCAGTCATTAGCTTACAGATCCTAATAGCAGTTAAGTGATGAACGTTTTTTCAATAACGAGTAACACTGCAATGAACATGAGGGCAGTGGAAGGACCAGGGTACAAGCACTGAGTTTTTTTTCGACGATTTGCCACAAACAATGCGTCGTTTAAAGTTGCATTCTTTCTCAGTTGGTTGAGGCAGATAAGCGTATGTATCACCAGTCGTACTTACAGTGTAAGCCGCTAGACACAATCCTTACTTAGTAGCGCCACTGTCTTTCAAACCTGAAAATTTGCATACGACGCTGTTCATGTCGTAAATCCTGATGGATGCTTGCGTATATGAAGTTCGTATAGATACGTTGTTTGATTTAAAATAGCTTAAAATTCAAAAAGCATAGCCTTTGCAGTTGCACACGGTCGCCAACTCGATCTACGAATCCCTTCATTTACCGAACGTGAATGCCACATCGCTTTGTCGACATCTATTCTATAGTATTCTGCAATTGTTCCCTGACTTGGTCAGGGAAAATGTGCAAGGAAGCGTTATGGAGTCGTCGAATTGCAGTCAGCCGATTGCCAATTTTGGTATTTGGTTGTCGAAAGTAGGTCAAGTGTTGATCGATGAGCACAATGACCAGGATGTACCTTCGACATCAAGGTTATCTAATTAAATTCTTCCTCATTTGATTCTTTATTAAATTATTAAACGAGCGTGAACAGGAGGTGCTACATGACAGCGTCAGTTAATTTTATAGTGCAGTTACATGCAACACATTATGCAAAGTGGGTGGAATCGGTGCGATCGTGAGTTGAACTTACTGGTAGGATCACGTTAAAGGTCATTGTCTTATTGAAATAATGGGCTAAATTATTAATTTAAATTGTTGAATAAGTTTTAAAGGCAATTATTAATCTTGCGATATCACGAGAACCCGGCAGAGTAAAACTACTGATGAACTGTGAACGATAACACTGAGGAGGGAGGACGAGTTTCCTGAATATCGCCCAAAAAAAGGGAAACAAGCGGGCTACGGCTTTACAGATTACGAGTAAAGCAGTGGAAAGGTGAAACTAGGCTATTGCAGGTGAAGTTATAAAAACTTCCCTGTATATGGATCAGTTAGTTGTTAATGCCAGTATTGTGCATTTGTGGACTCCGGACGGAAAGGCAAATATCGCGTTAGTGGACCTGCATTTCTGTAAGCTCTTCTGGTTGCCTGCTTGTTGGAAATCCAGAGGATATTAGTGCAGCTATGGAGATTAAATGAGAGAGGGAACGACGAAAAGATCAGAGTTGAATTGTCGTTGCTAAAAGAGGAGACATGGTAGGCTTAAAGTCGAATAATGAAGGTCACTCATGTGATTAAATTTGATTTCAGGAGATCACCAGAAGAGGTTTGGGCAAAGGTGATGTCGAAATATTTCGAGCACGTTTCGTTGCAACGTAAGCGATACTTACTGGTGTGCAAAAATGATCGCCTAATGCACACAATACTAATGCTCACCGATGAACGTTGCCCACTGTGTGCGATGTCTCCGATAGTGGGGGGCACTTTGCTTGGGGCACTGCTACAACTTATTACGGTCGCTGATGAAAGTTACTTCGCCATAGTACTTCGTTCAATTGTTGCGATCTTCCGGTATGTTAGCCACTTATTGCTGTCTTTAAATGATGGTATGGATGTGGCTGTGCTAGCATGTACATGCTGGCCGGTAAGGTGAAGTTCAGTCCGCTGTACAGTCTCGAGGACGAACTATGTGCAGGAGGACATTTTCATCCTCGAGACTGTGCAACGAACTGAACTTGTTTCCTTTGACAGAATAATAATAATCCTTTTCTCGATGCCGACGTCCTTTGTTTTGAGTTTGTGCAAATTACGACTCTGTGCTCTGCTATATACTTTGTGCCTTCGGTATCTGTGAAATTCCATGACCCTATCGATGAAATAAACTGTCCAGTGCGACTGGATTCTATAAAAGGAGGGAGCATGTCATTCCTGTCTAATTCATTAACAATGATGGGATACCAACAGATATTTGACGTTTTAAAAATATATGAGTGCTCGAATTGCGCTGATAGCCATTATCTGAAACTGAAGGTTTGTTCATACGGGACTGGCTTAGGACGCCCCCAGTGCGAAGTGAGTGATGTTGAGGCAGGCTTTACCTTGGGCTGTTGCCTTAGTGTACGTCTGCCATCAAGCGAAGGTATAAATGCACAGCAGTGGCCGGATGATATGATTTTTGAAAGTCCATGACTTGGGAAGGGATTAAATTCGCATTTCCTATCACCATATCATTCATTAATTCCAGATGGAACAGTGCTTACTGTCGTGGTCTGTTGGCTCGTTGTGGGCTGAAGGCATGCAAACCATTCGAGAGACTTGCCATGAGAGGGCAAGCTTATGGATGTATGGAGGACACACGTATCCTTCTTACAGAGTACCTTCTATCGAGTAGCACTGGGTCAATTTTTGTCGAAAAGGTTTGCTGCTTCAGTGACGCTCTTTTGGTCATTTTGGATTGTGGCTCGTCCATTCTCTTCCCTATTTCCAGTGGTTCTAGCATGGAGTTGAAGCCCTTGGAGGTTGTGGAATCCAGTCGGTTTTAACCTAACGCAGTGTTATTTACTGCTGATGCTGTAGTGCACACACACACATTTCCGTGTGAATGATTGTGATTGTCGGCACTAAAATACTTTCGTTGAACGGCATTAATTGTGGCCTTAATTTATGAACGCCATTGTTGGAAGGTATTGAGCAGGTAAGAAGAGCTAATTTAATGTCGTTAAGGGGAACTTGAAACGATATGAGCCGTTTTAACCACTTTATTTTGGAAACACGTACAGTAGGATATTTGCAGGGCGCTGGTATTCTGCGGATGTTACCTCTGCAAGATATCGAGTGGGATTTATGCTCGATGTTGGTAAGCTCGGTGAGCACTGCGTTTTCGATGCTACGCAAAGAATTGTTATTGGATGAAGCCACTATCAGCAGCCGTTTTCTCTCCGATCGGGTATTGGTTTTCCTCTGTTTAGCTCTCTTTTTCCATTTCGTTCTTATCTTCTTTCAGGAATATAACGACTTATTTGTCTGAACTGACTATCGACAAATAGCAGAAAATTGAGTTTCCAAGAAGTGCACCATCATAGACGGATCTCACGATGCATGCAGAAAAAATTCACAGAAGCCATCTGCATCTTAAATGGGTATCCTCCTTCGTGCTTAGTCGAGGATGTGAAGAGGAGTTGGCGTAGATTCTGAGTTTTCAAAGAAATGAAACACGCTGAAACGTTAGGCAACTGGAGAAGGGGAATGAAGATTTTGTAGAAAGGCACTAAAGGGGCGTGAGAGTGCAGGAAGTTATGAAGGAATATTGAAAAGGTTTTCTGAGAGTAAAGAATTTTGGACGCTTTCACTGCTGTTTCGGGATTAAGGAAGTCGGCAGTTTGCTCAAGTAATGAAAATAAGAGCGTCTTATAGCAGAGGCGCAGGATGAAGCTACAATAAGATGTTTGCAACTAAAAGTGCATTATGGATGTCGTATGACATCCGAAGCAGAAACATGGGTAGATGGGAGTTTATTGATGGCATAAACTTATCTCATAAATTGTTCAGAGGGTCAGAAGTGATATTCGGCAGCTTTCTGCTTACAGCTTACGGACTTCAGACCTTGTAGTCGGTAAGCTGTCAGACATCGTTTCATCGATTGTTCTTTACCGGTTGTGACGCCAACTTTGGCAGAGAGATTTTAAAGTCAAGCTGCCAAATTGCTGATAGAAAAAGCTATTCAGAAATACCGTAGAATTCGGTGATCAGTGAATATGTTCTAGAATTATCACTCACGAAAGTTCTTTCAAAACCTTAACGGAAGAATCGACCATTGCGGGTTGGTTTTGGCAAATTGATTTATTCGAAGATTGTGATGGTTATTTCGCACCGCCGCAGTCTTGGTTTGGTCTAATCGTCGTACGTAACCTACACTCTAATGCTTTGATGACTTTCTGAAGCGAAGGTGAAATGATCATTATGCAGCATACTTGAAACGACATTCTGGTGCCATTGCAGCGGTTCATATGGAGAGGTGGTTATGATTTGATGGTTGACTTGTTTGAAAGTGGACATCTATTTTAGTAACTATTAAGGTGCTTCCGCTGGTGGAGAAGCAATTGAATGCGTCTGGATGTGTGGGCGTGGAAGGGGCAAATATCGAGCATCTTGAGTTGTTCATATCGACGCTCTCTGTGCTGCGTGAGTTGCAGCTAGTCGAAAAGAAGCTGCGCGTCGACCTACACATGGGTGCGCAAATCGAGTGCGCTGCCAAAGTAAGTGCCAACATATTTTTGCATCGGTCGCGCTTCACCGTCTATGAACTCACGAATTGCACACGTCTTCACGAGTTTCGAGGATTAAATTAATAGTATACGGGAAGTGACTTCACTACGATTGGATTTCCCGAGTTTGTGCTTTAGCTGCAAGCATGGGTTGCACAAGAAGGTCGATGTCATGGGCAATGAGGTGCATAAGTGGTTTTGATTGTATTAGCTTCATTATGGCTTTATTTATTAATTTTTTCCCACCATTTAGGCATTGATAAAGCAAACTTTGCTGCCACTTTGAATTGCGAGCTGGAGATTAATATGGCATGCGCCATAAATAGTTGGCTTTTTATGCGCTTTACGCAAATCGATAACGCTGTTGCATATGTTGGCCGCCTGTGCGGTATGTGAAGTGTTGTGCAGTGGTTGAAGTACTTTCAAAAGAGTCGTTTGGAATGGTTTCTTTGAACGGCTCCCTTGAAATCCTTTCCGTTGAAAGCGTTTCTTTAATTGCGTATTGCACTTTTGACACCATTATCTTTGTCCGATTATTTTTCATATTCGCTGGCTATAAATTTGTTTTAATGTGCTGAATCTGTAAGTGACACATTGTTTCTCTTTTTTTCCGGCACCTCATTCTGTGATCATCCAGCACCCTTAGTTTGCTGCAATTTTTTGTTAATGAATGGTTTTCCTGGGAAGTTTGCAAAATATTTTACAACTTTTTGGAAGAGGCTTGAAATATATGCATGTACATGTTCGTTTCATTTTGAAATATGCATTTCGGATTATGGAGGTCAGTATTAAGGTGGAGTTTCAAAAGTAGTCTTGGTATCCTCTATCCCGTAGCTTTTCCTCAAGTCGATCCGGTAATTCTGAAATCGAGGTATGCGAAAGAGTAAATAGGATCTGTGCGACATGCTCGATATGCGGAAGAAATGCTTGACATTGGAGTGTAAGTGAAGTGGTGATGAAGGTTTTTGAGGATAAGATTGTTGAGTACATGGCTGTGAAAGTCGTTTAAGATATGTGCAGTGATATGTGGTCGAAAGCGAAAGACGCATCTCGCCGAGCACTTACAGTCGAATAGCGATCTGATTGCTGCTGCACTTGACTTCCTTCTAGCGCAAGGTGAACATGCTGATGTGATGAAGTGGAGGTGCCTTACTGCAATCATATCAAACCGGAAAGATGTTGTTGAGAAGATTCTGGCAGACGCAAGCGTCCAAGAGGTCAGTCATTGCTCAGATTTTATGTTTGTTCATATTTATGTTGCCCCAATGTTACAGGTGACTAGCCTGATTGTTTGGGTTGGCTGGTTTTTTTTCGACCTATTTTGACTGTCGTTTCTGCCAGTTTTAGCTTGTTCACTTCTGTTTTTCGTTGCCTGTTTATTTAGTATAAGGTTGAGACATTTCCTTATAGGTTATCCGTTTTCAAAAAGCTCTTCAGCCAAATACCACTACAACATTCTATTAGGTAGCATCAACTTGCAAAGGTAAAAGACATTGAATAGGTAATCAGTCATTAAGGTCGTGAATTACCGAAATGGATTACAAACGTAATAGTTGGAAAGCAATGGACATGGAACTCAAAACTGTCGCTTATTGGTTTCGAAGCTTATTGAGTTTCAGCTAAAATATTAGAAGTTGTTTAATAGGAGTTTTGGAAGTGATGATTTTAACCAGTGTCAGGAATGGGGTGAAGGATTTCATTGAGGTAAGAGGAATATCCAAGCTAAGCTTCCATCCAGAATTTAGTGGCGGAAGAGCCGTGGCACTTGCCACTGCGCTATTCATTCCACATCCCCGGCTGTAATTACAGTGGAATGATCGTTTAAATGCTCTTGTTATGCAGTAGTCCTTCTTTGATACTTTTCTTAACTTCTTCGATTACCCTGATTAGCCCTTAATCTCACCGCCTTAAATATACCAAGTAAGGCTTTGTTCTTTAAGAAATACGCTGTAGACTTGAGATTAGCTCATAGGATGTGACGTGCGTTAAAGAAACTTCCCTTTTTCCTTCGGCGCATGATCCAATACTCAGCGTTTTTGCACTGCTTTTGAAGTTTGTAGAATGGATTGGAGTAATTGACAGATTGATAAGAAGAGTATATGGTGCCACTGTCCTGAAATAGAGCAATGTAACGATTGCGAAAGGAAAGTGAAAGAGATTTTGAGAGTTGATTTGTATAGCTTTAATGGTGGCATGTTTGCAAAAAGATGCATTCTCAAGTCGTATAGATATAACGATTTCAGCTGCAATGTTTGCTTCATTCGCAGATAAAATCAAGCAGCGTACGACACGTGCTGGAGGTGTGTGTTGTTGTGGGAACATTGCAAAATGACCAAAAACGAGCAGTGCTTCTTGAAGTATTTGACGATATTATGCGGATGATGGTGGACGTAGTTGCCGAAGACGCACGGCTAGTGCTCAGGCTTGCCCGGCTTCTGTTCCCTGTATGTCATTTTAAGAGTTCCTTTATTTTGTTCCGTGTATCTTGTCTACCGTTTCCTCTATCAAAGCAGTATAGTACGTGATATTTTTGAATTCGATATTTGTCGCTTTGCCTATATGGGAGGGAGGTTTCTTGAGAGTAGTCTGAGCAATTTATAATCGATGCACTCCGGGCTCTCGCTCACTGATGTCCCACTTGGAAAATGTTACATTTGCAAGTGTATAGGGACGACGAGCCGATAACACGTTTTTGCAGAACTTTGCGAGCAGTTTTTCTTCCAGCGGTTTCTCCGCACCCCGCTAATCCAGCTGCAGCCTCTTTGGAAAAGGATGATGGCTTCAGAAGATGTGGGATATCTTTGCTTCTGTTTGCAGAAAGGTGGTTCAGTGCAGTGATGAACGGAAAGTTCTATTTCATTGGTATTTACTGATCGTTTAGGAAGGAATTACGATCGGTCGATGATAATCGCATTCTCTCATTTTCACCCAGTTGAAGATCATAGGGTATAAGATGCGGTTGGGATATTTTCATGGTAATTGCCGCAGGTCAGTGATTGTCGCCAAAAACTTGCTCGCCGCATATGTAAAGTGTAATGAAGATTGTTGTTGCGATGTTTACAGCAGGTATCTGGAAGCACTAATGGGCGAAGATTGCTTTCCTTTGTGCTCGGCGTGATCTCCATTTCGTTCCCTTTCCTCGTCGAATCGACAGTGATGACCGATGAGGATGCCGAACTACTTGTTGAAATCGTCAATACCCTTCTCGTTAGTTGCTTACTTATGCCATGTTTTCCACTAAGCATTTTACCATATTACCTTTGATAACAGTTACCTATGAAGGAACATAAATGGTTTTTATGGCATATGGCATATCGAACAAACAGAAGAAATGGGAGACGACCAAAGATGAAGAATTCGGCTGGGCTAAGTGCCGCCAGAGAAGTGAAGACATCATCGTTCACAATTCGTGGTGACTGTGTGTTCCGTGAACGCGATACAGCTAGATGGGTCATGTACCGTCATTGATTCTGTCTTCACCTCTAAATAATTATTACCGGGGTCGGTTTGCAGTATATGGAGGGCGCAGTGAGATGAGCCCAATGGTGATTGCAGAGGTCACATGTTTGGTTCCGCTTTGGTGTTGCGTTGACGGAGGCAGTTATCCTCTTCGTCTTCCATGATTTCTTAATTTTGGTGTGATATAAGTGTTAGTTGTGGCTTTTGATGCGTACCAAACGCTGTTAAAAGAAATCCGGTAGTTTTTTAATCGCTTCTGTTTCCACTGCATATTAATGATCTTTAACTGATTTCACTGCTTATATCTTTCTGTTTTTTTCTTCATCCGGTTTTCTCTTCTTTTATATACCACCCCTCTCCAATCTTCACCTAGTCACTTCGAAAGCCCAGTCGCAACGAGAGTTGACATTCACAGACAGTTTATTATATTTCTTTTGTGTATATATTTTAACATTTCCTGTCTTACTTTTGTGTATAAGAAGTGCGGAAAGGCGCATGTGGCTTTCATGCGTCACCCATGTTTTTTGAAAACGATTCGACCACTGATGTCATATACGTGTATGGGACTGGAGGAAAATGATGCCTAGGTGACTGAAATGCGCGAAATTGCTGCAGCTTTTACAGGGTTACAAATTGTAAGATTTGATTTTGCAGGAAGGCATTCGTTGGTGTGCATCAAGCGTCACTGATGAGCAGTGCGCGTTATATGCGCAACTCTGTCTACGCACTATCCAAGCCGTACAGCGATATGCTGCAACATCACCATCTAATATTGCGCTACTTGCGCGCAATGTATACGGTGTATCAAGTGTGACTCATGCAATCGCCATGCACAAGGCCCCTTTCTCTAGAGTATGTATTTCTTTCGGTTTATCTCATGCACTTACGCTGTCAGTGATCAGCGGTTGCACTTGTACCGATCACATAGTACCCACTCACATTTCTGGCGCTATGGCATCGAATTTCATTTATCTTGTGATTGTGAAGCTGCACTTTCCGCGCTCCCTCTTCCTCAGTGAAGAACATTGGCTGCTGAACGTTTAAAATTGCATTTTTTCAGATAGCTCCATTCATAATCTCGGATTGCCTAAGGGGCACGAAGGATGTGGATCTTGCACTGCGTCATCTCCTGTCTATTTGTGATCGGTACGGGGTTGCCTTGCTCACCTCGAATCTGCCACCGTCACAGAAGCGTGCTTTTGCGCACCTCTACTCGCACTACCACAAGGTAATGAGGATGCAGTAGTAACCAAGTATTTTTTCCTAGTCGAAGTTTGAGTTTCTTTGCACCGGCCGAAATCTTTGGATTACATTCATTCTTCTTCGGAAATTGTTTATAATTGAAGCCTTTAATGGCCTACCAGTCTGTTTATCTGCAACTCATGTTAGCTTGCACCCGAAATTGTCGCGTTGCCATGATCGATGAGGGATAGGAACTTCCGGCTACAAAGTTATTTGAAACTAGTGGGCTGCCCAGCACATTTGGACATGACAGTATTTCGCCGTTTAACGTCCCGAGCTTCCCGACCTTTCTGAAACTCAAGGGTCGCCTCAAACTGTGAGAGCGTTATGGAATTTCCTGAGACGCCTCAACTCCGTTGTTTAGTACTCACAAGACCACATCAGCAAAAGTGCTTTGCGCATTTTCTCACTTCCCCAGAGGAGTTAATTTCTGCTATCGCTTCTTTTCGCATCCACATCGAAATGAAGATGCAAATCGTTGTGAGAAAACGACCGCAAAGGTTGCAACATATCAGCATGCGAATGTGGACGGAAGAAGAAGCAGAAATGAAGCAGTAGATAAAGACTGCTTTCGTCATATCTTGATGCGTGGCTATTTCAATATTTTAAATTGTAACCCGAAAGTTTCCCGCATGTCAGATCCCAAGCTTTCTTAGCTAAACTAGCCAAACATCGCTGCACGACAGAATTTCGTAGCGGTTCCAAGGTGTCAGACTTGGTGTGTACAGGCAAGAAGGTTTCCCGATGCACTTTTTAAGCACTTGGTTACATCTAAAGAAACAAATAGCGAAGCCGGTAGTTGTTCATTGCACTACTGCTTGCAGAGCCTGAAAACGCCCCATTTTGCCATTGGGAGCAATTTTCAGTTCGCTTCTTTCTTACATTGGAGTGTGGGCCTGCGGTGACCATTAAAAACATCAGGAACAAGAGCCATGTCCTCTCCACACAGGGGCTTAGGATACGCCACGTCCAAACTTTAGTTTCTGTCTCGAGCTTCGAGGTTGGAGTCTCTCCGAACCTTGAAGCATGCCAACGTTACTGGACGGTACCCTTATTTGCCTTTTAATGTTTTCAGGAGTGTGCGCGCTTCGAAGGAGGGCAGTGAATGATCTTGTGTGATGTATTTGTTTTGCAATAAATCGTTTTTGTTCGTCTTTCTATTTTCCTTGATATGTGCGGCTCATTTTCTAGACGGAGAGGACTTGAACTGGAAAGAAGGCGATAAAAGATTTGGGTAAGTTCTGGTTGCGCTGAAGACCTGGAAGGTGCTTGTTCCGGTCTACGACAAGAGCATAAACCGGGACATTGATCAGTCTATCTTTATGAGCAGAGGTCGAGTTGGTGTAGTGATAACTAACTTGGCGTGTGGTTCCCGTTCTCCGATGAGGTTCTCATCGAGAAGCGGCTTTTCGATAAAACTGATTCCCATGGGATCCCATCCGATAAATTCCTCCCCGACAAGTCCCCTTCGTTGTTCCGTAGTACTGAATGCGAAATCATCTCGCATGTGGAGGAATAGGTAAAATTGGGATGCATGGCAGAAAACGAGACGGACAGAGGCGACGAATACCGTCAGAGATCATAGCCCAGTTACTCTACGATGCTAAATTTTGGAGTTCTTTTCATGGCAACTTGTGTAATGTTCACAAAGAGCATTATACCTATTTTGTGGTCGGGCTAAGCTGGCGAACCTTCCCGAACTCCTGTGATTCTTCGCATGTATGCAGTACTGAGGAGCATAGGGAGCGTACTAAGTATGAAATCGAGTGCTTTGCGAGAAAACATGCAGAGGTAAATTTTCGAGACTGCCGGTGCAGCACATCGCACCAATCGATTCTAAAGATGATCCCCGTACCTCTGCCAAAGCAAGCAGGGCATCTATCGGAATTTTTTTGAGAATGGGCATCACCACCTAAGGTCGCGAGTATAAGAACGCTTAAAAAGTGGGTAAAGGCTCAGGGCGGCTGAGTCGTTTTCTCGCCTGCAGTTAGAAAGGCGCTCGTCCACGGCTGTTGCGGAGGACTGAGCCAGTGCGGAAAAGCCCCCTGTGCTGGATGTATGCGGGCGGTTTTTTGCCGTCCGTCTACTGATCTGAAGGTACTGAATGAGCTTGCCATCCTCGGTTCTCATGGTGTCTGCAACTCCGTCCAGAGAGGCAGTTTTCAAACGGTCATCAATTGCTGTAGTTTTTTGCAACGGTCAATTGCAACGACCATAAATTGCCACCAATTTCGAACGGAGTAGTTTAGCCATTTTTTAAATCTTCAGTTCAGTTCCAGTAGATGAGGTTAGGCTATCGGATAACAAAATCCAGATCTGTTCCCAAAGAGTTCCCATTCATTTTATCTCCATTGCTATTTCCCACAGTGGGCGAAATGCATAGGAAGTACGAGAAAACGAACGAAAACAATGATATCACAGCCGGCGACAAAGAAAAACAGAAAGGAAGGAAGCAAAATGTGTATGCGAGGACACGTTGAAAGCCTTAAAAGAACGGTATTTAAGAGCAACGGCACTGCGAAGGTCGAGATAATTCAGCGGCATTCCATAGAGGAGCGAGTGCATATAACGACATTAATGAGGGTAGGAGGCGAAAGCAGGAAGTGGCAGTACAAAATGGAGTGGAACACTGTGCATGTCGGTTGTAGTGGCCGGAGGTTGAAACACTTCTGAGAGTGGAACGTTGGAGTAGTTGCGTACAGACGTTCAGCGGTCTGCACTAAGTAATAAAGGCCTCCCGGTGAGGTCCAGTAGATCCATGCTGCAAACTATTACTTTGCGTCATCTGGCAGTAGTGGGACAGTGTGGGCTCCACCAAGGCCACGGCCCATTATCACATCCACAGAGGGATGAACCTCAACCCGGACCTGAGAAAACATTCATTTCGAAGTTGACATGGATCGCACGGCATTTGCCGTGGAAGAACGTTTGACTGTGACAATTTTGACCAAGCATCAAGGTTCTTTTCACAATATGTGAAGTCCTTCCAAAGCCACAAGTGAAACCATGCAGTGAAGAACAAATTTTGGAACCGTGAATAAGGTCTAGCACTGCTCAGAATATTACCCAGAAGCATGGTCAGTGCATGTGAATGAAAAGGGTTCAAAGATGCTTCCTTATGGGGACGCAAGCACAATTTTACCGAGGATCCGAGTACTTTGAATTACTGTCCGTATCGAAACGCTTCAACATATTTCAGCAACGCTGGCTGCATCCTTTTTCACTTTCAAGAGTAGCCAAATTTCGTAACAGACCACATCCTGAAAAGCTTTCGCGCAGTTGTGGATATCTAACCTTATAAACAAGAAATGAGTTGTAATGTTGCTGGTCGACCGAAGACGAAGGTGAGCTGCGCGAAAACTGGATCGTCCCGCAAAAGTATTCTGCGACCAGGTTGCGCTTTAGTCGCTGGTCCTCCATAACCACGAAGTTGGCACTCTGGTTTTCCGAGGACGTGTTTGGCCCCCCAACTCCCACGCAAGAAGGATCGGCACCCAGCTTCCCTTTATAAAGAAGCTGAGCTATCCCCTAACAGCAGTGCATTCTTCGCAGAACGCAAAACGGAGACGGCAACTTAGGTGGAAGGATGGCATATATTTGGCCCCACTTTTAGCTCGTTTTGCTAGGGCTTCAGCAAAGGCATGTTGCCACCTTCAGCCCTCCACGTGCTGCAGCCATCCAGTCCCGCCCTCCACACACCTCTTTAAAAAGCCTTTCCAACACTAAAGTACTAGGGGAACAAAATGAGCAGCCTTCAGTCCAAACCAAGAGTTTGGCCGCCGATAGTTCGAGCGGGTATCCTTTGAAAAAATTGCCTTATAAGGCTCGCCTTCAGATTTGCGCATTTCCTTTCACCACCCTTTTTATGGTAGTTCGATCGAGGAAACGGGGTCTACAGTGATGGCAGCGACCAACTATCACTACTTTCCAACGCAGCAACTATGTTATCATAAGTCCCTTGCAGTCACATCTTCCTCCCAGATTATGAAAATCAAACTTTATTTTTACCAAGTCCCAACAACATGAAATAATGGAGCAGATGTCGAAACACTTGAAACACGCCAGCTGTCTTCTACAGCCGTAAGAAAACAATGAACACGAAAGAAGAATAACAAAACGGTGTATCTGCATCACCAAAATAAACCTTCCGAACGGAAAACAGAGAAGCCGCAGAACACAAGTACAGAGGCGGCGAGATACATATTGATGAGAGTCATTTGCGAAAATTGCCGAGACGTTGAAGAACACATCATAAGGACATCTTTCAGGTATTACTTAACTTCCATCGAAAAAAAAGAAATGTTTTACGGAGCAATCAAGATCGGGAACGACGTCTGCGGTAACTGTCAGCACTGCGGCTGCGAGAACGACGCGAAGTTTTCCCGCTAAAATGTTTCCTCATAATCAGTGACCAACGCATGAGAAAAACATTGACCAGCCATATTCATCGCTGTGCCACTTCCCATTTTATTTTAGTAACAATGCTTCCCTTCCGTGCAGATTCATTGCGCTAAATATCAACCATAACAGCATATGAAGACGGATAAGTGTACTGCCAAAAATGCGAAGACACCACAAAACCTCTCAATTATGAAGACTGCAACTTATAGCCCATCCAATGTTTTTGGCACAAAGGGCATATACATGTAATAAATGAATAAGATAGGCCCATTTTTTGTGCTTTAAAGCTGCCGGTTTATCTTTAACCGTTTTGAAACAACTTTTTAAATGGAACATGCACTTAAGAATGTGGTTATACCATTTACGCTGCGTCATTTCATCGAAACAAAACCAACAGCACATGATCCGTGCACATAAAAGTACAGGACGAATAGATGCTAGCACTTCCCCCTGCTGCTGTACAATCAACGCCCTATGCCCAACTAATATTCTTCTTCTTGCGTATAAAAAGATGGAAAAGTACAGGACTACCATAAGACAAGCAGGCTGCAGGAAAACTTACTACGTGGGTGCGCCCTTTGTCACAGAGAAGTCGACACGTACACGCATGCCGTCGATCACCGCATCACGCAAATGCTCTTTCGCCTGCAGCAAAGAAATGTTTGAAATCTATTGCCATCCAAGAACTGGCTATGCAGCTAACCATTGCGTCCATAAAAACGTAATACTGCAATAATGCAAGACATTTTAATTATATATGGATGTCTTTCTCCCTCCCTCCCCCTCCTCGGTGTCCTTAAGGAAGAGTACTCAGCCATTCAGGACCTTCGGACAAGTTTTTTTGGCCAAGAAAACTGATCAAAGAAGTGCCCGGAATTATTAAGCAAGATCCGCGCCGAGTGTTGACTATGTAATGATGCAGAAAAATCGTTAAATTTGCACTCAGTGCACGCAACACTGTCAGCAGCTTTCAAATCCACCGCTTTTTAGGCAATCGGAATTTAACACATTAAAAAAAATCAAAAAAAAAGAACTCAATCCGGTGAAGAATCGGCCAACCGCTCAATTTCACATTGAAGGGTTCTCCTAGATTGAACTGGAACTCGAGAGTGTAGAAAAAGGGACATTACGAAACCGAGCTCTTGCAATGAGCGCACTTGCAAGGATGCAGCTGCATAGCTGGTTCACAACCAAAACAGTGGCATCATTTACAACACGCAAAAAAAGCAGGTATGGGCTAACAGTGCAATGAAGCACTTCTTACTAATGCACGACTATCGACAGCACCTATAAAAAACCAATGAGACGTGCATGTATCGTTTTGAAGAATCTAACATCTATAATTAATATCCACCAAGTCAACCCAAAATGCACGTCCATGCTTAAGTAAGAAGAAAGGCTGATGTTCACGCTAACCCGCATTGCCTCCTTTGTGGTCTGAAAGTAGACAAAGCCAAAGCCACGCGATCGACCGCTATAACGATCGTAGACGAGTTGCACGGTCTCGATTTCGCCATACTCACCGAATATGCGCTTGAGGTCACGCTCACTGGTATTTAGCGACATACCGAAAACGCCCAGACATGCGCACGGCTCTGGATTATCACGGCCATCGTTGTAACGGCTCCGGCGTGGAGAATAACGTGAGTAGCCATAGCTGCTACGACGAGGAGATCGTGAACGACGTCTCGGTGGTGAGCCAGAGTAAGAACGGCTGCAATTCTTCGCGCACAATTATCTCATGAACTTCAAATTCAGTGCCAAAATGCCTCAACTAAACTTCCAAATAAACATGAAAACTTCGAGGCCACACCAACTATGAATTAATGGCACAGCGCTTTCTTAACTCTGCTTGCATCTCTGGAATTAAAGAAGCAAATTAGCCGAGCAGCTGGGATGAACTCGGCCAAGTGGGCACTTCCTCGGTAATCTCGTTGTCTTTTTGTGACTCTCCAGGATAAAATGTTTAAGCATTTAACAAAAACTTACGCGGATCTTCAACTTGGTGTATACGAATATAAAGGTGCATTCTTTCATATCCTTGCTGATAAACAGTAGGTTTCTGTTTACAAGCATGGGTCCATTATTGAGCACCTTTAAACACTTCATGTCTGCGCTTCGTCAGCAGCAGGGCTTATTGGTAAGCAGCAAAGAATGATGAAACGGCGCAAACTCGCTTACCCAATGCCGCGTTTCGCTTTGCTCTCTTTCACTAAAATACAACAGCAAAGCAACCGAACATAAGCCGCAGAAATTGAGATGATCTGTATTCTTCTTCGTTAATACTAATAAGAAAGCATTATTTCCCTCAACCAAAACAACCAAAACTCAAAAACGAAAACAAAAATTGGGGATAAAAGTTAAAAAGATGTTCCGATCTAGAGATATAAAAAAGCGAACTTGATTGTGAACTGATATTACTGCGGCGACTGAGTACTGCCTCTGCACTGTTTGTTGTGTTTTCAAAGTGATTCAGAGACTGAGAGCAGCGAATTGCTGTAGATGGGGCAAACACGTCCCGTTGGCGCTCATCATTGCCTCACCGACTGATTGAATTTCATTGACTGACTGATACTGTGAACTGTTCGCCAACGTTGCTCTTTGAGAGTGCGCTGCTTGGGATTGATCTGAGCTCTCCAAATGAAGATAATTCAACTTCGCGTTAATAAATAAAATGCCACTGTACCCTTTGCACACCCTCCAAAAAAGGCAAACTAAAACCGCTTATCATACCCAACTATGGCATCCCCGCGCACTTCAATTCTGGTAGCTTAGGAGTGACGCAACTAACTAATCGATCCTAAATCGCCTTTACAAATCACCCCTAGAACCGAAACTGAAAAGCTGTAGAGTTCTTCTAAATTAAAACAGTTCAACCTCGGAGAAAAATCAGTCGAGAGCCTCCGAAGCCAAATAAACTCCTTTTTACCCCCCGTTGCAAAAAGATGTAAGCAGAAAACTTTCTGAGTTACCCACATAGAGTGCTAAGCTTTTTCGGTACTTTTTGCCATCTCGTTTCACAGTTGGAACCAACCGCTCTAACAGTAATGATGTTAATTACTACTCAAAATCTGTTATTTCAACAGTTAAGCATCATTTTCTTCCCCACCATCAGAAAAGAACTGGAAGATATAATGTGGTCCGCACCAAAGAGTGGAAGAGTTTGCCGAAAAGAACTCCCGAATCGGCGAGTCGGAGATGCTGACAGGTACATTTCCCGGCGTCGCGAGATGTCACTTCAGTTGATGAATTCTCTTAGTTAATTACCCCTTGGAACGGTGTCAATTTCATGGCACCACTTTTTGTGAGATACAAAAAGCATTTCTCAACGCATGCTGTGCTTAATAACATATCGCTTGCCTGAGCAATTTCCTGCCAAAAGCATCGCTACTCACGAAAAAAGCTACTGGGTAGTAGGCTACAATTTGCGGTTGTTTTATTAGACCTTGAAGGGAATTATGAATCGGAAGTGATTTCAAATCCAGCTAAATGAGTTTTACCGCAACCCTCATCTCTCTCCGTGACTTGTCTCATGAACAAGTTGAGGGCAATATTGCGGACTCAGCGAATGCTTCAGCAGTTCTACACTGCAAACCTGAAAAACCATCCAAATCACCGGATTACATCACGATCGCCTCTGGGTAAACTCCCTTCTGCATCCTCGAGCGCCACACCTGAAGAACACGAAAGCAGAAAAGTGAGTGCAGCAACCAGCATAAACAAAAGAACCTGCGTCTGCGCACACGCGAGCTGCGGCTGCGCGATCGGTTACGTCTACGATCGCCAGACTGTGAGCGGCGTGTACGTCGGTCGCGCGAGCTGGACCGCCCTCTGACCGGAGACCGCGACGCAGACCGCCTTCTTACTGGTGAGCGCGAACCGGAGCCGGAGCGTGAGCGCGATGTTGCACGCCCATTGCCATTCTTTTCTGCTACCGGTGATCGAGACCCATTTGAATGAGTTCCGCTTCGAGCCGCTGGGGAAGGACTATGCTGCAACATGCGTAATATCAAACAGCAAACAAATGCGTCACTATTCGGTGGCTACAGCTGCTGTATTACCTCTCTTTCGATTCAAGGAAAGCACCAGCAATCTTGGTGCGTACCCGCACTTCTCCAACTACCCTGTCTACCTTCACCGTAATTCCAGAAATTCACTGAAAACTCGCACCTGTACGTAAAACTGAGTGCGCGACTGGTGATGAGGCGCATAAAGTTTGAACCTTGATGATACGCTATTTCGTAATAAAAGTGCTGATTATATGAGGTAGAGGGAACCACCTCATTCTCGGGATTCGCCCCATTCTAATGTTAAATGAAAAATTCCTTCAACGATCACACCGCTGAAATCACTGCAACTGACTAGACCTCAAATAAGTTTGGTTTTTGTAGACTCAAATTGAACAAATTCCCAGTCAGTTTCAAAAAAATCCCAACCATAGTGGGTGCAATACTGAAAAATGGAACTTGACGACTTCGGTAAGGAAGACGAAAAATAGAGTAACAACTTACCCCTTCGTCACTGCTCATCGCTTCTGATTTGATTTCTCTGAAACAAGAACCAATTAAATAGAGAGCTGAAATTAGAGTTAACGCACTCGCACATGCCTTCGTTATTTGAGATCCTTAAGCGCTAGCAACGTGTTTTAAAGGCGCCAAGTAAGGGAGAACCATTCAAATTTTTAAAGACGAGGCACAATGCTTAGTGAAGCAAGTTGTAAGTGTGCACCTCAAGGCAGGTATTAAAGCCTTGCCGGAACATCATACTCCCTTCTTGGTCTACGCGAGTTTCGCTCATTCAGCTTCTTTTTTTTAAAGACGAATGTCCTGTTCCACACCACCTCCTCCACAGGGACTGCGACCCATTGCGTGCGAAAAGTTCGAAGCTGAGAAATGCGCACATCACAACGAAGCACATACTTAAGCTATGTTGGCCTTGCTTAAATGCTTAAAACGAAGCAGATACCAAGCAGGTATCAAATGAAATTGATGGCCTTGCTTAAATCACAAAATCGCAGCAAACTGACCAGAACTTGACCGGAACCGCGCTCATCCCACATTCGTATGGACACGAGGTAAATCCAGTACCGGTCTCGACTCACAGGGATTTCAAAACATACCTGTATTTCCCTACATTTATTTGAGTTGACTTACACGACGTTGCAGAAAATACCCTGCTTACGCTTGGATGCCATATCTGTACTTTCTAGGTGGGGAACTGGAATCCCTTAGGAGCAACTTTAAAGGTAAGTAATAATCGCAGCATTTATCCTACTACAGATATATACTCTCAAGCTGAAAACAAAAACCCAGATTCCATAACAACGTCCATCTATCATTGAACAATCTGCAAAGCCTCAACACACATAAACGAAACACGTAGAGGTACCATGATGCCCACATCAATTCACACGTCGCACTTACCCACAATGTCACGCTCTCCAACACCTGAAGGACACACAAATGGGGCAAAATTGAGGACACGAACACACCGCAAAGATGGACTACGCCGCACAACAACTCACGCGAATACCCTATGAAACCGCTCGCGTTATGAAAGTAGGCACGCGACGTGTCAACAAGGTTTACATGCAAGAAATGGAACGGTGCCAGCACTGAATATCGCACATTTCGTACCTCCTTTCATTGCTTATTTCATCGAGTAAACAGATCACAACTGCTTCATTTAATGTTATTCAATACTTTCCAAGATTTGCTTAAATGTAAAGTATTTAAGAGGTATGCGAAAGGTGGGCACTGTTCATCAAGCTGGAGGAAACGGTGGATGTATGATCTGTACGACTCCATCACAGAAACATTTCGTTATATCATTAGCCATGGTTATAAGTACAGTATTCCTTCACTCATCGTAAGACCCGTTGCAAAGAAAATAGCCGTCGTTGCATATTACCAATTGCAGGAATGTGCATGTTTGCTTACCTGTCCAAAGGTCAATTCATAATAAAGGGTCATGGTCAATTAATTGCCGGGTATATTAGACTTGCAGATATACAGTCCGAATTGATCAAATTAACCTTTAGGTGGGAAGGATTGCGATCGGGAAGGATTGGTAAAGGAGAGATATTGAAAAGGTAAACCAACTGGCAATCTTTTATGAACAATTGCCGAAAAAATTTACCTGCAGATTTCGTAACACCTTGAAGAAGTCAGTCAATAAGAAAAGAATTTATGATAGAAGTCGCTCCATGGAAAATAATATACCCACAAAATTTGACTGCCGTGAAGCGGTGACCAAATTTCCGAAGCTAAATTGCTGCATTTGCAAAAGAACGCCACCGAAGGGGATCCTCACTGTTGCTAATCGCTAAAACCGAGTGGATATGAGGAAGTTCGAACGTTGAACGTCGCTAGATGCCTGCGTTGTTGAAGGCATCAGATATTATTGAGGTACGTGTGGAAGGTTACAGTATAGCTTAAAAAACATTTACCTGCGAATCAAGTATCACGATTACTGGTACTAATAAGTTTGCTGTATCACAAATGAGGTGCCACTATTCAGTGCTACATCCAGTTGTACAGGTACTGGAACCACTACTACCTAGTACTACTAGTAGTACTTCACCACTGAACGTTTACTGATTACGAACGTCTCTCCGATTAGCAGAATCCGTAAAAGGCAGGAGCACTGATACATACGATACGGAGAAAAGATTGCAGAACACTACAGTCAGACAGAACATAATTTGATATTTGATCAGGAAAAAAGCTTAGATGGAATAAGATCATTAACCCGACAGATTAGGGAGTGGGGGTGGGTGGAGGTGGGGAAGGAGGGAAAGGGAAGATGGG
This sequence comes from Ascaris suum, assembly GCA_013433145.1. Taxonomy (NCBI): domain Eukaryota; kingdom Metazoa; phylum Nematoda; class Chromadorea; order Rhabditida; family Ascarididae; genus Ascaris; species Ascaris suum. Next base: position 1,592,741 of record CM024186.1, on the reverse strand, counting down.
TATGAGAAGGCATAAAGGGTGAAGGCGAGAGAATATATTAAGACCTGAAGAAGTGTCTGGACTGTTTATTAACCTCCCCCCCCCCCCCCCTCCTCCACTCATTAATCCCAGCAATGTTCCAGGTTGGTGGTTTCAGAAAGAAGGCAGTTTCAAGCGTTAACTATCCAGTTTATAAATGAAAACTGATTGATCTCTCCAAAACGTCACCTATAGATTTTAAGAGGAGAGCGGCAAGTGCGACGCGAGAGCGCAAAATATTTAGAGGCGATTAGGTTGGCCATTATCCAATGAATTTCAGGAAGGTCAAATGTCATCTTCTCCAAACTTCCGAAGTAAATAACCTTGTATGTTTGCAGTTGTTAAAGGTTACCTGAAATTGATCAATGCGAACAAAATCTCTTCCCCCACATGGGCTTCTACCTTCTTTGGTACACTTGAACAGTGGTCGAACATAGACTGCGAAAACTTTCGCACATGTGGAAATTCCACACGATTTAAGCGCAATAAAGAGAAAGCGAGATTTATTTTTGGCACTTTTTGGAGTGGTGTTAATATGTCAGCAAAAAATTCGGCTTGAATCGATATTGATGCCAAAATCTCTAAAGGATCTAGGATCTGGGATGGACTGGTCACCAATATGATATAGGCGTGAATCGGAGATCATGGTGTCACCGATATGAATAACAAAGCAAACCGGACCGGTAGATATTATTCTATACGCAGCACAGTTTAGCCAGTTTAGCGCTATGTTTTGAATTGCTTACAGCTATTTCTGTTGCTACATGCCTGGTAACAGTAAAAAAGTAATTCACACCGGTAGTGCTAATATTATTAGTAAACGGTAATTAGCAGTCTCCTCGTAGAAAGTATAATTAATTACTAGATAGTAGCAGTAGCAAGTAGTAAGCGGTGCAGTACCAGTAATGATAAATAAGGAGTATTACCAGTAATGAGTACTGTTAAGTGAATGGTATTTGCTATAAACAGTAAGCAGTAAGTAATACAAATTTCGATAGTAAATGCCGACAAATAATATTATCGAAAAACAAGCTAGATCATATGACAGGTAGAACACATTAAGAATAGATCATTAGCACTATTACTCGTAATGTTATACTAACAACTATTTACTAATACTTGCAATGCTAGCTACTAATGTAAGCAGTACTACTTACTCGATAAAATTTACGTATACAGTTTGCGTCATTGATTGCTGTTGTTTTCGACGTTATGTTAGTTTCAATGTTGATGGCGGAAAAAATTCGTTGAAGAAGATATAATAGGCTTTAGTTTCTTAATTTCTTTTTTTGTTCTTTAGTTTTTAATGTGTTCTATCCAACAGTTGAAAGTATCGGATAGAACACATAAATGCACAGCTATCACATCATTCCAATGCAGTTTTCGCAAAAAAAAAAGAGGCAAAAAAAGTGCAAAAAACATATATTCGTTCATTGTGAGGGATTCAATTTGTTAAGTTTCATCTTGAAGTGCAAAGACTAACCTGAGGTACTCGGAGCTATGATACACAAACACTCTACTGTTAAGTGATAAACAATTAACGGGAATGACATCGTTTTAATATTAATATTCGTCTCATTTCCTTTTTTTTGATATCACTAATATTTCGTTACGACAGCTTGGGGTACATCAATTGAACAAAACGGATTTATTTGACATCAACGGAGGTCGGAATCATTCTTCATAGAAAGCAGTCGTAGTTTATTGTTCTCACAGAACTACACGAATAGCTAGAACAAGTAAAACGATATTTCAACGAAAAAAAAAATGCAGTACAATCGGATTAGTCGTCGTGATTTTGTCCCCTCGAATTGAACGTTATGGTCGTTTGTTTTTTCGATGCGTATCGTCGATACGGCTGCTTATATTCGGCCATTCGATACAGAGCGATTGTTCGCAAGTGAGAAAACGATGATTGTTGGAGATCTCTAATTAGTTACTACCTACGCTCAGGTAACTCCATTATTTAATGACATGGTCATTACTGGTCGTATGTATATAAAAACACTCATTAAAAACTATATTGATAATGCTGTATATTATTGTATCCCATTAAAGCCATTCGATAGTATACCCTATGATAGCAATACATTTTTACCAATAAAGCGTTTACTTTGAAAAAAAAAAAGAGAAAATCCCAGTAAAATAGATCTTGTCTGAGGAAAATTTTCACAAAATTTTATCCGGCATCCAGAAGAATTATATTAAAATAATTTTTTTTTTCTCTTACGAGTAACTCTTTGCAATTCAACTTCATCTTAAATATCAATTTTATATATTATTATAATTCGATATCATTTTATACATTCAACACTTCATCCGAGTGATTTTTTTTTTACATTTAAACGTTTTTCAAAAATATATTCGAGAGACAAATATATCAAAGAAAATTTCCTTTCGTTTTTGAATTTTTCCTTTCACTTTTTTTTTCTTCTATTTATTGATTTGATTTTAAAAAATTATTATCGTAATTTCTCGTAGGTTTTATTTATTTATTTATTTATTTCCTAAGTAGTTCACAATTTTCGGTCATAAAAGGAATATCTATGAGATTGCTCGAAGCGCGTACAATAATTCTCTAGCGTAAAATTTTGCTTCGCCATCTATAATTAATTAATCAATGAAATATCTCCAAAACGAGTAAATATCATCAATGTTTTGTGAATGCAATCGGATAGTGGTTTCTTTATTGAAGAGTTATCTCTATGATAACAATAATAACTTGACCACGAGAATTAGAAAACTGCAGATCACCTTTAATGTTGGCGTTCAAAGATTGCAACTGCATTATAGCTGCAGTCTATTGGTGGACAAACTTCGCCGATGTCCACTGACGATTTGAGAGGATTTAGTTGGCTTCCTCCGAACGGGAACGAATTAGACCTTTCAAGCTCCGCAAAGCTTCTTTTGCTGATCAATCGAAGGACCTTAGTTGATATTTGCTAGACGTAAAGCATTGCAGTGAATTTTGATATGTGGATTCCATGAAAATGTTTTTATCTCTGATAAATCGCTGTTAATCCTGAACAAGCTTCCAGTTCGTGCAACGATCTTACATGAGTCTCCTTGTAATGGCTAGGAAGCCCTCTTGTAACGGTAGCGGAGCCTCCACGTCACGATGACGCTGTTGGACGGAATACTGCGTGGCAGTAAAAACATTTTAAATTGCACCTCAGTGTGGTATTACTCTGCAGCTCCCTATGATTTGCATAAATACCGTTATATCTCTATTTTCCACGCCTGCGCAGGTCGTGTCCCACCTGATAAAATAAAAAAATCAATAGAAGCAGAACAAATCAGAACCTAAGATCAATGATCAGCGATAAAGCTATTGCTTTTCAAGGAAAAAAAGACGCAGACGAGTCGAGCATTTCACATGAAACAGGTTCTGAAGAGTGTTTCTTCACTATAGTACAATTATGTCTTTTTCAATTTCATGAATAGGTAAACACATTTATGAGAACTTTTAACTTAGCTGGTGCAAATAAAACTTCAAATTTCGCATTCACTCATCTGATTGCTCTTGCTCTACACCTTTTCGTTATTTCCAACGAATAGAATTTACTCTAAACGTACTGTAAGATCCTACTTAAAAGTACCGTGGCTTCCTTCTGCGTGGTTGTAATCGAAGGCAAAGTCACGGTATGAACCGGGACTAAACGAGAGCTTGGATTTTTGCTGCCATCTTGAAGTACTTCGCCTAGTTGAGTAAACAGATTTATTATCGAGTGGGTATGTATAATCGAAGGAGGATTTATAATGCACGACCACTTATAATCAAAGTTTTGCGGTATATTGCGAGGAGTAACATCGGAACTGCCGAGGTCTTTGACGACGTCCTTTCATGTGCCTCCGTTTCTGTGGTACTTGCCTGGCTCTACTGTATTAAATGAGTAACCAAACAGAATAGAAATGCGCCTTTACACACACCTGGAAGATTTATGTATACCATGAAAAATAACGCGAGTAGTATCTAACAAAAAATTTAACAATAGCGATAATAAATGAGATGTTTATCGTAAAAGTGGATACGAAATATTTCTCGCAAGAATAGCAGCTCTCTTTCTTCGTCCAAAGCCACATCCGCCTACCATACCGAAGCAATGCGTCATACAAACCGGCAAACAAACCGGTAAACAACAACCGCAACATGCTGGTATCGGTGGTGGAATTGGTGGTAAAACAGGTGCACAGCATACCTGAAAATTTATTCATTTGCGGAATCAAAATACTGGTGCCTAGATAGATGTAAACAAAAATCTTTTTCTGTTCTATAATGCATTTGTGGATATTTTGCTAGTGCAAAAAAACTTGCAAAACTCTTCCATTGCAAATATTTGTATTGCAAATTTTGTTCTCAACGCTTTCAGCAGTGATTTTTGAAGCGAGCTGCTATCGAGTTGTGATCTTAGCATATCAATTTACACATCTATTCCCCCACATCATTTTAGCATCGAAATATTTCCCGTCTAAATAAGACAATATGAAAGCGGCGCGTTTTACAATCATTCACCATCCACCAGCTATGCAGAACAAATCGTATTCGGTCGCTTAGAGGAATGTAAAAGTGCCTTCAATGTGCTTCTTTTAGATGTAGTGCTGAAAACAGCTTACAATAGGTGGCGGAATTGGTGGTGGAATTGGTATAGGAGGTGGTAGAATCCCACCGATACCGCAGCACATCATTGGACAACATCCTAAACCGATCTGCCGCTTGACTCTAATTGCCAAGGAAGTTGTATTCGATGCAACTATTGGTTGTTCATTGAGTTCACTTCCTTTCACACTTCTTGTCTGTAACACAAATTCTCTCATGGATATTTACTAGGCTTTAACAAATAAGTTTCATTTCGGTATAACCAAACAATACAATTCTTTGTCGAAATACAAATTCGAATATCTCTGGCGAACTTATTGAAATCCAATTTTACATGATCGATTGGTCATCAAAGTATTTGACTTTTAACCCATCGCTGAGAATCGTAAAACTGATCTGTGACTAAATACTGACCAATGGTCACAACATTATTGTTGTATATAGAAAATGCATTTCTATTATCAAAGTTGAGCAATAAAAGCGATTCACATCTATAAGTCGGCAAAAAATAATTAACAAAATTATTAGAAAGGTTCGCAAATTTAATGAAATTTGTTAGTAAGCAAAAAATCTTCGACATAGTCGTCGAACGTTTCCGATTTTTTTTTTTTTTTTTTTTTTGCAATGTAAAAGCAACAATGACAATTGGCTTTAGTGAAAAATTTTAAATTATATTATGCAAAAATATTTCAAAAAAAAAAAGATATTGAGAAATATCTCAAAGGTTTAAATGTATTAAAGGCGATTAAATGTTAAATATTTTGAGATGAAATTTCCTCCCTCAAAAAAAAAAAACTTTCAATTTGAATTAGCATTGATGAAAATTTCGTTAAATATTGCATTCAATCAAATATTGTATTAAATACTTATTTCGTTAAATATTTCTGATATTAAATCATATGAAATATCCTTCATATTATGTTATCGCTACTTTTTTTTTTTTTTGATTATATATCATTTCATGATGATTTGATCACTGCAGATTTTAATATCTCACTATTATTACAAGTTCTGATTGAACATTCAAAGAAGAAGTTAAAAATTTGCAACAAATATATAAATATGCAAATTATTTAAAAAAATGAATTTCTTAGAATAATTGAATAAAGATCTCATTTAGTAAATTACGGGATAGGTAAACGATGATTAATTCATCATAGGAAGTATACGCATTTGAATATGGCAAAATGTAGGACATTTGAAGATACAACGAAATTTGCGGCACAACGACACATCAAGAGCAGCATTAAAACTTTTCATTAGCAATCCCCGTTCTATACAAAAATGTTTCATTATTTAGTTAAAGAAGTCGGAGGGCTCTGTATCGGAATTCAGCGACACTAAATTTTGTTTGCTCCGAATATCAGCGTTTCGATGGTCGTTATATGTTGCTTACTGCTTTCAATAATTAAAAAAAAGCCATAACTGGAGCCACGCCAAGAACAACATGCCACCTGACAAATGCGCCAACTCGCAAATCACTCATTTCTCCGTTTTCCAACTGTATTAAGCAATATGCGTGGCAATGAATTATTCTGCTTGAGATTTGAAGAAATACACCATGGATAAATGGTAATTAGATGGTAATGAGCGTTGAATTTTAGGTTGTCTATTTGCCTCTATCAGTAAAAACAGTTTATCGTGGATATTTCATAATGAAGGTCCATTTAATACAATAAAATGCGCACTTAATGAAAGTAAGAGTAGAGACTTACTTGATCAGTGCAAGAGCCGCTAGCTATAAAGCAAAGGAGAAGAACCGAGTAGAACCACGAGGTTATTTTCCGGAAGCGATCCATTAGAGTGGAAATGCGGCCGATGAGACACTGAAGATGCCTATTGGCTCGTGTCTCTTATAAAAGGTGCAAACGGGTCAAGCATGACTACTCGACGAGCGTATAGGCCGTAGTTTTGAGGAGATGTACTTCTGTATTGCCTCTAGTGGATCACTTTCCTTTTCGAACGTTACTCCACGCACATTTCTTTCGAATTTTTTCATCGGCTTGATCGTCATCGATATTTGAAACCGATTTCGTCGAGCGCATTAGCGCTATAAGTGATGGTGGATCGTTGATCTCGAGACGCTTGAAATAGCCGATGAAAATGAATGGTATTTAAGTATTGATTTTTTCGATGATTTTTCAAGATTCTACTTGATTGATCAACGGCTATCTTAGAGAAAAAGGAGAGATCAATTTGTGGGATTTTTTCTTTGTAAGAAGGAAAAAAATTTTTGCAAGAAAAACTTATCTTTTCCACTTTATAAATTATCAGTTTCCACTTGATCAAGGAAAAAACAAATCAATTGCCTCTTGATATAATCGATTGATTCTTCAAATGAAATGTAATTTTTGCATAAATGTAGAAGTTTTCAATAAATAAATAAAAATAACCTTCACTACTGTTCAATAAATAAAATAAATTTTAAGCTTAGCTCCTCCTTTGATATTCTTTTATGAATCGACCATTGTGACGTTTGAAATTATTAAGGACATAAGGTTCCATAAAAAAGGTTCCAAATTGAAACGTTTCAATGGAAATTTTTTTAATTCACAAATTTTTGATAAAAATTTCACTCAATATTCATCGTTGGTATTTCCTCTAGCAGAGGGAAAATATTGTGAGTGAATATAGATAAGTGATTTTTGCGGCAAACTTTATATCGAATTCTTAAGGCAATTTCAAGCAAATGATTTATTCAAAAACTTCTTCAACTGCCGTAAAAATTTTCATCGCTATTTCAATGAGAATTGCCGATCCAATCCATAAAACCTTCCCATCTCCAAATAGCTATTTTTATTGTTTTGCGAAATGCCTCATAAAGATTGACTAGAATTAGTTATTTTTATGCTAGAATAGATAATGAAATAAGGGGATTGTGCCCAAATACTCTAAAGATCTTAAATATAAATGCAACGATTCAGTAAAAAAATTGAGCACTTCTTAAGCAGGCTAGTTCGAACTTAAGCTGTAAGTGAATTCGTGGATTGATGGCAAAACCGGCACGAGCTGGCAAGTAGGGGCTAGTCGAGTGTGCACGCCACCAGCTATTGGGCATCTATGCGGCCACTACAAACGTGACTCGAAAATTTTCCACTGTAAAGCTCATTGGTTGCTCAAAATATTTCTTTCACTCTCATTCGTAACACTCTATATCTTCTCTATTTGCAAATTTTGCGCCACTTGCGTTGTATCAGCCTAACTGTGTACCGTAAAATTCTTATTATAAGCCCACCCCCTATCTTAAGCTTGTCGAGCTTAAAAAGTTGAAGTGTTAAACGTTAAAAGCTACTTCATTATGAATGCGCAAGGTTCTAGGTAAATATTTGTGAATGTTCTTCTTTCTGCTTATATCGGTAAGCAAGACCTCATGTCGTTCTTCATTCAACGACCTCGCGAACATCAAGTACTCTCTATGCATGAAAGAGTGGCGTGAGCGATAACATTCGGATAATAAATCACCTTTTTATATTAACTTTAAGGTGTCGCTTGTACAGAAGCATCTCGCATGACGTTGCACTTGCTAATGGGTTTTGTTAGTCGTTTTGTTGTGTCTCATCTATACACAAAGTATTTATTATTATTTACTATTATTTATTAATATTATTTATTATTATTTATTATTATTATTTTTCTTTTTATTATTTGCTTGTATATTTGCGTCTAAAGTGGGAATAGATAAATAAAAAACAACGAAGAGCTGGCATTCACAAAACGATAGTTAAAAGTGGCCTCGACGCGTGTTTTTTCTTGCAGTTGACATCTCTGCACGATCGGATCAGAGCACGACGCGGTGATTCGTACAAACTTGTTCCACCCTATTTACAACACACTTATTGCCACATAAGCACATCGTATACTCGTTATATGTTTGTCGCTTACATAAATGAACGTCAAATGTGCATCTTTATGCATTCGTTGTTTGTGACGTTCTTCGATAAAAATCCCCCCATCTTTTGCATATACGTTGTTGTTTAATTGTTTTATACTTGATTAAGCTCAAATATGGGTGAAATTATTTCTGGAATATTGAATCCGACTAATTAGTAAAATCGTTCAATCGAATATTTCTTGTGATTCTTTGTATTCGATATCGAAGGCAACAATTATTATGTCTCGGTTCAAAAAGATACACATCAACGGCAGTAAAACTACCTGCATTCCCCGTTATATTAATTTCTTCAATATGTAAGGATCCTGAAACTATTGCTTCAAGCAGCCTTCTATTATACAGAAAAATAAGATGGATCCGATCCATTATGTTGTCCTCCCCAGCCAGTCTCGCAATTGACCGTCTCGAAGGATGTCTGGATTTCTGCACAGAAAGAAAGCAGGAATCATCTCTATCAAGCATTCGAATGCATTGGGTCAGTATTAGTTGTTCATTGTGAAAGTGGATCATATGATTTTTCGCTGAGCGGACGTTAAAATTGAAAATGTGGGTTTTTGTTTTCAGAGAGCTATAGTGTTGACAACTATGCTTCTTTCATAAGGAGGCATTCAGAGGTCATTTCTTTTTTTCTAACAGGAAAAAATAACACTTTCGACCACCTTCCTATTTGCCTATTCATTTCCTTGAATTGAAAAAAGGACTAAACCATTTTAGTGTTTATCAAAATCTTCTTAGGTGAAAGCATTTTTAAACCGAAAATATTACGTATTACTTAAGAATTTCCCTCCTTAAATCTATGGTGGAATAAGGTAATATTACATTGAAAAATGTGTCTAGTGGTATTATGCTTGATTTAAGTGGTGAAATTAGTGCCAACTTATGCTTATACTATCGATATCCGGAAGAAATAATGCTCAAATTGCATACAACAACTATCGCAACATAAATACTAACGAAGAGATTTTTTATAATAGGTTATCGATTAATATCGCAGTTTAGAAATTTGCACATCAATCTGGAATAGTGAAATATTAATTCATAATATTGCATATAAATTTAATAACTTTAAAGAAAAAGCAGAAATTATTTTCGTCTAGAAATGCCCAGAAATATTTCCTATGAATGATATTCCGAATTTCATATGAATAGTCGAAATGAGAAGCTGCCACTATATAACGTATTTACAAATATTAATAAATGATAAGAAGCGTTTACTATGATAACTTCCGCTATGTAACTCTTCGCTTATAAGGACGTAAGCGTTTACTCGTTAAAATTTTTTTGAAGGATATAAAATTTAAAATGAATTCCTAGAAATAAAATTTAAATTTAAACAAAATTTTAAATTAAATTTAAATTTAAATAATTTAGAAAATTTAAATAAAATTTAAAAGTTCCATCCGATGACGATATATCATTTTTCTTTTACTGTTCTTAGTTTCTGCATCATTTGCATCTGCCGATAAGCGTTGTTCGCTTATGATTATTTCACGCTTTTTTTTTTCAATATGGAACTATTCAAAATCGAAACAAATCGCCTTGCGGAATTGTGAAATCAGCGAATCCTCTTAATCCTCATATGTCGGTTAAGAGTTTTTCAATTTCCTGCTATTGCTGAATCTATTTTGCAGTTATATTTTGCATCAAATATGATATATGATATATACGTTGTGCGAGTATCTCATACTTCACAACTATACTATTCAATCATTTATCCATTCAGTGTTTTCTGCATTTTTTAATAAATATTTATTATTATTCAAGCATTTTGCATATCCATTGAATTTCTTTATTTTGCAATATATACTGTTGAATGAAATTTCCTTTTCGTAAAATTATATACATTTCCACTTTAAAAAATGCATATTCGTCTAATACTTCATCTATCCGTCTATCGATATAAAAGTGGCTATGTTGCGTATCATATATTAATTCGAAAATTGTCCACTGCACAAATGTGTTTATGTAGGTCAACTTTACGCATTTTCAAGTTCCAATTGATAAGCTGATGGAATTCAGTTGATGTGCTAACTTTTTGTGTCGATACTTTTTTGGCTTCATTATGGGAAATATATATTGATACTTCCTATACACCGATGGTGTTTTGTGTGTGTGTGTGTTTTTTTTTTTGTAATCGGCGAAATCGTTGTTTAAGTGCAATTAACGTGATCGCAGATATCCTTGTGATAAGTTTTTTTTCAGGAGTGATAGCAGATTTTTGGTGCTATCAAAGTTGCTTTCTATTTAAATGCTACATGACTCTATTGTCAGTCAATTAAAAAATGCGTAATAGATGGTCTCTCATAATATTCGCTATATGTGCTGGCAGTATTCTTATGTTCGCATTTCTGTCGTCATGTTCATCTTGTTTCGACAAAAACAGATATCGTTTTTGTTCTATTCATAATGATTTACATTCGTCATCGAAAGGCCACCATTCTATCAAGGAGGATACAAATCAAAGTGCTATCGGAACTCGTTTTATCTATCCTCCGAGGAGTAAAATGAGCAATTGTGAGCCATTATTCGGAAAAGTAACAGTTTTTGTTGCGGTTGTTACGCTTTCATACGCGACGTGAGTTTCATATTTTTATTATAATCATTATTTTCACATTACATTATGTAAATTAAGAAAAAAAAACTACACAAACTCTTACTTTTTATGTAAAACTAACTTTCACTTTTATGCCGATATTGAAGGGCAAATGGCATATTTAATTTCTTTTTCTGCAAATTCAAGTCGAAAAATGAGTTTATATAATTATCTTGCTTCGGGTTTTTGAAACGTTTTGTGGGCATTTTATCTCCCTTTTAGCAGGTAATCCTGACATTCGAATATTAGAGATATTTTATTCAGAGATATGCTCTATGCTAAGGCAATTCCATTGATGGATATATTCTATCTGTCGATATTATCACGAGCACATATTTTTTGAAAAATTAAAAACAGCGCATTAAACCTATATAGAAGTATTCCAAAAGAACTGACATGAACTTTTTCCTTTCTTGAAAATATCTGCTTGGATTGAATTGCCGATTTCTGGATTTCATGACGTTCTCAATCGCTCGTATAACAATGAGTAGAGTTTTCTTTCTTCTCTCGATTAACGCTGATTGACTTGTGTGCTTGTCGTTGCACTTGCCGTTGCACTCTTACTTGGAAATATTTATGGCATATAGGTTATAAATACAAATAAACAAGAGAAGTAAGAGTTATTCTGAGTGAGCGAAACGACTGTATAATAATAGATTATTGAGTAAATAAGTCGCTCTGTGAATAGGGCGTTGATTTCCTTGTTGCATAAATACTGCAATGATTTCTTCCTCTAGGAATACGATAGTTCGCAATAGCATCTTAGAAGAAAACATTAATGAGATATAAATATTCCAATAGGTATCAAATTTTTGAATGAACATCGCTCTAATCAAACATAACATAAAACGGAAGTATTATCGGATTTGGTAATAGACATTTCTTTTTCTTGACTTAAGTGCCCAAATAACGCTACTTTTGCAGACAGACATTGACATAGGTACGTAGAGAAGGGGGAACTGAAAACAGCCTTCGTTGAACAGCACTACCGGGTGACGCAAACAAATGCACATCTGGTTGTGTTCAAATGTCATTACGGCGTTCGTTGCCAGCTATATGCCGATTTGAAATGTCCAATTTGTAGACACTATCGGGTAGCACAAAAAACGCTTCAATGCTATTTACGCTCAGTGAATTACAAGTTCTTATTGGTTGATCTCGACACCGACAAACGCGTTAATAAGGAGTGCAAACATGACCAGGTATGCGATCCATCAGGCTTTTGTTATGAGCCTACCAAATTTTCCATACGATCCTGAAGTTCAGTTTCTTTCCTGTTCTATTAGTTCAGCATTTTTTTTGCTATTTTGAAACAGTAATACACCATTGGTCTGGCTGGAATAGCTAGTTCAACATCCATAGTTGGTTATATTTGAGTATTATTATATTTAGCATTATATTTCATGAGATGTAAAGGCTATATTAGCAATAACTGCAGGATCAGTTCACATCAGGGGTCAAGCTCGGTCAACTTTATTTATTTATGCCTCCAAACTTGGAACATGCAAGCGCTATGTTTGCGATGAGTGAGCATTAATTTTCACAAGTATTCAAAAAATTCCCTAAGGCAGTAAATAAACATAATGGTGAGCTAACATCACTATTCATATTGTGTTAATTAGCTGTCTCAAAGGTGTTGAATTGGCTGGTTTAACTAAAGAACGAACAAGTGCATTCTACTTCAAGTATGGTTGATTTTCAGTTATTTTTCAAAAAGCATTGCGCGGCATCCGTTTATCTAGAGGATACGGATTGGATGCTAGTGCTTGATGCAGATACGGGAGTTGTAAATCCCAATCATTGCATCGAAGAATGGATCGACGAGCGTGTTGATGTAATCTTTTACGAGCGATTTTTCAATTGGGAAATCGCATCTGGTAACTACTTGGTAAGCAGCACCACTCTAATGAGCACGGAACTGGCCTACCATCGGTCTATATTCATCTACAGAAGTCGTATTTTTAGTGCTTTTAGCAACGGAATATTTCTGACATGCAAATTTTTCTTGTCGCTTAATTCATTTTATATATTTCGGTGATTTGCAGATTGGGGTGGTCATTGGACTTCACCGCTTAACAGTTCAACAGTGCTGGGTTTGTTTCCAAAAAAAGACCATTTAAGGAGGGAGGGAGGGAGAGAAAGAGGAGGGAGAGCTGAGAGTCTTAAGTTAGATGATTAAAACAAATTTTACGCAAAAAACTATGATCAGAAGATCTCTTTCATCTATTTTTTTCGCGGATCCTTATTTTTCCGCGCTTTTTCTTATTGGTGCAGTGTTAATCACGGGGCTCTCTCTTCTAATGGATGACTTCCGTATGAAATATCAATGAATTAACGCCTACATTTATGGTACTTACAGAAAGAATCCCAAATTTAGTTAGAAAAGTAGTGCCGATTTAAAGGTTAATGTGCAGGTTGCGAGATGGAGGAATTCAAAAACCAAGGCGTTCCGGAATAAATCGATATATAATGTGAAGTAGTGCACAGGTGAGGAATACGCCATTTGCCAAGAGTTTCTTGAGGAGATGGGCCGACTGGCAGTTCATACAGCCTCCCAATTGGAATGGTGCAGATAATGGTGTTCTACAGGTTCGTTTTCAAGGATTTACAATAGCATTTTATTGATAAACGATATCATTCTTCTTTATAATGTCGTAGTTGAGCACTGTAATAATTGGAAGGCTGTAATCTGTAAATATTGTGTAATCACTTTTGTGACATGTTTCTAAAAATACTGATGCATTATCACGAGAAATTCTTTGTATGGAATATCAGATACACATTATGTCACTCAAATGGCCTCAAGTTGCTCCATTGTGCTTTCAACGATGCATCTTGAGGCTTTCAAGTTGCAAACAAAAGCTTCCAGGCTGTAAGTTTAATAAGTTTAATTTCCACCATTATTATTGCCTAATCACTTCAACATTGTCGCTAAGCAGAGATATATGTTTCCGATTTTTAAGTATGTATATTCAAACAACAAAAAGCAGCATTACTTTTATCAAATATTCAAAGAACAACACAAGTAATCGTTGTTGATTTTAAAATTTCATAGAGTGAAATGAATTTTTATATATTGCAAAACAAAATAAGCCGATCCGCTTGGATCTTTTCGAGCAAAAGTCATTATGCCTCTCCAAGTATTTCGTCATATCCTTTACTTCCGTTTTTTTCCCATTAAAAAAAATTCAAAAATCGAAAATTTTAGCGTTAAATTCGAAATTTTGATCAGTTTTTAAGAATTTAGGCCTATAAAAGTTTCTTTAGCTATTTTAGCATTTTTTTAAATCCTCATTTGTTATAAATACCAAAATTTTTCTCGATTTTCTTCGTTCTCTTTAAGGACATCTTGAAGATTGTTTTATATTTTAGTTTGCAAACATCAACTAATTGCATAGAAATTTTCAGATGCATATTTTACAAACGGTTTTATCGAATGCTAAACAAGAAATTAAAAATTGCGATACTATTTGGCGTATGGGAAGAGACTATGAAACCTATATGGCGTTTGTCACATGCGTTAAAATTTATTTAGGTTTGTCGATTTTTCATCAATTCTAATCTAAAAATTCGGCTATATATCTCCTAGAGCTTCCATTATTTGCGTTGTAAGAGTGTATTTTGGGTATTGCGCCTTAGGGCGCTTTTAAATTCTTCACTTGAATATGTTAATATGTATGAAGCTATAAAAACTTTTTAGCGAAATATTCAAATGAAGAGAAAATGAAATTAGAAAAAAAAATGGTTGCTTTAAGAAAAAACGAGAATATTATAATTCAGTCGCCTAAATTATATTCAAGTAACTTTTCGCGTTTAAGCTGTGTCTATTGAACAACGCAAAAAATAACATAAATAGCGATTATACTTGCATAAGATAGATATGCGTTCTCAATAGATTGTTAGCGCTTATTTTATCATGTGGTAATTAAAACTTATTCAATTGCTCTATAAACAACTAAATGAAATTAATTCCCTCTAGTAAATATTTAAAAAGTATCGAATAAAAAAAATTGAAAATTAAACTTGTTGTTGTGAGTTATGATAGGCTTTTTTTTAAAAATTTTATTAAAACAGAATGGAATAAATCAGCGTTTTAGTGTAATATTCATTGCTATTCTTTTCCTAGCCGGCGTATTTTAGTGGTAAATGAGAGGTGATGAAATTTAGTGCGAATGAGTGCAGCATTAGTTTGCAGGTGCAACACGTATTTGGCCTGGAAAAATACGGATCCTCAGGCGAGCTCATGGATGGGTTAGAGATGGTTTCTTAACAACCGACAGGTGGAGCGATCGTGATTTTATGCTACATGGTTGGAAACAACAAGAGATCGGAATTCAAGGCTGGAAATCACCATTTTTCGTTAGTATTACGCTGTTCGGTTGAAAAAAACTCTTACTAAACTCTTAAAATGTAAAAAAAAATAAACTATTGATGAAATGCTGCATAAATTTACATTTGAAATATGTAAATTTACATCATTGTGATGATAAAAATACATATAATAGCACGTATATAACAAAAATAAAAATGCTTGTCTCAAAACAATGACACTCGTTTATTTATTTAGGCGGATTTAACACCGTTACTTCTATAGATATTTCTAGGTGCCCTTGGAACTTTGTGTTTGCAAGTTGAAGCGTCATTTACCTGTACGAAAGTTTGTATCTCTCTGTCTGTACAAATTTCAGAAGAGAAACCACTAAAACCGGAGGTTATAAAATTATGGTTGAAGTGTGTACCACAAATATTTACATAATGACTCAACAACGTCAAAAGAAATAGTTATACACCTCTTAAAACGCGTAGACATCATTTGCATTTCCTCATCTATCGCGGTCTACATTTTGCACTAATCGGATCAGAGAGATGAGCGTATTTTATGCTATTTGCAGTGTCGTAATTTTTCACTTCCTTTAAAAATACATTGCTTTTAAAATAGTTCACGTTTAAAATAAGCGGAACATGGTGCCAAAAGAAGCTAGCAGGATGTATGCTTCCTCATTTTGTTAGCTTCACTAAATTGCTTTCACCAAGTAATAAGGTGTGAAAAATGACCCCTTAATATCTCAACTAAACCAATCTCCTGTATATAAATATTCCGCTAAAATTCAGTTTCTATGATCTGGCTGCTTTAAAATGAGAATCTAAACGGTGTAAATTTTTTGCTAGGTTCAAAGTGAAACACCGTGTAGAAAGTCGTTCTATGGTGTACATTATATCCATCAAATTTCATGACCGCAGCTTCAATGGTCCCAGATTGAAAATCATCAGTGATCCCTGAGAATAGACAGATATGTGCATACTATTATGCAAAAATACGGATAATTTCTGCAATGTAAATCCGCATAAATCGAATAAAGTTGAATAAAGAGATTAAATAGATTCAAATAAAACAATTCAAACGCTTGTGTGGATTACAATGAAAATGTAATATTGATGTGTTACTGATTGAATTATAGGAGATGATCGACGAAAATGAATGCGGACAAAATCTCAATGGTTGGCATTGGCGAAACGAGTCACATGTGAGCGACGAAGAGATCAAGAGAGTGTTGAGTGAAGCCGAGAATGGTCTCGCCAGAAATTTTCCCAAAGAGGCGATTGTGATTCCATATTTGAGTCAACCCGACATCGCTGAATGCTTTCCTAATTGCGATGATACCACTTAGTGAGTATAGGAATGTTGTGATGCCTTCAATGTTCACCAACCAAGGTATACGATGGTGTTGCGTAATTTATTATTATGTTCGTAGTCACTGCAGCGAGAAGAGGAAAGGGTCATCGCTTAGTGCAAGTAAATCCGGAAAAAGCAAGGAGGATAGCTCAGTGCGAAGAAAAATTTGGCTGTTTTGACGCATAAGAATATATGAAATTTTAACGTGAAGTAATGGTGAATCGCCGGATTTCTATAAAAAAAGACAACAGTAGAAACGATGAAAAGCAATCAAAATTGCAACTCAAGTGGATGGAGTATTTTGAGTTATTTTCTATCAGCCGCTTATCAGCCCTTTATCAACCGTTTAGTATGGCCTGAGAATGAGCAACAGTTCAGTAATATGTGAGAAATGATCAATTGTGAAATAGTATACAAAGATAAACTCCTTCACACTGCCATTCAAAGAAAATACACCTATTTTGAGCAAAAAAAAGGTGATCAAAGAAATTGGAGACGATCTGTAGGCGTACTGATTTGTCTACGGAAAATGGTAAACGTTGTTTGTTTTAATGGGACTCGAGCCTCGATATACTTATTTACATCGTTGAAAGAAGATAGAGTAAGTGCAAACAACAATTGAAACAGGAAAAAAGTTGGCTTGAGGGGTGGAATTATTTACATCTGAGATATGATGTTAGAAACTCCAATTTTTTGCCTGTAATTTAAACTTTACCTGAGCAAGCATACCGTCCACCTGTTAAATTATTTGCTCACACCTTCTTCCTTAATAAATGGAGACATCATTTGTTAATTTCAAGCGTTTTAAAAGAATATGCTCAATAATGATAACGGAACAAGCGCGAGGATATGAAAACTTTGATAGAAACAGATGAAGTTTGAAAATTTTACGAAAAATTTGCGAGATTTTAAAAGGAAAAATCTCTCATTTCATCAATAAAAAAAGGTAAATGAAAATATTTGGCTAAAATTACTAAGCCATCAAAATTTTCCAATTATGCCTCATAAATTGTTTTTTTTTTTTTGAAATGTTTTTGACTTTATTAATTCGTAAATAAAGCAATCGTTGAGATTAAATATTATATATAAGTGCGAAAAAAATTTTCAATTATGAAATGTTGATGAAATAAAAATGGAAACGAATGCGAAGAATATAGAAAATGCAAGAAAACTTTTTTTTTTCTAATTTCACGACACTATACAAATGATAACGAGCTGAGCAATAAAACTAAACAACCGGTTTCAATATTCGATCATTCAACTTGCTCATTTTTTAAAAATTTTTATGCTCATTATTGCTGTATGAAAGATTCTATCGGAAGATATTATCGTTAGTGCAACATTCGTTGATGACCTTATTGAAAATATATTTAAGGCATAATCTAGCTTATAACCCGACATGTAAACATAAGCATTTGATGAATGTGGGATTTAACGCAAGAGAAACTTCATAGCTAATAATTCTTCTCGAAAAATTTACATATTATGCAAATAAAAATCATAAAATGAGATGCGCTTATATTAAGTAAAATGGCCGAATTATTCAATGCGAACAATGATGATTTTAAATTATAGAATTATAATTTGCATGAAATAGATTATTGCAATAAACGTTTAATAATATTTCACGCTTAAAATTTAAACTCGCTTGAAGCGCATTAATGATAAATAACGATTTCTGCGTTTATAAAATAAACGATAATATTATGTAATGATGAGAAAATTAGTGAAACTTTTTGACGGAATGATAGCACTCGAATGTTTTTCAATTTTGTGCCACAGTTGCGTAAATCCAATGACATCCAATCATGCCCGTTTTACTGCCGTGTAGTACATCATTCAGCTCTTTCTTGCTGAGCTTATTGATTGGACGATCGAATAATCGTGCCGCAATCACGAGTGGGATCTCCTATAAACATCAGCTGTTTTCCTGCTCGTTAAAAAATTTTGTTTTGAGGGAATTCTCTTTATTCAGTGATCCAACAGACGAAAAAAGTTGGGCTGTTTTCTTATTATTAACTATCCCAACAATTTTTGAAAAAATCTTCCCGTTAAACACTTCAAAATTAATCATTTAAGCATCAATGCATTTAGAATAATTCCTCAATTAAGCAAATTTTTCTCTTCATTTTTTGTCGTTGTTGCAAATGCAAACATTTCCTTGGTCATGAATCACCTAGATCCTTAAGTAGGTTTTTATTTAAAAAAAAGCGAAAAAACTCTCCTATTATTCAGCTTGTCGGCACAATTGATGGTATTATGCTATCTAGAAAACCTGTCATTAGATATTCCCTGAAAATGATCCAGGTGAACTATTATGAAATTATGAAATCCGTATCGCTTTCCGGAAATGAAAAATTAAACGGATAATGAAAAATACTGATGCATTTTTCGGATTTCACGTTTGGCCTCTGCAATAGCAATTGTTGATGATTATTTTATAATTGAGCACTTTAATTCGATTGACTTCTTCGGTTATTTTAGTTTCTTTTTTGAATGTAATATATTTGATTTTTTAAATGTTCAAAGAATGTTCGAATTTTCGAAAAAAAAACCTTTAAAGACAACCTATGCTGTTCAAGTTCGTCGTCAGGTTCCGGATTTTTGGATATTTCTTGGGAAATTTATGATTGTAAAACAATGTTTTTTGGGGAGATAAGGGAGAGAGGGGGGAAATTCTTGGATGCAAATTTTTTCATCTCTTAGCAACTGATAGTTCTCAAGTTCAAAGTTTTGCATTTTTTTCTCCCCAAAAAACATTCTACGAGATCAATTAGACTAAAATGATCGAGATCGATGATGATTGGCGTTGACATTTGAGTTTTTATGTCGTCAGCAATTTAGTTACGAATGTAAAATGTTTCTTCTAAGAAGTCACTAAAATGATAGAGATCATGTAAAAAGTTTTTGTAAGACATATTCGTGAAATTGTCGTCAACTTTTTTCGAGTTAATTTTGAAAAGACGAAAAATCTTCAAGTTAAAAAAAAAATTTTTCACTTGGAGCCGAAAATCACAAATTGATTGCATTATGTTCCATTTTTCCAACATTGAAAGGTATCCAGCTTAACTGTGATAAGAGTGATAAAAGTGATAAAATGATAAGGCAAAGTGATAAAGTGATAAAATGATAAGACATACCCCAGAACGAGCACGGCTACTCACAAATAGATCCCACAATTGTTCGGCACGATTTGAATTCTAAAAAAAATTAAAAGCATTTTTTTTTCGCATTTTACATTCTTTAATGAGTTTTTTTTTTCATAAATAACCGGTAACAAAGAAAAATTTTCTCCTCTAAATGTTGATCAATTGCAAAATTCAAAGAAAAAAAAATTCGATGTTCACATTTGTTTTTTTTTTTCTTAGTCGCGAAATGAAAAGTGAACATAAAAATGAAATTTTTTTCCACATTTTTGGCAAAAATTTCCAAGAAATTTCTACTTTTTATTCTTTATCTCTCATTTTACACACTCACATTTACACTTTTTAAAACATAAATAAAATTATTCATTACTATGAAAGAGAGGGAAATGGAAAAAAATCGTTATCATTTTTCGAAAAAAAAAAAAAAATTTCGTCATCATGCAATCATAGAGGGCGTTTTTCATTGGGATATAAATTATTAATGCAATGCAATTAGCTATAAAACCCAACACTTCTCGAAGCCTAAATTTTTCAAAAGAAGCGATTAACAAGACGCATTAGAGCACAACACTGTCTTGTTTCCGCTCTCTATTGAACGATATTCCCCTCAGGAAGAAATCAAGATGTTGAAGGTCGAGAAGATCACCCAGAAAACCGTGAATGCCAAATATTAATTCTTATGCTTTATGGGTTCCTTATAAAATCTGAAGATGATTTGATATGAATGTCAGTCATGATTTTAGAGACGCTCTACCCATCCTATCGAAACATCCCAATTCACCTTAGCAAAAAAAAAGTCGCTCTCAAATACTGAAAAAAATGATTTACAAATATTTTTTCTTCTATTTGAGGAAAATTCATAAATTGAGAAGAAATAATAAAATATTCATAATAGTGCATTCATTTTTTAAGCTGATATGACCACTCATAAAAATATTTTAATTTGTTTTTGTTTCACGTAATTGATACCGTGGAAAATTGTACCGATAAAAAAAGTTCCTCTGCCTCTTTGATATCTAGAGCACTAGAGGGAACCCCTCCGGTGGTTCTCCAGTTGAAATTAATGGAGAGACGAACAGACGCATAGACGCTACGTAGAGGATAATTCGCTATTATACGTTTTGCGAATGCAATTGTGTAAAAGCTTAAGATATTTATGATACCTGGTCAAGAAAAGGAAGAAGCTCATTCTTGCTTGGAAGGCAAACTCTCAACGAGAGATCGTTGTAAGTACCAGGTGAAAGACCCTCTTCGTTGCATTTTGCCGGTTTATCCTTCTGATAGATCTGTACAAAGTTCTTCAACGCACCACCCATATATTTGCATATATCGCAATGGACACTGTAATTTGCACTTTTTTTTTTTGTTAAATGAAGTATCTGATCATTAATATTTTTATCGAAAGCAATCAACAGTGTTATCACATTTCATTATCGATTTATAATCCTTTCTAGAAAAGTGGAGTTTTTGATTAGACGAAGTAATCGCAAATAAGAAGAGGTAAGGCAAAGAATATTATTGGAAAATATAATTAGAATTATCACTCTAGATAAGGAAAGGTTTATTAGGTAAAAGTAATTAAGCAGCCATTTCCGCATTAATATGTTGTGAAAATGGGAAAACTCATTGGAAATTGATTCAAAATTCAGATTTTTTCGCTTCATTCAGAATTAAATGACAGTAAGGTTTCCTTGGAATAAAAAAAATCTGTCGCGAGGTTCACGCTTCTCAATAACGCAAAAAATTAATGCTTAATTTTGTCAAACACCGCTGCAAATAACTTAGTGAGATATTGACAGCATCTATATTATATATACCTGATTGATACCTGGGCAATACTTGACTGGAGGTATGAAGCAGCAGCACATTGCCATTATCTGCCCACACCAATGAAATGCTTACTTCCTAAGGACGACAACCGAACTTTCGATGAAGAGTGAAATATTTTATTGCAGAAATCTTTTTTTCACTTTGCTGGATGTTTAATGGGCATTCATCTCACGACAATTGATAAAACCTGATTTGTTTATTGAACAGCTGAGAAGTTTGCTTCGAAAATGTACCCATAGGAAATTACGATAAAACATACCATGATCCAATTCCTCCACAACCATCACTATCCGCGTTAACACAGCGCTCTGGTTTACCATGGATACCGATACGGGTTTCAAGATGTACGTAGTATTTTAATCCACCATCAAGACCTGGCGGATACACCTAAGCCAAACACTATTAGCATTTTGCTTGTACAGTTATCGGCCTTTTATCAGTAGTAAGTAATAACATTTTATATATTGTCGCTGGCTATAAAAATTTCCATTGTCTCAAGAATTCTAAGCTCATATGGTGTAGGTTTCCATTTGAATAAATATTCACCAATATTTTTAAATTCAATATCACATAATTGTGGCTTTAAATCGAAAGCTGCCACTTCATTTATCATTGAAATCAAAGAGTGAACGACTAAAAAACAATCGAAACGAAACGTCATATTATTCTTAATGAATAATTTTGTGCAATTTTTCCTATCAGAAATTTTCAACATCCAATCAATTCAATAATTTACAACAAAACGGGTTTATTTCTTTCAAAGAGCACTCAATGTTCTAGCATGAAACTGTTGTTGAGGGCATCAACGTCACAGATTTTCGATGCACTTAGTTTTTTTGTTCATACTAGTATTATACTTGTTATTAGAGATGCAATAAATATCAAAGTTTATTTAGTTTACCTTTAGGTTTTAATCGATAGAAGGTATGAGTTTGTGTATAGTGGAATCTGCTAAATTCGAGAAGGTAAATTATATGAGAAGCTATGAAAATTATTGCGCGATAATAGCAAAAGAAGTTTCCATTAAACGAACCTCAACTTTTCCACCACTCATCCTGAAACATTTATGTCCTTGTTCGTTTTTCTCTTCGGTGAATTTCACTCCTGGTGATTTGTAGCTGGGAAATTTGATTCGTAAATTCTCTTTGCTTGGTCCTGAAATTTACATCCTGAAAATGCTCATGAAGATTTAGATGGATTGTGTCCACACATTCATTACAATCGAAGTACTCATTTCGTTTTTAGATAGCCTTAAAGAATTTACTTACAGGTAAATTTTACAGGTAAAATTGAATAGGTTTGACTAAATTGCAGAAAAGTATATAAATCTTTAATTATGCACTTAATGCGATAAATCTCTACGAAACGGTCATTAAGTTTAAACAATCTATCAAATTTCATTTTTCATTTCTAATTTTTAATCATTTCCTTCATTGATTCTTTGCAAATTTTGATCAAGGCAAAGAGAATATTAGCCAATTATCTGAAAGAAATTCTCTATTTCAACATTCATATTTACTAAAAAAAAACGAACATATTCTTAATCACTTATTGAATATTTAGCGAAAAAAAAAATTCCAATGAAAAGAATAGTCAACAAAATAAAATATAATTGATTAGTTTCTTTAAAAAAAAAGATGGAAAAAGTTTTCGTGAAAAAAAAAGAATAATCTCAAAAAATTAAAACAATAAACGACATGGAATCATTTTTGTTTTTTTTTTTTTGAAGTAATATACGGCGATGATCAATTGAAAATGGAAATTTTTTAAAATGAAAATGAAAAATTTTTAATTTTTTTTTTGATAATGGAAAATTATTTGAAAAAAAAATTGATGAAAAATTTTTTAAAAGTTTAACATTGATAAACGAATTTTCAATGAAACACTAAAAATTTACAAACGAAAACGTAAATAGGAAAATTTACATTTTTCTACGAGATTTTTTTTTTTTGCTCATGAGGGTTTTTTTTTTCGATAATTTTTTGTTAACGATGATAAAGATGTTCATGAGATTTTCGATAATTTATGTGCAATTGATAAGGGTGATAATAAGTTAAAGTATTTCACTAATTGCACTAAATATTAATAAATAAATTAAATTTCCTCTAAATTAGATCATTATTTTCTTCTAACTTTAAAGATTACGATTATTTATCTATTGTTCAAAGCAATTTATTCGAACTTCTTAAATGATTATTGAAAGTAATATTGAAAGCTATATTTTATAACATGTAAGTCTAATAGTTTATTGTGTCTATCAAAGATACCTAAATGAAGACTGAATCGATACATTTTAGACACTTGAATAACTAAGAAAAATATTAAACTCATCGGTAAAAATAAGTTTCTTTCCCCCCTCTAGCTCAAAGTCGTTTAGACTAAAATCTCTATAAGGTAAAGAATGTGATACTGATCGAAGTGTTGCATTATCAAAAAAATTTTCTTCCTATGAAAAAACCAAAAGATTATGAAAACGGAGAGATTTTAATGAAATTTCCTCTAAATTTGCATATTTTTTAAAATAAACTAATCAGTGGAATTAAATTTTGTGTAAGTTTCAAGTTTCATTTTTATATTGTTATGTATCGATTGTTAAGAATATTTTGTTGCGACGACTCCATCACCCTAAAATTGCCCATTCGGGCAATCTACACCTCTGTCACCCTTGAACGGTATCCAACTCCTACCACTGTTTTGATTTACGTTCCACTTTATTTCTTGAAAGCGAAACATAATTATGATGGTAGCGGCAACGCTAACGCCGACGAGGATACAATCAGGCTGCGAAAATAGCAACGGCTATGAGTTGCTTTCTCAAATATCAATGCAAAACCGTATCACTACAAACTTGGGAATTGATTGCATCAACTAGTTGAACGGTACAAGAAATCATCAATCGAAGCCACAGTAAGTCAATAAGTCAATCTTCAGTTGACGATGTCAGGTGCATCACTAAATGAAACATAACATTCTTCTAATTCCTAGATGGTTACTGGAACAACGCAGTGCTGCAACCTGATGAGAGACTCGCTAGTGTCAACCGAATGAAGCGCGATATATAACGATAGAATTCCCAGCGCCATTTCTGAGCCTTATGATGTTGCATTGAAATAGTCGCTGTAAGCCACAGTACTGTATCACCACTAGAATGTGTGAAGACTTTACAGTTTAGCTATGCAGTAATGGTAAATATCCCACACCTGAAGCGACGTGGGGGACCAAATTTCACATACCTGAAGTGGCCGAACAAGGGAAGTGTCGCTCGATTTTCACTGAGATGTCAGAAGCACCAACGTTGACCGTGAAGGCTACTAGTGGAAGAGATATAAGGCATAGTGGTATACGGCCAAAAACCGAAGTAAATACCATGGCTCGAATAGAGTATAGAGGGCGTTTAGTGAGGAAATGAAGGTGCACAAGAAAAGGGACGCTCGTAAGTTGCTACTGATGAAGTCAGTGCTCGACGTGTACAACACTATCGTATGCACATACGTACCCCTAACCGCATCGCACTGTGTCCTCAGAAGTCAAACGGCGACCGGTTTCCGTGTTGCGTTTCCCATCACACATAACACTTCATAGCGAGAGGCATAACGCACAACCAGTCTTCATCGGGAGTCTCTTCACTTCGACGCCCCCAAGGTGTCTTCGAAGGTAGAGAACACCTTCTCCCGTTGCCCCCTATCTTCCTTTCGATCACACTTCATTCACCTCAAAATCGTTGACTCGTTCGTCTTAGATTCTCCAGACTCTTCAGACCAAACGATTGCACTTCCCATAGTTTCATTCGAGCCGAACTCACCGAAGACGAACGTCTCAGCTAAAGAGGAAGTGAGTCACGAAGGATCCTCTTAAGTCCCTCTCTTCTGTCCCCCCTCCCCTTCTTCTCCTTCCAAAACAAAAGCGTTTAGGAGTGGACGAGGAAGCCAACAGAAGAAGAAACTACAGTGCCTAGAACGCCCTTTACAAGGTTGTCTCACACGGCGACCGGTGCATTAGCATATTTCAGCATCAAAATGGGGAGTCATGAGGGTCGACTTCAAAATTGAATTTTTTGAATATTCTCTTAAATAATTCGAGTTGAATCCTTCGGTCGCTCGTCTTTTGAGAAGTACCGATATGCACCTTCCGATCGGGTAAATGCCGATTATAATCAGATGCACAACCTGATTCTGAAGTCACTCTTCAGTCGTAAAAAAAGGACACAAAATGGAACCTTGATATACTTAAATTGTAGAGGGAGGGAAAGCATAGGTAAAGCACCTTTAATGCAATTTAAAAGGTTTTTTTTTGCGAAAATATTTAAATGAGTTATTAACGACCATAAAATTCTCCCCACGGCAATAATCCCTCTTGCACATTTTTACAAAAATTAAACGTAATCAATAAAAAATCATTACAATAAATTTGGTGAATGCATACGGGAAAGTTCATTCTCTAAATTTATTCATCACGAAAGTTTTTGTTCAAAGATTTACATATAATGAGTGCAGCCGATGGTTGCCGCTTATCGTACTGCTCTTGTATATTTCAAAATTGCGTTGATACTAGCAAAATTCTTTTATATGTAGTCACTCAGTATTCTATTACCTGATAATCGTAATAATCAACAACGCAGTAACAATTAAGGAACATTTTGTTTTATTTTCACTAGCTATCTTCATATGATTTGATCAGAAAAATCAAATTTGAAGTGCTTTTTTTAAGCAATAAATATACCATTGCCGAATTGGAAACGCGTCACATAGCGTTGTGTTTTCAATAAACGTGGAACTTGTTCGCTTTCGTCATCGTCTTCACTTCCCACTTCTAATGTTATCTATTTCGCACAAAATTACCTGTTTCGCAATGCCGAATATTAGACTCTCGAATACTAGATTCACCTCTCTCGATGGCTTACTTATGTAAAGTCTCCCTTTAGGTAAGAACTCATATCTACGTTTCTGGATCGTAATAAAACTGTTGAAGAAGTCTAGGGAGCATCCGACGAGAATTTTCAGGTTGGAAGGAAGCTGGTGCTGAAGGGGAGGGGGCGATGGTGGGAGTTGGGCAAGGACATTCATACTCTGTGTACTGACAGCTTATTCTTGAAATAGAAGTCCTTTAATTACCACTCTGATGAACTATATCTTGCATCATCGATTTAGCCTTTCCCCATTTCTAACGGTCATCTCCTTATTTAACCATTTATGAGGGCAATCTTGTAATCAAGGAGATGACCTTCGGATCAGTGCTGAGCGCAGTTGATCATTTGTAATATAAAGTAAAGTACGAGAACGAAAACTATTTTATGGATATAACAAAGCGGCCATTCAGGGTTAATTTAGCTTGCGCATGAGGGAAATTATATCAATAAAGTGGACTAATGAAAGTCTATCGGTCTCATTCGTATTCGCTTGATTTATAAATTCCATTGCATACTCCTCGTCGTTTGCCTCGAGAATTATCACTGTTTTAGCATAGGAAATTCAAAACACTAAAATACTGAGCAATTGCTGCACAGATTCTCAGTGATTCGAATGAGAAAATGCTGCATAATAACTGAGGCGAATTCTCAACAATCTGGAATAATTTTCACGATTGAATGGGCTTTAGTGAAGAATTTGCCAAAGTGTTGTTCGACGAAGAAAAAGCGATCTGGTTGGAACAATCTTCGATTATCGATCGTACGATCGATCATTTAATGTGAATCATTAGGCGATTTCATCGTGAAGCAAAGTGCACAAAAAACTTTTCATCTCTCCTTTTCAGTGGACGTTTTTTGTTGCGCTCTTTGAAAACGATGAAAATTACATGTAGGCGGGGTTAATGAAGCGAAAACATTCGAAAAATTTAATAATTATGCAAGAAAAAAAAAAGAAATTTTGATAACCGGTTGTATGAACGAAACAGATAACAAACGAAACGAAAGGTGAATTTCGAATGTAGTGTGATAACAAATCAAGCTCATGATAGCATCACTTTAACGTGTATCATCAATCCAAACGTCCCACTAGCCTGCCTGCCATATGCAACCAACACCTTTCAATATCTCCTCGCAAATTTGTATCTGCATTACGAACTCAACGGCACCATTTAAAAAATCTCTAAAAAAATCGCTCCCATTATTTATTACAGAATTGTTTTCATCGTACAAGTGCTGCGTATTCGCTTCAATTCTTTTTTTTTTTTTGAAAAACCGATTTCGAAATAACGCACAGATGATGGAGCTCATCGCTAATTAACATATCAATAAATCTACACTCATAAATTTCGACTTCAATAGTGAAACGACAGATGATTGCCTCGTTCTGTCAATCATGAACAAGGCAATTCAAAAGATAGCCATTTTGAGTGTTTTCAAGGCGATCATTGCCTCACGTCGCATGTCCACATTTATGTGAATTCTTATCGGCCATGTAGCTCGAGCTTGAGATTGTCGATTCAGCTTGAGATTCATATCGATAGAGGTCAGCTATTCAAGCGGAAGGTTGCATCACATATGTCCACTTGAAAAAGTGAACTTGTAAGAAGAAATGATTATTAGCCTATCGGTATTATTTCGTCTCACCTATAAAATCGTAAGACTTCACCTGCAATGTTCTTCCTCTCTCTAAGATGTTTCAATGAGGTAATTCATTTCAGTATCATCAACCAACATTTCAACATCGATTAGAGGCGTTGTATCATTCCTTTTTTTCACTTCGATACTCTTTGATCGAAACCATTTGACGATACTGGTTCCATTCGTCTTCAGTGCTGAAACTGTATGGGGAAACCTACAGTAATGATCAGGATTCCCTTGTTTTCAGTTTTCGCTTTATAGTGAAGACAACGTCGGCTGCACTATACAGCCTCAGTTATTGGCAAAGGTAAAGGTCTTCATCTACCTAACAAGTAGCCTCTACTGTCTCAGTTGTAGAGGGAACTAGGCTAGTGCACTTGACACATAAAATGACTTTTAAGATCGTTCCGAAATTACTTGGGTAAGCGCTAGTGGTCGAGCGACTCCCATCCGATTCCCAAGACATATGAAAGATTCATTTAACGGTAGCGTAGCTCAACTACATAGCTTTATTCGTTGCATCTCACATGAAGTGCCTGAAATTAAATCGACATCTCGAAGTATCCCTTTTCAGCAGCCTCATCAAGGTAGCTTCATTTGATTCAAGGCTTGCAATATTGCCCTCAGAAACTCTTTTTTTTTCATAGATTGCATTAGAGCTTCAGGTGATATATATGCAATGAAATATGCGCAAAGTGAGTGTTAGGTCGAATCATTGCATTTACTAAGCTATAAAGGAATTCTCTGATATTTTATCTGTATGACAATTTCTCTGACAATTGACAAAGAATAGATTTATTGTCTGACATAATATATAGACAGAAATAACACTCATTCGAGTATAAAACTTGAGGAAGCGTTTGATATTCTTTATTGATTAAGCATTGATTCGTACGTTACCGTAGATTTTATGACATGCAACAAAGATGCGTTGCTTCTTTATCATCATATTAAATGGTAGACTCCAGTAGACGTCGGGAGGTAATGGCTCGTTCTGTAATCAATCAGAAATTGACGCAATCGAAGTGAACTGCGAATATATGAGCTTCGTGCTCAAGTTCGAGTTCACTTTCTTTGTTTCTTATATTTGAGCATATCTAGATTCTATTATCAACCTTCACTAACCATATATGGATCAGGTTAAATAGGAAAAAACCTTGGAACATTAAAAAACAACTTCCTCCATATAGTTTGTCTAGGCTAACCTCCACTAATTTTGGCTATTTCCGCTAAGGCAAAGCCACAAAAGTAGACAACAACTAATATTTTATTTTAATAAGGCCACAAAATGGATAGCAGCATTAATGCGGCAAATCAATTCACAACATGACATCATTTGAATGTACTTTATTGACAAATTTATATTCCTGCAGCTGTAAATTGCTACTAGTTTGATATTACCACCCGGTAACTACAAATTTCCAAATGAGATAGTGGAAGTATTGAAGATCATTGATGTGCACATATTTCTGGAAAAAAAAATGATTCCAGGTTTCAATTCCGCAACCTTGCAATGTTCAGCTTCCTTCAATAAAGGACATTTTCAAGAAGTGAAGAAACGCTTTGCAGGAACTAGCATGACATATGCGCTTCTTCTCTTTCCACTCATTAGACCAACCGATTGCGTAGATAAACACCAATAGTCAAATGAATATAGGTGGAGTAATGCATTTTTCTTTTTACTAATATAAATCTTTGCGAAAATAAGCATTTACACAAATTTCCGTATGCAAAATGAATTATCGAGCGTGTGTCTTTACTAGTGTTTATTTATCTCTTCGATAGTTCTACATGGACATTTAGTGAAGCTAGAACTATGAAATTTTGCTAACATGATATGTACCATTAGCTGACCTTCATGGAATATATGGAATGTTGACCGATCATGAATTAAAAAAAGAAATATATGCAGTTTCACAATGATCCATTATCAATTTTGAAGGAAGTCATGGATGCCTGAAGGGGCCAAAAATTGGCTGTACTTCATATCGATCGGATTTTCAATCTCCACCATCGACCGGTCACAAAAAAGTATCTCGTAGGGGAAAGGAGAGGGGGCTATGAGATCTATGACGCTCGAACTTCAAGAGAGCACAATTTTAGAGCGGGCATCTTATCATAAGCTCTATTATCTTAATCCACTCGTTCGAACTTGACCGATGCAAAGTCTATTGAATTGAAAACGAAAGAAAATCTGATCTCTTCAGAACTGATAGATCAACTTGAATGCAGGTACATGTGTTTTACAGTGCAAGTTATGCCTACCAAAATTCGTTGCTCTGACTAGAATGGGGTTGTTTCCAAGCTAAACAATCACACAGAGGGATAGGTGTACAGACATTTAGGTACAGGTAAAATCAGGCCTAATGTACCTGTAAATATACGCATTCGTAAGCACAGGTAAAATTTAACCATAATGCACCTGGAAATTTTTAAAAGCGCTCGAAAATTATCAATTCTTCAGCAGCATTTTTTTTAAAAAGATTGCATAGAACTGCATAAACTCTAGTAAAATTTGTAATAAGTTGGTGAGTGTCAAAAAATAACGCATTATCATCGTCATCGCCAAATATATTCGCTCAATTTCGAATACATATCAATCAGTATAGGTTTAATTCCATTGAACGCATAATGTTATACCCTTTATGCAAATTTTTTCCTTCGGTTCCTAAGAATTTCTTAAAGAAGCAACCTTGAAAAGGCTTTTTTTACTCCTTCGATAGACGGCCTCAATTTTCGCCTGTGTTTGCATTTGCTTCGACACGTCGGTATTAAATATATATACAGTTGCAAATATACCCATCGATTTTAGCGAATGACCACCCTGAATGCAACATATTAACGTAGGATTAAAGGATGAAATAAACAGAAATACCATTTCTATAGAGGATACCACATATCTAACGTAGGATTAAAGGATGAACCAATTTTCAAAAACGACTTCTTTGTTGACATATATGGCAATACTTTTCAAATACTGATTCCAAATACCAGCATACATAAATACCAGCATTAAAAAAAAGCTTTAGTCGATCCATATGCGGCTAACTGATGCATGTTCCACTCGAATTAGGCTGTCTAGCTAAGAATGTGGCAGTTAAAGATTTTGTTCTTGCATTGCTTGGCATATTTTTTAACATTATGAGTTTGTATACGAGTTTTTGCGAACTCTGCAAAGGTTTGATTTCTTTAGAAGCTTTTTTTTTAAATACGTGAATAGTTAATTGACAGATGTATTGCCTCTTCGAAGTTATTGCCAACCATTTTATCTATTTTGATTAATTTATTTAATTTTTGATATTTAAGAGATGATTTACCAAAATTTACCAAAATTTACCAAACAATTCGAATGGTACTAATTATAATTTTCTAAAATATAAGAGTATCGTTTTTTCAACGATGCCAATTTTATTGATGGGAATCTTATCATCGATATATTTATTCTGTTTATTATTAAAATAATGTTTTTGTTAGATTTTTTTTTTGGATAATTGTTCTGGCATGTAAAATATATTGCAGCAGTCTATTATTAACATAATTAAACAGGTTTCGATAAAGTATGATAGAGTCGTTTAGAATAGAACGGCCGGTGAGCTCCTTGTGTTTTTCCTATGATTCTTTAGATGCTTAAATAGATGTTTCGTAGTTCAAGTAGGAAGCAAACTTCATCCAAAGGCTTATTCCTATCCTTATCTATACGATTTCAAGCTTTATGAGGTTTATCCTTATAAATTTGCTACTCAATGAAGCTTTACTCGAAATTGAAAATATATTTCAGACAATAATAAAAACGCATCTTATATATCATTCGGCAAGAGAAACAATACTAAATAAAATACACTATACAATCTAGAGTATAGAAAATACTTCGATATCATAACTACATAACTACTTCACAATTAAATAAAATTTTATGATGTTTGAAGATTCAAAATTATCGATGTAGACGAATATACGATTGTCTTGTCAGAGAGAATCTAGCGTACGATAATAGTGATGCGTTTTGGGTTCCAAAACAACGGTGATTTATTCATAATGATTTATTGAACGCTACAATTTCTGGTGTAGAAGGTCCAAAAAATGCCACATCCCTTCTTAATTTTTGAAAGATCATATCAGGAGAGAAAATGAACGAACCTCTGAGCGGACGAGCGACAGGAATGAGTCACGAGTAAGACCCTGCGTCTTGAGAATATCCTCAACTGGAGGTAAACAAAACAATAGTTTAATATTATCGTAGACTCCAGCCGGTAGACTGTCACCACATTTGATGTTTTTACCGTCGACGAGTAGCTGAGCTTTCACACCTATCGACGAGCCAAATACTTCACACGCATTGCAATACAAGCTGAAATATTCAAAGATTTCACTGAATGCCTGCATAACGATGAGATCAATGCATACCTGAGATAAGTTAATATACCTGGAGTAATCGAATATATATTTAAAAAAAAGCATCGTCGAGACTGTAGTTGTGAGAAATACGGTTGAAAATGTAAAAATGATGACCCTTCAACTGGTTACCCTGAGTAAGAATAGAATCTTGCTAAACGACAAAGCCTCATTTTGAATAATTTGCACAGATGCTTTCTTTCTGATCGCAGTCAAAGGTCCCTAAAACGGAAATAAAAAGGTCGCCCTCCTTTCCTCCCGTTCCCCCGAAGAAAACAAACTTTATGGCCACCTCACCACAACAGAAAGCAACAAACTGCCCCACCGTATCAATATGAAACATTGAACTAACCACGATCCGAATCCACCACAGCCATCTGGACGTTGATTCACGCAGCTATCGGGAACCTATATTCATAAGCACTCCATTTGAGCATAACGTTAAACTGCATTAAGAAGAAGAAACAAAAGAGTTTTCAACGAAATCGAAACCGCTTAAATAGAAAAAAGAAGTGTAGACTGCGTAGATTTTAAGTACTTCATTGTGTGGCAAGTTTAACCGACATCAGAGAATGGACGCTAAATTTATTGGTTGATTCATTCCTAGAAACGCATGCTAGTATTATCGTAATTTATTACGCTTTACTATAAACATGCAAACGTTTATTTCACTTTATTATAAGCGTTTCTACTATTATGTACATTCTTAAAGCTTGTTCATTACTTTAAAAGAATTTAATAACCTACTATTTGGGTACTATTTCCGGAAAAATTAAAAAAAAACTCCGTTAAATATTTCGTGAAAAAATCCACAGTTAACTCTAATAATTCGATAAAAATCTCGCTCGTTTTTTTTAAAGAATTAGATGTCTATTGTTGAAGTCAAAAGCGAAAAAACTGGAAACAACACAAAAATCCATAGGAAACAATGACGCAAAATGAGCTTTTTTTATTTTTTTTGCCTATAATATGAAAAAGTAAAGCAAAATAAGTGAGAAATTTTCAGTTGCATTCTCTTCATCTAAGCAATTTGTTTTCATAGTTCATCAATAAATGATAAAATATATTCAAGCGTTTGCAAAAATTTCTCTATAAAACACACTTGACTTTTATGGAGTGATAGATGCGAATGAAAACAATTCAAGTCATAAGGTTCATAAAAGTTTTTTTCTGCCTTCAAATGTCTACAAACTATTTCGAATTTAATGGATCAATTTGAAATAATATATAAAATATCTATCAGTGATGTACACTTTGCCCTCCAAATTCCGTTAATTCTAGTTCTAGCTTTAATGGTTCTTGACGGAAAGCAAAGGGAAATACATGTACAAACGCATAACCATGGCACTAATATATTCCATTTTGTGAAAGGCATATGCAAATGTGCAAAAGTAGATGATGAAAAGCACATATCCCTATTACTTATACATATTTCTGAGCCAATTTTTTGTGCCAACCAACCGGCTGTACTGAAGAAATAACAAAATAATACGAAATAACGAATATGTAACTTTTCAGAAAACATTACTTCTACTAATTAACTCAATAAGAGGTGAAGAAGGTGGGGTATAGTTGTGGCTGATATCCGACAATTATAGGTTTACCTGTTTGCGAATCAAAAGTGTCAAAGAGATGCAAGGCGTTCACATAAACAAACACCCAAATGCACTTTTGCGGAACCGCACAATAACGCGAGGAACTAGACGAAAGAATTCTACGGTGGCATTTCCTGCTTTTTGATACCTGATGATATTTTTTGCAGGTGTGCTCACTTATCACGCTTGATATTTCAGCTAGTTAATTGATCACTAAGTATACCTGTTTTTTGTTGGCCGTATTGCGCAGTTCGATATAGATACTAAAATCGCCTTTGAATTCACTATAGACGTTTACTTTGCCACCGATACTGTAGCAATCTTTCGCTCCTGGTGTTTGCACAAGTTTCGGCCCAGTCCGATCGTTACCTTCTTCGAACTCCAGAATACGCTTCCATTTGGAGGTTGCTATAAACCATCTTCCTAATAGCGTTCATGTTTGATTTAAAAGAACAACTACAGTTTTATTTTCAAGTTACCTGTAGAACATTGCTTCAATGCTGGGAAAATTTTTTTTACTTCTGAAGACTATTTTCCTTGTTTTTTGATAAAGACATTGAAGCAGTTATCAGATGATAAACTTAGTGAGAAGCTGAGTTATGGATCCCTCGTGATTATCAGATTGGATCCAAGGAACAATTTACTTGCGTTATCTATTGTGACTATCGAATGAAACATAAAGCTTCTCTCTAAGTTGGAATCAAAATCAAATTTCCTCGAAAATAGTGCTATTAGCCATTTCTCTGAAATTGATTATGAAGAAAGGTTGTTACAACAACAACGAAGATCGACAACAAGAAATTGTTCACATGAGAGAAAATGAATGGAGTAGAAATTTTGATTGAATATTTGCAAAATTTTTAGTTAAAGAATAATAAAAATTTTCAAAACTTCTTCTTTTCTGAAGTCGAGTATTTGTAAGAAAATTACCACAATAGGGGAATGCTCCCTTAATGAGTTTTTTTTAATGCACTTATTTAAAGAAAAATTTAATAAATACACATACGGTACAGCTAAGATACACACTATGGCGGCATTATGTCCATACCTATATATTTGTGTCCATTCTGTAGTTTCAAATAGTTGGATGAAAGAAAAGGATTTTCGATCCAGTGTATATCCCCCAGAAGCAGTTTAATTTGTGAGCGGAACCCCGACAAAAAGTGGGTAAGGTAAAGCGGGAATCACGGCTCCCAGACGAGAACGAAGACCTCCCGGAAAGCAGCACCTTTTTTAAAGTCCCTCAGTATCACCAGCTGATATATAAATAGAACAGTACCATTGTTAATGGTGCCACTAATTGTAGTTTCGGTTAAAACCAGCGGTGTCAATGCTATCAGTAATTATTAGTGCCGATACTAAGAGCGTTCTCGCTACGATATGGTAGCTTTCATAGTACCATGGCCATAACATTCTTAGTACTCGTAACGAAAAACTGTAACAGTCCTGCCAGCTACTCCGGCACATATTCACATATTCTTTTTTCGATGTATATTCTCCTACACCTTAAATACTACAGCGAGACAATCTCTGAGGTTCGCTCACTTCAGCTATTACATCTAATTC
This sequence comes from Ascaris suum, assembly GCA_013433145.1. Taxonomy (NCBI): domain Eukaryota; kingdom Metazoa; phylum Nematoda; class Chromadorea; order Rhabditida; family Ascarididae; genus Ascaris; species Ascaris suum. The sequence continues at coordinate 1,556,894 of CM024186.1, read as the reverse complement.
ATTCTTGATCTACCTTCAGGGCTAGCCAAATGGACTGATCTCGAGCTATTCTAAGTTCACCCTTCATCGGTTGATATACAGATGGAAGAGAAATTAGATGGCTGAAGGGGCCGAACGCATCGATTTTTGCGGTTGACTATAAGGTAGTTGAAATATTGGGAACTTTTGTACGACTTGTTCGAGAAAACCTTAAGAGCTCAGGAATTCATGCTCTTTGCCAATATTAAAGATGTGGTACGTCAAAAACAGATGCTTGTATTTGTTTAAGAGTAAATCCGAGTCCCTCTTTAGTCACAACCATCTAACATTTTGTCAATTGCAGCGAATGGAAGCGAGAACTCAGGCTACACCATAGTGATCTTCTCCCGGAATCCTGGTAGGCAATGAGGATTAAGCTCGAATTCTATATGTTGCCAACTGGTGCAATTAAGCTTTGCACAATGGCGTATATAAATAACCAGTAGATATTCTTTTCTTTCTTGGAAATAACAACATTGATATTTCACTCCAAGCAAAAAGTAGAGGTGTAAGAACGTAGAAACGATTCTGAAAAGAGCACAAGAAGTTGGATATTAATAGAAGTGGGAGTCGACATCCTCGTCTGGAATTGTTGAAATAATACTTTTCTCAAAGCAAGAAAAAATATCCTTACCTGGATTAAATGGGCATGGTTGATGCTTGATAAGTTCAAGATCAAATGTGATATTGTCGCCAATTTGAATTGCATCGACAATTCTGGCCAAAAACAGCAAGAAGATTACATGAACATAGAGCATAGCAGTGGTGATCATCAAATGTTGTGATGCTAGCACGATGATATTGCACAATGAGTGCAGATGTCGTTGCTGCCTCGATCACGACGAAAGCTTCAAAAACCCGATATACGAAAAATCTCAACACATCGCTCGACTCAATAGAGCAAGTTCTTTGCAGCCGATCGCTTCTCTCATTCGGCTGGCAATCGAATTTACCAAATATAATCTAGCCGCATTGCCACAATGATCCAATTATTCTTGAGATATGACGCCAATAATATTTAAAATATGCGTATTTAATTTTTTAAATGCACTTCCTTAGGTGATTTTTAATTATGAATGCGCCCCTTTTAGGTGATTTTCTAGTGGGCGATGAGGGATTTTTGCGAGTGTAATAGCAGATTTTTGCTGGTTGCAATTCCGGATTCATGTCGATAATGTGCTTTTCAAACATTTCACGAACAACGAGATTTTCGTAGTGTCGAAAAAGACATTGTGAGCATCGTCGTCAACTGGTTCATTATTAGCTCTGTTCATTTTTATCTGCATGCAACCTTTACTCCACTCGTGCTATCGTATATCAGCGGCAAATACGCGGAAAACCCACTGATGATTCGATCTCGATTTGGACTATGGTCAGGATCCGATAATACTGATCCGGATTATTTCGGTTGACAACATAATATAGTTATTGCAAGCAGTCTCATTAAAATTGTTGAAGTGCACAATGAGCGAGTTTCCGGTTCGATCCTGATATTCATAGGGCAGAAGCCAATGCGATGATATGCGCTAACTGTGCAACGCGTAGAGTATTCGACTGTAAGGGGAGGAATGAAAATGAAGAGCTCGATTTTAGCATATTGCAACGAACGAGTTGATTTTCCTGCAATTCACACCTCGGCCTCTCCGTATCATCGAAGAAGCAAACTTCGACAGAGCGACCTCCAAGCTTGAGCTAAATTTACTTTTTTCAGCATGCTGTTCGACAGAACCACTTAGCTGCATTTCAAACCGACAGCGCAATCAGATTCTGCTATTCGAACTGATCAGTTCCACAAATTCTACACAAAGATCTCCAGGGAGGTTAACAAACCACTGTGCAAATTGCACACATGAATTAGCACAAATCTGCGATCGCTGCCCCTCTAATCAGCGTTGTCCGAGTAACCAGACTCACCAAGGAAGTGCTTGGAATGGATAGCACTGATGCATCCGAGGGATCTGTTGGATCTGTTAGTGCTACTTTATTCTTCGATTTCTACCTTTTCTGCTATATAGGAGTTTTTAGAAGTTGGTGAGCCTATCAACAGGATAGTAGAATCCAGAAAATGCGGTAAGACTTGAATATTTTTTCAAGGAGGTGAGCGGATAGTCGAATTGGCAGTCCATCACTACCGGAGGATGGCTGAAACCGCACACTTCTTTCCTTACGTTCTCTGGTTATTTACTCTTTTCTTACACTATTCTGTAAATGCTTATCTATTTACAAACATATCTACTCTTCTTTTTTGCATTATTTTGCAATATTTATAAATAATGCAATGGTTTTCTAATGCAAATGCGTCCTCGAATTAAACGTCAAACCGGAAATTAAACGCTAAGTTGGTATCGTCATTGCTCATTTGTAGCTTATATTACTATAAACGCATAAATTCAATGAAGATATTCACTCGCTTGCATTTTCCGAAATAAAATGCTGAGCAATTCTACTGTGATTTATGAGAATGTTGATTGCCAAACTTGTTAATATTAGCACCTTTAACAGCCTGGATCAATCAATAACAGCTGCCATTTTATTATTTATAATTATGTAGTAATATAATTGACCATATTTGATAAGATAAGATTATCATTTTATCAGAGATTGATGCTGAGTAAACCCTGTTGATTTTCATTCTATATGAAGATTAAATCCCGACTGGTCATTTTGTGCATCAAACTGTTATTGGTCGTCGAACTGCTATTGGTCATTAAAATGTTATTGGTCGTCGAACAACAGTTATTGGTCATCAAACTGTTATTGGTCATTAACTGTTATTTCAAAAGTAACTTATTCATCACATTCATGAAAAAGCTATCCAATTCATGCAGATAAAAAAAATCATGTGGCACATAGAGTGAGCGCAAACTTTGATATTGCACCTCAAAAGTTTTCATCACAAAATATTTGCAGGTCACAATTATGAAAGTCTCAGCCAACCCCTCTCCCCTAAAAAAAATTATAAAAACTGCTGATGAATATTTATTTCTACGACTCGAATGATAAAATGAATAAAGCACGCCGAGTTCTCTTTAATGTAACAAGAATGACAGAGAGGAAAGCAAAAACACGCCTGAAAAAAAAACATTGCAATATTTTAATAAATTTTAATAAGCTATTCACAAATAATCTCAATGATTTTAATTTTTCGTTAAAAAGAAATGCAAGCTAAGGGAAGACCGAAAAGCATATACTCGGCAAGTTTACTCTTCCACATATCTCTGGAGCAGGCATCGGACGCAGTTGTACAAATGATCTCGGACAAAGCAGTGTGAAAAATGGCACTAATTGATAGACATCAATAAAACAACGATCACGGAAATATCCGACCGATGCCGACAACAACTTGGCAATGGGTCGACTGTGGAATCACTTGTTCTCGCTAAATGTGACAGTACCGTAGAGTTTATGGCATCCGATAAAAGTCCGCTGTTGAAGAATAAGTTGATTGAACGGAAGATTCCAATAGGTTTGTGAATCCAGATTCTCTTCAACGCTCACTCCTCTTACTTCTTTTAATCGCTGTTCTAGCTTTCGTTGTGAACTGCAATAGAATGATTACCCGCCAATCGTGATAAATCAGTTGCTTTTCTCATTCAATAGTCAACGCAAAAATTAGCAACGAATTTCGCTTCGTGCCAAAAAACAGCAATAGTACAAACGCTCAAAATTGTAAAGGTCCTGGTCGAAAAAATATTAGGCCCATTAAAGTGATTGTTTTCCGCATAAACATAGTGAGCTATTAAGGCTGTTTCGCGTGCAGCATGAACTCCTCAGTGCTGAGAGAAAAGATTTAGAAGTTAAGTCGGAGGACTAGATGGCAATAACATCTATTACGGCAAAAACCCCGATCCTTTAGCGTTAGCTCGAAACTGATATTAACAGGAAGAATAAATCTTTATAGTTATTTAATCTTGAAAGTTAAGTTGAAATATGCGCAAACCTGAGAAGGGGACGAATATTGCGATCGAAAAAGTAGACCGTTGCGAATATGCTAATTTTTGCCGGCTCATTTTGATTCTGCAAAAAGAAATAAATAATAATAATGGAAAAAGTAGCGCCTAAATATTAGGGAAAAATTCCCCACTGGACTAGAAACTGATAAAATTAGTTAAATTTAGGTTTTAATCCACTCAACTTGCATCACTTTTCTTACTTCCCATTTATTGAGCGATTATTGGCTTATAATATATAAACACAAATATATATTGCAATCAAGTAAACTACATTAATGCAATGAAACAGAAAGCTACCGGCAGATGGTGCATACCAACAGGTGATGCATACCTTTGCCGCTGTACTAAGAATCGCCTGGAATGTACGTTCGCTGATGTGCTGCCATCGAAGCAACGTCGGGAGGTCGGGTAGACAGAAGCGAAGCATTACGTCGTCATATTGGGCTGGCTAAAAGCCATAAAACATCGATGGTCTGTTATAATACTGCACAGGTCACTCTATCCAAGATAGGCTTTTCCCGCAGGAATGGGAAGTGGTAAGGCGAACTGAGTCGAGTGTTGCAGAATTCTACCTCATCAGCATTGTGATTCAACGCCAAGAATAAACATGCAGCAACCGTAGCATCAGGCTTAATTTCAGGTTCTTTAGGCCATTGAAGACAGCACTCTTCTCCTTTGAATGTAGGCAATAAATTATTTCAAAAATTTCTGCTCAACTGGCCAAAAATCGCTCGAGGTGGACCCATACCCGTCCTACGATAGCGAGATAATGAAAACGAGAAAATGGGAGAGAGGAAACTAATGTCATAAGAGCGAAAAGTTTTCCTGCTGTGCAAAAGATATCCGAAAGGCCGATCGATGAACAAATGCCTCAGGCAAATCGAATTTCCATTTTGCAGGTAATAGAAGAAAGAAAAACACAAAGCACTATTTCATGAAAATATCAGCTATCAAGCAGTAATTATAGGAGGAAATCATTGACAAACATTACTGCTCCATCATGGGGCATACTAAAAAGTTAAATATTACTAAAATTAATATTATACACCTCATTGTCTCATTAAATCAGCTCATCCTCGTCTTTCCACAGAAATATCGAACTGAACATATAAAAGATCGCTTTAAAAAAAATAAAAGCATAATAGATAGGCTTAGTGCAAAAATTTTTCCATTATACAGTGTTTTCATGCCGAAACTTTACAGTAAAGAAAACATTTACGTTTTGTTGGTCTGTAATATCTCCACTTACTATTTCATCGAGTGGAACCTCAGTTATCGTTAGGCTGCAACTTTTTAATTGAGAGTGGTACCTCAGTTAACTAGCCTTTAATGAAATGATTTAAGAAAATTGCCTACCTTGAGTACTTCGCATCCTATCGAATGTCCACCAACCAACAGCTCAGCGCCGACTGGATTATCCCTAAGACTGAGGCTTTCGCATGGACGGCAGTATGCACTGTAAAATGTACCAGCATGATCTAAACATAGCTCGTATCATTCATTAATGCTCATCTTTGGCTGAACAGAAAGCCAAACGCATATATGATATATTTCTGAATTGTAAATGCATAACAACCTCGCCAATTTCAGGTAAATAAATGCCTCCACGCTTTATTTGAAAATTCTGTAAAAGCGATATTTAAAGAAACTCAGAAGAAATATTTTCAGGCCGGTGTGAAATCTCTGGCCTAAATAGCCTGGTGAAGGAAAAAAAAACTCCGAAAATTTCCCATTTTTGAAGGTTTTTCTCTAACAAACTGATCTAGGATCACTTTCTTAAAGAAAATAAATAAGTCGCAAATAATAGATCGATATTCTGCAGATGATCAATATATCAAGCAATAAAAAGGTTGAAAAGATTACCACGATCCGACACCACCACAACCGCTATTCGGATCGGCGTCATGGCACGGCTCAGGTGGAATATTCTTATCGGCACTTGTTGAGATAGTTATATAAATTGTAAGGTCATCAATAATTGGTTCAAATACTGCTGCTCTTCCCTAAAAATGTTTCAGGTGAAAAAACCAAGCCAACAACTAATTTTCAAAAAATAAGTTAAAAAATTTCTCAAAAACCAAAAAAAAAAAAATTAAAAAGAGAAATGTATTTTGTGCAATGTTGTCTTCCGATAACCGCAATACGTTTGAATTTTCTTCATTATAACATTGTATTAATTGAAGCACTGATAGAAAATTGTTACTGATAGGAGGTAATATGAATATTTAGTAATATTAGTATTAGCCCCTTTTATAAGGAATAAATATTAGGAATAAAAATTCTCGAAAAAAAAAGAAAAAAAAAGAAATAGACTCATTGAAAATTTCAAATTTCGGAAGAAGTGAAGAATTCTTTTTGAAATTCTCAAAATTCATTGAAAGCGGAAGTGAAATTTTTTGAAGTAATCGATGAAATTGGATTTTCACAAGGAAACAACAGAATACAGCGATCCCACAAAGGTTAAAATCTCAAAAAGGGAGATGAAATATTTGTTAAACATTACAACCTTTTTTTTCCATCATATTTGTTTCATCCTGTTGAGAGTGCTAGATAGAGATCGACTCATGTCCAGATTTGGCCAGGCTATCATGCAACATGCAAACGAGCATAAACTAAGAGCAAAGCTCCCATTTAAGAGCCTAGGTTACAATTTCAAACTTGATCTCTAAAAAATTCGTACTATATCAATCAAAAGGTCAGGCGCCCCGTCAGATGTAATTTTTAAAAAATGCTGTATTACTTTAATGGAGTAGCAGTTTGGCATTTTGGGATCCTCAATGAGTTGGGCGCCTTGACCTCGCTGCCCTCCTTCAAATAACAGCTTCCGATTCCAGGAACTCGTCTCTGCAATCAAGAGAATTTCCAAAATGCAAAAAAAAAAAAATTAAAGCATCATGCCACCCATTCCACCCCCCCCCCCCGCCATCGGTTATTCAGGCTATCATAAAATATCTTTGCTGACAAAAATATAAAAAGTAACGATGATTTCTTTTCGATGCTCTATACAGGAATTTGAAATTACTTCTGAACAGTCCTTCATAACAAATTTTCTATAGCAACACTCAAATATCATATAAACTGAAACTTATTGCTATAGGAAGCCATATTATTATAAATTTTTATTACTCTATTATTATTTAACTCATGCAAGCAGCTCTCACAATAATTACCTTGATTCCAAGGGCAACTTTGATGACGTAATAAATCAAGGTGAATCTTCTGTGAATTGCAGAATGTTAATAAGATGGCAAACACAACAAACATCGCATTCATCGTGGGAATTCCGTGCAAATATATCCTAGGAGATAGATAATGGCAACAAATTGCCGAATGGCGTTCTCACGTGACGACTGATTATTCAGCAGGTAAATTATTACCTTCACAAACGTGCTTCCTCCTTCAAAGAAAAGTTCCTTAGATGTTAATTTGCATATGCAAAAGATTCGTGATAAATGCTAATAAAAATTGATGCCGACGATTTAACCACATAGTTTGTACTATTTAGGCATTTACTCTCTTTGATATCAATATTATATGTCACCTCCTATGGGATGATGTGTAACCATAATACCGAATCGCTTTGCACCACCCTTCCCTCCCCTCTAACCATATTTTTCCATTTTCGATCATCCTAGACTTTAGTGATTTTGCTCTCGAAATGCTCCGAAAATAATTTCGTTTTGTTGAATATCGAACACATTACTGCACCTATGACTAATTTAAAAACACCTTCTCCCAGGACTTTATACAACTCCTCTTTTTCACCGTTTAAATTAACGTTTGCTCTAATTATTGCATACCTTGATGAGAAAGGATGAACATATAAGAAAAAAGAATTGAAAGGTGAAGAACGCTTAGAGTCTATGTACCTTTTGGTTACTTAAATAAATTGAAGCAAACATCAATGGAATAAAGCGCCCAATAATTATGTTTTTTTTTTCAACACTCATGATCGTTGCGTCATTTCTTCAACATGAAAGTAAATATATCTAATTAAAAATATCTTATTGTAAACGCTAATTATTTGCATATTAGAATATTGAATCGTTTATAGTAGTCGTTTTTTTTTTTGATGGCCAAAATCGTCGCAGTCAAAAAACAACTAGTCAAGAATTCAACACAACTTTGTCTTAGATGTTTATCGAATATAGCTTGATAGTTTTCGAAGTCCTATTCAACTTCTATGTATTAATTTACATATTTAAGTAGGTTTATTCGGTTCCAAACGTTACTTTTCGAATAAAGCAGTTAACTTCATCGATTTTATCATGCGATAATTATCAATACATAGAAATGATGTCGCTATGGACGAGCAATGAAGATACTGGATCATGGGACAGGATCTGATCCATGATCGATGAAATAAACGAACTCGGCGAAAGGAGAGAAAGAGGAAACTGAGTCCGCTAGTATTCAGCGTTTTCTAGAAATATTTCATTAATGAAGGAAATATCTAACGTTTTAAACTAGGATATTTGAACTACCCGACTCATAATGGAGAGACTCTATAAAGGTTGATAAGTAACCATAAGAGTAAAAAATTTAAAAAATACCAAATTTAATCAATTTTCTTATCAAAGTAGAATTTATTACTATTACTTGATGAATAAAAATACTCAAATTTATTTTCATTGAGTGAAATTCTCAAACTAATTTGAAATGAAATTTACGCTAATTAAAAAAAAAAATTTACGCTGAAATTTGAAATAAAAAAATTCGTAAGTGCTTCAAATAAAAGTTTTCCAATGAAATGAACAAAAACGCGAAAAACTTAAATCAAAAAGTGCGAACAACGGTATAGCGGCCCTAATTCGACTACGCTATCTACTAAAGAAAATGCGGATTTTCGTGGTCTGGTTTTTCATGTATTCGCCTTCTTTTACGACGCATCATTCACGCCATATATCGACGTTAATTCGAGCCAATAACGCGTCCACCACTAAATCAACTACGCAAACGAGCTATACTTCTCTATCATTACAGACGTAATAATATGTGCATTTTAAATTTCAAGCGAAACTGGACAACGCATCATCTCCGAAAGAGTAATGACGTTTGATAGATAGTGGTGGACCGATTCGAGGTTTCATGCGGACCTCAGGAAATATATATATGTTAAAGAGTGTTTTAAGATCCACATTGGCTGAGACTGGTCTATAACGTCGAAATCACGCACCTTCCCATTATTGAACTGTTATCAATTTAATACAGAGAAAGTACCCACCTCTTATGAAGCAAACAAGTAAATAGTAGTAGTGCATAAGGCATCTTTTTGCGAGATCCGATAAAATAAAATATAGAGTAAAGATAGATAACAGTGAAGGATATAATCATTGGTGGCAGGTTTTTCGGGTACCATATGCAGCAGTCTTTCCAATTTTCCTTTCTTTTGAAGTCGGTGGGATATATTGGGTCACAGAATATGAGGGGAGTATCAACATCCCTCCACCTCCCCCTCTTCTTTAGTTAAGCCACTGATAGCTATTACATGGCGTAGATTGTTTATGATTCTGACCATACAGGTGGTATCTGAAAGCGCAGTAGGACGGAACAGCATCCTTGCGCTACTTTATGGGGCTGCGACGAAAGGTTCGTGCGTAGGCACGATTTGCGTTCTTTCGCAGCTTTCCTTGCTAATGACTCCGCAAAGGGTCATAGATATTCTCCAAATGTCTGTACAATCTTTTAGTCGGGGATGTGGAAATCTATGCTATTCAAATGTTAAGTCGTTTACGAGTAGAGTGGAAGAAGCGGATTTTGCGACAGGAGTTTATTCTATTTTATGAGCATCATTAATTCAATTCATAGCTGAGTTTGTTCTCGCTTACGAATTCAACATAACATATAATGCAGATATATACTCAATACAGACAACTACGAGAGATTGAACAACTGGATTTCATATTGGCAGAAGTTGTCAAGCGAATTGAAAAAAAGTCTAATTTGACTTTTGAGTCGTTTTGCATATGCTAAATATATCCGAAAAATTCATTCATCGGGCATTTCAATAAGTAAATGAAATTTTTTACAGTCTATCTTCATCGATGCGTTTATACGGTATATAAAGCGGTCCATAGCCCACTTTGTTGTTTTCATTTATACATGACGACTCCAATGTTACCTAGCACCAACAAGAGTGAAGGAGTACGCTCAAGCATTTTCGATACTACCCCCTTATCATTAATCCTACTGCTCCTAATCCATGTCATCATTATCGGAATGGAATTCGGTCAGCAGTCCTAATGAAACATCCTTCCTCCAACCCTTCCCCCCCTCCCCCCACTCCTCGTCCAACATACGCTCTCCTCCAAAATATTCTCCTCATCAGAGACCATGTTGTGCTGCTCGTCTGCAATTATTTCGCTGGTGCCTCATAGTAGCCCTACCTACATACCAGTAACCTTTCTGTCGTTGTTGTCGAAGCGGTTTTATAGTTTAATTGCACTAGCCACTGAAGTTTCCACGTTGCCCTTATGACCAGTGCATTCCCGAATAACCTCGGTTAGAAGTTAAAATTTCAGTCCATTTTTAGCCGACAGGAAAACCGATAGTCTTTATCGATCTGTCCGTTCTAGCCATTTTTACCGGTTCTTACTCCCCCAGCTGCAGTCGAAACTCGGTTTTGGCCGAATGCGTTCGATCGATGACTGGCCGTTGTTTTTTGAATACCTTCGGTCCCAACCGAATTTCCGTTGCAAGCAAATGCTTTCGGTCGTTTCGTGACGGGAAGAATTTTCATTCGGTTGTGAATATTTCTTTTTGAAGCCTAGAGAATGCAGCATGAAAATGCCATTCTTTCTTTGTTCATTGCTCCAATGCGTAATAAGTCTTCCTGTGAGTTTTCAATCTCTATCACAATCGAATGCGAATAGATGAAAAAACCAGACGAAAGGGCACAAAAATATAAACGATCGATGAAACTTGAAAGGACAGCAGCAAATTGCCATCAAATAATTCTCATCATTTGTGTGTTTATAGCAGCTGATATAAGTAGGTGAAATTATGAGGTCGAATTCCTCCATAAATCCATAAAAAATATTCCACAAAAATTCGTCCAGCCGATTGTCTAATGCAAAATTCAAACTTTCGATATTGAGCATAAACCTCGATTTGAAAGCCTCATTTCTGTTGAGCTTTTCTACCTGTTGATAGATTAATACAGGTAAGCACTAAGAGAGAGGAATAACCGACAAGAAAGTAGGAAATATTGATAGATGAACAAAAAAAAAACTATCGAACTTGTAAGTAGTTGTTGTTAAGTTCCGGTCTATGACGAATATCTTATTTTAAAAAAAAAACTATCTTCAAATATAAATATTTGTTTCTTTAAATCTTTCGAAATTAAGAAAATATTCGTATAGAAAAAATCTTATAATAAACGAATAAATAATATTATTTCAAAATAAAATAAAGAATAAAATTATAATTCTTCGATAGATATAAAAGAGTTTTATCTTTGATTTTAATTAAATTTTGATTATTTTATTGTGTTATAAAATAAATCGAAAATATGACTCTAACGTAAACAGTTTGGTCTATTTCGACGATATGATTTTTTTTGAATTTGTATTTGGGATATACCAATAGTGTAAAGCGGAAAAGAATGAAATTTATTATAGAAGGAAACGAAATTGATCATAAATACATATTGTAGACACATACACACACATACACATACACACACACACACATACACACACACACACACACACACACATACACACACATACAACCACAAACAGTGACGTCATTGTTGAGGTGGCGCAATTTTTACGTCGATTCCCATGAGGAAACAAGCCACCGTGCTTTGTGCCATTCGTCGTTGCAAGAGTGCACGGCCGAATGCCGATAGATACGATTCTCTAGAGTTACCTTGCTCAAGATCCATCAGGTAAACGGTTATAAACATAGAAATCTGAAATGAATCATAAATATAGTAAGTGTTTAAATTGAATGCGACGAATTTGAACATGAAATTGCTAACACATTACAGCAATTAAAATCTCTCTTTTATATTATAAAATATGTCAGAAATTTTTATCGAATTGATGTATATTTAAAGAGATGAAAAACATAAAAGCGAAAACGTTTTATGCAATATTTAATTTGTGTCAATTAGTTTAATGATTGTAAAATATTGTAATTTTTGGATCGTCTCTGCGATGATATCCTCACAATGGGTGGTTTCGTTGATCCCACAAACGAGAGTCCTTCCTGTTTGATTTACCCTTGCAGATAAGGTTTCCTGATACCTGCTGCCATTCAAAAAAAATCATAGGAACCTGAAGACGTTGGCAAAATGCCGCAGCGGAATTGTTTCAGTGTTCGAGAACGAAAGCATTTTCCAAGTTTCCCCCATAAGGATGACTTACAACATTGCTGCTTCATTACAAAAAAAAGTCTATAATTGAATTTTTTTCGCTGTATTCTAAAAATACGAATGCTTTTAGCTACAATATTAGATTTTATACATGAGGACGATATCCACAGAAAACAGGTCCGCTTGATTTGCTGAACGGATATTCTTAACTAAAATTAAGAGTTTAAATATAGGTGCTCCAATAACGAGAAAAATTCGAGTGATCGAGAAGAATAGTAATTGCTGGAATCTAGACCTAAATTGGGTTTTGATGCCCACGCTCCAAATTTCAGGTATAGTTGACCCGAAATTAAAATGTGTGGATAGATGAGCAGAAAGGATGTTCGCATTATGCACTCTTTTTTTGCTGAGCGAAAATCACATAAGAGCGATATTTTAGCGATGGAGAAACAATTCTTCATTTAAAAAAAAAATGATAAATTTGATAGAATTATATTAATAAGGTTTGCCTGAAAAATGAAAATAATTTGAAATCTTACAGGTCGTTTTTCGAGAATATTATTCTGTATTTCTGGTGGAATATATTCCCTTACATCGTCAAGTTCCGGTGTACACATTTCTGTTTCAATATCATAAAGACCTGGTTGCATCACCTATAAATCATCTGTCAATAAATTATTTATCAACACCACCTTGCTAGAAACATTTAAATATAAAGCTGTTCTAAATCATATCAAACTGTTGAGTTTTACATCAATACGCTCGCCAATCAAATGTGCTAAATTTGCAGCAATCATAAAGTCATTTATTATCAACGAAAAGAATTGGCTTATATTGTTAAAAATATAACAAACATTAAAAATAGCTATTAAATAATAATGATAAATTATTCGCGAAAATGAAATACAAAAGAATAATGGTTTTTTTTTTAAATTGTAATATTAAGACTGACAAACCTCGCATTGGCATTCATCACTGATTGTTTTATGTGCATTTCGTGAATTCTTCGTTAATGTCAAATGAGATGTCTGACTTCGCATTTGCTTACAGAAATCACAAAAAACGCTAAAAAAATAACAACATTTTAAATAAATAAAACCAAAATAGCCAAGAAAATATTAGAAGCCAAGTAAGACAGCCAAGAAAGCCAAATACAAAGATCCAATATATGAGCTATTGCCCATAATGTGCTTTTTGTAAAAATGCTTTGAATGATATCAATTATCTTTTACAAACGATTATCTAAAGTTAAATGCCTAAAAGTGGTAGAAATGTATAAGTAAATTACTTCATAGGAGATAATATTCTTTTAAAAACTAATAGTGTGCAAGTAAAATATTCTTGATGCCCATTTAATATGAATGATTTAAATATAGCTCCGATCGCTAATACTTGTTAAATAAATCAATATCGAATTCCTATGCAATAAGTATCGTTAATCTCTATTGTCGACATGAAAGAAATATTGAAGATGCATCCTTTATGATAGTTCATATTGTTCAGTTTTACTTCAAAATTCAGAAAAATATAGCATAAACTTTTTTATTTCCATTCCACTTTGTAAAATATGGATTTTTTTATTGGCCAAAATAGCCAGAATTGGTCGAACTGGTCAGTGTTGATCAAATATTTGATGGCCAAAATAAAACACGGTTAAACCAATTATCTATAGAATATGGGAGAAAAACAGACGACTTAGGGATTTTGTTTTGAATCTCAAATTCAAATGCAGTAGTCAAACCCAATCAAATTGTCGAACAATGGACATTACTTCCGATCGCTAAAATATTTTTACCCAACCCATTACCTATCACTATCCGTCGTGGGTATATTTTAGCTTATAAGTACTTACCATGATCCATCAAGTTTAGCACAAGGGCACTGATTTACTTTCTGATCAATTTTCTTGGAGCACGGCAATGGAGGATTGTTCGGATCGGGTGTTCCACCAATACGCATTTCAATTTCAGCAACGAGATTTTTCACTGGTTTAACGATTTCGACGCCAAGTGCTTTGATTTTTATACATCCAGGAATGACTGGATTTTTAGGCGTTAGGAAGATTTTGTCCGGATTGAAGCGAATCGATGGCCGATACCTTGAGATTTCGATGCCTTTTCGTGAGAGATATACTGAAATAATTTCCACTTTAGTTGATTTCGATTCATATATAGCGTCTAAAATTTTTAGGAAATGGCAAATAAGTGTGCTAAATGCAACATATCATTGCTTCTCAAAAATACAGCCGCATTGATATTGCAAATTGCCTCATGCAATTATTAATACCTCACCGGAAATCTCAAATTTTGATTGAAAAGTTCGATTTGAATAAAATACACGTCGAATATTTTCGCATCGGCAAATATAGAAATATTATAACGTGATAAGCAGTAAGATATCGCTTAAAGAGATATAATATGGTATCAGTAGGAACAATTTGTGCCATACTGTATTATACATTATTGCATAATGCAAAAATTTTTCAACAGTAATCACTAATACGATAGCGCATTTCGTTCGGAAATTGTGGAAAATTCAATGTGCATTTTTCTAATTTCCTCAAAAATTTTGGCAAGAGATAATTCGAGTAAAAAATTTTAAGCAAATATTTAATTCTTTTTTTTTAAATCAGTAAATAGAATTTCAAATTAATAGAAAGTACTCAAAAGAAATAACTTTTTCGTGGATTTATTAGTTAATAAAAAGAAAGAATAGAAATTTGATATATTTGCTATCATAAATCATAGAAAATTCATCGTCATCTAAACATTAGTTTTGCTCGAAATTTCATTATCATTGATAAAAATTTCATTCGTTTTGATGAAAGATAGCTTGAATTAAGCAAATCTACTCAATTTTCAGGGCTCTCAATAGAACAATACCGGGCAAAAAAAAATGGAGTTATTAAAAGAAGTATATCATAGTAATCAATGGCTTTACTAATCATAGTTTTTATTATCAACGAAATGATTATAATGAAATTAAATTCAAACTTTTTCACTCAAATTTTTAAAGACAGCATTTCCTTGAAAATTACCTGAGAACATGTTACCTTAGCAAATTACATACGCAATGATTAGTGTCTACTTATACAGCGATAGGTGTTTTACTGCCAGTCGGCTGATACTAATCTAGTGTGGATTTTTCTGATCATTCTTGTAAACGAATAATAGTTTGATGCAAACTTTTGACGTAAAAATCTCATCAAAACAACAGACAACAGCACCAATAAATTTCACCTTCAACAATTCCCTAGTAAACATCTTGGCGTCGTTCAAAAAAGAAACAACGGCGACCATTGCACAGAAAAAGTAAGGTTTGTCTTAAAAAGTTAGCTCTATCTTTTGAATCTTTGCAGCCACAAGCTCCTGAGGTAATTACCGACTCATGATCTAGAAGAATAGTGAGAACAGGACACGAAGAGTAATTGAGAATGCAGAATTGAGCTGACAACCCAGGCATAATTCGTTAACCAAATGAGCGCTGGTGCAGCTACTAAAAGAAACTTTTTTCAAAACTTGATAGTTGTCCAACGTTAATGAAGAGGAGAGTATTACGAACGTGGCAAAAAAAAGTTAGAGGTTCAAGATTGCTATTGATATTCATAGTCTCGAAAATAGGAGGCCATGGAATCTAGACGAATTTCAACTGACCTCTGATAATGGGACTGAAAATCAACGAGAAATTTGCATTAGCAAATATGATAAAAATTTCAACTTCCTTGAGCTAAAAAATTGTTTAGAATATTCTATGTTTTCAATGAGTGCATAGTCATTAGTTGTAGTGACCAATGCATTCGTTGAACCTAGAAAGATGTCCGATAGTAACAAGTAAACTTGATTGTTCAAGCAGTAACCAACTATATCGTTATTAATTAAAACCGTTCCATTGAACAGATATTATATTTAGCATTGTGTTTTAATGTGTTGATGATAAGTAGTGCAACAACTCAAGTAACTCTCTCCAATTTGTAATATTTATGCCTCAAAACCTGTAATGTGAATCTCGTCGAGCATTGGTCAATGAAGCCTTCATAAAGATCTAAGTTATGTGGTGGTAAGTCACAGCAAAAAGCAATATCATGCTCGTAACTAACAAAATACACCACAGATTCTAGCAGTTCAAATAGCACACCGGACGAAATTCTGATCAACAAGATATGTTATGCGGAAATAATTGCAACGACTCAAGGATGTGGTATTGAGCAGTTTTGGCACCTCATCGCTGTTTGAATAACGAAAGAAGAGTTAATGAACTTAAAAGGGGCGTAGGCTATTCTTTAAAAGCAAAATACCGATAATGACAGTCATCTGACACAGCAGCGATTCCCATGATCAGCAATTCATCGTCAAAGGTATTGCTGCAGCAACTTAAAATCTCTCTGTTCGACCATTCTCCTTATCGACCTCACCTCGTCCGTCAATTCAAGATTCTCAACAGCGGTCATAATTTACATCAGCAGTGACTCCTTCCTCCAACCTTTTGTAATTAGATCATCTTAGGTGAATAATTGTGCAATAGGTAATCAGTGTATTCGATATTCAACGCTTCGAGAATTACAACCAAATCAATGGGTCGATATCGCAGCCAATCAATGCCGATAAATGTACATTACGCGATGGATAGATCGATACGACGATCCATCATGAAGTTCAATGAGGCAATTGGGTCATCGGCGAATGTTTCTTTCAGAGAAGTAAATTCACTTCGGCTCATTCAGCAATTTTTTTTGTTTTCCACGACCTTTTTTCTACACCGTCATTTATACTGCTATAAAATAGTTGCACAGCCAAAATAGATCGAAGTACCACAATATATGTCGAAATTTCGTAGTTTAGACGAATAAAAATTTTTTGTTGTCGAGTTTAAATAAATTTGCTGTGGTTCCCTTAATTTTCAACAAGTTCTCTTCGTATCTCCTACATAAAAGTGTCGGATGTACCAAATATCCTTGCTGGAACTTTGTTGGGACTTTCGATGGCGCTTAAAATGAGGAAAGAAGATTCGTATTCATATGTCGGGGCAACGCGCGGAATAGGAGCGAATAGAACTTGACAGAAGAGCGTCCACTCTTGGCAAATCGACGGATCGTCAGGTGATCAGATGAATATCGGGGAAAAACCATATTTTGTTCACATTTTTCCTTAAGACAAGATCGGCAAGGTAGCCGACAAAATGGAACACATTTAAGATCCCCCCCCCCCCCCCTATTCGACGATTCCATCAAAAGCCCATCGTTTGGTTTTCTTTCACTTCATTATTCGCCATTACATTGATAGTTTATTTTATTTACAGCCTCGAAGAATTAATTCACTGACAGAACAATACATGAGGTATTAGGAGAATGGCAATCAATTCAGATATTTCCCATAATACTATCTTTCGTCGAATCTTTACTTTAACTCTGTTATATTTACCACATAACGTGGCTAACATAATTTGCGTTATATAAGACAAACTATTACGCTATTCAACTTTAATAACTAGAAGCCAATATAATAAAAAGGCTAAAATAATAAAAACAAATTGTATAGCTAATAAATCCATCAATGATCTTTGAACGCTGAAAAAAATGTTTGTTTACAACGTTGAAATCATTCGAATAAATCGAACGAGTTTCTCATATTGCAATCATATGTTGTAATAATATTTCCTTCAATTAGTAAATAATAAATTTTAAACGAGAAATTTATCAAGAAATAGAAATCTAAAGTATACTAATATTGATGCCCATTGATGAATATATTCGACAGTACAATTACTTTACTTAACTTCGTTTCTCAATTACTTAATTAAATTACTTTACTTAACAAAATAACGTTTATTTTAACTGAAATCATTGTATAAAATATTCTATACCTTTGAAAGTATGCGCAAAATTTGTTAACTGATAATGAAAAGTGAAAACCACATCAAGTCTAAACGTCGATATATGAAGGACAACAACAGTTAAACGCATCATAAAATCAATGAGTACAAAAATTTGTTAATGCAAACTTCGGTTCATTGGATGTTTCATTTTCCTGGTGTTCCCAAGATTTTTTGCGTCATTAGTGAAGTGTAATGCTAAGCCAACCTGAGATTCAAGAACACTTCAGAATCAGCTAAGAATGTAAAAACACAAAAAAACGAACTTGGACTACATGCTCCTGACACACGTATGTCCACTTCAGCATGATCTTGAGCGTTCGACAGATGTAATAAAGATAATAGAAGTAGGGTGATGCGAATGATGCAAACTGTCAAGGTGGGAAGTAGCCGACGGGTGGTGGTTGTCACTCGCGGCATTCAGCACAATACAGAAGCGACACCTGAGCGCACCTGTGCTCAGATACTCAAACGCACAACGATGTTATCGCCGCACTGCTGACCTAAAACAATTAGAATGGCGTTGATGCGTCTGCGGGGGGCATCCATCCTATCCTGTTCTAGTCTACGTTTCGTGCGAACTTAAGAGACGTTCCTTCACATCTACAAGAAAATTGCACTGATGTTAGTACCAATATGCCAGTCTATGTTATTTGCTTTCACTACCCTTAGCCGTTCTTCTTAAACAGTATGGTTGCCAAAATTCTTCTGCGTATTCTAATTTATTCATTTATGCCTAGGAATAACAGAGCTGCATCTATAAGGTCAATTATTACCTTCCGTTGTATGCATAAGTGGAAACGTCGCTACCAAGTCCTATCATTTCCACCATATTTTGCAGGGCACCAAACAATATTATTAACCCACTGTTGCCACAGTAAATGTGATATCCCCTTGGAGGTAGTAAAAGCTCCTCTTTTTATTCGACTTTTTTTTTCTCCATTCGCCGAATGTCTTTCAACTCAGCGGAAAAAATGCGATCGATCTATTCCACCCTTTTCTATTCGTCGACCGCCTCTAACGCAGCTGATTCAGCGTTAATCTGGTTTGCGAATCATCAACTATATCAAGCCTGATCTCGGAGACAAAAGATGCGTTTCTAACCGGATGAAAGCTTGAATGATTAAAATTAGTCAGCAGC
The DNA here is from genome assembly GCA_013433145.1 of Ascaris suum. Taxonomy (NCBI): domain Eukaryota; kingdom Metazoa; phylum Nematoda; class Chromadorea; order Rhabditida; family Ascarididae; genus Ascaris; species Ascaris suum. The sequence goes on along the minus strand of CM024186.1, from coordinate 1,537,594 downwards.
AAGGTGAATTTTGCACTCTGAAGCAATTTTTGAAAAAAAAAAGGAATCCGGTTCTAATCAACAAAACGCAACGACGCACGAATTTTGCAAACCATGAGCTTTCCCAAAGCGGATATTACCGTTCCAATCGTTGCAAAATCCGGTTTTGCTTCCACATTTATATCTATTGCTTGAATATAACGCCCACATCAAGCGGACATCATCGCCAACTAGGCGAACACACAACTGCGGGAAATATCGAAAACCTCCAAGCACAAACGCACTGACTATTATAATGGTCGTCTAAGTTGGCTCGAGAACATATCCGGAACAAAAGATTTTACCACGAAATCCCATGGCTAGGGATTTGTTTACAAATTTTTGTTGAGACTCCGGAAAACATATACAGTGGCACATCTACGTATATAACAACCTCGACGATAACGTTCTTGGCTACATATCCATTGTATTGATCTACTCGAGCTGATGTGCGGCGCAGTTACGTTGTAATCAAATGGCCTCGCGCGTTATACTACAAACGATCCAGTAACAACAACACCCATCCACCGAAGGTGATGACTATACTGTCGAAATTCGAGAAATTTAAATAACTCTCAATATATGCTATGCCGTATTAAGGTAGAAGCGTTCTTGGAATGCTCGGGTCCTATATGGAACCGCTATGGATGGTAACGATAACGATGGGCGATACAAAGTGCTGCGAAAGTACGAGATATTCCTAGGTCCTCTTTGATCGGCATATCAAAAAAAAGCACATGACCGAGATATCAGCGGAACGAAGTTTGTTACAGTTACTAATACTAGCGCATTTAGACAGCACCATATTCCTCAAAGATGTGTTAAAAACGAAGCACCGAGAAATTTATTCAAAATAAAGAACATATCGACTGAATGAATACGTATGAAATGAATGGATTCGAAAAGATGGACAAGGATCGATTGTTCAAACAAGACAAACAATGAACCGATGAACAGATGCACAGCATCTAAAACCTCCTTCACTAAATTGCTGTTGCAGTTCATCTGTGCCCTCCTACCGGACAACCTCATCAGGTCGGAATGAAAAACTTGATTTAGATGCTCGGCACACAATTTTTGCATCCAAAAACTAGTGACTTCAACAACGAACTTTAGAATGCGCTAAAACATACTGACTCAATAACACATACCTTCAAGAATACAACGATGTTACGTGAAGCGACAAGTATAAAAAAAAACAACGTGAATAAACATCATAGTCGCATAAACTGCTAGTCACAAAGGATTTTCAAGGTGAAGTCTACCACCGTAAAATGGCAAAATTACAGACTTATTGACAGCGTTTAAATCGTTCCCATCATTGGGAGATACATTCAGCTTTCCAACAGTTATATTTTTGCCGTTTTCGCTTTTATTTTCCGGTAGCTTGTTCCGCCTCTCCTATTTCCCCTGAGAAAAATCTCCCCACGGCTTCTGTAATTTCACGAAATAGCAAAAAGCGAAAAAAAGAAGACAATTTCCTTGAATGAAAGAAGAACATTCACATTGCAGATTTAAGCGACTGCAGGGTGTCGGAGGTGTTTTCGAATGTGCACAGCGTCACTCCCATACACATAAAATACAGATTCGCGTCAACTGCCTAAAAATAAAACAAATGCATAGCGAGCAGAAAACTTTCTAGGTAATCAACAATTCGATCCTCTGAGGTGTGATATTCTGCAAGGCCACAAGAAAAACTTGGCCACATTCAACCTCTATTACTCTGACAACCCAGCACTATAAAAACGCCCTTTTTGGATCCTTCCCGTAAAAGCAGGTAGAATCAACCTGCTTTAGTTCAATAATGCTGAACTGCCTCTGCCATCTCTGTGTTTCCAAATACGCTTCGCTTGCCCATCCCAGAACATCATCTGCAACAGCCAATATCCCTCAAGCTACCGCAAGAGAAGACTCAAGAAATATTTAGACATGCCTTGCATCCGAAGGTGTCAGTCAGCATGTGGACGCTCTCGAGGATCTTCATATATCTACGGAAACCCCTATATCCACAGCTTTCGTGCAGAGTTCAGAGAAGGCCACAGATGCCATCTCAACAAATGTTCCTAGAACCTTTACATGTGATGGTTTTCGGGAATCTTCCCAAATTCAGAAAATCCCTCTACATTAAACTTCAGTGATGCTCAATGACGAGTTTTCTCCTGTGTTACATCCTGTCGGATGCAAAAGATCCTTCTTTTTTCCATCAAAAGAAATTGGGAAAGCGGGACGGAACAGCAACACGCCGTCCTCTTAGCAACTTCATGATCCAGAAACTCATTGACTTGACGCAAACACTTCACCTGACCACTATTTCTTTACTACGCTTAATCATCTTATAAATAAAGGCGTTATACGACAACAATTTTCGGACAGCGTCAATTCAACGGTGCCTACGTCGTATCGGGCTTACAAACCATACTACCAAATCCCCCTAAAAAGGATTTATCAGTCATCTAGGGGACTCAAATTCTGAAACAACAATATATTTTAACTGACAGCAAAACCATTTGTGCCAGTACTTATTTTTTTAAAACAGATAACAGAAGTTCATTCAGCGACATTTTTAAAAGCCATTTGAGAGTAAAAACAATGAATACATCTTCATCGCTATTTCTACGTAACTGTAGGCTGAACAGATTACATTCTGAATGAACTTCAATCCAGCAAAAAAGCAAACAAATGCTATATTTATTTGTGAATCATATAATGCTGCCACACTACTCATTCACATGAAAAAAAAACCAACTGCTCACCGTTGGGTTGGAAATTCCCATCACGAGAACGCTCGTAAAGATAAAGAGATAAATGAGAGACCCGTAATAGTCGAAAAGAGAGAGTCTTTGAGAGCACCTTCAATAAACATCCTCTTAACGAGAACCCGATACAGCAGAAGGACACAACGAGTCGAATAAACGCATACATCTCGCTCAATCACCGCACAGCGAATATCGGCGGAAAGATGAGGGATATCAAAGAGACCAAAACGAAGGATATTACATCAACAGCTGTCATTATCTATGATTGTCCACTCAATTATTGCAAATGCAAATCACATTCACCGCGTATCGGATAATCTGTTCGGTATGTTTTTAAGAGGTGGCATTTTTGAAGGTATTCGTCGACTCTCTAAGAATGGATTCATGAACCAATATGTCGAACTGTATCACGACTCAGAAAAACACGAACACTAGATCTGGCACATCTTTCCCCTCCACTCAGCGATATCCACCTATCTTTCCACGTCGTTTTCATCAGCGTCCTCCACTTTTCGCAGGGTTTTTGCCGTTCAGCATTTTCCACTACCAAATGTTGGTTGTTACTTTTTTACTAAAATATAGTAGATTAAACCAAACAACTTAAGGTAACCAAATTGACGTGAGAAAGTTTAAAAAACCTGACAGATTGAATACCCCATTCAGAGATACTCCGGCTCGCCAACGAACTCCGTCCCATCAAATCTATGGCCGCCTTCGGCTGCCATCTGTCCCTCGCCTTCATCCGACTTTTCTCCCTCTCTATCTGCAAATCTTTCAATCACCATACCAACATTTCTTGTTCACGGAACCAAACACAGCAAAACTAATTAACGCACCATAAACATTCTTCTCCTTGGACTATTTATAACGCTTTCGTTGCTTCTAGCAAGCAACATCGCCCTACTATTACCTCAGTTGAGTATAGATATCCTACAAGGGGTCCCGGAGAGGACAACGCCTGCTATATTACCTTCAGACAATCCCCAGGGAATTTATGCACTCTCACTGAAAAATCACTGGAGGTGAGGTATGCTTCTCGAAAAGGGATCGCACCTGTAGGTCCTTCCTGAGCATCCGCCATTCCACGGATCCTTAAAAATATACATTCATGACTGCTAGGAGTATACGCTCTTCCATGCGCGCAGCTGAAACAACCTCTCTAAGCATCCACAGTTTAGACTCATTCTCATGGCAATTAAAGAATCCCCCGAGACGCACTCTGCAGAGCAAGGCCAAGCACATTTAGTAAGTGAAGTGAACTTCAGCACATCTGTATTTCTTCTGACCGTAGCAAGGCCTGAAATGGACCATTTATGCTCTTATCGCACTACCTTTTACCTCGATCGCCCGACAAGGAAATCTACTTCTTCGAATGCCATTACGACTAACTGATGAAAACATGATACCTGCTGCGCCCTGCTGTGCTTCTGATTCTGCCGGGAATTGCTCAGTGGACGATGAAGGCTCGTTGTCCTGATGCTGAAAACTAGCTTATAACGAAATAGCACAGATGATTTCAATTATCAACAATGAACTATACACCTCGAGTCCTTCAATCACTCGTATATAGCCACAACGCAAAATGAGTTTCCTCCTTGTCTCGTGAAGGCCTTCTTATTAAAAAAGGCACTGAATAATATTCTAAGAGGTCTATCAAACCTCCATGAAGAGGTGTAAAAATCATAGACAAAACCTTTAAATTATATTTTACCTCTCCCAAAACAACTGCATTAAAACTCACCTCCAATGATTTCTGCTGAGATTCTTCTTCAGCTGTTTGCTGACTGCTTTCTGCCAGAATCTCGCCACTCGAAAGTGAAGCTGCCAACTGCTCAGCAGTCTCGGCATCGATTTCTTCACCCTCACCCATAAGCACGTAAACGCGTTCACCATCCGAGCCCTCCAATGCTTGCACCTGCAAACAATAACCCTAACTTACAAACGCAACTACACCACCTGTGGTGTACAGGGATCGACATAAGTGCGTACACCAAAACGGCACAAAACTAAACTTATGCTGCTCCACGCATTTTCATAAACGAGCGTAAAATTCACTGCTCACCAAGTGGTGAAGGCAACACGCGCTACACATCTGAATTTCGACAAAGGACGACCCTCTCGAAGAGAAGCGTGTAGAAAAAACAAAGGAGAAAACGATGCACCATCCAACAAAAAACTGCTTCCTTGCGTCTTGGAAAGCAATACGCAGAGCTTAAGCATCCCAAATGTCAACAGACAGAGGCCTCTGCGTATTGCTTTCCCTATCAAGTAAAGACGTTAGTCTGATACATAACCACATAAGCATAGGATGATTTCTTTCAATAACGTAAACTGAACAGACAAAAATTCTATGGAACTTCCAGATGTGGGCATGACTCCAAACCGTGAGCAGAAAGATGTGGGTTCGTCTAACTGGATGTAACAGGACGTAAGCCCAAAGATGCAGACTTAACAAGAACTGTGTAACTTACTACCCGCAACAACCAACTTTATCAGCGGCATATTACCTTAGAAAATCGAATTTTAGGAACCAAATTTCACGCAACTTTGAGTACATCACACATCAGAAAAACTTGGGAATGCAACAAAAACTAAGGTCATATTCAGTTTCCATGTCAAAAAGAGGTTTACTCAGATGACAAATGAAAGTTATATGAAATAACTCTTGAGTGTCGTACCCTTTGAAAATCGACGTTGTATTGAGCTTTAAGCATGGCGATCGTCTCCGGGTCCGTTATGAAGCCGTTCTCGTCGACTGTCTCATCTGAATTCGTAGAAATCGACAGATCTTATTCATTTTCATCAATCATTTGAGCACCAATTTCTTACCTCTTTTTTATTTCTGAATGAAAACGCTCTCTTAAGTAAACGTAGAAAATTTTTCAGCTGCTTGTAGCACCTACCCTATCATAAAATTTAGCATTTATTCTGCAGAGGAAACATCGTTTCGAAGATCACATTTTTGAGAACTGCTCATTGAAACGGTAAATAAAAAATAAAGCTCTGAAAACCTTTCAAGCGGAACTCTACGTTCAAAGTGATAGGGTCAGAAAATCATGCAAAATATGCAACAGCATCGCAATATCATGCTAACATAACTTCAAAAACGAGACTAACCAAAGCTGCGGCCTCCACTTCTGATTCGTTCATCAATTCTTGTCTGCCTTCTCTGCTTCAAACCCTGCAAACATTACTTCATAAAACAAAGTGATTTGCAGGCACTTGAGAAATTTATACAGTCACAAGCTCCCTTAGTGCTCATATTGCTTGAGATTTTCTCTTCACACAAATAATCTCAAAATCGAAGAGGAAAACTGTAAACATCACACATATGGCCGTCTTTAAAAACAGAAGAATCCTTCTCAAAAACACACATATGAAACTGCACAAGTCTCGATCGGTAATGACGAAATACAGCACGAACGTCGGTATCCCATGTCCCCTTCATCGATTCACAAACATAGCAATAGCAAAAAAAAGCCGAATAAATGAACAAGCAAACCACATTCACCTTCTCATGATCCCTCATGCCCGCATATTCCGGCATCATGTCCGGATGCTTTGATTTGAGGTGACGGATGGCACGACACATGTTGTACGGTTTATGCAGCGCATAAGTCATATTGCAAACAAGGCATTCGATCAGCTGCGGATGCACGAACTCCATGCAGCCATCAGATACACGTTCCAGCCGTGCCTGAAATCCCAACATTAAAACGCTCTTACGGTCATCACAATAACCTTTCTCACCCAGCAACTGCTTAAACAAAAAAAAATCCACTTTACACCTTCCTCACTAAACCAATAAAACGAAAATACATGCACGAAGTTTGAAAGGCAGTCTAGTACAAGCAGAATGATCAACTGGAAGCACCTTGCAAAGCTCGTACTGCATATGCTCGAGTTCTTCAGGATGAACCGTACGGAAATGCCGAATAGCGCCCGCCGAAATAACCGCTGCAAGGATGTCGCCTTTGCAAAGTTTGCACTTCCAATGGCACTCAGTCACAGGTTCGACATATTTGCTTCCAATGGGAGCCGCCTGTCGCAATGCTGGCATAATGAAATGACGCTTCGGCTTACTACGACGACCTGCAAATACAACCTCTTCATTCCGTGGAAAATGTAAGAGGTAGCATACAATTCTACTGTGTCGAGACCTTAACTGCACCGATCAACCGACGACTCTGCTCACCGATCTATATTATTGTGCTCATTTTGAAGTCTTGGAACTGATTCCCCAAAGAGACAACTGCAAAAGGTACGTGGAGTGTGCCTACCGCCGGGTATCATAGGAAACTGGATGTGGATGTCTTTCGGGATCCAATATTCCCATTTCCAGCGCATAATCACTTCTCTACAACCAGCAGAACACCCTGCTCTTGCTTTAAAATCTCGTGCTGGGTAATCATTTTTCTCGCAGATCGTCAAAATGTTGTCCCGCTTTCTCCGAGAATGGGATCGAGGTTGTATATAGGAAAGGTAAAACAAATTGCTTCCAATACCCATTCGTGCGCTACAGGAAAACAGATCAAGGTCACCAGAGTTGACGCAATGAACCAACAAAACCCAATGTTCATGCGAATTACCTCCTCCTACAAAATTCTGAACCCTCCACAAAACTGCCGAACCCCACCGCTTTTTGTAAGCCGATTTACCGTATCGTATTTCTTTGAACAGCAACTAGAATGTGCGATAGAATTCATAGCGAGCAATCAGCATTGAAGGGAAAACGGTACAACTCCACTCCTTTGGGGAATGATGGGGAAGCCTCGACCACTGATAGGAGTGCTGCGCAGCAGATGCTGAAGTGTGCGGAAGTTATTTCACTGACAGAGGTTTAGGTCAAATTCCAGAATCCTTGCAAATCTAAAAATTTCCTGGAAACGTTTCATTCGGGAAAAATTTCGCAGGTCCGTATTTTTAAATGAAACGATAAGCCAGTATAATGGAAAACCTCTGCACTCCTGTCTTTGCTATTTGCCAAATTTCCCTCCATCAAAGAGCAAGAAAAATAAAGAAACAAAAAACTACGGGTTGGAAAAAAAATGCACCAAAATGCTCACCGAAACTCATCCGACTGTTGAGGTATGCTTCCGGTCCCGCACCAAAACTCCGATCATCTTCATCATCGTTTTCATCGCTTAAATAAGCGTCCACATTTTCACCACCTGCTTGCAATCGCCTTAGGCGTCTTTCGATCACTGAAGCGTTACTCTCTATTACTGGAATTCTTGATACTCAACGTTTCTTTATTTAATTAACGTCTCACATAACTGCAAGCCAAGTCTCATTATACCTGCCATTACTTCATCAAATGAATTTAAAAGAGTCGACCGTAAATGACGTCTTTATATTTATTGAAACGCACGGGATAATATTAAGACTAGAGCTTGAACAACTATAAAAATAACATCGTTAAATTCACCTGCTTCACGCTAAAACTGTGTTAAGCGCTCGACTTTTCGCCCACAGAAGCTAGCTCAGGTTAAGTGTGGTTAATCTATACTAAAAGATTTTGAAGCAGAACATTTCGAACAAGACTGCAAAACAGCGACAAACACCGTTCTCATATAAATTGAAATTCACTACGCAGTCACCGAGGGCAAGGGCAAAGCTAATCAAGAATACAATTCACCAAATTTTGACCGTTTACATGCCTATCTTCGTCAGCCATCACTTAAAAGCACTAAGAAGAACACGAGTTCGCATTAGGTCCGTGAATAAAAATGACTCTTCTTTGATCTCTTCACCGCGCAATTACTACCGAGAAAATGAACACACACTAATGAACTTACATCTGTCGAGTGCCGATTCTGAAGTATGTATCGTTTCGAATTTGGCACATCGGATATGATGCTCATCAGGTAGCGATATGCCAAAATCTTCGCCGTATTTCTCTGTCAACCTTGCATTTATTACAAGTTCCTGTAATAAAACATGAAACGTAGACACCATCTCTCAAAAACAACGCAACAGGCAAGACAAAGCTTAAATATCGGTGTTTAACCTCACTAAAAACTTAACACTCAGCATAAACCATCCTTATGAGTCTAAAACAAGATACTGCTTAATGGATCGCACAAAGAACTGTCATCATCTATACGAACGAACGAATCGCCTTGGATCATACCTCAAACATCCTTAGTTAAGTGAAACTGGAATAAATCGATGAAAATAAAACCTGTAAGCAAAGGTTGCACTTGGGTACCTCGACCTCATCGGGATGCACCTCAGAGAAATGCATGGCGAGTGCATCAGTGTCCATAAACATGCCGCACCAAATGCATTGCAGGTTATCGCCCACCTCCAGAGATGTGTCTATCACTGCGAAATCTTGCGTCGATAGCGGCTTTCCCATTCCTGGTTGCGGCTGCTTAAAAGCATACATTATGCTCATGTTTTAATAGCGAGTTTTTTCCATGCAACGATCAAAGCTGACGAACATCAGAACACAACTCTTTGCAGCGTTGTGATCTTATTGCTAAGCTTTGGCCGGGTTATAAAATCACATCCCACGTGTTGTTACTCCATAGTTCGCCGTCGTTTATATCAGGTGTCACACCTGGATTCCCAATTCCTGCACTACCTTTATCTGAACTCAATCAAAGTTTATCCAACTTCTGCTCGATCCGAATTTTACCGCAATTAACAATATTAAATTAATCATCATTTGGCAATCATTTCCTCCGACCACTTGAAATCAGCTGAATTTCCCAATGCGGCGATACGAACCTCGAAATATCTTCACTTGGCAACTGGCAATCATGCAATTCGAAGCAACGCGATGTCAAAGACCCAGTGCATTAAATCCTGAATATATTCAGACACAAACGACTATTATTAATGCAATCAATCCAAAAAACCACGAAAGTCTCACAGAGGAGAAGTGATAACAAATCAAAGGGACATACTCGATCTTTCCACGTGCCTGCGCAACGATGTGCAGAAGGATGCCAGGCATTGAAGTGCCTCACGAGATGAACCACTTCGAATTTGCGATTCAGCGATACGACCGCATTGCAAATACCACATCGTGCATGTTGTTTATCCACCAAGGTCACTGGTACCTTCAAGCTTATCACCATATTGAAAACATTTTTATCTAAAATCGACAACACCGCAAGAGATCAATCATTCTGTACAACGAAGCTCTCACTTCTTTTTTGGTATTTAGCAATGAAGCTCTTTCCTTTTCAAAACTGGATCGCTCCATCGCCTTACGGCCATCATTGAGAATCTATACCCAAAACTGAACGGACTGCGAATATTGATCCACTCAGGCAAACAAACCGGAAAATTCCGCTCATCGTTCTTTCACAAAAGCTCTAAAACAACAACCAGGTGTCATATAAATCATATAAATTCACTTTCCATTATGCAAAAGCGCATAAAATAACTCATTAACTAGTCGGCGAATCAAGAGACCAAACTGGAAAGAGAGGTCACCCTATCTTGTGGGACTCTGGCGAACCCGCTGGGCCTGGAGTCGAGGACACGCAGTAGTGGGGCACACGTATATCCGCATCCACGTCTTTTTTCGAATACATTTTGAAAAGAAAACTGAAAGTCCTTAACCTACGGTCAGCTGAAGATAACCGTGCTTTCTGTGAAACACTGCCCAAGTCATGAGACCAGCAACATTATCTATGGTCTCTTTAGGTTACCTGCAGTAACGCTTTACCGAGTAAAACACCAAAATCTTACCTTGCGTCCCATCTTTTCGACCATTTTCTTTCTTAGCGCACTGTCCAATTGTGCGAGCGACATCTCATTTGGATTGACGCGAACCTCAAATCACAGCAAATAGCTATATTCTGCGGTGAAAGATTAAACACAATTTCAAACACCAGTGACCTCATCAACGAAACAACGACTCCGATATTCACAACCCTGGGGAGTCGTCGACTGAATAACGTTTACCTTAACTGTGTCAAATATAAATACTTCACAGGATTCGGTTTGTGCGCAAACCAAGGAATCACGACAACTCGAGAAACACACCTGGGAAACTCGTCTAAGGACACGGGTCGATCTCGCCATGCGGAGAGGGTCATATGCAGCGCTTCGGAAGCCATTCTCCATGTGCTTTTTCTCACTGCTGAGTTTGTCCCGTAACCAGACTTCATAAGGTATTTCCTCGAAATCCATACTTCCGCCATCGCCGAGAACCTTAAAATGGCAAATGCACTCCTTCGAAAGGAAGAGGAAAGCTCCTCAATTGATGACCATTCTGTAAACTTATCTGCCATAAAACGATATAAACTCCTCTGTAGAGGTGATATACATTCGATTATTAAAAATAGGGTCAGTCTTAGCCACTTGTCAGTTTCCATCTCAAGATGTTAACATAAATAAATAAAGGGACCAAATATTAGCCGCGAAAAGAGGTAAGTGGAAAGAGTCAGATTAGCTGAACTTCCTTTCTTCGAGAAAGACTTTACCAGTTCTCAATCTTATCTCCTCTAAGACAGCCTTGGCCACTTGTAATGCGCAATGCATATCAACCCATAACGCTGACGCCGATCCTGGAAACGTTATGCCTAAAGCAAAATTCATTACTTTCTTATAAACCCTACGCTCTTCCTACTAGCCACAGTGCTAGGCCTGCAGCCGCAACAGCACTTCCACAAAGATTACCTCTCAAAACATAATGATAAAAAAGAAACAAGATACGTACACAGAACGAGAAATAGGCTGGCCCCGACAAGCTAGATGTGCAAAAACAGGTGAGCCGCTTACCTCAGGATGTTGACTCGGCAAGTGCTCACTCATTAACAGGTCGTAGGGAACGATCTCTCCGCACAAGCCACAACAAATGTTCTTATTGTCGAGGAAATTGAATTCAACGGCCCGAAGATCCCGCTGGGAAGGTTCCTCTATCAGCATGCCATTTTCGTCCACGTAGAACGTCTCACCTGCAACAGAAATTTTATTTAGAACCAAAACTGCCTCAGTGAAGTAAAGGTGACTCTTCGAGTGCTTAACTCGGCCGGACGTGTTGGAATAGACCATTCAAAGCGACCTGTCAAATGAAATCCCACAAAGCATCCAAATCAAACAGTTTTGGAACGGTCGCCTACCGTCGATCTGTTGTCCAACGTTGACTTGAATGAACTGCTGTGTGCCACCAGGTGACTGAACTCGAACGACCTCACCCATGCCCTCGATATACTCAGTCTCCTGCAATCCATTATTAAACATATGCCTCTAAGCACACATATCCACGCGCGGGCCTAATCACCTTCACAGACAGTACACATCTATGAACTTGAATATAAACGTAAACATAAATATGAAAATTATAGATAAATGCATGCAAACATATGCACATTCACATGTATGTGCATATGCGCTTACAGCATTATCGGAAGAAAAGAACTTATCTAGACTACGGCCAACTTAGATCTAAAATTCACAACCCAACATGAACTGCTTCACCTTCGAATATCAGTTACCAAAGAAACGAGAAACCGCCAGGTGCGTGAACACAAAGCACACTATCACAAATATCGTAAATGGAACCTTAATCAAACGTAGAAAATTTTTCTCGATCCAGCATTACGCATCAACACCTTATTTCGTGCAGACGTTTTGCAGCGTACTCTATGTTGAGAGCTGCAACTAAAGTAAGAGAAGGAAGAAACGCCTGCAGGGGCATTCTAAAAGTGTTCGACGCATAAACCTAAATACGAGTACTTACAGGTGCTCTGTCGAGATTCTCCATTTGCATAAGTTCTTCCGGCGCTGGTCCGTCCTCTGGATCTAGATGCGGAGGTGGCTCATCGTCTTCAATCTCTGCACCGGTGGCTTCCTCCAGCCCGTCGGCCCCTTTGCCACCTGAGACACGACGTCTCCCTGCTTCAACAGTGCTTGCTGAAAGATAAACGTCCCAACTTTATACGCTCAAGATAAAATGGTGCTGAAATAAAAGGCATGCCACTCTAGTAACCCGACATAATTTTGGAAAATTTGACGCAATACGGATCAAAAGAACCAGGTTTTCTTCACCATTCTCATGTCAAAGTCCCATCCAAGGCCTCTGAAGATCAGCGGCATTAAGAAATCTGTTTTTAAAAACACGCCTTTACCTTGCCGCGATCTTGAAATTTTCGTTCTTGGTTCCTCGGCTTGCACCTCCTGTTCAGCATCAAGATCATCTTCCGCAAAAATAAGTGTCTCACCATCGTCATCAATCTGTTCTTCGATGACCTCCTCTTCACCGACTTCAACCGGCTCATAGATGACCTCCAACAAAATAAAATCTCTCCACATTTCCTTTCATATATCAAAGGAAGCTCACCGATGGCACCGACTTTTTCAAGGATACAACCTTTAGAAGTTTAAATGTTTTCACGCGAAAACATTGCCACCATAAGAATAAGAAAAACCCTTTACTGTTTATTTTCCCTCGCCGCCACAGATGAACTGTCATTCACTAAGCATGAAAGTGCTCGTCAATGACTCTGTTTGCCAAACAACCATGCATCACCCCCGGCTTTTAATAAATTCACTGCTCATTCCCCTTATGCGTTCAAGCCATAAAACAAACAAGTGTAAATATTAAAAATAGGATCACGATCAACACTATTCTCACGAATCGATCTGACACAGAAATGGAAGTAAGAATAGCGCATTTCCAGGCAATCAGCAATGCCGCCAATCAATGGAACCGCCTTCGACTCCCAACTAGCAGAAAAACTTTTCAAAAACGATACCTCTTCTCCATCTTCATTGACCATAATTTGCTGTCCTTGAGGAATAAACTCATGCCGCTCTAGACCCTCGAGGTAACGCCTAAAACAATCAATGCACGTTAGCAACGCATCAATACTCAATCATAAATGGCCAACATTCAGATTTAGTGAGCTACTACAACAATCCACCAACCCTTATCGCCAACTAAATCAATAAAAATCCTTTACATTTTTGCAAAATGCAAAACACGTATTGCTCCTATAAGCAATAATCAAAGCCTTAGAACTCAAGCAAGAAAGCCAGTCAAAGCTTTAGAGCCAAGTAAGAAAGTCAGTTAAAGCGTTACAGCCAGCTCAAGCAAGGAAGCCAGTTTCCTTCCTATCAAATCTTATGTCGTAGGCGGACGTATAATGTGGACAGTACCCATTCCACTAGAATCAATGACCAGCCGTGAAATCGCCAATGCTATAAGGCAATAAAACTGTCTTCTCATAGCAAAGATACTCTCTCAAGGAAATTACCCTGCACGTATATCCTCTCGATATGTGCGTCTATATCCATAAGACCGCACGCTCTCCTCATCTTCCTGTATCGCCATAGATCGACGCGGTGATCTGAATAGATCAATGAAAAAAACTGCAGACGAGTTCACTAAATAAGCAGCACTATCTGCATCCTTTACATTCATTTGTTTCACTCTGCCCCATTATCAGTACTTTAACGCTGCGTGGTCAAAGAATCTCAGAGAACGCAGCAGCGAGGCCAATTTGTTAACGATACAAAAAAATCCCATAAGCCGTCATGCCTTGCGAGTATAACCTGAGAAAACTATCTACACCTACTCATTACTCAACGTTTCACAGTGAGACAGTAGCAGCTGGCTAAGAAATACACGAAAGATTCTCCTTACTTGTGGCATCATCGGATCGAGCTTGATCACTATCAGTAACGTCCTACCTGACTTTCAGACCACTACGAGCAGCAGCTCAATTTTGACAGCGGACGTTCAAAAATTGACGTGGATATTGGTCAATTGTACCTTGGAGTGTAGAAAGGAGTCCTGTAGGAACGCTGAGCGGTATCACCACGCCGATCAAGAATACGTGGCGCATGCATCACAGATGACGATCCGCGACTGTAAAGACACGAATTTGAGAAATATATAAAATAACAATGCTGTAAACTCAATGCGAGAATTATCATTGCTTATATCAGCATCCGGAGTAAAGCTGCAGTATCCTGGCATCGCTTTGCCCCTCTCAGAGGAACACCCCCGCGGCATACCCCATAGCCATAATGAGGAAGGATCATTCCTGCAACAAAAATGCTCTCTGAAAAATTACTACGCACATAACGATATCTCATCTAACTGATCCACTGCTTTTCTCTAATCCCCCTCCCCTTCGTTCATAGGGTCACTGAAATTGATAATTTTTCCGTCATGCTAGTCTGTTCAGGCCATCGAAAATTCTTTCTCCACATCGGTCATTGTAGGTGACAGTGAGTGGGAGAGAACTGAAATATTAAGTTTTAATTAAAAAGCATCAACTGCATCAAAGCTTATTTCCGAGTGATCTTGATTTTCGAACCGCCAAGCATAATAATAATCAACAAAAATATTTTGAAAAAACTGATATCAAAATTAAACAAAAAAAAAAAAGAAACAAATACAAAATTTCAAAAAATGTGCAAAGCGCACTCTTATTTTTATAGCATTCTATAAATTGAACCACCTCTTTGATGACCTAATAATTTCGCATGTTGCTTCGAGTGTCTATACACCCAATAACGACCATTTAGAGAGTATCAATCTCAGGATCGATATACGGAAATCCTTTATAAGCAGACGACTTTCGAATGCTAAGTGAATTACATAACGGATATTTCGTGTGAATTTCGCAGTTCATTCATACAAATAAGCAATAGTCGTTAACTCACTCAACACTCGTGTAGTGGCGACGATCAAGAGACGCAACCTTCTCAGCTGCCTCTCTGGCTTCTCGCTCTTCTGAACGACAATTCAATGAAGGTATTTCAGTAGATCGATAAAATATAACCAACTTAAGTCGTATTTCTATTTAATATACTAGAGTGAAGCAATGTATCAAGACGTGATCGCTCACATTTCAGTTAAAAAACAAATGAATTGCCTTGCGGCTTTTGCACTATCGCGAAACCATCGACAAAATAACTGCAGAGTGGATCAGACTGCAATCTCTCCTACTGACTTCACGAAATGCTGGAAACAAGACATATAAAAGTGAAAATAGAAAGCATATAACTATTTATTTACTTCAATTCTGCAAAGCAATGAAAGAGGAAAAATTAAGCAAGGTAGAAAACTACAACAATCCTATAGAAACACTCTCAATAAGGCGCATTAGTATAAAGGAGCTAGCAACAAAGAAGTGAATACATAACAGGTGTGAAAATACCTGGTTTCATTCGTTTTATGTGTCGAATATTGGTGCGATCAGTAGTTAGAAGCGGTGCCGTAGCCGGAACAGCATTTTCCATTGGCATTGCAGCCGGTGGCATAGTGACCACATTTCTGGTTCTTGATTTTGTGGTGCCCTGCGTGGATTGCTTCTCGACGCGACCTCTCATAACCCTTTCGTCATCACCTTCCTCTAGATGACCTCGCTCTCTAGAAGCACCGTAGTGCTGCAGATTTGCCTCAACTGGGGCTAGTTCATCCACAACGACCGTTTCTTCCAACACCTCTCGTTCGTCCTCCTTTATTACACGCGGTATGTCTCGAACAACCGCCTCGCTGATCGCAACCGCTGAAAATCAAAAAATTTACCGTTATGGAGCTTGAAAACTTGGAAATACTGCAAGGATAGCTCCTCTAGTTGCTAGAGGTATTTTTGTATTTAATCAGTTCATTACACATTGCTGACGACAACGGTTCTGGGCGTGTTGTGTTAGAAATGCCACAAGTTTCGGTGCTTGGCCAGCATCAGGCGCTGCATTATGCGGGAAAGTGAGAAGCTATTACAGGTGACCTAAGCAACAACACGATAAAAACCAAAAGGAGAGAGAGAGCGGCAGTTGGAAACAGCAAACAGAATGGACTAGAAGAACAACGAAGGGAAGAATATAGCTGTCAGAGGCAACTGCTGATCCCCGCCCCGCGATACAAGCAATAAGGAGAAATGAAGTGACCAACATAATACCAGCCGCAGATACATTATTTTCTCCTTATGGTTCATTGCGCGATCACAGACTAATTTCTACTGATCGCATGATATGCCATGTGCTTTCTACCTGTGCCTCGCTGTTGAAGGTAAGCCCGTCTATGGCTGAAGTATTTCTCACCGCTTCTAGAAGCTGTCTTCTATAAGAAATCAAACGCTGAACCAACACCCTTATACCCTCTTCCCCTTCCCTCCAGCCCCCAATAGAATCGTCGAAATATCGACAAGCGCGCCGTAAACCCTTGCCAGCAACACGCAACAGATATTACAAAAATTATGAGAGTTACGAAAAAAACGCGATGAACACGAATATAAGCATTCAAGTGCTACCTTAAAGGTTAGAAGATTCACTTGAACCCAAACCAGCGGTACTGAAATAAACCCCATTTCGGCCTTGCACCATCATATTTGAATCAAAAAAATACGTCGATAAAAGGTTAAACATCAGAAACCAATGCTTAGTTTACCATGTCTGGATTCCTCTTTTCCCACACTGCCCTTCGCCTTATTCGCACTCGAAGTGCTCATTCTGCTCTTTTTGGCCTGAGGTCCATCATCACCGTCGGTAATCACATCTACCACAATCTCCTCGCTTTCGTCCTCTGTCATACGTCGCTTTTCAGTAGCCTTCGTTGGGGTGCGTTCCTGTCTCTGATGCTGAAATGTGTTGTACATTTGGCTTTAACTAAACAAGCCTGCAACAATACAAAGTGAGATCAATCTGTGACAGAAACCTCGGGCAACAGCTATGCTGTGGGACAGATGGGGCCAAAATGAGAAAAAAAATCAAACTCCTATATTAATCTGTGAAGCTGCAGGATATTGGGATATCCAGAAACGCGCCGGATATGGCCGGATGTCCGGAAGAAGTTTGCCAATCTGGAAGCTCTTTGTGTGATACATCCCTATAAAAACGACTGTAGGTCAAGCTCCTATACTACGATCCAGTCGCCTATTCAATTTTTACAACGCATTTTCGGACCATCTTTTCTCGAAAAAAATTCGAACGTTTGGTAAACAGAAAATGAATCAACCAATTATGCAAAAAATCTCGAACCTTGGATCGCTTCTCCATTTCCATCATCTCGAAGAATCGAGCAGTCGGTTTCCGCTGACGGGAGCTAGTTCGCAACACGGGCTCCTCTTTTTCTGGATTCGCCTCACTTTTAACCTCTGCATTGCCCGGATGGCCCTTATTGTCCGCCTCTCGGCCTCCCTCACCTATCATCTGCAAAACAAGAAATAAAATAACGGAAAATTAATACGTGCACATCCTTGCACTTATCCACATTACACAATCATTGCCAAATTTGGGAATATTTTCCACGAAGCGCACTTCTGAGGACAACGACCCCTGATGAGCGCTTCTGTAACTTCGCAAACTCACTTAAATAACGGGTCGCTGCAAACTCGATAAGACAAAAAAACAAATGGAAAGAAACGAAGTGCACCTAAGAAGCAACCGACCGGTCGTACAAATTAAAAAAAACTGTCCAGCATATAAACACAACCAGTTATCTGGCAGGAAAAATAAAGGACAACATTCCGCACATCTGCCAATCTGCATGTACCTTGGCGGGTTGTCTTAAAAACAAAGGACGCATATGTTCGTATATTTGTATGCCCGTTCAATACCTTCACCTTGGGAAATCGTGAACCACCGAAGCTACAACTGCCAATTTTTGAGGGCAAAATTGACCTCACAGTGAGCCATTTATACCAGCTTCAGAAACGAAACCTAAATATGCTTAGATACCGCTAATTTAAGGAAACCCTGCGATCAAAGGCTACGAAACATGAGGAGAAACGAATACTTCGTATATAATTTGCATGAGCGGTCGGCTCAGCCGAAAAAAAAATCAATGTGCCTTAATATTTGTCAAATCGATGAGGGTATCGGTCTTATACAGTGATCACGGATCTGCAACAGCATATATCCAGTAAACCTTTCCGGTTGACTGCTACTGCATTGCTCAGATGAGTACCGACTACACTACACCACACACATAAAGTGATCAACCGACCAAGCACGAAGATCGCGAATTCTCACTTCAACTTGAAGAAGTGAACCTGAACATGGCTGGAAAATTCAAAAAGCTGGTAACAACGAGCAAGCATATGCACATAGATACAATGGTTGCTTAAAGCGAGTTCATATCACCACAATAAACACTCGAAGAATGCTCGCTACTGCACCGCTGAAGCACACTCTGCTATGTCATATGTGGCAAAATCAAAAATAACTTCAAATCCAAAATAAATTTAAGTAAACCCAGGAAGAATCCCAAAGAAAAATACCTCATTTGTTCGCGACGATGCTTCATCACTCGATGGCCCACTAGCCGCACTTTCCGAAACTTCGCGCTTTCGTGCGCTTTGCACATTTTTACCTACAAAATATTATTCCTCAAATGATAGAAGTGGTGCTGATACAATTCTCAGATATACTCACGACGAAGGGAAAGCACCTGTCAACCTATTCAGGTCGGCAGATTCCATAATTTCTCCCACAGATATCCAGGTTCCTATAAATAAGTGGTACTCATATAGTACTTCAAGGCAATTCTATGAGTTCCAGAAGTATTTCTATTGCATCGCGTGGCCAAAGAGAAATATGACTGCTCACTCAAAGCTCCACTGATATTATTCAGCGAAATGTAAGCAATCCATATCAATGTAAGCGCTGATAAATTATGCAAATAAAAACTTAAAACTTCGATGCAAATATGGCGTTAAGAAACTGTTAGACTCATTCGCTGAAACTGAGAGAGATCAGCGAATAAACGACTCAAAGACAAGTTCATGACACTGATAACGTGCTAATTGAATTATCAGTCCCACTCAGCAGATAAGCATACAGCTTTATCATCTCCGTTCCCTTTGCGTGTGAGATAAACAAAAGAAACATGCCCTGTGAAGTGAGTGCAGATTCTGTGTTCCGTCGTATCCTTCGACTCTCACGTTGTGGTGTTTCAGGCAATGAAGGATTGCCCGTTGGTTTATCACTTCTATAAAGTGTTCAAGTTGGAGAATATTTTAAATGAAACTTGACAGTAAATGAACTTTAAGGCTCTTATAACGAAATTAAAATAGAACAACTAACTTAAATGAAACTTGAGTGAAGTAGTACCACAAAACACAAGCTTCAAGCTCACTTGTTCACGCTGAGCCTTTTCAATCGCATGAAAAGTATGCTTCCAAATAATATGCAAATAAAATAAATTGGCAAACATCAACCGGAAATGATGCGATACGCAAACAGCGCATCCGCAGCCAATGTAAAAGTTAAGCAACATCACGTAAGCACAAAACGTCTCTGAAAAAAACCTTCAAAAATTCGAAAAAGTCACGTCATATGGTGACAATACCGTCCCCATTGCTACCAGCCGCCGAAAAAAAATCGACCTACACGTCTTCTCGAATCTGCCGATTCGATGCTCACTACGGCCTCACAAGATAGGTTGCCGGTCTTCCCATACAGACAACAGATTGAAGTTATGAACCTATCAATTACAACCAGCATCTAGAATAAACTCGCCAAATTATATCGCACAGCTTATAGGCGTGTTATTCCGTTGCTTATAAAACAACTGCGGTTCTATTCCACTGAAGAGCTGACATAGAAATAAAAAAATCGACAAAAAAAAGGAAATCATGATATTTGAAAATCGACTTGAATGAACATCCTACAATTTAGTGGCATTTATATATTATGGATGCAAAGTACTTCAAGATCATTTTATCAATTCCAAGGCGACATCTATTCACCCCGAAAATAAGTTGAAGAACTCCAACTAACTCTTTGTTTGCATTGCTGATCACTGGTGTTTCGTTAGTTCCCAATAAAGATTCATTTTTCGTGGATGGCTTCTCGGTACGCTGTTTACGACTAGCGATTTCCGATGTCGACTTGATAGTTTTCGATTTGCTTTCGAGTTTACTCTCCGTATCTTCACTTATAGTGCTTCGACCACCTTCAAAAAAGTGAACATGACTATCGCCGCTCAATTAATCCCACTCAGAGGTGGCAGCTAAACATTCATAAATGAATAGCAATTTTTCGTTTTTCAGTTCCAAATTTGAGTGTCATTTAATTCAAAATATACCTCTTATTTTATAATTGATCTCATATTACGCATTTATGCAAGAAGCGTTCAACTTTATTATGAGTTTATAGCGGAAAAAAAAATACCACAAATTCTTCAAGTCTAATTATTTTCTTAGAAACCACTCTTCTCCATTATCCTTGCCGATAGCCGCGTTTCCATGAGATTCGCCCTATGCTTTCGAAATAATTCTTTCGTATGAATGAAGATTTACATTTCTGAGATGCAGCGCCATCTGCGAACATAATTAAAAATATGCTCGGAGTATATGCAAATGCGTAAGCGAATGTCCACCACGAAGCTGACAGCTATCTGTCACATTGTTTTAGATTCACAACGCAAAATTTGCGCACTACAAATAGCCAATTTAAATGAAATCTGTAACTCTGACCTTATGATTGCTGTTTGCGTTGAAAACAAGACTCTATAGCTTACCGAAAACTTTAATACTCACTTCTCAAGTTAGACTGCCATCAATCTCCTTATGTAGGTGCCTTGAAGGTATCTCATCCCAAAAACAGCCACTTCTAGTTTTTTTGATCAGCAGCCATTTTGATCAGAATCGATTTTTTAAAATTTTTCATTGATCATACGAGCTAATAAAAGATGGAGCTCGACTTATCCTCAGCACAGAGAAAAAGACAAGCTAGTAGATCATGAAATGAACCAACGCAGAGACGAATAAGACAAAATATTGTGCGTACACTAAATAGAGATGCATGTGTGACAAAGGAATTATTGAAAAACATAGCTCAAATGAAGAGAATCATTTTCATGTTTATTTATCATTTCTTCACAAAGAAACAAAACACAGAAAGGTGAAACGAAAAGATAGTGTGTTAAAAGAAAGAAAGATGAAGGCAGTATGCTAAAAGAGAGAGAAAAGAGGAGTTAAGCATTAAACGAGAGATTGCGCTCGTCGGTCTGATGACTTCTCAATGAAACAAAGCTAGACCTTCAATGCCCCCCCCCCCCCCCCCCATTTAGGATCATCAACACAACAGAGTCGACTGCGTTTTAGTAACTGCTGCTTCAGAAGATGCCTTGAAAACTGAGTTCTGCTTCAGAAAATCGCCTCTCCCCTCAGTTCCCCGCTGCCAAATCAGAGAAGGCGGGGGGGGGGGGAGGAGAGGAGTGAACATTTTAGACTTTAGATGATGAAGTCTCGGAGTTACCGACTTCAAAATGCTCCAGCGGAGTCAGCTGGAAGTCTGGAAACGCTGAAGAATGGACATTCAGCAACTGCTTTTTACAGAAATTTAGACGAGTAAAAACGTGACCGAAGAAAAGAGAAACATCTAACGAAATGTTTGAATTCAAATAGAGTATTTTCAACGGCAACAATTCAATGAATCGTTGTTAGAAAATAATCTTTTCAAAAAGAATCGAGCATTTAAATCCTCTCTAATATTAAACAACTAAATCATCCCTCCCCTCCCCCCCTCCCCCTTCAATCACCTATAATTCAACCCGTTTATCACTTATTCCTTTATCACGTTTGATTTGCACAACAATAAATGCATAAAAAGAAACGAAAAAAATTTTCAAACCTCTCGTCAGTGGCATCGCTACGAGAGTCACACAGTTTTACACGTCGGCTGACTTCGCGCGAAAAACCGATGGTCCTGTCGAGAAAGAAATCGCTTTTGAGGAATAACGCCAACGCACAACATACGTGCGATCATCGTTGCGCGTCGTTTTACGTTGAGGTCTTACAACGAAAATGTCGACTTTGATTACGGTAACGATTTGAATTTTTTTTTCATTTTTTATTAAATATAAAGAATTTCATAACGTTGTCCTAAAAATTAGTAGGATTTACAATTTGGTTAAATGTAACGCAAAAAATTGTGGGGAATTATCGAGTTATAATCAACTAAGAGGATAGTATATGATAGCAAGAAAACACGATTTTTTTTTTTGAAACGGTGATATTGATAGGTATTAGGTGATATGCACCTTGATTCCGTTCAATAATGATCAATAAAAAGGAAATCATTTAATAACTTATAAAGGTATTTTGAATCGAAACAGGTAAATCTCTTCGGAGGATTTAACCCTTTTTTAGGCCATACTGCTGTGGTTTATCATCAGGAATCTTTCTCCAACACGAAATATAAAATAGAATAATCTTTGAAACACATGGGCATTTAAGTGCATTTAACTCTCGTACAGGTTGATTCGCCAATTTCACGGTAAAGGTAAACGCCATCCTTTGGTACGAATTCTACCTGCCGAACTCCTCAACTCTAGTTTGAGTATTTCCTAGTTGAAAGTACCGGTCAAATGAACTCAAATACGCATATACGACACATCGAGGGACAAGAGGTTCCCATGTAATTTGCCAATGCAAATTTGCATGGATGCATAAGAGAGGTGGGGGGACGGGGGAAGGGGACATCGCAAAGGGCTTGACAGCGCTTTTCGACGAGATAAAATCTGTGGAACAATGCCGTCATATTTATTCGTCCACCGGTGTAAAACTATGAAAACTGACCGGTACAAAATGAAAACCTGAACGGTTTAAAATGAAAACCTGAACGGTTTAAAATGAAAAGTAAACCGGTATGGACCGGAAAGCCGATCGGTGTGAGGAGAGAATTAAGCCGGTGTAAAATGAAATAGTGATCGCTTTGTAATGAAAAGCCGGCCAGTGTACAAAACACGTAAATTTTCTAATGCTATTCACACCTGTCGACTTTAACGTATCAATGAGCAATATGGTAATAAGAGTCCAAATAGTGAATATTATACGCATTAAATTTCGTGATTCTTGTTTAATTGCCCTCAAGTTAAAACTACACAACACGCAGATAGACACATAGACACTTACCTGCGTACAGACAATGCAAAGGTGGTAGGCTTTTCAGGTGCATGAATAGAAATAGTGAAAGACCTAAAACATATATGAGACTAGATGATGAGCAGATATGGGGAATATTTATGCAAGGTGGATATCTACCTGTGGGTACTTTGTTGCATATATCCGCCACAACAATTCAGGTACATGCTTGATAATTCAGTTCATGCTCAATCTTTTAGTCGTTTCGGTATTGTTGCAGGTAAACAGGTATATTGTTTCACCAACTGAATAGAAATATTACGAAAATTGTAATTGAATAATACAACAAATTCTCGCTGAACAAAATTCAGTAATTTTTGAAATGCTTCTCGGAGAGTATAAGATTAACCCAACTTGATGATGATATGCTTCCGGTTTTTGTGTGTTTAAGCTGATATCTGTGGGAAAATCTCACTATGAAAGCTAATCTGAAAGCATTCTTTCCAACACAATACAATCATCTATATAGGTGCATGCCATTCGGTTGGACGATGAATTTGCATAAATCTAGAAACTAGCAGCACTAAAATATCGTTTTAGCGCATAATTGCTTTTCTTTTACAAGATTTCCGTTGAATTTAAATTAGCGTTTAATTGAAATCGAAATAAAGATAGCTCAAAGAATCGACTTGTTCAATTCTTCGGCTTAATCTATTGACCTTGTTTGGAGCTCTTTACGATGCAATGCGATTATAACCACTATTGAAAAGAGTTGTGCAAAAAATTTGAACTTTTTTTTTCACAATCGGTTCAGGAAAGCGGTTAAGCTGTACGTTGTAAACCGAAGCAGAAATGCTCGCCAACGAAATGGAACCGTTCAAACCGTCTATGATTGTTATAAGAAAAGAACTATTTCAACAGACGGAAGAGTTTTAACAACAAAAAAAAAACGACATTTCAAATAGGGAGAAAAATAAATCCAACTTTTTAAATCAATGAGAAAGTTTTCGCATTAAAAAAATCAATTCTTTTTAAGATTGAAAGGAATTTTCTTTTTTTTTTTTCATAAATAAGTTGAGTTTTCAAAAATTGTTTTAAAATTTTGACACATGGAAATTTTTTGATGTCCAGAAAGCTTAAAGGTGAATTATTGCCTCAGGCTATATAAAAAACATCTCAAGACCAGGATCATTCTTTGCAAAAGTACTTCCGGTTTATTGGATTCCAGGATCAACATCTGTCAGCGGTAGTGCGCTCATTTCACTGATCAGATCAATCACGTCGAATACGACTGTCAAGTTTATATAGCAATTATTCTAGTCGGCTAACACGGAATAATCCTATCAACTTCGTGCAGCTATAAAATTAATATAAAACAATAAATATTGGCATTATTTTTGGTATTAAAAACTTAATAAGAAAATATATTCTTCGAAGCATTAAATTAGTGAATCAACAAGTCACAGCGTTGATTACATAGCTTTGAATAGCATCGTTTTGAAGTTGTTGGAATACCGATAGTCGGAGAATTTCCGGATATCGAGCGTTCACCCTTATTTTTCTAACCGTTTAACATGACCGGTATTTGCATAATCCGGTAAATCGTTCCTTGGATTAATTATTAGGCGCTTCTCATCGTATTTTTAATTATTAGTTTTATTAAAATCTCATCAAAACTTCAGCACTTTTATTATGCTAAATAATGTTTGCATTAATAATAATTTTTTCTTTTGTTTTTGCTCTCGTATTTTCGACGGCAATCATTGAGAGACTTTTCGAACATTTTCGGTATCGAAGAAATTGCCTCCCAGGTGAAATCTGACATGTTTTCCGTTTCCGCGCATTCTAATGCTCTGTATCGTTTTGTGACAACAACAAGATCGCTTTATTTTGCACTCAGCGAGGCGTCCTGTAATGCATTTATACCCCCCCCCCCCCAAAAAAAAAACCAACCGAAACTGCAGGTGGTAGAGACGATATTTATTTTGAGAAAGTGCAATGAATTCATACAGTAGAAGTAATTACCATTGTTTCTGGATATATCGAGGTGAGCACACTACTTCAGACCATGCTTGAAACAAGACAGGTTAAAGGTGATACCCGCATCACATCGTAAGGAAATGCAACTGCGGGGAAACGTAGAAAGCAACTGAATGAAGCACATCAAAAACGATTCTGCGATCTTCTCTTCCGAATTGGAGGCGGCCTTTTCTCGAAGGCAGTATAACTTTTATAGAAGAGAACATACTGTGGAATATGATTCCAAAAAAACTTTCGACAATCCTGAATTAGATGTCGATCAAAATGACCGTTTGATACCAGAGAATTTTTAAATCGAAAGTATAGTAGCGTTGCACATAATTTAGCTAATTATATCATCCTTTAAAATATCCGAGAGAAGCGATACTCGTATTACTCAATATGGGGAAGAGCTCAAAAATAAGTTAATTGAATCGAGGAGACCGCATTGAGAATCTCTCACAACCATCCTGAGTAATCAGGATATTAGTTGCTATTTTGCCTTATTCTATAGAACCGACAAAAATATTTCCGAGCGATTTTTTTTTCGGTTTTTTTTTAAAGGGACAATTTTGTACCAGGTGTTATAGTGCGGTTTTATTATTTAGCATTGTTTTTTTTTTCTTAAATTACTCATATTGAGTGACCACATAATTAAGCTTGTGATTTTATTTATTTCCCTATTTCTAATAAAATATGAGTCCTTTCCCTGGGAAAAAGTTTTTTCCCAGCTAGTATCTGCTGATAACGTTTACTTACCACTTCTTTGGGTGGTTTATTTTAATATCTTTGAGCGGTTTATTTTTAAAAAAAAACCTTTTACTCATATATTTAACCCAATATTTATTCAACCGAATTTATTTATTAATAAAGATATTAAAAATATGATAGAGTGAATGAAGTGGACAAATTGAAAATAAAAATTCCTATATTTATATATTTAAATATTTTGCAAACAATTTACAAAAGATAAATAAAAACTTATAATTAACGGAAGAAAAATATATCTTTTAATAATAAAATGAAATAAAAAATAGGCGCTATGAGGTTTCTTTTAGTTAAAAAAATTACATTATTAATGTTTTTCAAAAAAAAAAAAAAAAGAAATTTCCGAATTCTTTTTTTTTTTCAGGAAATTTAAAGAAATATACGTGAAAAATATCCGATCGATGAGATCACTAGAAAATCTAAAAGTGCAATTTGTCATGACGCCTTATCTTTAATATCCATGATACTTCCCCCCACTTTACCTATAATTAAAAGTTATCTTCCGCATAACTTGGCACGTTACGGGACAGCACTCAGCGATGGGCTTGCCAATCGAGCGCTTTATTCGCTAATCCGTTTTTTTTTTGTTGCTTCATTTGTGGTATTCAGCTTAAAAGAATGTTCTAACTAGCCAGTATGAACTTAGCTACAGACTTGAAGAACGTACTTTATGGGAAGCGGCCCCGAAGTATTTCTTTTCTTTTTTTATTGGAAAATTTTTCTCTGGACGTCTTTCTTCCACATTGAACGAATCGACCTATTATATTTTTTAAAAATGCCTCCACCCCTCTCCCCATGTAGCTTTGGAGTATATTTTAATTTCTATATGTGCATGAATTTCTTGTCGGTCATTAGTCATTTCGCTGCAATAAGATATATCGTTTTATCGGACCCACTGTATTTTTCCAGATGTCCCCCCCCTCCTCTCCTTTTTTCCTTCTCCTCCTCTACCTATTCCCCCTCTCCTCTACTAACCAGTTCCAAGCTTTTTATTAGTTCATTGTGGAACTAAAACACATTGATTTTTCAGTTGTAATTTCTCGTCCCATTTTCATTTGCTATCATATATATATATATATATATATATATATATATATATATATATATATATATATATATATATATATATATATATATATATATATATATATATATATATATATATATATATATATATATATATATATATATATATATATATATATATATATATATATATATATATATATATATATATATATATATATATATATATATATAGAGCTCTCAAATGCTCTATTATATTTTTTGCATCAATCAAATTTCTACAGATATCTCAGATTCGATTATCTTTATTTACTCTTTTTATGTGTGATATTTCTTTTGCATTTTTAATCATTTTGAAAAAAAGAAATTTTTTTCCCACGGAAAATTTTTTCGTAGAAATTATTTCGTAAAAATTTCTCATTAAGTTTTTTTTTTTTGCATATTTGAGGGAATTAAATTGAAAAAAAAACGACAACGTAAATCATCGATTGAAACTTTATGAGAAGATGCAGTTAGATTTATGATATTTCTAGTTAATTTAACTATTTTCAATTCTAATGAAATAAGTGTAATTGAATTGATTACTCTTTCAATATTAGCGAAGTAAGAGTAATTATTAGTAATGATTACTGATAATACAACTATTATCAGTGATTATATTAGTAGCATTTAATCGGTGCAGTATAACGGCTAATATTCATTTTTTTTTTTTTTTTTGAAGGAAACGATGAAAGATCGGATCCATTCGCTTCATCCATACGTCATATCAGAGGTCCTTGTTTTCAGTTGGATTGTTCTCTTGTTGATAGTGCAGCCATGTAAAGCAAAAGTC
Organism: Ascaris suum; assembly: GCA_013433145.1. Lineage (NCBI taxonomy): Eukaryota > Metazoa > Nematoda > Chromadorea > Rhabditida > Ascarididae > Ascaris > Ascaris suum. The sequence goes on along the minus strand of CM024186.1, from coordinate 1,509,389 downwards.
AGCTTATATAGCTATTATCTGTTCTCTCTACAACTCATTTCCTGTCATTGAATTACCTGCAATATACCTGTAGTAGTGACCTCTAGTAGACTGTTGGAGTGCTGAATGTTGTATTGTGATGGGCAATATTCAGCGAATAGCCAACGCGACGTATTATTGGCATGTGAGCGTGAGTTTCGATGCAGACATCACGATGAAACAAAACTAGAGCATGGGCAATGAGAAGGCAGCGAACGACCTATAAGAGGAAAAGGTGAAGGAGGGATACGACAAGAGGGAACAACCACAACGAGACTCTCCTTCTTTGGCTGGCTACTCCCTGAGGCAATACCTGCAGCACTCACACACCAACTATGATGGAAATGCGCGCACAAGCTTATTAGCTCAGAGACATTCAGCTCGTTCGTAGATGCTAAAAACGATGAGTTAGAGAAATACGAGAGTATTGAAATTAAACTTGACAGCTACGTAAGAGTGACAAACATGAGCATAGAGAATGGCCGAAGACGGTGAAACGAATCATAAGAGAGTGATGTTTGTTGAGGCGAGCAAAATGGAGCATGCGGTTCGTGCAGTTAAGCTAGAACGTCGATTTTCTCGCGGTGTATGTGCGTTGCTTGAGGCTCTTTTCACGCAGCTTCATACCAGCCGCGCACACCCTTCCACGCTATCGAAGCGGTTAAACCGCTAGTGCCAGTCGCATCGATGAGGCATACTTCAGCACTCCCGTATAATCTCTTCCCATCTGCCAATTCACTCCCCTCGTCCACCCCTCCTCCTTGAATTAGAAGACTCAGCAATAGCGTAGGCGTTGATCGTTTTACTGGTTTGCCTATATGGCAAACGTTTGTGGTCAATATCTGACTTGTTAAGGAGCCTCGAATGGTCTCTGCACAAAAAAATGTCACGCGATGTGTCCTCCCAAACTATGTCACAGAATCTGTGAATTATCCACCTTTGTTATTGGCTTATCGTCGTTATTCATCACATTTGTGGGCACCGTTGAACTCCTTCAACTCCTTGGACTTAAACTCAAACTCCTTGAATCCTTGAACTCAAACTCTTTGAATTTAAAATCGTTTGAAATCTGATTCTGATCGACCAAAGTCCGTTTTCACTAGGTACTCTTCGCTGCGCTTGATAATTAGTGTGTATACTTTTGCAATCTAATTTCCATAAAAATAAGCCAAGTGAAAATTTCCAAAATAGCGATGCTTCACTCGTTTAATATTATAAGGTCCTAACGAATCCCCCTCCCTTCCCTTGTATTAGTGTAAAGTTCCAACGGCTCTCATTTGGTGAGACTCTCGATGCGTCTAGATTATAGCGGATTGTTGTATCGTGCGTGAGTGTACTTTTTACTCTGTTTTACTTCCTACGCACATGTACCATAATAATTTGTTCGACGCTGAATGGCAGCGTCATTTATGAGTCACTAAAATAGATGGAGTACTGTATCTAAAAATAGACTGATTAAGGCTGTTTTCATAGAAGGTAAAAGTGCTACTTCCGTTTCACTTACCACTGCTAGAGCGGGGAGGGGAGGGGGATGAAAGGAAGGGAAAGAGGATGGGGCGTGAACAAGAGCGACTTCGGGAATCCACGTGTCTTTGGAAAACTTCTAAGAGTTGTGGTTCGCCTTCCCCTTTCCCTTGCCCGCTCCCCTAGCCTTTAAAAAATCAGCTTGGCAGAGAATTCTTGCGAGTGAGTTAATCTTCGATATCGATCATCCTGGCATCAGACGGAAAAGCTTGAAGAGATGATTATAGCGATGCTAAAGATGAATGTTTTTATCGAACGGAAGTGGAAATAAATTTATGCGTTTTTGATCCTTTGCTTATTGCTATAGCCTTCAATGTGCCCATAACTTAACTTAACTACTGAACAAAGTCGGCAGCAGTTTTTATTCACCAAATCCTCAATTCCATATCGTCCGAAGTCGATGAGGAAATAAATCCTCGAAAATTTCCACTTGCACTAATTATTAAAAGACTTATTTACGACAGAAATAGGCGTCTAGATGTTTATATTATTGATGCATTAATTGGACTAAATATTTAATTTGATTAATAAATTGGACATTAATTGGACTAATATTTAAATATGCATTAATTGGACTAAATAAGTAACTATGCATGAATATTTCAAAAATTTTCAAAAATTTAGACTTTTTAATTGCGACGTTATACTACCTCTTTTTGAATTTTTGAATTATAAATTATGCATATACACTAAAATATTTTCGAATAGTAAAATTTACGATTTTGAACCACAAAAAAAAAGATATTTTCAGTCTTGAATGATACTAACGTTGTGTTAAGTTATGGGAGAATGCGATACGTATGATGATTGCTAAAATCGAAGTAATATTGCAGTGTTTTTTTTTAATTGATAAGATTAATTTCGAATATTGGAAAATATTAAGAAAAATGATTGTTTCTAATTTAGAGAAACTCTTTTATGGCTATAATAAAAAAGGACCGAAACTTTTTCTACTTTATAGGTGAGAAAGTAAAACAAATAAAAAATTGTTGATCGTTGAGGCATCATATTCCTTACTTTTTATGGACATTTTCACAAATGTCGGTCTCTGAGACTTTAAGTTTTCTTTTACTTTATATATATATATATATATATATATATATATATATATATATATATATATATATATATATATATATATATATATATATATATATATATATATATATATATATATATATATATATATATGCTAAGTATATTTTATGTTTACTTATGCTGCTAAGAATTTTATGTACTTTTGAGAATTTTTTGCTTCAGTTATGGTGACTTAATGTCTGAGCGCATTTTTACGTATCTGTCTGCCTGATTTGTATGTGTCTGTCTGTCCAGTGATTTCGTGCAGCATTATAACCAGAGTTATGCAATTTTCTGGATGTATATTAAGAACTAGACCAACTTTCTTGTGTAAAAATCAGTTTTGGACGGACTTATAGACATTCAAAGCTACCCATAGGTTCTACATCGATCGATCACCTAATAATCAATATTTCATAGAGAACTTGCATCAATAATCAACTAAGTGAAAATGATTGCATTATTTTGCATATTTAATTTCTTGATATGCAAATGATCACGATATGTAAGCATATATTATGCTAGGTGCTATATATACTTCTGCACTTATTTCTTAGTTATCTGCACTTTGTTTAGTTTCTTTTTTTATTTTCTCGTTTATATATTTTCTTAACTAATAGAAGGTTGTGCTTTAAAAATTTATTGCTATACTCGTATATTTCATTTTATGCAGAAAAGATATTTCATATTTTGATTGCATAAATTGTAAACAACGCAATAAATGTATTGCAATTGATGAATCAGTTGAGCATTTTTTATGGGAGAATTGCATCATCGAAATAATTGCATTATTGTAACTTCCTTTACCTTTTTCCTCATATCGGACAACTTTTCTGAGTGAATGAGTTAGTAAGTGCTTATCAAAGTACCACAATTTCTCGTACTTTTCTCTGACCATTTCAGGATAAAATGCTTTCGGGATAAAACTGGATATCGTTCCTATTTCAGGATGAGGTAATAAATTATAAGTTCTCATTAATGCTTCGTATAAGCAAAACCGATTTAGTGCAGCCGAATGCGTTTTTTTTTTTTTTTAAAGAATCTGTTAGAGTCGATGAAGAGCGACTGTTAAAAGGTTTAGGAATTTTTGGAGGATTTAGAACGGTTTATTCGCGTCACTTATAAATATTGGTTGGAGTCGTTTATGGCCAACAACCACTGCGGCCAAATTTAACTTGAAATTCGTTTATGGCCAACATTCACTGCGGCCATATTTTATTTAAAGTCTTTAATCGAACAGTACTCAATATTTCCATGGTTTGAAGTTGAATTATTGTCGAATTACAATTCATTCGTGGATAACAATTATGAACAAAATTATTATTGCTAGTAGGTAAAAAAATAAGAGTATAGGAAAATGAAAGGTAAATTGGGTAAGAGTATAGGAAAATGAAGGGTAAATATGGGTAAAAGTATAGGAAAATGAAGGGTAAATTGGGTAAGAGTATAGGAAAATGAAAGGTAAATTGGGTAAGAGTATAGGAAAATGAAGGGTAAATTGGGTAAGAGTATAGGAAAATGAATGAAAAAGATGAAAAGAGTAAATTAGGAAAATAAAAGGGTAAATTGGGTAAGAAGTATAGGAAAATGAAAGGTAAATTGGGTAAGAGTAAAATAAAATATATAAAGGGTAAATTTAAGAATAATTGAACGAGGTTATTTGAATGTATTATAATTATATATAATCCGTCTTTTAAAAAATAAAATTCTCTCTTATAAATGCTGTCCATATTTTTGAATTTAATTTTGAAATCGAGATTTCTTTAGTTTTTTTTTTTTTTAAGTCACTCTCACCATTGATTTTTTTTAAAAATGTTATTTCATCTAAACGATTGGAAATCAAAAACTCAATTCAAATATTCATTTCTATGCTATGAGTAATTTTTATAGTTTGCAATTGGAAGAGATCTGTGATTTAAACAGAATTGAGTACCATGAAATTTTCTTCACATCTACTCAAGGCAATTGAATTAATTATTTTTGGTGCATAGTAAACCCTCTGAAGTATCCTAAAATTAATAAACGATTTTATTTTTTTTTTGGGGGGGGGGGGGAGAAAAGGAGGGGAGTGAAGAGGAAGATTATTTAAGAGGTTTTCTCACATGGTTCCTAAAATGGTGACTTCTGAAGATTGGCACTTTTGCGTTCGTTATACCAGTCGTAGTCATTTATAACCGCAGTGTTGATGAATATTAAAGAAATGAAGGTGAAGACATTTAATGAAATGTTCTAAACGAGGAAACATTCGATAAAGAAATCCATATTAGCAACTGAGAGCTATGCAAGCAAGCAAGCAAGTTTTTTAATTAAATGAAAGTGGTTGATATGATTGATGTTAGCCTCATATTATACAACTTGCTTATATAGCCAACATAAATCGAGTATATTATATATGGATTTATTCTTCGAATGAGGTGCTTTTCTTTAGCAATTTGAGGAGTCAAATAGGAGTTGATGTGAAATAGAGTTGAATTTTATTGACGGATAGGATGGATTGTTTCAATGCACTAATCGATAGGCGCTGTCTGTATTAATAATTCATGTTTTAAATGCAAATTTTTTTGTAAATATGCAAAATACTAGTTAATTTTGGTAGGTATGTTTACTATAGTTGAGTGGATTTATCATGATAAGCGATCAAAGTGGAGTTCTTTCAAAGTGATGGTAAATGTTGATTGGAGCATTGAAAATTTACCATCTTATTATCTTAAATGATTTTCTCTTTTCGCACATATTTTTTTTCTTCATTTTTCCAAATTTTCTCAAATATTTCAAAGAATATTTCATAAAACTTTAATAAACTTTAATATTAATTATATATATATATATATATATATATATATATATATATATATATATATATATATATATATATATATATATATATATATATATATATATATATTCGAACATCTTATATTGTTTTTAATATTTCATCGCATTATAAAAATGCTTAGCGAATTTGAAATTTTTGAAAATTTTTCAAAGAAAAGAAAAAAATTAAAAAATTATAAAATATTCACCTTGAAAATAATTATTTACAGGTAATTAAGACTAATATAATTATAGAATTTTTTTTTTTGAAAGGAAATTTAAAAATATATCGCAAAAGAAATAATATCAAATAATAGTAAGTTTAATTGAATAAATGTAATAAGTTTCAATTTATTTATATTTGCATATACTTTTCTAAGGATTGATGTTCGGTTTTTTTTTTTGCATAGTGAATGGAATCATAAATAAACCGCAATGTGATTTGAATTTCAAATAAAACTTGAATTTTTGATGAAAATAATAAAATCATCAACGATTACTAAAAGAATTACGATCATAAGGACATCCTCTTCCCCCCCCCCCCCCCTCCCCCCATCTTAAAGGATGGGGGGGGGGGGTGGAATATCTTTAAAGAATTTATTTTTATTATTTTTTTCCTCATTTAAGAACATTAAAAAATGTTAATTTTTTCTTCTCGATAAGTTATTGCCTAAAATATATATTCACTTTTATCGCTCAGAGTTTAGCAATTAAGAGTCGTTGATTCATCGGCTATCATGATGGCGTACTAAACGTTTAACGCTGAAATACTTTATTTTCTGTATTACTTAATGAACACATATGATTATCTCATTGACAAGGGAGACGAATCAAACAGTTCCTTGTGCACAATAGGTGATTGAATGAGTTGGCTAATTTTAAGGTTCGCTTTCAACAACACGCCATCACCTTGTATCATATTATCCACAATAATGCATCCTGATTTTATAAATGACCTGTTTGTGGCCTTTATATGACCTCTGAGTGACCTATAAATGACCTCCTTTTTAATTTTTTAATATTTGAGTAATACAATGCAGTTTGAGACTTTCAAACGTAGGTTTTAGTATAATGGATTGATATTGGCATATGAGCGTAATAATTTTTGAATAATTTAAATAATATTGGAAGTTTTTTTGCTATTGAAAATAAAATATGATCAAATCCGCTATATTGCACAGATCATATTTTATTGATTTTTTAATTTCTACGATCGAATTTTAGTTGAATTTTTATCATTTTTATCAGTTATAATTAGTAATATCAATTTGATTATACTTGAAAAAAGCTTCTTTAATAGAACGTTCTCTCTCTTTTTTTTAAAGTCAAATCATAGCGCAAATATTTCCCCTTTTATCAATGAGCAATGCTTCATATAGAAAAAAATTTTTTTTGTACCACTTTATAAACGTTTCGCATTTTGTGGACGACTCCTCATATTGGTGTCATAGCTGATATTTTCAATATGCAATGTTACATTGTGATATTTAATTGCTCATTAGTACCTGTATAAATTAAAAGTATGCAATACCCGTATAACTTAAAGGTATGCAGTACCTGTATAAATCAAAGATATGCAATATCTATATAAATTAAAAGTATGCAATCCCTGTATAACTTAAAGATATGCAGTACTCGTATAAATTAAAAATATGTAATACCTGTATAAATTAAAATGTAAATTAAAAAGTATGCAATATCTGTATAAAACCCATAATGAATCTAGACCGTCTTTGGATATTTTTGCGACGGGGTTTTTACTTCAGCAACTCACATCGTGACGTTGATCGCTTCTTATATTAACGTCAGAGAAATCGAAGCATCCAATTCGACTTTATTAACTATAAATTCGATTTATTATCATTGATTGGATTCATTAAAGCGTGGAAACTGAAACGAAAATGCACAAATATGAAAATTACCTTATTTCATAAATTTATAACTGAGAATTTATTTGAATATTTAAATTTAAAGAAAAAAAAACAAATGCGAATATTTGAATAAACGATAATCAAAATATATTATTGCAAATTATTAATTTAATTTAATGTAATTATTATTAACGTGTGACGGTGTTTATCGAAAATGATGTATAATCAATGCGAAATATTTTGATGATTGTTCGTGAGGTTTTATATTCTCGGTTATTCATTTTTGTTTACTATTTTTGCTTCGATCATCCGAATTTAATTTTTTAAATTATAACACAAGTTATTATTATTATTATATATATATATATATATATATATATATATATATATATATATATATATATATATATATATATATATATATATATATATATATATATATATATATATATATATATATATATATATATATATATATATATATATATATATATATATATATATATATATATATATATATATATATATTAGTTATTTTTTAATGTTATATTGTAAAATGTTTTCTGAGAGTCTGCAAACACTTAGGCAATTTTCAAAATTATGTATTTATCTATCTGTGACCATAGTTTATCGTCTATTTCATTAGCCACAAATATAGGATTTTTGGATGATCCGATTGAATAAAATTCGTGGATTTTTCGAATAATTGCTTTAGATTTTGTTTATTCTATTTAAAAAGTTTGCTTGAGTGTTTCTCCTCTTTTCTTTTACTCTCCCTCTCCTTGCTTGCTCTCCCCCTTCTCCATACCCCCCCCCCCCCCTTCTCGGCCTCTGTTCCTGCTTCTTGAAAATATGAACGATGTACTGATATTAAAAAATTGTTGTGCTTTTATTGGTATATTACAATGTGATTTTGTTGAAAAACATTTTTTCGATACAACAATCACCAGAATGCCTTTCAAGCAATACCCCCCCCCTCCTCTCCCCTCCCTCCCCTCCCCTCCCCTCCCCTCTCCCTCCCCCCCCCGAAAAAAGTGCTTCTTGTTTGACAAATCAATAATTCGCTATGTGCATGCTCGCATGACACGTAGTTTTGTTTGAAGTGCTCACTGACGTTAGCAATGTGCTTGCTTAACTGCTAAGAAATGCGCTGTTTGAAGGGATTAGCTTTTGCTCCAGCTTCAGCTCCGGCTCCGGCTTCGAGACAATCACCCCTGATAAACTGCCTATTTTCTATTTTGTGTCAATAGGATTTCGTCATTCTAGAGAGGTCAACAAGATCTTGTCTCATCGTTCTGACAGAAAACGCCGAATAATGGAACTGGAAAAGAAGATTAGAGCAACATTTTATTTATTAATTCATAACTTTCAAATAAAATTATATTCGCTCAAGCGGGTAATGCTTGAAGTCGATTTTATATAAGCGAGTAATAAAACATGAAGAATTTTGATTGTAACAGTTTTCAACTACTGTTTTTGATATGCTTACCTTTGGTGAGTTTTTTTTTTCGAGCATAACTAGGCTGCAAGGTAGAAAGGCTGCAATTTCAGGTAGCATAGATTTTCATGGTCGTTTCTTATACATAAACAAGGTACCGACATAAGATAAAACTCAGACTAAGCGGAAAAGCACCATGAGGCATAGTAATTGTTGAATAAAGAATAATCACTTCATTTCTGGCGGAAAAAAAAAGATTGTAAAAATATATTTTAAATTATATTTTTTTATTAATAATAGCAAATCTATGATAATTCCTTCAGCAATGAGCACAATGAATGCATTAAATTTGCATATTAGTCGTGATAATTTTGCAATAATAAATTTGCATAAATCTATAGATTTTCAATTTGGAATGCAATCAACGTGGGAATGGATAGTCGGATAAATATGATTGCCTATTGCATAATTCTCGCATTAAACTTCGTTGATTCTAGAATGTGTGGGAAACACCACCTGTGCGTCGGTCGTAAAGTTCGGCGCATCGACGGTCTTCCACGATACATCCTTTGTGACCATTTCTTGACTGTTTAAATTTCTTGCTCCTCTACGAGAAAAAGCTTATTTTTTCAATAATATGAATAATGACCTATTCAAAGACAATCATTTTATATCTGTCTCTCTCCAAATATGCAATATTTTGAGTATTTGCATAGTCGTTCTATACCTGCGATGTTAGTGATTCTTGTGAACACAATGATGCTGACGTCAGTTTGGAAGAGAGAGGATGATCTTAGATGATAATCCGAAAGTACCACAAATAAACCTAATACGGTAGTTGTTAAATATATAATTCTTCCTTTATTTTACAGTATTCATTTTATATACGGTAATTGTAAGCTATGATGAATTCTTGGAGAGTTACTGATACGATATTTATACGGTTGCTTGTCGTCCATTCCTTTATCGTTAAGTTGTGCGATCGTTTGCAATGGATTATTACCTTTTCTGATATGAGATTTACCTGCTTTACCTGCAGTTGCAACGTTGCTTCTATTTATTAACAGGTGAACCACTTACCTGTTTTACTGCTAACAATCACCGGCATTTAGTAGCCGTTTTTCGTGTGCCCTCTGTTTGAATTCGTATTCGCGAGATGGCGTTCGCAACGTTCACTTCCATTTGCGTTTTTATGTACCTTGTAAATAGTGTCTGTGTCTTTGTATGTATGCGTCTGTCTTTTTGTCGGGTATTCCCACCTTAAAAAAAATTGAAAATAAAGCCATGAAATTTAACGATATAATTCACATCATAGAGCTACCTTTTCTAACACCTTCATCGACACCTTCTAAAGGAAATATCGATATTTAATGACGTCTAAGGTTTGCATGCATTTTGCACTGATCGTCTCATAAAGAGACAGATGTTTTGTTGGACATTTATATTAGGGAGATTTATATTAGCAGCCAAAGTCATTGAAAATATGAGGACATTATTCCATAGGTTTTGTTTATCTATTGGCATCTTATCAAGCTCTTATCAAACTTTATCAAGCTTATCAACTTGGACGAAACACGAAAGCTGATCTAATATCATCGCTTCTGTCACATTTTTCCGCTTTAAATATAAACAGAAATTTACAAAGTTGGCTCATGAGATGAGCGGAAATGCGAAAGCGCATATCGTGCTATCTCTTTTGATGCGTTTTCCCACTTTTTAAAATCGATTTTTTTTGTGATAAGAAATATTTCACGGAATTTTTTTTTTTTTGCATTTATTTGCTAAATTTATCTACATTTAGAATATACCGTTCAATTAAAAAAACTTATTAACTGCGTTCAATAATCGCCGAAATGTAGGCAAAATTATTTTCATTGTTTTCATGACGATTAATTTCGTTTTTTTTTTTTTTTGATTAATTTGCTTAAAACTTAACGCTTGTCACATATGATCAATCGATAGCTAATCAATAGTCAATAATCACAGTGTAATTGATAACTACAGTAATCAAATTGTAACTGCTAACTGCAGTAATTAGATGGCATTTTTCATTCGCAGTTTTATTTATTGCGTACATGGTGAATTTTACATTACGAGTCGATATGATTGGAGTCAGTAGTATTATAACCTAAAGCCTGACAAGCAACTTGAATCTATCAACTTAGTAACAACTTACAATCTGAGCAAACAACATTTGTCATAGCCTAGCAATTGATCTAACCTGAAACTACCTGTGTTATTTCCCACTCTAGCTACCTTTATTTTCCACCTTGATATCTGGCCAGTCCTTGTTATATATTGTTTATCATCATATCGGCTCATAAAGTCATATTCATATTTATTTTTGAAGAAGCATTTCAATCGACTCGTATTATATTTTCAAGCATTGTTAAATTTTTTCTTTATTGTTTAACGATTATTTCTTTCTTTCAACGTATTTTTTCTTATTAAATTTCTTTCTTTTCCCTCAGAGCTCCCCCTCACCTTTGTCCCCTCCCCGTCCTCCCTCCTCCTCCTCGTCCTTCCCCTCCCCCCGTATTCCTCTTCCTAATATCATTGATGCACGTGGTATATGTTGATTTTAGGTTTATAGACGTAGTGATATGAAATCAGAGATTGGCGTCACACCAATGGATATACGACGATTCAATTATTTTTGTTGTTGGAATGCATCCACCGCTATCAACTTATTTGTGCGCGTCATTAGCGCGGCATTATCCCACAGCCGTTCCCCATCGATCCACGACACTTTGCGTGTTCCCAAAACCCCTTCATTCACTCTTCCGGGGATTTTAAAGCTTTCTTCTTAGCTATTCTCTATCCTGAATTGCCCTGCCCTAGTCTACCTTTATTAAAGCCTCCCCCCACCCCACGGCCCTCCCATATATATTACACCATTTGAGTACTGATGGAATTATCAGCGTTAGCTCTATCCTGCCACACCGTTTGTACGCTGTCCACGTTTGGTTTTCTGTTTGACCACATTTTCGATACTTCAACTGAAATTGCGAAGTATATTTATATTTGGTGGTCTATAGTTGAAGGCACAATAATTACAATTTGCTTTAATAAAACATTAATCACATTCGAAATAACATTTTTTTTAAAGAGCCATACCTTAAACAAATTTTTGAAATTCGAAAAATTGCATAAGAAATCCTTCAGAAAATTGCTGCAAATATTCATCAATATGCATGAATATAAATATTAAATAAGTGAAGGGGACTTGGCAGGTGTTGATTACCCATCATTAAGGACAGGTAAGTAAGTTGCCATTGATAGTCAAGTCCATCACCTTTCAGGTATAATTGTATTATTATATATTGTGCGTGCATTGATCGATTTGTGACGTTTTTATTTGTAACTGTTGAAGGTTCTTGTTGCAAAATATGTCGAATTATGAGAGAGTTTTGATAATATCGTTTTAATTTTTTTTTAAAATCCGTTCGGATGTAGTTTAATTTAGTCGAATGACCATTACTACTCTCTTAAATAGCCTCTAAAATAGACTTTATTACATCGTTATTTTCTATCCTTTTTTTTCCACTTTGAGATGGAATCTATTAGTTTGAAGTTATTTCATTCTATAAGAAATTTTTCTTTTTGCGAAAACTTTGTATTTCTTGAATGGTTTTATTTTTTTCCTGATAAAGGGTATCCTGAGAGATTTTTCCTGATAAAGGGTATCCTGAGAGTTTTTTCCTGATAAAGGGCATCCTGAGAGATTTTTCCTGATAAAGGGTATCCTGAGAGATTTTTCCTGATAAAGAGTATTGAGAGAATTTTAGGTTGATAAAAATTGCACTGATTTTCATAAAATATTTCATAAAATTTTGGGTTAAATTGATTTATTTATTGCTAGATGGATGCCCTGAGTGTAAGCCAAAAGCCAATCTAAACGCATAGTTGAAAGTGGACGTTTTGCATTCGCTTTTATTAGGTTGCAATTGCATATCGAACAACACAACTTTCAACTATGCGAAGCAAATTGTGCGTTGATTTTTTTTCAAGGAATATATTGGAAGATTTTTTTTTTGTTAGAAATTTGCAATAATTTAAAAAAAATTGCAGACGGATTGGATTGGCTATTATGGGTCGTCGAGCCTAGAAATAGGTCATCGAGCCTAGAAATATAACTGAAATTAAGGAAAACCTAGGCCAATAAGCGCATAAAATATAGTTAAATATGCTGGTAATTGATTTCTCATAAATTTATTTATTTATTTTTTTATAAATTACTACTCATAAATCTCTATTATAAAGAATTTGAAACTAATTAAAACTTGTGCAAACAAATATCTACAAACTATACACGGCATCACTGATGATTTAAATGATTTAACAAGCGTAATTATATAGAACGTTTAATGATGTATCTTTCCAAGCTAAACGAACTAAATCTACGTTGTCGATTAATGCGTTAGAGCGTTGTGATTTTTTTTTACCAATGCTTTTTTTTCTGGCTTACTTTATTGTAACGATCGAGTAAATAATATAGAGAATATAAAAGCTATATATTAATCTAACGAAAATAGCTGATAATATTGATAATATTTGTAAAGAGTCGAAGATTAGGAGCAGATTTTCGACTATATGGCTAAGGAGAGAGGAGAAAGGAGGATGGTGTCTCTAATTCTCGTCGAGTTCGGGGGCCAACTATATTTTAAATGGTACTATGAATATGGATGAAGCGATTGAATAGATATTCGCTTGATTTTATGGCACACAACATTGATCTGCTATGAGGAGATTAAGCGGGGCCACTTTGAGGAAGATTTCGAATTGAGATGATTTTAGAATTAGGATTGATTAGGAAGGATTCCGGAGGATTGACTTCAGACGTTTCACTTCTGAGGATCGATGATCTCAATGAAAGAGAATTGAATTGAAAAATTCATACAAAAGAGAGGAGAGAATTGATTAGTTCAGCATACTCTATACGATTGCTTTCCACTTTATTTTAATCAATTTTAGTCCATTTCGACGGAAGTTTCCGCATTTCCGCATATTATTGTAATTAATTTTACCTGTCTCACCTGTTCCACTTCTTCTAAATTCGCTGGATTTTTCAATAGATCATTCCACCTTGTTTTCGATCTATAGCTGATCTATATGTTAACGTTTAGATCAAATTGTTCTATAAAATTTGCATATTTGTTGAAATAGATAAATAATTTGTTAATTTATGATCAAATAAAGTTAATTCTATAGTTTATAATGGGGAAATATGTGAAAGATTTGTTATTTCATGCATACTCTAACGATGAAAAACAATTAATACAATGAAATCGATGTTAAATTTAAATTAATATCGTTTCGTTTTTAATGATTATTTTAATCTGAAACGTATTTTATTGTCTCATTTCACATTTATTTTTATATCTTTTGTCGAATATCTTTAAAATCTCAAAATGAATTTAATGATTCAAAATTTTTATGGAATTTTTTTCAATAAAAATGGAACAAAAAACTTTCGTTAGAAAGAATAATTGTAAAAATTTTCAAGAAACACAAATATCCTATGAGTTCTAATATATATATATATATATATATATATATATATATATATATATATATATATATATATATATATATATATATATATATATATATATATATATATATATATATATATATATATATATATATATATATATATCGAACAGATTTGATCGTATTCGCTGCTGAAATAACTTTACAATACTTCATTTCTGATGGCGATTATAAAAATCCGTACGGTGAGGTTCTGACTGAACGTACTCACAAACAGACGCTGCCTACTAGCGTTTAATAGTAGTTCCGTTTGAATATATATAATATTGCATACGCCAACGGTTATAAAAAAACAGAAAGCGTAAATTTTATGTGTGGAAATGGGGGAGGGGCGCTTAAACCGATATGGAAATGGGGGTTGAACGGATGTAGAAGTAAGAGGGGGTGGGATTAAATTGAAACGGAAGTGGAGGTTTAATTTGATATATTATGGGAATTAAACTGATAGAGCTTAATGTCTGCTCAAATGAGTAATTAATTTTTTTTCCTTTATGGGTAAGAAAAAGCAAAAAAAAAAACAGTCGCGTTATTTCTCGTTGAAAAATGCATGATGTTAGCAGTTGAAAATGTTATGATTTTTCCACTGATCTTTCGTTTCATTTTATTCATGACGTCATAATAGAAAAATTTTCATCAATGCGTTTCAATATACATATTTTTAAAAGCAGACACACTCGTAGGATGTTGGAAGCAAAATAGTTCTTTAAGCAAAACGTGATGTCTTGTTGCAGCCTCTATTACTATCTGCATGTGGCCATCCGGATCCGTCTGCATGTGGCCATCCGGATCCGTCTGCATGTGGCCATCCGGATTCGTTTGCATAATATACCCCCTCTTACAGTTATAGAGGGGTAAACTTTACAAATGTAAATTTTGCCGTTAAGAAATTTCATCATTATCATTATTTACACATTTCTGGACTAGTGAATTTGTGAAACGAAAAAGAGCAATTTTTGAAGTCATGATTGGGTGGTTGTCGCGACTTGATCAGTTTCCCCTCTATCCCCCCACCCCCTACCTTGTTGTCTGCAGACACAATCAGACAATAGGCAGACACAGGAAGGAATTGAAATTTTTTTTAAAAAAATTGCACTAAAAAGTGAGAAATTTTTCAGCAATCTGACGAAAAACTCCTCGAAAAATATGAAATTCTAAACATCTTTGATGCGTTTGAACCGTTGCCTATAATATTAAAATCGATATTTCGGTTGTGCAATATTGAAAGTGATTTCAAATAATAATTGTTAGCCATAAATTTTTAATTGCTTACGAATTCTGCTCGAAAATGTTGATAAATTAGGTAACATTTAATGGAACGGTAATTTTCCCGTAAGTAAAGAGGAGGGGATTTGGGAGAAGTAATTTCCCCACAATTAATGGGGAAAGGAATGCAGATGGGAACAATGGTTTTCTTGCAGTTGGGGAGGGAAAGAATAATTTCCCTCAATGGAGGAACAGGTTGTGAATGCCATTGTAAGACTCAACTGCACTATGTATCAAGTACTGCATTTGCTGTTGGCAGACGTTCGCTTCATCGACTTATTCGCTCACACCGCATTCCTAACGATTTCGTGTTAAGGGGGCCGACCCATATTAATGATTACCCGTGTTTCCTTCATCTATTTACATCCAGCCAGCCTCTATTCCCTTTCGGTCATTTTTATCTTCCTCGTTTTTTCTACCATATCGGACAATTTCTCGTTTTTACCTATAACTACAATAGCTGTTGTATGGAAATCACCATATTATTCAATTATTTTGTGCGGGAAACGATATTTGGGTTACCATGAGGTATTATAAGAAAACAAAAATCGGAGGGCAATCTGCGATGATATCAAAATTAGCTAAATATTTTCAGGTAGAGGTCATCGATTTCCATCCCTCTCAACCCCCACCCCGGGTGGTGAAGCGACAAATCATATATATATCTATCAGCATTCTTCTAACAAAATCATATCACAATATATGCATATAACGATTAGAGTGCATTATAAGCGGAGAAAAAAATTGCCAGCCGAATATCGTTTCGGTTGCATTGAAATGTTTTCTTTGTGTACATAGAATGCAAACGATCTCCTCTCTCAGCTTTCCTTATATTTATTCATTCGTTTATTCTCTATCGAATTCTTTGTCTTCTTGTTTCGTCATTTCCTCTTCTTCTACCACTTACCGTTATTTTATATCTTTTGCTTGCGTTTGTCTTATGGCATATGTGGCACAATACGGTATATAGGTGTGTACATACTATACCGACATAATCTTGCTATACCGTGTAGGTACAGGTATACGTACCATATGATAGGTGTATATAACTTAGATATATTTTTGATGATCATTTGATAAAAAGAAAACAATTTATAACTTACTAAAATTACTGAAGTACTGATCATTCGAGTAAGTAAATTTTGCTCCATTTTTGTGACTTCACATATTTCTTTCGATAAAAACCACTGATTATTTATAGTATTGGTTAATTTATTCGATATATCATCAACAAAATAAAATCTATATTCCACACATAAATTTCTCATTGCTTTTGCCATTTTTGAATTTATTATATATGCGCTGAAATTTCCCCGAAAAAGAAATTCTTTTTTTTTCGTTATTGATTGACATATCAGCGAATATTGATTGGGATTTTTTAATTTCTTTTTTCATTCATTAGTGATCATTTTTCATTAGTTGCCTTGACATATGTATATGCGCATAAAATGTATCCCAAATAAATATGCTTCATCACCCTACAGTTCTTGTTTCGATGTCGGCTGAAGAGTGGCAGGGGGGGGGGGAGGGGGGTGTGGATATTGAATTTTTGAGGATTTCGGTTTTCAATTCTTTTGGATTTCATCAGAAATGAAATTCGAAATTCGAACGAGTAAATTCTTCGAATAAAATTCAAATATTTAAATAAATGAAATTCAAATGGAAATAAATAAAATGCAAATTAGTATCAAAAATTTAAATATTTGAAGAATTTTGAATTTTTTTTTTTTTTAAAATAAGAACGACGAATATATAATAGCTAGAGTTAAGTGATGCAATTTTTTTTTCCTTTTCTTCTCTGAAATTTCAAAAACCGTTTATTAAGTTCTATAAGATTTTACGTGTACTTCGTCTTCCGATAGGATACTAGTTGATGCACACATGTAGGTATGTATATATAACCGCTGCTTGATGACCAATAAATGTCTTCATCCGAAGGCGGACATAAACCCGCGAGCTTTAGTTTTGCGAACGAATGTCTTGCCAGTGAGCTACACGGACAGGTCATTCGATCCTCATTTTCTGCTGTGGTCCAGTCGGTTGCTATTGCGTAAATAATACAACAGAAAAAGTTGGTGAAATCATCCGCTATAGGTCAATGGCGAAGCTATTGCTCGCCAAGCGAGAATTGCTGGGTTCGTCGACATCCGTGAAGAGGATTTTCACTGCTCATCGAATGCTTTATGATATTTGTTATAGGCGCTCCGAGGTCGTGCGGCTTAGGCATGGCCGAGCCGCCGATGCCAGACCTCTCACATCTGAGTGCTGAGGAACGCCAAATCATCGAAGAAGTGTTCCAACGACAACGCGCCGAGGAGGAAAAGGAAACACAACTAAGCCAGTAAGTAACGCTCAAATCGTGTTTTCCTCTATGGAATGAATTTATTCGTACTCTCCATCATTGCTCTTCACTTGATAATATTATTCGTTAATTTTTGAAGTCGTCACTTTTCTTCACGTCAACTAAACATTTAAAAGAGACTATTCCTAGCGCAATGTTCACCATATCAACCAATCATGAGTATATCCAAAATTTCTTTCTCTCGGAGGTGATTTTCTTCAGCAGAATGGGGAAGAGGGGTAGAGAAAGAGGGGGGGGGGAAGGGGGGAGAGAGAGAGTGGGAACAAAATTAAGTGAATCCGTATTTGCTTTCTGATATAGCATTGTTCATTTTCAATGAAAATTATGCATATATTGTATCCGCAATGAATTCGACGGTAATCATATTTAACGATGTGAAACATAGAAAATATTTAAGTGTTTATATTTACTGTGTTGTGATTAGAATTGATAAGTTGTTATGCACATCGTTTATTCAATTATCGAAATTACATTCAGTGGGATATTTTCCTAAGCTCGCCTATCGACGATCTTATCGCCATAAATTCTCTTTTATACGAATTATTACTCTATATTCAATTTACTTTGTACATTGATGATATTGAGCGTAGCAGCATGGACACTTCCGCCTTTTTAGCGATATTTTGATTGCGTTTTGTGTAAAATAATATTATTGCTAATTAAAATTGCAACTTAAATAAGAATTATGCGCAGAGGTTTGATTTAGCGTACTATTTAACACTCAGTACTACGTAATGAACTGTGTTAAACGACATTGCGAGAGAGGTCTTTTTTATATTATTATGAATATAGCAATTTTTTCTTATATTAGTTTGTGCTATTTGTGTATTACAACAAAGTTTGTAGAATTGAAGCGCATCGTAGGTGTTTTCGGCAATGGCATAAACCATCGAAATATTTTCTCCGTGTAATATTTAGGTGCTGTTGATTTTCATTATTCGATAAATTGATAATCGCTCAGTTATATTGTAATTAATCGAATTTTACTCAAATATATTCATAAAATTTCAATATTTATGCAAATTTTACTAAAAAAAACATCGTTTTATTGATAGGTTTGTAAGCTTTTCTTTAGATTCTCTTAATTTTGGCGTTCGAAAATTACTTTGCAATATAGAGCGTCTTGCGAGATTTGAGATTGGTATGGAATCGTTTGCTATTGACTAGTTTTATTTTTTTCTTCTCGAATAAATTTCAGTTTTAACTAAGCCTTTCCACTCATTGAGAGATTGGTTGAAATTTTTTTGTTTCTTTTCCTTTCCTATTTATCTTCTCCTCTTTACTTGCATCGTTGTTTGTTACCTTCGCCTATAAAGTGAGCGCTAATATGGCATTTAATGCGTTATCGAAGCGATTGTTTTCCACTACGATTATACAAAACTTCGTTCTCGAAGGAAATGGTGAATTGAGTGGCCGTATTGTTTATTTGAGTATAGCCTGTTAATCCCCTTCAAGCAGTCCTTTTTCTCGCCTTTTTTTGAGCAAATTTCGTTTCCTTTGCTTAGGGTCTACAAAAACTATATATATATATATATATATATATATATATATATATATATATATATATATATTAAAATTTTTATTTATTTATTTATTTATTGACAGGTTGAAATTTGTTCTTTGTTGATCTTTAAAGGAAGAACTCGTTTGTTTAGTCGCTGATATCACCTTATACCAAACTCTTAACTTCAGTTTTTTTAAAATTTAGTATATTGTTCTATACTGTTTTTAATGCAATTTTATTTATTTATTTTTTAAATTACAGCATTAGGCATCATTACTTTGAGGCTCCGCTTCGTTTTGAGTAGAGTAAGCTGAATCCATTGCAGTTGATACTTCATTGCTGAATCCGCTCGTATTACTTTTCAATGCAGCAATTGCAGATTTTTCTTTTTACATTTTAATTGGCTGCTATGTACATTAGGTTTTAGGCGTTTTAATAAAGTTGGAATGATTTTATGAATAAGGTGTGCTTTAAGTAAGCTTAAGCTTACCCCACTATACTGCCCAACAATTGAAGCGAATTATGCACGGATATGCGCTTTTTTTAAGGGATATATTTAGCGTTTTTTAAATTATTTATATATGTGGCATTCATTGTTAGCATCATTTAAAAAAATAATTCGAAAAATTTCAATCACGATAGGATACGATCGATATCGATCGATATTTTCTGCAGAGTACTTCAGTGTGCGGTAAAAAAAAAAATTCTCAACGTGATCATCTCTATGAGCATAAATGTATTACTATCGCCAAAAAAGATAGGCATATTTGATGTATGAACTTCAAAATGTCAATTTTCCACTTGAACAGTCTCAATTAATGAAATTAGGCGGTAATCGATCAACTTTTATGGCCGACCTGAAATAAGAAATCATCGTTAATAGCAATTATTTCTCTCCGATCGCTTTATTTTCGATACCTTCATGCTCGACAAGCCTTGAAACTTCATGGCAATTTGAGCATTTTGAGCCACCTCATCTTTGAGGTTAAAATATTCCCACATCATTCGGTAGCGTTGACACATAATCGTTGTGAAATGTTTACTTGAGGCTCTAAAAAAAGCTCCTTCCATCTGTGGCTCGAACTCAGGACCTCCAACTTCCAAATGGATTGGCCTTCGTAAAATTTGCCCTATTGGTCGTCATACGAAGTTGGATGGAGTTTGCATAACAGACATAGCAGGCGTAAGCTATTTGCTTGAAAAAAAGCAAACAACTCAAAGGCACTAACATCAGAGAATATTTTATCATATGAGTGCTTATAAGTTCTGTTGGATTAGTGATTAGTGACCTAGGGGAGGGGGGGGGGGGGAGTGGGGAGCGGACGAGAGGAAGAAAGGGCGTAAAAGCTACAAATACAACCTTGTAGGTATACTATCTTCCAGTTATTGAAACGATTGTTTATCATCGTCGAATGTAAAATAAAATCTCGACAGCTAAAAATTGGATGAAATTTTTTGAAGAATTTTCTCCGAAGGAGGAGAGATTATTTTTATCTTTATGAATTTTTGATAACGTATAAAAAATAGTGCCGAATTTCATGCAATATACGTTTTTTTTTAATCCAAAAAAAAACTAAACGATGAAAATTATTTAAGATATTCGACGAATTTTTATATTTTTCTATGAATTTTGCATTAATAATTGTTTACTTTTATTTAAATTTATTCGCTTTTCGATTTTATTTTTTTTTTCGGCTTTTTTTTATTCCGTTTTTTTTTTCTCGCACTTTTACAATTTTTTTCCACAAAAACATGCATGATGGTAATCTCATATTTTTATATACATCATCTGCCTATATCTATTCATTTTTATTCAATAGTTTCAATTCGATAAGCACCGATATTTTCATTGGTACTTTATTATCCACTCAAACACGATCAACGTTATTCATCGACCTCGAACGAAGCTTATAGACATTTAAATTTGCGACTTACAACGGGGTGGATTTTTATTTTGCATTGTTCAGGTCGTAGTAGAAAAACCAAAAAAAAAACCCAGAATATTTTCATAAGAATTAGCCGAAATCAAATGTGAAAGCATTAGTTCTCTTCACCTTTTCTGATCTTCACTTAGGAAATTGATCGGCTAGAGAGCTGAAACTATCAGCTCTTATGGCGTGCTTCTTTAATTAATTTAGCTGCGCTGAGGATATCTATCATGGAGGGGAGCGGAGGGGAAAAGGGTATAAACTGTTATGGTACGCAAGAAGACATTTACTCCTTTGCGAGAAGTGGCCTCACAGACTTAGCCTCTTAAGGATGGCTGCAATCGCTTGATGGGGGGAGGTGGGGGGAGAGACGGGGAATGTTAGTGGATAGCACAAAATGCTCGAGCAAGTTATTTCGCTGTAAAGTTCATTATAAGAATTGTTGTTTGTTTATCGTCGAAGAATTTATTGTTAGCCATCATCTGAGTGGTTCCAAACACGAATAGGTCTTGGCAACGAATATCTTCTCGTGCACACTTGTAGAAAATTCGATGACAAAATCGCCTACGGCAAATTCACTTACTGTAATTTTATGCATCAATATTTTTCATAATTTGTGCCATTAGCGTATGAATCGCATTGCAACATTTTTTTTTTTCTTCTTTAAATGTCATGAATATTCCACATTCATTCTGCGTTTATTGAATCTCTATAAAACATTGAAAATTCCCATTCCGACATATATCACTACTTAACACATTAGTCTACGGGGAATTCATATATGGCAAACCGAGCGGCTAACGTTTTCGATGCATTTCTATGCTATCATTCACATTGCAGGTAAAGGAAATCGAACGGAACGACCCAAATGTGTGATTTTTTTCATAGACCTCTTCGCCTAGTAAATATACTTTGAAATGCTTTCTTTGCACACTTTTCACTTCACCCTGTTCCTTCACACTAATAAACTAAACCTATTTAAATCGTAGTCCTGTATATATATATATATATATATATATATATATATATATATATATATATATATATATATATATATATATATATATATATATATATATATATATATATATATATATATATACCGAAATTCGGCTGCTGCGTGGGACATACTGAAATTAGGGAGAGATGCAGGCAGGAGGGGTTGGGGCAGATTGTGAAGTTTGCCACTCCTGTCTTTCGTGAAGGGAGCTCAATCCATCATAATTCTCAAGAGAATCCAAAAAACGCCTACTGCAATCGATAGTCGCAAGAGGGGTTTGCCACACCGTTTGCTGCATTCAATCGTAATTATTTGCTGCGTTCATTCAGTTCTCTTTTCCGGCCGCTTTAATTTCCAAATTCTTTTCTCAACAAAGGAAGCATACATAAAAATACGAACGAAAAACCTCTATAAGTGTCGCAATTTTATTTTGCTCTTATTTGAGTTGTATGTTGCGTTGCTTACTTGCTGAAATATTCTTCCTTATATATGACAACATTTCTGTTATTCTTTTTACCTTTAGTATTGAATTGTTACATGGAATGTTTCGTTTTTATTGCTGTTGTCGTTCATAACCACCCTACTGCACTGAGAAAAGAATCTGCAAAGTTAAGAGCCAGATGCTAGCCAGGTGTGAAAAGTCTAATTTGCCAAGACAGGTATAGGAGAGAGGGTAACTGAAGTAGGCATGACATTTGATCTAGAACATAAATTTCGTGCCGGCATATCTGATTATTCGACCGACTTTTAGAGCATGAAACCTATGGTAAAGACATAGGCAGAAATCCTTCCATTGTTCTCGTTTATTTCTTTTTCGATCTCTATTCTTCCTTTTTTTTGCTTATGTCTTTCCTTATCTTCGTTTTTTCTATACATCATTGATAGTTTCTAAATTAATGAATTATCTCCGAAATTAAATCTGAGGAATATTCAAATCTTGCAAATCCGTTGTTTTTCTTTATGCTCAACAGTATTAATCGGATCGTGATTCGATTAAATTGATGAAAAATTAAGTGTTTTTGTTTTTGCATTTTTTCGCATTCGCATTTTTGCATCAAATTATTATTTTTATGCAAATTTTTACATAAAGAAGTATCGTTGTTTATTTATTATATTTGTGATTCAATTGAAGTATTGCATTTGATTTCATCATTTAGTGATTTGTGATAATTGATCGATAAGATAAGAAACGGATGGCATTCTCTCATTTGCTAGCGATAAGATGTCTTTGTGAAGAATTATGGCAATCTATCTATAATGGCGGCTGTTAATAAAGACTCGAAGTGCTTGCACAAGCATATTTTTGAGGAGGAGGAGGAGGAGGAGAGAGGCGGCATCATGTTTCACCCCGTATGGATGCGTTTACGCCTATCTTCTATCCTTCCGTAATTCTTAAGATATAATGTATAACTCATTGATGCATCTTGTTTAGGAGCACTTTTCGTGGTAAAAGCAAATACGTCGCTATCGTTTCAATTGAAGGACCACTGAAATTAAAGTAATGGAATTTAGTGAATATAGTGTATTTCTATACCTTCTATACTAACTTCAAAGCAGATTCGTTAAATTATCCAGATTTCTAATGATTGTCCAAGTTTTAGAGCTAATCGCATATACAGTCGCCCTCTGATGTACACCAAACGTTACCAATTTCACAACTTCTCTCCGGGTTTCCGAGTGAACCTGTCGGGTAGGCAAGTGGACAGCAATATACAGAAATGCGATCGCCGGGAACTGTTCGCTGTAGTGAGCAAAATGCTAAGACGCATCTTGTACCAATGTCTTTAGCATACCGTTGCTGTTATTTTCCTTTTTTTTGTTCAATCCGGTTGGGTATATATGAAAGAGAGCCACCAGCAGGCTGAATTAAAACTATGCGCAAGATTTCAAGAAGTATTTCTTTCTGAGAGATAAGCTGTCCACATTCTAGTTTATTCGTTGATGCACTTTTTTGAACGAGAAAGTGCTCTCTTTCTAGCCAAAAATGTCGCTTTTACTGGAATAAGGAGGGGGGGGGGGGGGGGCGGGAGGGCACGGATCCATTGTGTGTCGTTCATGAGAGCGATATAACGGTGTACGAGCGGTTTTAATATGCAAATCATTAAGTACTTATTTAATATGCAAATGACTATCCTGTGAGAGATCATCAGTCAAATGATATATTGTGGAAATTCATCACGAAATGAGTACAATATATATCATTAAAAAATTGGCTGGAATGTTGCAGCTAGGCCTTTGATTATTGCATCGCTTGCAAAACTGCGTTCATTATTGAAGAATAAAGGGTTAGCGGGAAGTGTTCGTATGGTCTTAAAAAGTCTTCGTAGAACATTATCAGAAGATGCTTCTGAATCAGAGATTATTAACGAATATTTCTGTCATTTAGGGAATATCTCAAAGATCTATTACAAATTCTGCATTACTTTTTAAAATGAACTTAATATTATACCATTAAAACCACAATTACATTTACCTGTTGATGATTGTATAGCGCATCGCTCTACTTTAGATTTTGCGCAATTTACAAAATGACCTTATTTTTCTATTGTTTAAGCATATTTTTCTTATCTTCCATCAATAAATTTCATATTTATTTATGAATTATATGCATCGAATACTTTTTTTACACTTAACAATGGGATTTTAGAGAATACTCATTAGACGTCTGTATTTTAACGGAAGAGAAAATATGTTTACTCTCTATCGGAGGAAAAAAAAATTCATAAATTTAAATAATATGGCGAATTTTATATTTTCAAAATCACTTTTTAACACTTTTTTCTATGAATTTTCGTAAAATTTTTTATTCGCTCAAAAATTTTTTCTTATACGATTCATTTATATTTTCCAAAGGAAATAAAAAAAAAAATTAACCAACTTGCAATAATTCAAATAGGATTTAATTTCAATGAAATTAAATGAATTCTATATTTTGAGTTGAATTTACAATATTAAATTCGGGTGTATTTGTTTATTTCTCTATCATATTGAGAAGAAAAATTAACAATTTTTTTTGCTTATCTTTTTAGAATATTTAGATTTTTTTTTTTTGATATGCAAAATTGTTCTGTTTTTTTTTTCTCGAATTAATTTGTCAATAATATTGAATTTTTTGAATTTCGAAAAATCATTACTGGAATTGAGGAGACACGCAAACAATCCTCTAATCAAGTTATCAAGGTATTATCCAGCATTTTTAACGGCTATCAATTCCAGGATATTCTAAGATTTAGTTGGGAAATTTATTCTTGATGCGAATATTAGTTCTTTAAAAAGTTCAAATTTTCCAGTTGTCGCTATTTTAGCCATTTATTTTCCTTTCATAAACTATCTTTCCCGATGATATTGAAAGTGTAATTTCGAATCGCTTAGCTGCTTCATTTGCCGTTGTTGCGTTGCATATTCGATTCAATGCGAATTTTTTTTTCGACGTTTTATTGCCTCTATTATATATTCCATCATATCGATATTCTTTTTTATGTTTTCTTTTTTCTCCTCTCTATGGAGTTTTATATTCTCTTTTATGATTTAGAGAATTTTCTTCATATTCCATTGAATCTATAAGTTTTTTCATAGCAAAGAAAAAAAAATGTAAAGCCGACATTCTTTAAGTTCAGCTTGTCATTTCTAGCCGTCCACATTTTTTTTATTTATTGCCTTTAGGCTATATAGAGTATCCGTATATAAAATTCTATCCGTCAACAGTGATTTCTTTAGATGTAGTTGATGTGAGTATTCCCAGTGTTTCATTTAATGTCACTTCAAACTTTTGCGGCAGTCGAACGCACTCGAGGTGCCTCCTTACTTCATTCCAATTTCTTATGTTGTGCTATCGTTGCATGTCTCCAATTGCTAGGCTCTTTTCGCTAGGCTCTTTTCGCTGGGCTGTTTTCGTTAAGCTCAGAGAAAAATTGTTCTAATAAAATATTAAACGATCTCATAAGAGATTACTCATAAATGTGGCTTATTCATTGTAGTGCATATTTGGAGTTCGTCTTCGTGCTTTTTTTTCAACTTATGCCAACCTTTCTCGCAAATATTCTTTCATATCAATATTACTTTTTCAAGATGAGTGCATTAACTTACTTCTTATAACTTAAAGTAATTTAATTTATTTCCACTTTAGAGACAATTGTTTTGTGATTTTCTCATTTATTTCTTTGTCTAAATTATATTCTATTAGCGCAAGCACTTATCTTTAATAAATATTATATAGGATGCGAAAAGGATTGTTATTCACTTATAAGATATGGTTGAATCGAACAAAATGAATCCCACACATACGCTTTTGTGCGCGTATTGAATGCATCCTCAAACCTGTTTTATTCGTGTATTAAAAAAAAATGCGAAGAATAAATCGTAAAATCTTGAATCCCAACCTTGCGCATTTCAGTGTTTTCGATGCCCACAAAGGCGGGGTCAAGTGTAAGGTGGAGAGTGCAGTTGGCGAGAAGCTATAAGAAACGGTATATTGAGAAGGGGGTGGGTTTGAATTTAAGGGCACTTAATGTGAAAAGACTTACCAGACGAAGTGAGATAAGTTGCATCCACCGAAGAGAGACTGAATTTGAGACGAGGGGAACGATGTGCAAATATTAATCTCAAGAGAGGGGGTTGTAGTTTACGATATGCAGTAGAACTTTCGGTTGCTATTATGCATGTATTGAGCTGATCCTTTTATTGAGGAATAGCCATCATTTGAATAAATGGTGTGGATAGGTATGATTGATTTACTTTATTTTGATTTCTAGAAGAGTTCTTTGAAAGATTTACGAAAAAAAGGATTTCTAAATCCGATCTCAACCGTAATTGGAAGCCGCTGTAATCCAGATCATAGAGGAGAAAAGAGATTGCAAAAATGAAGCTTAGCTATTGAATCATGGATGTAGAAGAGAACTCAAGTGATTATTTCCCGACAAGATGTAGAAATTTGCCCAAAAAGGTTAGTTGCTGCCCGTAATGTTGTATCATTGAAATGAACATAAGGCTTTTAAATATATAACATTAGCGCAAATAAAATGTTTCTTATTTTATACTTAATGAAAAAAAAATTTCTTTCTCTAATCATATATGAATTTTGTTTTGCTTTCATATGAAAATTTTTTCATATTTATAATTGGCAAGTTGCCTAATATTATTTTTATAGAGACAAATTTTAATATTCTCTCGAGTTCTTTTTGCATTTTTTTTCTCTTCTTCCTCTTTTCACGTCGTAAAAATTACTATTGAAATTTTCAGTGTCGTTATGATGAATTGAGACATGAATTGGAAAAAAAAATTTTTTTTTTTGGAATATTTGCAACACTTTTTTTTTTGCAGAAGCAATAGTCGGTATGTGTGCCTATAATGCTGCACTTGTCTCACAAAAGTCTATTGATTTATGCGTTGCAACATCGTTTGAAAGGGGCCTAGCTAACTAAATGCGTGAATATTGAACGGCATCATATTTGGACTCGTCCCTAGCCTCAACTCTCTGCCACTCTCTTATATTCGTTATCTATCACGAGCGTTTGTGGTTACTATTTTTGGGGTTTACTTATTGCCTAAGAAATACGAGTTGCGGTAGTTGAACGGTCCTACTTTATATGAGAACATCTATATTGATGATATTAGCGACTCATGTTTCGTATTTATTTTCATCTGCAAATTAGCCAAAGGTATGCTTTCTATCGCTTGATTAGAAGTTATTATCGTTTGAATATGTTGTGCCGACAGGATGAGTTCGAGCTTAACGTCAAGTTGTAAAGTGGGACATCACTTCAGTGTGGGGAATCGATGAAGCCAGTACTAATTCAAACTCTACACATCCGATTGTTGATGCGTCTATGCTTTGGTTTTGGGCATTTTAGTTTTTCGGTCTCGTTGTCTCTATTCGCTTCTAATAGTAAATGCTTTTATTCTTGTTTTTCAAAAAGCTTTTTCTATTTTATGATATCATAAGAGAGGATTTGATAAGGCAGTGAACTCGGAAAGTAATTTTGCTATTGTAACTTTCCAAGCTGAGCAATCCTCTAGAGGTAAAGGGACAAATCCGTGATTGTGAGATAGCGATGCCTTCAATTCATGCAGTTGTTTTTATTGGATTCGCTTTTAAATACGGATAAATAAATAAATAAATAAATAAATAAATAAATAAATAAATATATATATATATATATATATATATATATATATATATATATATATATATATATATATATATATATATATATATATATATATATATATATATATATATATATATATATATATATATATATATATATATATATATATATATATATATATATATAAACGCATATTCGAAGAATGAAATGAAACGCCGAAATTCTCACAGGCTGATTTCAAGAGTGTGCTTAATGGCCGGTTTGGTGATCACAAAACGCCGAAAACATTGTAATCATGCCGTTATGTTTCCGTTCGAAAATAATTACACGTATTGAATGCTTTAATGATTTTTCCGTAATTTTGATCGCGACCCATTGAATAGGAAGAGAGATTTAATAAGAATCGAAGCGAGTAAGCTTAAATCAAAATTTATTTATCGCTCTTATAAAGGAAAAAGTAAAAACTTTGGAGAAACTGAACATGATAAGGCGACGATATATTGCAGAATGGTACTTTATTGCGCTTAGTGAGATGATTTGAGGCATTCCGAATTTAATATTTCCCCCTATTAAGTTAAATGTTTCACATCGATGCGCACATTAACAGTTTAAAGTGGAATGTTGTTTGTGAAAGCGAGACAAATATAGAAAAAGAGTTTTTATTTGATAAAATTAAAATAATTTTTTATTGATTTAAAAAAAAATTGGTTAATATTTTCGTTGAATTTTTATAAAAATTTCACTGCATCGAATAATTAAAGAAAATATTTCCTCATTATTTACTAAAGAAAAAAAATTTCCATAGCAATAAAATATTATTCTATTCTCTAATAATACTTGATCGCTTCATGAATCTCCTCTCAAGGTATTATTAACTTTGACTTAAATATTCCTTCATGAAACAATAAAGAAATATTACCTAAGAGGATATATAATATCATAAATACCTCCATTTTGCTGTTTTTTCCTTACTTTTAAGAGAATGCGAGTTTAGCTTACCATAATGGTCATCCCCCTCCCCCCACTTAAGGAGTAAAAGCAATGAATATAGAGTTAAGAGAATCATCTTTTTGTTAATTGAAGAATTCGTAATTAATATAAGGTGACAAATTCATCGTTCGATTTAATTAGCCGATAGTTTCGATGACGAATTTCAACAAATATTTTGAAAATCTATGCATTAAGCATATAGATATCACCATATGCATATAATCTTTTCCTCTCGACATCAATATGTAGTGTCTCCGATGTATAGCACTTCATTGTGGTATATTCAAAAAACGCTCTTGAAGCTTAAGCATATTTGATGACTCGTTATGCATAGAGAGTTTATTATGTATACCTCAATTATGGATTAAATATACTTCGTTTAGGCACCAACAAATCGATTGGTCTTGTTTTGGGAATTAATTCACAATTTTATGCGTTATGATCCGACTATATTTACTGTTATCCTATAATTTAGTGGTGTTGCATAATTATTTTTCATTAATAAAGCAATTTAATTTGCAATAAAATCATATTGCAACTTGCAACATTGCAACAAAACAACACAAAATGCCAATATAAAATCGTTGCAACTTTCGATGAAATATTGCAATTTTGGAGATTTATTCTATTTTTTTTGCTGATCAACTAATAAATTCATTTATGCAAATCGGAATGATCATCGATAAATCATTCAAAATTTTCCAATAATAGAGCTATGCTTTTGAATTGTTTCTTTTTGAGTACATTTAAGCGCATTCTAATCAGTTAAATACTTTCGCCGGTTGAGAATGTTGCACGAATTCATCCCCTAGCCTAGTCCGTTTGTCACCTGAGTCGTATAAGCGCCATATTGTAATTTTCATTTAGTAATATCCTTTTGGAATTAAGAAATACACCGCTAATCGGCCACCTTTATCCCGACAGCGCCTAACGATCACCTCCAAAGAAATCATGGGCAGCGCTCTCAATTGCTTACCTGTCGCAGGTAGTGATGACAAATGAATAGTTGAGAGAATAACTATGATATATTTTGTAGAGTTCCTAGTTAATCGACAATTGTATATAAAGCTGATCAGCGTTCTTATTTTATAGGTGATAGGCATAATTTGCCGTCAGGCGTTTTTTGTTCGGATTTCGTTTCATATCATCGACACTTCCGTTTTTTTTCCAGTCATTGTCACTCATATCACCCACCGATGATATGTTTCCCAACTATTTTATTTCAATTATTTTCGACCACTTTGCATTTTATAGGCATTTAAATGTTCTAAATGAATGAGGTTTTTTTTAAAATAATTTGAAAAGCGCATAGAAGAAAAGATTTTATGTTTTATTATTCAATGCTGCGATTAGAAAATCACAAAAAGCGGAATTTTCAGATCTATTTGCAATAGAATTGCAACTTTCTAGCATTTCGGCTTTTTTTGGGGGGGGGGGGGGGATGATAGGGGAAGGGATCAATGGACATGGACTTAGAAATGATGGATGTGACATTAGTTAAAGCTTGAAGAAAATCGCCGCAAGAATGCTTTTTTTTTTGGCGTTAGAAATACATCAATATGCTTGCATTTTGCGTGGAAACCGAACGCCTTTGCTTAGGCTTTATAATTGAAAAAAAGAAATGCAAATACAGCAATTTGCGAGTGTATATTTATTCGCTTTCATAAATATGGTCTTGTCATTTCCCATCAATTGTGCTCTTCTTTCCTAACGAATCGTTTTTCGTGTTCCATTTTTTATTTTTATTTTTTATTTTTTCTGATTCCTGCAACTTCCCCCGTAAGGGAGGTGAAGATAGGCGGACTTCCATAATTCTTTGAGAGAGGTAAGGGAAAAGGTCGAGGATAGTCGACGAAGCAATTTGGGATCCCCATTTCCCACACTTCTATGGCTGATATTAGTGGTTGTGTCGTTCGAAATGAGTGGAAAGGATATCCTGAATTATTAAAAACGCAAAATAATATAACGGGCTGGGAGGTCACTATGATAGGGGTTGATTGTCATTCGTATCATTGTGTTCAAGATTCTCTGAGTAGTGATTATATCATGTTTTACCTTCAGTGACCTTAGGTCTGTCTGTCTGAAGAGACGGGCAATTCTCTAATATGTGATGATGCACAAAATATCTTTAACCTCCTCCTCTTTTCTCATGCATCACTTTCTGATGTTGCATTTGTTCCCCTAAAGTATTCGTAATATTACTGGTCAATAGGGGAGTATATTTGAGGTCATTTGCTTCCCTCGTCGCAACCAATATAAAACCGACATAAGCAGTTGAAATTACAGGATAGGAGCTGCACTATGAAACCAAAAGTACTATGAAAACCGTTTTCCTTCCTGCAAGTTTAGCTCCTTCCGGTTTTTACATCAAGTTACAATTATACTGCCTCGCATGAGTTAAATAATGAGTCGACGGCTCAGGAAGTGGTATGACCTCTTCACGTTTCCTACCCCCCCCCCCCCCACCCCCCCCCCCGTCTTGTTTAAAAGAAAATGCTGAGAGACGATTGATATTCCATGGTCATTCATAATTTAGAGCTAAAAGAGAGGAACCCTCGTATTCAAAAAGACAGTGATCACATTCAATCCTCAAATCCTCAAAATGATCTTTTAAATGATCAAATCCTCAAAAATGATCAAATCACATTCATCGTGCAGCTTTCAAAAAATTTTTAAAAGGCGGAAAATTCTCGTCGATCGCATTAGAGACAAGAAAGCGACTCACGTCGGAATCAAAGTATCGAACGGTTCTTGAGCTAGTTCTGGATTTCAAGATTTCGAGGTGTTCAACAAACCGTATGGTTTTGGTCATGACCTCCCCCCCCTTCCTCCCTCGCACTCTTTTCCATTTCAGAAACTTTGTATCAACCCATGCAAAGGTAACGTTGCCACACACTCGGGATTCCAGTAAATGCTATGATTCAAGTAGGCCGCAAAACAAATTGCTTTTATTGATTTTCTGTTAGAATGCCTTAAGCCATTAGAAGAAGTTATGCACGCTGCTTCTCTGCTATCAATTTAAACTCATCCATACCTTTAAAAAATAGTAAATCTTATGAAAGACGGGTAAAACTGATTCCTGCAATAAATCTATTGTGTACGTAGGAGTATTAGTGAGCCTAAATACCTGAAAATCGCAACATATATTTGCATTTGATGCACCCAATATTAAGATCTTTGGACATATCTTCTACCAAGCTTTCATATTATACGTCCATCATTGCTATCTACCCATATAAGGTAAAGGATTCGACGGAACGTCTGATACTATCTTCATAAGGTAAAATTATTATGCAGGAAAAAACAGTAACGCAGTAATCTACATGCACGGGAATATGCAGGAACGTGGACGCATAGACGACACTCACAGACACCGTCATAATGCGCTATTTTTGGGGAAACTTGAAGAATAGAAAGAGCGATTTATGATATCAGAGAAATATGAAACCCGCAGCTCGCTAAGAATCAAGTAATGAGGGACTACCACAATATGAGAAAATAAATCGTGGCTATAGTGAAGCGAATGAGTGAATATGATCAGAACGAAGCAATAATCTCATAAAGTAGCTATATCCTATTAGCCAAAAATAGACGGCTCGAAGTCTGTTCTCGAGCAATGAGGCTGATGTCATGTTAACTCTTTGCTAATGGACTCAAAGAAAAGAAGCTTATCGCCAAAGTGGTAGACTCAGTTCGACATCGGGAACTTCTTGAAGTCGATTGCAATATTTTGCAGTCAGTTCTTTTGAGTACGTTTGAAGCTCATTCAAAATTTCACTCTCCTCATGTCACAACTGGGTGTGCGTTAGGAAGAATTTGCTGTGACATATGCGCCTTTTGTAGATCTTTACACGAAGCGTTTTTTGCGTTTGCATATGTCTATCCTGTGTATTCGAAGTCGGCGACCAGAAAACCCCTCCTGTCATGAAATATGAATCGCCCACATCAATAATGAAAAAAAAAGTGCTCCGTTTGAATCACTAAGGATTTCGTTCGTATAGAAAGGGCAATCCGTGATATTCCCTTTATCCTTCTTTTATTTGCTATTGCAAAAAGTATCGAAAAAGCGCAAATCTTTATTGCAGCAATGAAATCATCAGAAAATTGATCGTCGGATGTAGGAAACTATTTGATTGCCGCTTAGATGGTTTGAAAATGTGATGTTTGAAGAATATTTTTTAAGAGGCAAACTGAAGCGGATTCTCAAGTTCGTTCTCTCGAAATTCGATATCTTATCCCATCAATGAGGAAAGCAGGATAAAGCGGATGTGAAAAGTACCGGCAATTTAGCATTTTAGGAGGGAAACTGAATTTAAAGCGAAAAGAGTATTCAACGCAGATTCAATCAAACTCTTCCGGCCAACAGGGATATTTCAAGTCTAGGAGAATGAATTTGACATTTACTGATTTATGTGCAACAAATGTCGATCTCTTCAGGGATATGTTCCGACCAATAAGTCAGGGACTCACTTGTCTTGTCCGGCATCCTAATAAATTGCCCTCTGTGATTTCGGTTGTCGTCTCCAATCGCCTCGAGGTTATGCGTGCATGAAAACTTGCGCATGCAATGTTGCACATACGCATAAGCCTACATATTAAAATCCCTGAATTTTCATACTAGGTTTCAAATTTAGCTAAAGAATTCAAGTTCAAAATAAATCTAAATAACGTCAAATTAATGAGTTTTTAAAAATCAAGTTCAGATCCACATTTTTAAGAGGCGTTCTTAGTCCGACCTCTTTAGCGCAAGCTTCCTGAGCTTAAATTTTTAAGTCTGAATTCCCAATGTTAAATCCTGAACTCTAAATCCTGCAAATTTCAAAGCTCCACTATTTTACGTTTAAGCTATTGCACACAATTCATTGAAATGCTAAGATTTGAATGAGGTTCTCATTGTCTGTTCTTTGCAATTATCTGCATTGCATTCGATTGCAATTATGTATTCCATGTTTTTAATGATTTTTTTTTTTTTGCATTTTAAAGGAACATATTTCTCCAGCAGTTCGGTTTTTTCTCTCTCGGTTCTTTTCTATTGCTAACCCTAATTAACCCATTATTTATTCTTCTTATTATTTAATTTCAGGCTTTCAAATATTTTTTCTACTCTTTGTGTTTCTTATCATCATTTATTGGCATTATTGTTCATTGTTCATCTCGTTATGGAATTTTTTTTTCTTTTCGATATTTTCGATTATTTTCCTCCAACTTTTTTTTCCAGTCTTCAGCTATCCACTGTAATATGAAACGATGAAAGTATTAAATATTATTACCAATAAACATTCACTAAAAAAAGTTTTTTTTTTTGTTTTATCGCATTGTAAATATTCCTTTTGAATAAAAATTCGTTAAGTTTATGATTTTATAAGTTTTTTTGCGTTGAAACTTGTGTTCCTGACAGTATATTCCTGACAATGGCAGTAAAATCCTGACAGGATGTTCCGGACAGAAAATCAAGACTGTATTAACGAATGGAACAAATGTTTATTATTTCAATATTTGGAGTGATTGATTGCTGAGAATTTTGATGAGGTAAATTCCTCTTGAATTTCTGGAAGTGGGGGATATCTACAAAATTGTACAGTGCTGTAACGTTGCTAGATTTTATTCGATTATAATTTCGCCTGAATTTTATGGAATATTTGACGAATTGCAAGTTTTTTTAAATTTTTATATTGAGATTTGATTATTCAATAATAAAAATGATTCGATTTATAGGAAAGCCGATCAGGAATTAGAAGCGATCGAGAGGCAAATCAACGAAAGAAAAGAGAATGCACAGCGTCTAGTTGGAACGCAAGACGATGCAATTTGCCAAATTTGCCAAAAAACGAAATTTGCTGACGGCATTGGCCATAAATGCTTTTATTGCCAGTTGAGGTCATGCGCTCGATGCGGTGGAAGGACTACAAGTAAGAACAAGGTTTGAGGCCATAAATCTCTTCAGAACTTTTTCATATTTACTTTCGAAGGAAGTGACGTTGAATTTCTAATATTCTTTAAGGAACTGAAGTCTATGCTAGTGGATTTGAGAGCCTCTGCTTACTATTTAAATAGG
Organism: Ascaris suum; assembly: GCA_013433145.1. Taxonomy (NCBI): domain Eukaryota; kingdom Metazoa; phylum Nematoda; class Chromadorea; order Rhabditida; family Ascarididae; genus Ascaris; species Ascaris suum. The sequence goes on along the minus strand of CM024186.1, from coordinate 1,473,885 downwards.
GATTATTGCCAGCTGTTTCACCTGCTGTCAAAGTAATACCTTCTGAAGTATAAATTCATTTATTCATCACTGACGTCAAATATTCTAACGTTGTGCTCTGCAAATGTATTCTTCCATCTTTATGCCACTAATGCTGATAGTTTCATCCATATATGCATAACCATGCTGTTTTGATCTAGCCAATACCAGGTCTTTAAATCGTTAAATGGAACAAAACCCAACTAGGGATGGTAGAGAAGATAATGCGGAGGAGGGGAGGGGGTAGACGTTGATCAGCTCGTATAACCAGGCTATAAGAGCGCGGAATATAGATATGAAATGTTTTATGCAAATCATATTATGGTGCCAAATGGCAACATGCAAAGATATGATTTAATGATGTAATCGATACTACTCAACAAGAATCGTATTTAGCCAGTGATATACTATTTTTCTTCTGAGTACTCTATCTTCTTTCAAATTGTTGTGCTCGTTCTGCAGTTCTTCTCACTCTATGTTTTATCAACCGATATAATCCATTTTTGCTTTCGTTTTCTGTTTTCACGTGTAATTGCTTACTCTTATACTTTTAATTTACCTGTTATACCTTACACCTGACACTCTACTTCACACTTTTCACTATTTCACTTCCAGTTTTTTGTGAAATGAATAAACTTTTCAGCAAAAATTCTATAGTTTAAACATATTGTTCGTAGCGTTCGATTGAGCGAATTAAATTGTTTGTTCTATTTTAGGTTGAATTTTGCTCAGCGTATACGTTTCTATGTCTATGCGCTTAACTGAGAATAGGAAAGGGGGCAGGCGTTTCAGGTAAATCAACCCCAATTCTCATCACAGGTAGATGAGGTTGGACAGGTAGATTAGATTGGAGGTAACTGTTCCAATCGCCAGCAATAAAAACGAGCCAAATTGATTAAATATTAGCTTTATTTGTCGTTTTTATGAAAGTCACTTTGCTTTGCTAATTTAAAACGAGAAAATTTGCTTGACGTCACTCTATCGTCAAAGAACTTCAGATCGCTTTACCTCTATCAAAAGAATCAAATCTGCTTAGTTTCTTCTTTACGTTATCTTGAAATTTTTTTTAGCTCCAATTTAGCTCCACCCAGATGATCCATCACTAAATATTGATCGATTGATTTCATTTATCTCATTTTCAGATATATTTGCCTATTCTTGAAATGGCAATTTCCAATCGTCTATGCTCACTTTGAAAACTGAAAGAAAATAATTTTCCACTTAAATTTCGTCATAAAATTCTTTTGCCAACAAAAAATTGATCGTTTGATTTTCAAAGATGAGAAGTTTCTTCTCGTTGCATCAATTTATTTATTTATTTATTTATTTTTTTTTATTTGTAGAAAATTAGCATATTATATTGCCGTTGTTTTCCGCTTATTGCAATTTTGTACAAAGGAAATTATATTTTCTCATATTTGCAAATTGCTTAGCTCAACGTATCTGAAATTTATTCATTTCATTTCTACTTGAGGGTTATATCCGAATGGTGATTTAAAATATATCACCTCTATGTTAAGCTAGAAATTAAAAGCATTTAGGAGCTTATTTCACCTAACAACTCCTCGGAAATTTGCATATAATCAGCGATGTGAGGGGAGGTTGATAAAGAGATTGCCTTATCGTTTCAACAATTTAAAATAGTATTCTGCTACTTATCTCAATATTTTCGATGTAAGTTCTTTCCAAGTTGATGATAAGGGGAATAAGGGGAATATTTTTTGCAGCTAAAAATTCCATCGATATTTTACTCTGTTAAATTCGATATTAGAGAACCACAAAATCTCGTAAATACGGAAATAACTTTTAAAGACTATCAAGTATCTAAGGTAGCTGAAGAATTTCTCATTGAATGTGCGAAAAAAAAACTCCTTACCAATTATTGTAATTTTTTTTGGGGGTTTCTCTATAGAAGTAGTACAACTCATATGATGATTTTTATATTGGAATATCTGGATATATTTATGATGTTCTAAAAGGTCTATAGTATGCGATCAATGAAACTTTAAATTCATCCAACAAAGTTGATGCTATTTATTCTATATACTCATCGAGCGCTTAGGTATTTGAATTGTTTTATGTGCGCATTTGCGGTTACACAAATGGAAGACAGGTGAATTGCGCAGAAGTGAAGTTGAAATTCTTAATTCCCAAGATTTATTATTGCTTACTTGAATAGGTTTATTAAAAATAGGAAGGTGATTTATGTGGGGCTATATCTATTTGCATAGATGTCATATTCGATCCCAATATTGGCCGAATGTTTCAAATTAAGCCATACGTTAGAGTCAAAAGTAATGAGAGTAGATTTTTTGATGAATATCTTTTGAGTTGTTCGTATCGAATAACACAAATAAACTCAAATATTGAAATTTAATTATTTTCATACGATACTTTATATTCACTAAAATCCATCATTGAAATTCTCTAAAAAATTTTAAATTTCTGCATTTTATTTTGATATCATTTTTAAAGTAAAATTTGAATTTTTATTGCATTCAATAATTCATACATTTGCATAATCTTTTTTTTTTGTTCATTACAATTTATTGACTCTAATAAGTCGTTTTATTGTCGCTTTATGGAATCATTTCCTCTTCTGTATTAAATACCTGTATTTCATTATCAAATCAATGGTCAATTGTTTTGTTCAATTTGTTTTCCGATATAATTTCTATTTTAAATTACTTCTCAAGAATTTTTCAAAAATTTGCATCGAATTGAAGTGAATTTTATGTTTTTTGATATGATCAACATAATCTCGACAGGAAAACATGAACGTTTAAAATAAAACAATGATAAAAACGTAATTTTAACGCCTATTGATAAAAAGATTTTTTTTTTCTCGGATGATCCCGATCGCTTATGATCGAGATTCTTTATATCATCGGAGAAATGCATTGACTTTTAATAATTCTGTAATCTTCCAAATATCATTCATTAGGATTGCCTTTATGTTTACCTGTATGCAGGTAAAAACAGGTGAAATTAACGATCCAAATAGGTAATCCTACTTGCACCTTTTCGATATTATTTATCTTTTTGGATAGCCTATTTGTGATCTTGTTATAATCACACATAACATTATTAATAACAACTTAGATCTTGGATGCGAATATCTTCAATTTCTGGCTCATTTAGTTCATGACAATCCTCAGAGTTGGCTAATTTTTAGTATTTATATTATTGGCCTCGGCATTGAAAAAAACAATATGATGTGCATGATCATAAACCATAGCAACGGCACAGCGTCCGTATAGATTTGATTAAATTCGGTCTCCGAAATTGGGCCGAGTTTAGTTCATAACGATGTGGAACCGGATTAGACCTGATCTGAGACGGGATAACAGTTCTAACTCAACCGGAAGTTGTCCACCAGTCGCATCCAGATCGGAATCGGGTTTAACCATGCTTCATCCATGTTCTAATGTTAGCTCGCTCTAAATACATATTTTGTTCTTTAATGTACACAATTTTTCATTCTCAGTCCCGCTTTGAGACGTATATCTTTGTAAGCATTGCTGGCAGATGTCGTTTGGAGCAATTTTCTCGATGAGTGAGAAAATCGATAAGCATATCAAAGCATTATGCCTTGAGACAGTCCATAAACTTTATGACGTTTTCTTGGGTGACTGACTGTCTTTAGGCATTTCTCAAAAAAAAAAGCCGGCTGTCAGCAATGCGACACTTTACATCGATCGTATAGGCAAGTCTGCAGCCTTTTCTTCGGTTATGCAATCTGAAATTATGTTGCAATTGTTCGCTCCATTTATCGAAGTATTTATTAATTTTTCTTCCTGACAGCTGCAATACGCTGCGTTATATGGTAATAGTATAATTGTTGCTGAAGATTTAGCGAACTTTATTTTCGGAGAATATTGGCCATGTTTTTGGTTGAGATTTTGTCTTCGCTACTAAAGGGGAGAGGAAAACATATGGTGGCATATTGTCTTATTTACCGATCGCTCGTTTCCAAAAAAATAAAGGGAAAATATAGTGGTTGCTGTATGCAAAAATACACTAACTCTAATGCTTGATGCGTACAGCATGAATGACTTAATTGACAGATGATCTTGCAAACAAGCGTTTAAAAAAATGCGTAAGCGGTTTTTTGAAACCACAACCATGACTAATATGTAGTTTTAATTGAGGCCAAGCGAGCGATCTGGACCAGAAGAGATGGAGAGTGAAAGTCCACCTATATCAGTTCAAATTTTGGTTTGGATTTATTATGAAGTTTAATGGGGACTTTAAAAAAAGAGTGCTCAATATCGCGCAGAGAGTGTTAACTCGAATTACGCATTATACTTATTCCACTTCTAAAGTAAACAAACATGATAAAAGCTTATCGCTCGTATAAATAAATATATAATAATTTTTCATTTTTTATTAATCAAATGCGTTTTTATTTCATTTGTAATATTGAGGTTTTCTATTTCCGGCCTTATTTTCGTAATTTTTTGTTGTTTCATTTTCTTTTGCTTATGTTTTTCTTCGTTCCTTGGGAAGAGACATAATGATTGGGTGGTAAAATAATAAGGAAATTAGATGTTTTTTTTTTGTTGTTGAAGTTAATTAAAAGTATGATATTTGTAATTTTCACTTTCTATCTTATTATCTCGTATGTGTGAAATTTGCTAGAAAAATGAAGATTTTCAGCCAATTTGGGCATGCTCTCTATGTCAGAAGCGTCAACAAATCCTCGCAAAGACGGGCAAGTGGTTTCAGCAAGGTCTAATGGCAGAAGAGGCGAGGGGGCAATCTACACCTGCGGATATAAGGTATCTTTTGTGATAAGCTGTATATAAGGTATCGGATATAAGGTATATATATATTTGTTTAAATATTTACATGTATGCATATGTATAACGTATATAGACTTACAAACAGTTGATCCCTCGCGTCTACCTAACGGTAAAGAAAGCTCAACAGGTAGGCGAGGTTTGACTACCTGAGGGTACATGAAGTAAGCTTAACAGGTAGATGAGGTACGGTTGTTTGAGGCTGCACGAAGTAAGCCCAACAGCTCTCTCAATTTATACAGTCTGAAAGTTTTAATGATGTATACTTTCGAAGTGAAGCATTTATGATGATGTGCTTCTGCCAAAATATTTCTTTGAGGTATCGATTGCGATTGCAATAATTTAAAATCAAAAGCAGTAAGAAATTTGGCAGTTTGAAGTAAAACATTTCTGTTTTCGCGTTGACATTTACATTAAATTGTGTACTGTGATGTTTCTAGCTTCTGTTTATTTGTAATGAATTCCGCCCAGGGTCTCGATGAAAAGAAAGAGACTTATTCCTATTCAACTCTTTTTCTGTGGCATAGTAGTGAATTTTTCATTTATTGCTATGAGCGCATAGTAAACATATGCTTAGAAGAAGATGAATTGAATGAGGCAAATCACACACTAGAGTACTGCAACAATACACCCCAAGGTTATCTGCGTTGACTTTAGAAGATCGACAAACTCATGACCTTTGGGAATGGTTTGTCGCCCTGTTTCTTACGTCTTTGAATTTGTAATCAGATAAAATCAGAGGAAGGGGACCCACTATATCCCTTAAGGAGGTACAGACAGATGCGAGGAAACATTTTACAATTTTTTTTTGATGATACCGCTGAGACTACTCCTCTCAGAAATGCTAAAATTTACCTGAAATACATTTTAGCCATTTCCAATCGGAAATCAATTGCACTCTGATGTAAATTAATATAAAAGTGCCACTGAGACGCGATCCCATTAGAAGTGTTTAAGAGCAGACTTGAATAAAGATGCGGGTAATAGCTGAGGTTTGATCGATTGTAATTACTGCCTCACAAATCATCTGCGCATTTTGGAATAAAAACTTGACGCTAGCTTAGCAATTGCAACCGTCTCGTCTCCGTAGCATTTAACGGCTAATCGAGCCCGATGTGCACTTCAAAAAACATTTCTCTTGGCTCGCAGCGATTCTTGCTTTTTTTTCCTTATATATATATATATATATATATATATATATATATATATATATATATATATATATATATATGTTCGACTATATATAAGGCACTTATTTGGGCATAAAGTTATATATATATATATATATATATATATATATATATATATATATATATATATATATATATATATATATATATATATAACTTTCTAGCAGTTGAAAATATGCCCAAATAAGTGCCTTATACAAATTCTTCAAAGTTTTCGAAATTTTCACATTTTTCTAAAACAAAATGAAACGAAATTCATTTATTTTTTTTTCGGTTACAGCTATTTTTGTGCAATATAATACTCATCGAATATACTTACTTGTTATTATTTTTAAAAGGAAGTTTCCGAAAAATGGCCTAATTAGTAAAGAGTAATATTCATCGGCGGAAAAGTTGATGGATTACTTCCATGTCCGTGACTCTCAATTCTTCCTTTATCGTTGAAAACTCCTAAAAGTGGTAGTTCCTGAAAACTCTGTCTCGTGAAAACTGAAAATGGTTACTTCATTTTATATCAGAGTCGATTATTTTGACTGCACTTCAGAACTCAGCAAAGTGAAATAATTACGCATTGTTAAGGAGTATCTAAAAGTGTGGAGTGAAAAAAAAAGAGGAAAAACGGACGGGAACGGAAAATGAGAGGATTTAGAGGAAATACTTGGCAGATTCGAGCTAGAAGCATATATTACTCAAAAAAAGCGCCAAGTTTGTGAAATTTTTAACGCATATGCCAAAATGGAGATTCGATTTGAGTGAAGTTGTTGAATGCAAGCATGAGACGCATTACAATTACCACTCGTGCATTATTCATCAATGGTGCCTCTTTACTGCAACATTTTTCATGCAAATGCAATATCGATTAATTTTTACCATATTTTATCGAGTGCAATGCAAATTTTTGCTTTTTCAAAAATTTTCGATCAATTCTAATAAATAAATTCAAAGAGAGGAGAATTGAGAATACGATAAGAGGGGATGAGTTGATAAGATTTATTAGACGACAGAAATTGCAATAATGGAATACTTCATCAATTAGCAAATGGCTCACTCCACATATCAAGGTTGGATGAAAGGTCAAATTTGAGCAGCCTTAGCACCAAAGTTCCCCTCGTTCACAATTTGAGCAGCTGAAAAGAGTTCGACTATCCTATGAGGGGGTTCATCCATCGTGGCAGTTGTACTCGAGTGGGAATGCAGTCATATTTCTACAGAATCCTTTAAAGTTATTTCTATCATGGATATTCATCTTGAACGAAATAGATCGCCAATGAATGAAATGAAAAGAAACTTAAAAGTGAATTATTGAGGGATATAATTTTATATTTTGCAAAAGAGAATTGCAACGAAATATTCGATCATATACTAAAGAATTATTGATCTTCTTTGCATATATCGATTTATTGAATTGTGGCAAGATCAATTACGAGCGATTTAGAGCCATAAAATAAAAAACGATTTCATCTGAATAAGAAAGCGGTTAAAAGATTTGGTAAAAATTGATTTTGCATCAGAGAGCGAATAATATCTCGATGCGCAGAAATTAATCACAGTATCTGACCCGATCAACAAACTAATAATTGTGCGGTTTTCGTTTCTGGATTTGTTTTGCCGCTTTAAAAGGAATTTCCAAATAAGACGTTTGCGACCAGCGGCTCATATATCCCGATTTGATCGTCGGCCGCATTGGGGTCATTTTCTTTCCCACTTCGACTTATGCTTACTTTTCGCTATTGATAAATTTGCTCATTTATTTTAACATAAGACGGAGCAGCTGGTGGCTTGGCAATCACAGAAATCTTTTTATTAGCCCCAAAGCTTAGATGATCGGTCAAATAATATGTTCGCTGTATAGGTTGCTGATTTAAGGGTGTTTTTTAGAACGTGAAACAGAATCACAGATGAAGCACGTGAAGGCAGATTGACTTTGCATGCCTGCCTTTTAGCGATACTTAAGATTGGACTATTTTTTAAGCACTTCCTAGGCTTGAAGAGATTCATTGTAATGGATCACTCAAACTTAAAGCATGCCACATCCGCTCTCTAGGGCAAATCCTTCTCCTTAAAGATGAGCCTAGGATCGTGTGCCATCTTTGCGGTTGTGAGATTTCATCCGACAATAACCATTGTTGTATCGCAGCCTGTATACGCTACATAGGTTGCTGCTTGCAGTGGGGAAACTTATTAGCAACTTTGCTATGCAAGCCTTACTTTCTGGTGCTATTTTCTCGTTTATGTTTGAAACTCTCTTAAACACTTTTTTTATTTGTCGTCACCTGTTAGAAATTCAACACTTACATATGTAAATAAATGTATGTACTGAATTTGCATGTAAATAAGTTGCATATATATGTGTATGCCATAATTTCAGCCCAACGACATCAACCGCTCCACGAACCTCTCAGCCGACAGCTCATCCTCGAAATTTTGCATCGACTAGTTCGCAAAATATTTGTGCAAAACCAAGCGGTGGGCCAATACCTGCGATAGCTGGAACAAGCACACAACCTTCCACACCGACGCCCCCTACTCAACCAGCACTTGTCAGGCAACATAGCCAATCGCATGTTCAGCAAGTACAGCGACAGCAATCGCATATGGAAAAGCGACAGAATGCTCTTCATCGACAACCTTCCCTTGAGGTTTGCGTTTAATTTGCATATTTTGATAGCTATGGTCTTTTATTGAAATAGTTGCAATCATCAGTCCTTGAGGACATTTTACTGGAAGATTTTTCGTAGAAATTTGTCAAGTACTACTATATAGTACGAGCCAGCTGATAAAACGTCAAAACGCTTCCTTCATGATGGACCTATTTTTTCCCGTTCATTGATATGCATTATGCTTCAATTGAGTTCCTCCTTCCAATAAATCTTCCTGTTATCGTAAAGCTCTAAAGAATGAATTGTTTTCACATGCATAAAGCATTACGACTATTGTTGTATCATTCGAGGATTTCGAAAGCAAAATAATCCGTGCTCAACGCTAGTTCAACTGCTATCCGCTACCGAAACCCGCCTTGCTAGAAACGTTGGGAATTTATCGTTTTATTCGATATTACACGGATTTTGAAGTAAGAACTCCGATTCTAGGCTCATAAGGGTGCAGGCATTATTTGGATATAAGTAAGTAAATATTATTCTCAATATTGCGGCTTTGGTATATTTATCATAATTGATGCAGTTGACATATTGATGAATTCAGCAAGTGCAAAATTCCTAAAACTAACATGATGTGCACTGTTTTTATCTGTCATCGAGCATCAAATCGGGTCTTCCTAGCCGACAAAGCGTCGTTCCTCATGGAAAAGTTTACCTGGAAACCAAGTGGAAGGTGTCCTAAGGAATAAACAAGTGAGAGGAAGTGATGGGCAATAGTTGGCTTATGTTTGAAGAATGAAGTTTGCATCCCACCGAGTAACGCTGTAGTTAGCTGGGTGAAACGTTTACCGAGACATAGGGAATATTTCTGTGTTGGATATGGCTGGAACGATGACGATCTTGCCGACAGTCGAAATAAGCATATAAAAAAGTGGAATGCAGGTAACGATGCGGTATTGCCGGTTCATCCGTATCGCCTTTCTCATCCTCGTTGCCCTCTTCCTCTCCCTCCCCTCCCCTCTCCCTCCTCATACCTTTTCTCTCCCTGTCCCTTCCCCTCCTTCCTCTAACTCCCTCGTCTCCCATCTCCTTTCCCTCTTCCATCCTCCTACTCCCTCTCCTCCCTCTCCTTTCTATTCTCTCTCTCCTCTCCTCCTCTCTTTTTCTCCTTTGCCACCATTTTCATATAAACTTTAGTTTTTTGTTCACAGTGCATCTAAAATCGATATCCTATTAATAGAATAGTCGGCTAGTTTCTGATATTCTTACTTCATCGCTGATTTTTTCCTCACAAAAGTTTCGAAATTCTAAGCGCTTAAGCATCAAAATTTAGAGTAATGCCACCAACGCAACGTTATTGAGGAAAATATCGTTTTGAAGATATAGTGCTTGATTCACTATAATAACGTTTAATGTGAATATTGTGGAGGCGGATATAACTTGATAATATTGTGGCGGATATAACTTGATAATATTGCGGATATTTGACATGTTGCATCACTCTAGTACACGAGCTTATGATGAATAATAAATAAATATTGCTGCAATAAAATGGAAATTGCTTACGAGCGATTCTATCTTTTATTCTTTTTGTTCTTTTTTTTTTGCATTTTGCATCATTTTTTACAACAGAAATGAGCAACAATACGTCCTTGAGGATAATCCATGTATGCTTTTCATTGATGAGCGATTTCCTTCTTGAGGTATGAGTTTAGTACAATTGTAACCTATCTGGTATTAATAATTAATGTTTGATGCATTTTACTTTACTTTTTTTTTGCTTCTTTGAGTAATTTTTGATGGTATTTGAGATATGGAGATTTCTTTGAAATCGAAATTTAGATTCAAAGCGTTGTTTTGTCGATCGACATACTTTGAAGAAAGTATTCACTATTGCATACAAGTGATTCTTTTTTATTAAAGGAATTTTTTTTGGAATTTTATTATCTTCAATCCGATATCGCCGATACCTCTAAAGATGAGCCTGTGAAGAGGGGATCGGGCTGTGTAAATTTAAGAGCCAACCGGGCTCTTTATCGTTTAACTAGGTTCTCATGGATTTTAAAGACAGATTTTTGCTTTATGTTTACAAATCGATTGTTGTGTGCGCTTTGCATTGAAAGATGTACCGAGATGGGTTTATGCGCCATCCACATTCAATGCTCCGTTCGGACGACTTCCACTCCTTAAATTTTGCTCTGCGTTAAATTCCACTTCCATTGCTTTTCCTCATAAAAGAACGAAATACTCAACGATGCGAATATTGTGCATTTTCATAGTCTATGATACAAAACGTCCGCGATATATAACACTTAAATTATCACGTATGCTATATATATATATATATATATATATATATATATATATATATATATATATATATATATATATATATATATATATATATATATATATATATATATATATATATATATATATATATATATGTTTTATTTATTTGTGTTTTTTATTTACATTTATATTTATTACGTGATCTCTGCAATTGCCCCCAAATCTATCAACTTTCCAGCCTTTTAAGCGTGGATTTTTTTCAAACTTAGTATATGCCATAGTGAACTGAAACATTCAGCTGATCAAGAGAACTGCAGTCTATTTGTTGCAGTTCGGACCGAAGTTTTTTCATAGAATGGATGGGAGGAAATTTTTTACAAGTAAATTTCAGGATTGAAAACTGTGATAAACTATAGTAGTGCCATGATCGGAGAAGGCAAAGGCGGCGTATTGATAAGTGGAGTGGAGGAGACTTCCTTTCCTATCCTCTAAGTTCTTCCTTATCATCAGCAATAGCAAAAGTTCACTTCGTCCACACTTTGTCCCCCCATAACGAAATGAGAGCTCCTCTTGCATATGTTGAATTTCAGGCATATATTTTTAGCATGTGCCGAGAGTTGAGCTGAGTATTATATGTAAGGAACTTTGAAAGGTATATATTAGATCTGTGTAAGAGGAAAGGACGAAGGACCACCCTGATGGGAAATGTCGGCCGTAGTCGTCGGTCTTTCTCATTTAACAAAACGATCGGCCTGCCACCCAATTTATGTAGATGGATCAGCACCTAAAATTGGATGCTGATATTCAACGTCGAGCAATTCTGAAGACAGAGCGAGCTAAATGGTGTGGGATGATCTAAAGGAAACGCATTTCATTTTCGTTTCTGATGAGCCTTCCACCTGCAAAACGCCCTTCAAGTCGAAGATAGTCACCATAGCCACATCTTATTTCTAGTTTTTTGTACGTTATTTGTTCCATAGACTTCACTAGTGATAAGAGAATTGAAAGTCAGAAAGGAATAAATATAGGTGGAGTTGAGATGGATAAAGATGGAATATTTCAGAACGAAGGTCGTCGTGAGACTGCCGTGGCACCTGTGCCTCAGGTGAACGGCGGGCTAAGCGGTCGAGGTCCAGGTCCTGGGTCTGGTGCCACACACATTTCCGAACCGTCGAGGGTAGCAACTTCGTCAAGTAGACGAGATGCTTCGCCGGCGAGAAAAAATGCTGAATATCGCGCACAGCCTCTAAGGGCCGTCGAACGCTCATCACGTCAGGCGAGCATCGATCGAGATCGCTTCGAAGCGGAGCGCATTCCGAGCGAGGAGGAGCGGAGTCGTCTTTCTTCGAAGAACGTAGACGATCATCGATTGCGCACGGAATCATCATCGTTCGACGATCGCGAACGCGATACTCGAAGGTTGCTTCACCTCCTTTAAAATCTTTTTCTCAAGCTTTAGTTTTTTGAGCACATTCGGACAAGTCTTTTGCTAAATCCAATTATTAGAGTTCTTTCAATTTTATGGATCCGGGCACTCAAATAATGCTATAAGCGTTCAGGTGTAATTTTTATATTGAAGATATGGTGATGAAGAGCGACGCGATGATCGCTATCGAGAGGCTACACCGCGACTTTATATGAATCGTCGAGATGAGATCGACGAAAGGTGAGTCTTGAATAGGGATATAGATGTTGTTGTGCTAAAATTTCATATTTACTGAATGTAGACCAATACAGTGCCCATTTTTGTATGCCTGAAAGCCGAGTCGTAACTCATTCTACTCTAAACCACTTTAAAATATTTGGTTGTTTTCTAATTTCGTTATTTGTTTTTTTTTTTTCAAAAAAGGTTTCATTTTTATCTTTATGAATAATCGAAATTGATGTAGAAGAAATTTATTGGAAGTTTTTATTATACAATATTCATTCATGGAGGCGTTTTCCATCTTTCAGTAGTGCCGATTTTTATATAACTAAAAGCTAAGAAAATATAAGTTATGTTTTTCTTTCGTAATGAAATCATTTCCATATTCAAGTATTGATGCAGTGAAACCTCACTTAAAGATAGAAGTAAATGGTTACAAAATTCATGCATACTCCTCTTTTATAGTAACTTCCACTAAATCAATTCGAAGATGTTATTTTTTTGTTTAGTTTTTTGTGAGATAATTAGAAGAGCAAAAAGATTCCCTTAAATCTGTCAAAAGAAGACACATACGTTGGATAGCTATATTGGTTGCTTTAATTTCTTTTTTACGAAAAAGAACTGAATATTTTAAAAGGATGTTCGGAGTGCTGGGATTCTATTTTCTTTGAGGACTTTCCGATTCCAGTATGATTGGAATAGAGGTATTCCTACGCTAGAATATGAAGGAGATGATTTCTATGTGATTCTTATGATACTAACAACATAACTAAATAAACATTTAAGAGATAATATGTTTCAAAAGAAGCGAAAATAGTGATTTAATCATCTTCGCCTATCTTTTATCACCACTCTTGAGCAATATAACTCGCCAACTGATATCGTTTGTTTTTGATGCCGAAATAGGAAAAAAAAATCTGATCGAACGAATTTTAAAATTGAAATATAATCGAAAAATTTATTTCATAGAAATTCTTAGCGAATATATAATATCAAATGCGAATAATTTTCTTTAATGCGCTTTGAAATCGCCACAACAGTTATGTTGAAAATTCGTTTTTAAAATATTGGTAATTCAATAGAATGTTGAATGGGCAGGAATTGAAGTTACCGTGCAATAATGTTGTAAACTCGTTTGATTATCTGTCATTTCCTTCGATTATTAGTTCTCTTATGATTGAATGATTTTCGATATGCGAACGATCAGTTTACAGCGGGTTTCCTTCTCATCATATCTCATTGTTTTTGTTGATTGTTTGAAGCCAGATGAGGTGGAATTAATTTGACCCTACTTTTATTTTCATTGGTTTATACTTGGAGATGATATTTTCCACTCAAAAATGATATTATAGCTGCTTAATTACTTTTTTTTGGGCACGAAAGTGAAGTTCATTTTTAGAATAATTGAGCGTCCTTACTACCAGTATGGGTATATTATCCGTTTTAGACTATCTGATGCTCGGGGATTCTTGTCTTACTCAGAAATAATCATAACTGATCGATTTTAAAAAATTTTCTACTTGTTTTTCAAGGTACTCCGACAGAGATTATGAAGAGCGTTTTGATCGAAGGCGAAATGCATCGATGGATCGTAGCGATCGTCATGATAGGTATCTTTTGTTATATTTTACAATGACTACAATTACTTTATATTGCTTACTACAACATCCATTCTATCGACAAAACAACAATAAGCACTTCAATAACGAACTCCACAAGGAGGTCCACTGAGGTCTTATTTTGCTCTGACCTGAGCGGAAATGAATTTTACCATTAGGAAATTTGCCATGGATTTACTTCAAAATGTCGTTTTTGCGTAAATCGAAAGAAGAGAGGGGGGGGGGTGATGTATGCTGTACAATAGCGTCCTTCTCGTGTTTACAGTTGCTATATCTCTCTGAAATATTCAATTGTTTAGGTCGGAGAGTCAACAGCCATGAAATCTGACATTATCGTGTTTGGCTAGGACTGCGTTATAGTCACACTTCAGCATCTATTAGTGAGGAATCCATTGTGCATTATAGATACTCGAACCTTAAGTTCCTTGCATTACTCAAGTCTACCCGGTGCTCTTGAATTGCTTTCGAGTGTATCCGTTTGCTAGAGTCTGGTTGATGGTGGTCAGGGAGGTTGATGGATACGCAGCTCCCGCCGATATATCTATGATGCAAACCTCTCTTTCTTCTTTAACACCTCATTGGGGTTATTAGGCGGTTGTGCTTCGCAGGATAATTTTGTGCAAATCATTTACGTCCTTCTTCTGACAGCCGGTCTAGATTTTCCGGTGAAATAAGTAATTATGATTCCGGATAAAAATGTGACAGGTTATCAGACTATTTGTAAAAGAAGGATAAGAGAGCAAACCCGGGGAAATATTAAAAAGTTTTTCGCAAGAGCAAAACGTCAATGGCTTTTCTGATCATCAAGCCTTTATAAAGTTCTGTAAGGTTCTCGAAAGTCAGCAATATTTGCTGGCTTTATTGCTTTGCGGGACGAGCAGGTGGTTGCTATGTACTCTGTGTTTCGGGTCCCAATGTAGTGCATTGTTCAAATCATTACGGAGATAGCTAGCATCGAGGTCTTCATCACTGGAAGACGAAAAAATTTCTCGGAAACACTATTTCCGGCATTTTCATTTCCGGCATCTAAAAACTCGACCGATGGATTACTTTAGTTGCAGAGATGAGGTCATATATTTCAAAGATACGCTCTCTAATATCTCCGTCGTTTTTAGAAACTTGTCTCGTTGATTCGAGGGCAATCCGAGCGCTCTTAGAAGTGCGCATAAATATAGTGATTCTATAGGCGAAGTGGAGTCGAAAGTTTCATATCTCTCAAAGCTACGATATTCCCATATCTCGATGCTCGAAAACATCATTGCTTAATTGTTTTCCCTCTCCTACCTTCTTGATCATCTAGTTCAGAGCATTTACGATTTTATGATTTCAAGTTCATTTTCTCTATCCTTTTTTTTTCGCATCTTTTTTTTCCGATCAATGAACAAAGTATTTCAATAATTCACGAAAAAAAAAGCAAATCAATTTCTTATTCATTTCTTCGTTTTTATTTTCATTTTAGAAGATGAAACTTTTTATGAATATAAGAGCGTGTGAGTTTTTCTTAATAATTCATTCGATGAGAATTCGTCTTTTTTTTTTTTTTAAAGATTCCGCCTAAGGAAAAAGAATTTTTCTATTTAGTTGGCTTATTTCATAGCCAACGTTCTTTATTAGGCACTCTTCAATTGTGTATTTTCTTGTCTTCGTTTCTTTACTACCACCAACGAAATGTTGAATTCTTATTAACGTTACATTGTCGAGCTCTCCATTATGTGGTTGTCTGTCTGATGTCTGATAATTTGTCTGATGGTTTGTCTGACATGTAATAATTTGTCTGATGATCGCTGTATGCGCCGAAAGATAGCAAATAAGCAATAGTCGTTTCTCCATTATACGCATATATTGGTCTCACCATAGAATTCATTATATCAAACAGCTCATGTAAGAAACAATACAACAACCACTAGTGCTGTGATGTCTGGTCAACTTTTCTTTGAAACATCACCACAAATGACTGAGTTTAGGAGTGCGCACTCAACAGCCACGACGAGGTCATCGTCGAGGTCAGGCGAGCTACGTCGGACTCGTTCGATTCGGGATAACGATCAGAAACGCCTTGAGGTACCGTTTGGATTTCATTTTCTTCTAATAGAACATTTCGACACCTCTGAGAGGGCGAACTACCCCAGGATATTACCACGAAGGAATTTATTCTCCACATACCCCCATCTTCCTTCCGTCCTTCTCACCTTCATCCATCTTCTTAAATATTGCGACGTTACGACTATAAAAATATTATAGAGTAACCGGATAGCTAAATAGTTTGGCTATATCTGAAGTGTGGAATTTAATGAAGTGAGATACCATGTGTTTTGTTATGTGAGAGGGGGGGGGGGGATCGTTCTCATTTGTGGATCTAGGTCGTATTATTTTCCCATCTTTCGGTTTACCTGCAAATAACAAAACAGGTCTAAGTTAATGGTGAAGCGGCTATGTGTTGTTGACTTCCTGTTAAAGGAGTATGAATCCTACCTTGAAAAACTGGTCGCATGTGCTATGAAGTAATGTTTTTTGAACTGTGAATATGCCATGACTGATTGATATTCTTATGCTCCAAATTCTGTCATGTTCTTAGATGGGTACTTTTCCATTGCTATTTATTTCTTCCTTCGTTCCCGTTTCGGAGGATGATGGCCTTTGACCTCTTCACATTTGACAACCATATAGTTTTCCTTAGATCGTGGGGCAAATGCGGTTGAGGATTGATCATCCCGTAGTTCAAGAATGACATCAAGCAAATTATTTATACATTTGCTTTTTTCCTCATTCTCGGGAGAGGGAACACGATGTACTAGTGTACTTACTATACAACGATTACGTTGCCCATTTTGATGCACAGTTTTCTTCACTGAGCTTCACTTAATAAATTCGTCGAAACTATATCGCTTCTCCGCAGTGTCTGTTCACTGAAGCGTTGCCTACAGTCTTTATCTACGGATGTTGACGTTGCTTTTTTTTTTACCGGAAACCCTCATAAAAGTTATAGTTTAGTCGATGTAGGATTGATTCGATAAATCTGGACTCTAGTAATGGGGAGCAACGGATTGCTGGACTCTTGGCTTTCGATTTATAGCGGTCGACTAGTGATCCTTTTAGAGCAATGGTAGAGTAGTAGGAATCTGATATCGGAACAACCATTATGACTAAAACATAAAAGAAAAAAGCTAAGAGAGGCCTTAATTAAGCAAACGAAAGTATTCCTGAATGCTTTAATAAAGCTGGAAAAAAAATAAACGCCGAATAAAGTAAGAAATAGGAAGTGCGCGTTAAGATCGACGACCTGGCCCAAGACTTAGAGGTACCCTCGCCGTAGCAATTCTGATTCCTGAGCTCAGAGTGCTCTCGGGGTTTCGACAAAATTCCGAAACTTAGAGCGCTCCGCAGGATATTCAGAAAACTCCTAAGCCCGGAGAGAAGTAAGGTGAGGAGTGAGGCTCGGAATTTGTTTTTGGGAAATACCTCGGTGCTGAGGACGTCCCTCACTCCGAGGGATCTTATCCCACAACTCGGGACATCCCGACAGCTCGGGGTTGGAGCTAAACAGTTCGGAGCCTGAGTATTCTACCCCTCCACTGTATAGACGAGGTTGTTTAATCTTATTCATATTCGATAATCAGAAGGTTCTTGTAAGAGTAAAATGGGCAAATCTTCATGAGCTGCAAGGAATAAGGCGGAATACTTTCAAGTTCTTCTCAGAGGGAGTGGATAGTAGATTAACTCTCAACCTGGATGTATGAACTTATTAAAAATATATGTCGGGGGTCATTGTCTACTATTATATCTCGGTCGTAGAGCCATTTTAAAATATAGTTAAATGATGCTATCGGTTATAAAGGCTCAAAAATTATTCCTTTATAAGCTTTCAGGATGCAATCTGAAATCCTTTAAGCTTTCATGCTTGAAATATTTGCAATTGCGATATTAAAATTTGCAATCTTATTGTAGTGATATTGCAATACTGTTTGCTCTTGTGATGAAAATTTTTTTCTGCTTCGTATATGAAATGCAATAGGAAAAGAAAAATGTGCCTTTTAGAGAGATGCGAGAAATTGATGAGATATCTTCTAGAGATAGAAATTTGTTGGCATTGAGAAAGAGTTTTTCAGAGGTTTGAGGATTCAATGCAACTTGAGAATTTCCACTAGGCGCCTGAAACTTGCCAAATGTCTAGAAGATTTTTACAAGTATCTTAGGATTTGAGCGCATTGGGGTAAATTCTCCTCACCTGCAAATTTTAGCGGACGTCCAATGAAGCAGAATAGAACTAATGGATATCATGTAAATCGCAGAAAAAAATAGCCACATGCAAGCATAAGTAGTAAAAAGTCGCATGCAGTTAACAATGTTTCAATGGCAGTATATAAAATTTGACCGTTACACAAAAGCATCAACCAATCAAATATTTGCAATCATATAATATTTCTTGAAAAGAAATTTAGTAATTTAGAATGGCTATTACTAAAATTCGACGAATTTGATATCAAAAATTCGTGTACTAGTATAGAATAGTTACGATACTCGTTCCTGTCTAGTAATAGTATCTAAATAAGTAAAAAAAAAAGCAGGGGTTGTGCAGACAATACTTCTCTCTTAAGCCATGAACGGTGCAGATTGTTCGGAGCGTAGAATCTTTTTGCGGCTTGATGTTCGAAGCACCAGGAAAGTTGCAGTAGTTCGTAGGGCTTCTATTTTTCAAAAATACGGCGCCCTGACCATCCTGTCATTTATCTTTCTGTTCTATTATTTGATGCTATCAGTAAAATCAATGTTTTGTGTATGATGCCTTTTTTTCTTGATTGTCTTGGCTTCTATAATCTGAATTCGTACCGGTTCCGGAAATTGTATCCACGGTTAACTTTTCAGCACAAGCTCTAAATATTGCAACTTAATTATTTCGTCGATGTTTTGAAGTAAGACTTGATGATGGCTGATAAAAGAACCATATTTTTCAGGAACGTGTGCACGCAGTTCCACCAATAAGTATGGCTACCCCATCCACACATACGAATCGAATGAAAAAATCCAGGCTCGCAAGGTAAATTCTGGATTCATTTTTTACTATAGTATATTATTGCATCGATAGTGGTTGTTGTAATATTTTTATTTGCTTAATTTACTCACTTTGGGTTCAGCTAATCTCTGAAATAAATTCCCATCCATTTTGTTTAAAATGAAATAGCAATGGTTGCTTCTATTCTTGCTTGATTAATTATTATACTGCTACTATTAAATGTCATCTTGGATTATTAAACATTGCAATTTGAATTGTTGAGATTATTTTACCTGCGTTATTTTTTGATAGGAACGGAAGATAGGTGATTTTAGGGAAGAAGGGGGAGAGGAAGGTTTATAACATGAGTACTGACATACTCGAATGTCATGCTGATAAAAGATATGAAAACTTTCCAGTGTTGTTTATAAACATGAGCTGCTAGCAGCTATTTGTCGCTTATTTGAATATGCAATAAGCAAATGATAGATGCTGAAGCGATAAGCCTATTCCTACTTAAGTTTACAGTCATTTGGAATAGGATTGATCCATATATGTATGTGTCTATCTGCAGACAACATCGCTCGATGTCGTCGTCTGAGGATGAGATGCCTTCGACATCGGATGGTCATAGTGGTGAGGAGTTGCTACCGAGAGCAGACACGGAAATCAGCTCTGAAAAAGGTTCATGCGGCAATTCGTTTACTATTTGTTATGCTTTCGGCGATAGATCACAAAGAATTCAAATATTTGAACGTCATAGTTTCAACTAATTCACTGAGGTACATATTGGCGGTGTTGGTGTTTCGGATGATGGTCGACAAAAATTGAGCCTAGAAACATATAATTTCTTTTGCAATATATTGATAAAAATGCGCCTTTTCCCCTCACTTGAAATTCTTTTGTGGCTTCTTCTTTAGGGGATCCCTTTCAATTGAACATGAATTATTATCTAACGAACTGGCGGAAATAAAATCAAAAAAATTGATTCAAAAATATTAAATATTATATTTTGAAAAATTTACGTTGTTTTATTAACGTGAAAAAAAATCTCTAAAATCGTTTTCATTATTTCGCATAAAATGCAAAATACGACGCAATTCTTCATCGATTTTGAAGAGACCATTTTGTAATAAAATATAAAATAAACTCCGAAGCAATTGACGGCGCAAAAAGAGATGAGCAACTCACTAGCCGTTGTGGAAAGGCACATGGGATGCATAGGTGGGAAAACAGGTAATAGATACTTTTTATGCAATTCATATTAAATTGTAGGACAAGTATATGCAAATTTGGTGATTTAAGAGGTTTGTCGCAACAACGCAATGCTGATAGTGACAGCGATACGATATTCCGATAGTGATTTATTAAAGCGGATGAATAGTTCAACATATCTGTATTTTTGTGATGTTTTAAGCCAAAGCCCGATCTATATTTAAAATATGCCAACGTTGTGCACTGCTAAAATTGATCGGACTTTTGTTTATTTTGATAAAATGCGAACGTTATTAGCCGAATTTTTTTTTTTTTTTTGCAAGGTTTTTTCGGGTAATTCAATTTTATTCGATACCTTTTTTATAAAATTTCAAAGTTTTTTCATTAATGAAATATAATGTCGTTTCAATTTTCTAAATCGGTATCGCTATTAATAGCTTCACTCATATGTCACTTAGTTGCATAATTGCTTCACAAGAAAAGAATTGACCTAGCCTCGAAGAAGTGCAAGGTTGTATGCTTTTTTTTTTCACCTGCTGTCTACTTCTTCAGCGTTTCTCACACACAGAACAATGCCAAGGGCAAAATGCATGTAAAGTTTTAGGCGCCAAGTTTGCAAAGTGTCCCGAGGGTCTGATGATACGGCGGCATGATATCCTAGTGAACACTCGTTAACCATAAATGCAGACTCATGTTCCTATAAAGTCTGTCAAATGCACAGGGTCTATTGTTCTTGAAGAGGGAATAAGGTGGAATATAAAGAGTACATTGTAAGTTGTGATAGAATTATTGTAATGTGATGCAAACAAGTTACTAAAATGAAAGTATTTTGAAGAGGAATAAATAAACATTGAGGTGAATTGTTATGCTTCTTTTGAATGAAAAATTTGTGCAATGCGACAATTCTATTGGTTGGCGGTCATCGTTCAAACTGCATTGAACCTAAAGGGATTTCTTTAATTTTGTTTTTAAGAGTCATGTAGAAGCGATTATTTTAAATTATTATTCGCACGTTTTTTATATTATCATTTTAAATCAGCTTCGAAATTATTGCATTCATATTTGAGCAGTTTCGCAAATTTGCATAAGAGGGATTCTATTGAACCCCCCCCCCCCTTATATATATATGTATATATATATATACAGTTTATTTACTTATTTATTTTCTTATCTGCGTATTTATTTATGTATGAGGCAGTTTCAATCCGAGTTAGAGCAAGGAAATTTAGTGGGCATAATGCGCGACATACGATTAGCAATGTCGCCTTTTAGCTTGTTCCACCAACTTCAAAAAGAGTTTTATGCATTCACGTTTACTTTATCGAATCGTTTTTATTCCACATCGATCCCTCACAAAAGATCGAATCTTTAAATCTCTGAGAGCGATTAAATCAATTAAAGATGAACATATTATTGCTACTATTTTATTAATTTTAAGAAAAATTATAAATTTAGTTTTTGCTGAAATTAACGAAATATTTCGCCGTTTTTTAAAAATATTCTCCTATTTTCATTCAAATGATCGACTTTTTTTTCAGATATTTTGCGGTATATTTACGGGTCTTCTTCAAAAATGCGCAATGGAAGAAAAGGTAAGCAGCTATAAGCAATGGTTATATATATATATATATATATATATATATATATATATATATATATATATATATATATATATATATATATATATATATATACTTTTAAGCAATTTCTAAAATAATCGCTGTGAAAATAGCAAAAGTCTCTTTTGCTGTGTTTCTATTTATTTTGCATATTGGACTCAGAAATGGTATAAGACGAGATCATTTAGGGATTTGAGATTTCGAGATTATTAAGCGGAAATTCGTTAGTGAGATTTTTAATTTTTGGAGAAATTAATTGCAGAAGATGTGGAAACCCTCATTTACACATATAGAATAGATATCGTTCCTCTAGAAGAATCTTATTTTCCAAGAGATTATTGTCATATGGACGCAAAAGAGGGAAATTCAACAAGGCTAATTCGAAATGCAAGTTTATTGTTGATATTATCGAAGATTTTGAGGTGTTTTATAAAAACTCAAAGAGAGGGGTGATGAAAATTCCCCATAAAGTAATTTATGAATGGAGCAATTTCTAAGAGTTCATGTTGAGGTGCGTATAGGTGCTCAATTGGGGTTGAGGTGCTCGGTGGTCGGCTTTTAGTGCTAGCTAAATGAGTGCTGTTGGAATGCGGTAAGCGACGTGTACGCCTAATTTATTGCGATGAATCGCCTACAAATCGACATCGACGTTTTTGTGCGCAATTGCGCGAACACTTTTACTTTGTTTTTACTCGCGCGAATCTTCTCGTCAATCCTCCAACAATTTCATAATTCACCATCCAATTTCACCGAAATTCTCACCTCCAATTTCCTAAAATTATGCAGGTGTTACGCATTTTTAAATGCTTAGAACTTAAGTTTAATAATTAGAAATTAATTAATTCTAGTCGTCGATTTATTGCGCATCGAATGCGGATATATAAAATACGATTGATATAGATTATTCTTTTTTGTTGTCTTTCCGCTAAGATTTGACGGATTGAATTTCGCATAAAAAATCACGTGATGTGGGCGCAATGACTTGAGATCAGGTTGCAGGTAGACTGAGGTTAGGTTGCAGTTGTGGCAAAGTGATCACAGAGGTGAATACTGAATAGGATAAGACGAGAGGATTGAAAAAGGAAGAAAGAAGGCAAATTTTTATACCTTTGCGCTAACATCAGAACCGTTCTTATAGTTTGTCATCAAATTGCGTGAGATAACGGCAGGAAATCGAATACTATTTTCTTATAAATAGAGCGCTTGTTTTGTAAGGTGTTTATTTAATGTCATGTTTAGACTATTGTTTGGAAAATAGCATGAAAAGAGATATGCTCTAGCACGTGGTAAAATCTTCCCGGACATTTGACAGGTATTTTACCTGTCATTTGACATCCATCATTTCACAGTATAATATGAAACAGTGGTGACTGGATATCGAACATCTCTATAGTTCTTGGAATAAAAAAAAACATATACAGCTCCTACTGCAACGATATAATGGAGATATGAGCACTCGTTCATTAATGGTGAGGTGTGGTGGGATTTATCCTCAGCGAGAATGACGGTGCTTAGATGTAATTAAGGGAGAGATAGTGAATTTGCCCCTTTCGAAAGAACCAATTTCAAATTTATTCGTGATCATTTTTTAAAGTGGTTTCTTTGATGGATAATTCATTTTTCATAGGAATATGAAAGCGCTTTAATATAAAAAATGAAAAAATTAAACCTGCTACATTTGGAATTTTCTTTCGTAGTTTTGTGCATTTTTGCTGCGTTGTTATGGGCACTAATATCATTCGATGTGGAAACGTTTCGCCTTCACTCAACTCTTCGAGTTTATCGAAATATTCAACGCGTTTACGTACGAAAAGAGTTTCTCTTCTACTGCTTATTTGTGATGGCTTATCGCATCATTTGACCATTTGATTGTATCCTAATTGAAAACAAGGTAAATGTTTAAAATATGGCTAATTTTCCTTACATTTACCTGCAATAAAACCTATCCCCTTAATAAACCTTTTTTCCTGTATGTTTTTCTCCCACAATGTTTTTTTTGGAAGGTTGTACGTTCTCACTAGAGCTTTGTCTATCATTCATAAAACTCAAACAGTTAACTTGTTTTCTTATTTTTGAGAAAACGTTTTTTTTTTGTTGTTTGTTTCTATTCTTCTCGCAAAAACAAAGAAAAATCCAGCGCGGGAAACTGCAATCCAGAATTTCGAGGAATTAAACCTTTGAGGCTTTCATTAGACATAAAACTACCTACTCGCCTACCTCAGGTGATACTCAACGCTGCAGCTTGTTCATATCAAGTTGGAAGCCTTAGCACATTAATATTGATACACTTGGACCAGCATATCATCTTAAACTTCATTCCTTGGATCATTGCGAAATATGGCATAGACGTGAACCAGTTGTCATGTCTAATCTCCTTGCGGCTCGACCTTTCCACTTGAAAAACTTGGATGAATTTCTTGAGCCGATATTGAGATATTGAATTTCAGGTTCAGGTGGAGCTGAATCGATGCGACGTTTTCAACGAAGCACTGAGGTG
Organism: Ascaris suum; assembly: GCA_013433145.1. Lineage (NCBI taxonomy): Eukaryota > Metazoa > Nematoda > Chromadorea > Rhabditida > Ascarididae > Ascaris > Ascaris suum. The sequence goes on along the minus strand of CM024186.1, from coordinate 1,449,401 downwards.
CTAAACGTGCCACAGCAGCAGTCAACTGTAATACCGGGAGATATGCTAGCAGCTAAAATCCGAACATACCTATCGGTATGCGCCGTGTTTAGTAGTTTTATATTAACTTCTTGAAATAGTACAGCGAGCGCTCATTGCTTCTGTCGTTTATTTTCTAATTAAGTTGTGGCTTTATTTATTTATTTATTTTTTTTTTTGAATATTGATGTTTTCACGTTCGCAGTGATTGTCACGTTACGTCTACGAGATGATATCTCTAGTCGGCGATGATACATAGCAATATTTCTAGTGCATAGGAGACAATTGCTTCATACTTATTTACGGGCCATTCTCCTCTGTCGCAATTGTAACGTCTCATAAGTTTACGTCTAAAAATATTCTACTCGTGTAGAAGAATACAGGTTTAATTAAGTTGATGATGATATAATAAAGTAGAAAGTGATCGTTTTTATCACTTTTTATGGGGGGATCTTCATAATCGATCATAGGCGATTCTTTCTGCAAATCCATCTTCAATCGATAAACACTCCGATCACCTTTAGGGATTTTGGCTCTTCATATAAAGCGTGCTCATACTACGAAGTTTTTATTTTACACGTTTCACACTCCTATGAATGAACCTGCAAAGAACACATCATGTCATCATCGAATCTGTGCTTGTCTGTGTCTGTGTGTGCGTTCGGCACTTCAGTTCATGAGCATGGACCATATAAACCATCACATTTTAAATGGACTAAAATTTGTAAGTCATATTCGCTAAGAGACCGGTCCAGCTGGGCTCAAAAACAAACGTTTTACTTGAGGACATATCTAACCGCTCGATATCACAGGGAAGCGCATTCTCAGGGGTTTTTTTTTTTGAATTCGAGTATGTGAGCAGCTGCCAGTACTGGTTCGCTGATAAAAGAGACATTCTCCCTCAACCTTCGTAAAACGCTCACCACATATATAAAATTTTAAGTGTACGCATGAAATAAAAAAAAAGGTATAAAAATTTTTCAGCATCCGGTTACATGGCAACCATCAGCTGATCAAAGGAGGTTGATTGGTCATATGATTCTGCACAGAACCGAAGGACCTCACGGTGGTGATTTAGGTTTGAAGGTAAAAATGTTTTATATGCATATGCAAACTTTTTTTATGGAATACATTATGGCGATGTAATATCTCCCCGTACTTCTATGTTCTATCTATCCCGCTGATATAGGAGGAGCTAGGTTTGTGGAATTTGCATGTCGTATTCTATAAAAGAAGGTGATTTCCTATGTGATCCCATAAATTGATTGATGAACTTCGAAAGCAATTCTGGGCCATTGTGAACGTCAAATGTTCATGACATTTGCATACATTTTAAGTTGGGTATGTCGCATCTTTCAGTCGGGTTGGCGGCACGAATCTATTATAGTGAGTTTGTTGGATTCGTTGAATGTCAACGTCGAATTGCGTTTTTACGCATATTGGTTTATGTGGATGCATTCACGTTGGAAGTTGGACGTAAGGTTGAGCTGTAGACTCAAGGTGCATGACCTCATGAGCGACACTGATTGTGCAAGGTAGAACATCTGGTGGACAAGTGAAGATCATTACTGCACATATGGGGGAGGGGCTTCGTGGGCAAGGACACACAATCGCGAATAGTGTTGTTATTGAAGTGAATTTTTTTAAGTTGCTAACTGCAGAATTGCTTCTTGTGGAAAAAAGGGTTCCTGCAGTACTTTTTTAGGCTGTATGAGGTTTATCGCTCTTTGCATAACGGTTTCGAGAGTTGACGGTGGAGAGAGGGCGGGCAAAGTGAGGCCTTAGAGCAGTCATAACAGCTTTCCAACGGAGTGTGAAGCAGCGAAAGTAAACCTTCTTTGTCCCTCCCTTGATCGAGTAGAAGAATCAATTGAGACGTTACAGCCGAGGAAGATATTTCTTCCCATCAGATAAGCAGCACACTGAGGCTTGTGCGTCTTGATTTTCAACATACAAGGTGCTTAAGCGTTGATTTTGCGTGTTTTTCTCCTCTTCCTTCCTTCTCGCTTCCTCCCACTCCTCTATTCTCGCATTTCTCTACTTCATGATTTTCTTCAACGGCTTGAATGTTGCGCCAGAAATCCGGTGGCGTTCTGTGTGTTACCTTCGTGAATAGATCGGTGTCAAGCGCATATTGCACACTTATGCACATGCCCATATAAACATAGGACTATTAGGCTGATATGCGGACATTGTCAGTTGCTAGTGACTTTGCTTCTTTATACCTCGGGACGGACCACAATAGTCACTTAGGACAGACAAAATATTAGGTATAATTCGTCTTTAGAAAATCTCTCACTCTTTATGGAAGTCTCATTGATAATCTAATCGATCACCGCTTTTTATTCGTCCTCGGTCAGCATATTGAAGCCGCCAACTTTTCTCTATGTTGTTATTGAAGTTGAAAGCTGAAAGTTTGCAGGTTGTTGGTGGACGTCGCTCAGACACGGGTCGACTGGGTGCGTTTATAACGCGTGTTAAAAGTGGTTCTGTCGCCGATACTGTTGGACGCCTTCGGGCAGGTATCTATTGTTATCTCTTATCGTTGCTGCCATCATATTAGATAAATAAAACTGAAATAGTTTATGATAGTTGCATATCATAATTCAATTATGCGTTCCATATTCAATTAAATGCTATTTCATTACTCATATCAAAAGAATATTTATATAATAAAATATGAATGTCACTTTTATATAAATGCAATTTCTATGTACTTTACTATGAATGAAATTACTAGATTAAATAAAAAAGTTCTTTCTCCTAAAACATTTTCTATTGTGATATATTGTAAAGTTTATATTTTTATATGATTTTGCAGTGATATCATGAGTCCTATAAGTCCTAAAATTCCTGAAGAATCCTTAAAAAATATGCAATTTTTGTTATGTGGTCATGATTATCTCTTGATTATAATATCGCAATCCTTCATATCACCTTGCTATAGCTGAGAATAATATAAATGCTTTGATTTGAGGGGATGAGGTGCTCGAATGGAATGGACGTCAACTACAGAACGCAACTTTTGATCAGGTCTACGAGATAATTAGCTCGTCGAAGAATGATAGTCAAGTGGAACTCATCGTTTCTCGCTCAGCCAGGTTTATTCATCTCTATACTTTATCACTTACCTTTAATATGGACTTTATTTAATATTTTCTCATATTTTCTATATTTTAAGTGTTTTAGAGTAATTTGCACTGTTTTTATGCCGAAAGCAACGGTACGTGTTTCCCACATATTGCTTGCTTAGCTATAGCATACAGCAGTAGAGTACGTCGATCGTATCACTGGCACGATACATATGCATCATATCAATAAGAAAGCTGCAGGTGATAAGTATATCTCAAGGTACAAGAGGTTATTTCTTCATGGACGTACAAGTAATACGCAATGAGAGCATTATACACTCTGTAGCTCGGCGTCTGTTATCTGTCGTCGGGAACGTGTAACTTTTTGAAGCATATATGAAAGAAATTTTTTCACATTTATTCACATTCAGGTCGTATAAGAATTTATAACGAATTAAAATATATTTTGAAGAGGATAGCCAAAACCAGGAAGGAGAAAAAACTGCAGAGATTGATATAACAGGAAGTGAGAGGACGATCAGCGAAGAGATGGGAGTTATATCCTGACAGACAAATGTAACGGATGAATAAGATTTCAGTTTAGATGGTAGTAGTGAGCTGGGCCTATATGCTCCGTAAAAGCGGTCGATAAATGAGCTAGGCAATATGTATAGTAAACAAGAAGCCATAGAAATGAATCATATAAAGAAGAGATTTTGCAAATAAAACTGCGTGAGGTTATGAAAGTGTGTCATGGGAGCTTTTTTTTGGAGTTTTGTATTTTTAAAATATAGCCGAATTTTTTAAATTGCTTAAATTTTCAAAAATATTTCATATGTTTGGTTAGCAAGGTCTGGACCTCATCCTCATTATCTCATGGTCACTCGTTGTGCTATCGTTTTTTTATTACTTATCACTTTTATGCATAGTTGTTTTACGATGGACAGCAACATATCTAAGTGAATTGTCTATTTGCAGCATACCAGGTGGCGACGATTTCCTCAACGTTCAAAGAGTGCTTCCCAATCCGTCCACGTTTGCTCAAGGTGAATTTTTTGTCGTCTCATTCACCGGGTAATATTGTTGGGGGGTGGAGGAAAAGAGGGGGGGGGGCGGGATTAGAAAGGAGAGAATTCTCCCTCTCTGTCTCCTGTCTCTTTCACTTGAGCGCAGGTATATGCGATCGTTACTAGGTTACTCTACAGCCTTCTTCATAATTCCGACCGATTTACTTCTTTAAATTTACTGCGATGTTTCCTCTCTTAATGGATGCTATGGCATTGGTCCAAATATCCTATCAAAAGCATTTTATGATGTGATTTTTCGCATTCTCTTATTCTCCATATGTAGCGTTATCTATCAATTGTTGATGTATGCTTCTTGAGGTTATTCGTTCGTTAATTACACTCTTTCACATTTATATACTCTATTTTCCGTTTTTTTTTTCTCTTGCAATATTTTGTTCTCAATCGATGAAGGTATGCACATTGAAACATCAATTAAACAACTATGAGATGGAGTTTAGTAGTAATTTAGTAATGCTCAATCGGATCAACTCGTTCATTAACAATTCCGAGTGCATTGAATCTCACTCAGTATGTTATATATATGAAAGCGCTGTTTTTTATTTCTCCATTGCGAACATTCTTGCTCTTTATTGCACCTTTATTTAATATGTAAACTAATTTTAGGACCGGATATAAATGAATATTTATTGAGTGCCCCCGCAGAGCCAATGTTATCACATTCGCAATCAGTTACCATATCGCCACAGATGCGTCAATTTTTCCATACGGCACCTATCGGAAGCCCCGTGCATAAAGCCTCAGTGCCCTTTTATTCAACAGGTAAGTTGAAGTGTTACATTGTTAGTAGTATTCAAACTAATATTATATGAGGTGACGACCTCATTTACCAATTGCATTCGTTTAGCAGTGGTTTGTGGCATGTAGCTACAGGTAATTACTTGCTCTCTGAGTGATATTCCAATTATTCTGCTGGAAATGCGTGATTTTTTTTTAAAGTTATCTGTTAGCAGGTACTGATTGCAGTCGTGTTGGTCGATTACTCTCAATTCTCTTCGCTATTCACAAATTTTTCGAATTTCTTAGGCTCTATTTTAGTCAGATAAGCAGGCATTATATACGCTTCTCGATTCCTTATTTATAAAGTCTAATCTGAGGCGAATAGCGTTTATATGCTAGGCTTTACTCTGTAGCATTGTTAATTATTAATATATTTGTTAGAGGTTTTGTGCTTTTCGTTGGAGATATCATTTCTGCGTCCATTACTACCTATTCCATTGTTTTATTTGATTATAGAATATCGGCAAAGTCTTAGTGTTGAGGAAAATAGCATATTTTTTGAGTAATTATTTCTCTATGAAGCACTGTCAAATACAGATGTTAGATCGCTTTTGTTAACGAACGCATTGTAACTGGATTTATACGGTTTGGAGAGTTAGAAGCAGAATTGATATATTATAGGATATCAGCGACTTTGAATGGAGGTCTTTAGGGTGAGGGGTGATGAGGGTGGGGGTCCACGAAAATCTTTTATGAGTTCAGTTGAGGAAAATCCGGATGAGAAAATATTTTTTCAGGACCACAAAGAGTCGCACCAGGAGACCAAATATTTGGCGGATCGCTTGCAAAAGGACAAATCTTCGGCAGAATTGAGGTGAAAAATTTCGCCATAACTTTTTAATGAATTGAAAATGAAATAAAACGAGTTTAAAATTCCACGATGAAATCTTTCTTCTAGTTGTTTCATTTATCGAATATTTTTTAGAGGTTTCTTAACTTCCCATTAAGATGTCTTTAATTTTATTTATTTTAATTTTCATATGTAGTGATCGGATGTTTTATGATCTCATTGATCACGTTCAAATGCTTTTTTCCTTAATTGTGATAAATTGCTCAAGATAATGCAACACAGTTACCGTTTAATTATGAATGTAGGCAACTTGAAAGCTAATTATAGTGCTAATAAGTTTAATGCACGGAAGTTCCGCGCAGTGTGGTTTCACTATTTCATTGATTGGAAGGACGTTTGTTTTTGTCGTTTAGTGTGTTGTAAAATTTCATGCTCTCTCATCTCTATTTCATAATGCGATATCATGATCAACGAAACCTCTTGATCGTAGAAAATCTCATTTAAAGAACAAATTATTTAAATTTTTTTTCAAATCTTGTAAAAACTCATTTACATGTGGTTTTTTTTTCTTGCAGATTTCACTTTATTACTCGGTGCCCGAACGACAGCTTGTTGTCACCGTGCACAAGGCAATAGACCTGCCACCACGACCAGATGGAATGCTGCGTAATCCATACGTGAAGTTATTTCTCCTACCTGACAGAAGGTTTCCTTTTTTTCCGTTTTCTTCAGCAACATTCATTTGCGCCAGCATGCCGTATGGTTGGATATTCCTAACGGTACTAATTCAGTCTTATCTACTGATGCCATAGAGGTGGCGAATTTTCTTTGATAATCACATTTTCATGTAAGGCAGCACGGTCGCTGTTGTAAGATTTGGTGTCGCTACTCCAGATCGAATCCGAGGTCCTTCTCGATGACATCAAAAGTTAGGAGAATTTGTGCTATTCTCAAGGCCATCCTGTATCACGATAAGCCTACTGAGAGTCGTCGTTTGCAGACTGTTTTAGCATTAAATCGACAGTCGATATTTCAGTGGAATTGAAAAAAAGAATAGTTTTCATCGAAAGAAGTGCATTACAGTTAATTGTTTTCATTAATCTAGAATACAATGAATGACGAGAATGCCATCGATCTCATTTTGAAACGCGTATTTTAGTGAGAAGAGCCGACGGCAATCTGCTGTTTTGGCGGAAACGTGTAAACCGATTTGGAACGAACCTTTCTACTATCACGGCCTTACTGAGCCTATGCTTATGGAACGTGTCCTCGAGGTGAATCCGCTTGCTTTTTATACTACCTTTGCATGACATAGCGCAATGCATAAGAGAAACAGGAAATCCCTTCAACGCTGTTGTTTAAAGAGGTTATAAAGGTTTGAATTAGAGCCGAGTACACTTGTTTTTCTTTCGCTTACTTGCGCATTTACTTCAAGCAGCACTCTAATAAAATGTGTTTGATGTTGATTGTCTAAACTCTATGTCGATGAAGGGGCGATTTCGATCACATGACAACGGAAGTAAGTTTTTCACGTTGGTCAGTGTCGTTCAGTAAGGTCGTTGTTGTTATGACCTGGATTGGTAGAATCCAGACTGGCAAGGTAATCACCAATTGTCATATGCATACTTACCGAACCATTGCGCTAATGAAGCTTCAATAATGCTGAAAAGATAAAAGGACGAGAATCTGAGCAGCAAATAATGTAGCTCGGGATGAGGGTAGCTATTAAATCGCCATTTTACTAGCAATGATATATGCATTGATTGCCTCATAAGAGTAATTTATTCCAATACGAATACTCGCAGTATTATTGCTCAGGTTTATTTCAGCCATCATGATAATAAGCTTAGATCCGTATCAGTGCAGATCCACCAAAAAGCAATTGAAGGGTGTAACGAAGAGGTATTGGTACTTTCAAGTTTTTTTTTCAAATTCGCCTGCTATACGCGTAGTACGGTGGAATAATATGATGTAGGTTTGATATAAAATTAGAACTGCAGATATTAGAAAAGCGGTTCGATTGATGATATTCAAGAACATTTTGCTGTTAGGTAACCGTGTGGGATTACGACAAATTCGAGACGAACGCGTTCCTTGGTGAGACTCTGATCGACTTCTCAGTGGCGCAACTCGACGATGAACCTTTTTTTTACACTCTCGTAGATATGGATGAGGAGAATCCTTTACGAGCAGTAAGTCCATTTTGGCATATCTCAACGTTCATAAATATGCTTAGCTTACAGATGCACGGGCACACGTTGAAAACTGAATTGATTTTTGAAATAGGAGACATATTGTTGTAAGCTTGCTATTACTTCGTTGTTATGGATGAATCTGTGAATTGTTTTGTCCGAATTACAATCAAAAAATAATTCAGAATGAAGTGGCGTAGAGTTGTCTTTATGTCTAAGTATGGTACTTAAATGCATCGTATCCCTACCACTTTGCACTCATTCCGTGGTACTTGAAACATTTGCAGCAAAGTTTTTAAAGTGGAATGGTACTTTGCGAGCGATTGTAATTTTAGTAGAGAGTATGAAAACAATGAGGTTACAGAGACTGCGGCAACGTCGTATTAATGCGTATCAGCAATCGAATCGACCGAGAAGCGAAATGAGTCACTACCCATCGAGTTATTACCAAAACACCCTCGGTATACTTTATTGTCGCTTCTTAATTAGAGGCTTTGATTATTTTATGATAAACTGTTGTCACTGGAAAAGATGGAGTTTTTTCTTTGAGGTTTGAATGAATAAAATTTTTTCGTTTTGATAAGAATATTTTGGGTGTTTCGTGGAGAAATTTCGCTGAAATTGATGATTATAATAACGTTATCAAAATATGATTGCTATTTCTTAAAAATATCCAACTTTATTGACTGTCATTTATGAGAGTTTTTTATTCGTAATAGCAATTGTTGAATGCCTACGCCTCTATTTTTATATGAGTTAAGTAAGCTAACTGAAACTGTTGCGTACGGATCGGTTTTTATGGATACATATGAACTATGATCACTTCTTGCATATATACAATGGTTTCATCTTTTATCGATGTGCCGTGAAGAGGGGTGTGCCTATAGGCATACTTATATATTGATTAAACGCTTTTTTTTGATCATTTGAATTACGCTTTGATCATGGCAGTAGATTAGTTCGATCGTTATGCAGATCGTTGTTGGGAACTACCAAAAAGGTAAATAGAAAATCCAAGTTGGATAGAGACTATGCATAAATATTTTCTCATAGCATTTAGTTATTTACGGATTTTGCAGTGTTTCTGCAGCATTGTTTGCAATATCTGTGAACAAAGAAACCTGTTGTTGATATCGTGGTAACGAAATATCGCCTCAACCAAATTGACATTCCTAGCTTTTGCTGCTTTCAGAAACCTCAGCAGTAAAGTATAATAATGTTGTTGTTAGCAAGTATCAGAAGATGCTTGAAAACTTGATCACCACATTTGGTTTAAATCGTAATATCAATTTAAGGTAACCGTAGAATCGGTGAAAATAAAAAAGCTTGGATATACGGCAGATTTCGCCCAGTAAAATATCGAATGAATGTTTTGACGTTGAAGTTGAAATGGTTTGTAACTCAGGATGTGCAGTATCTTTCACCTATTGCTCTGTTAATTTTGTAGAACCAGGTGCACCGAACTCGATCGATTACGGTGGATATGGTTCATATGTTCCTGGTCCACGGCAGGTCGCTTTTTTTTATTTCATGTATGCTATGTAATTGGATAGAAAAGTTGTGGTTCTTGAAAGGGGATAAACTGCGTATTTCATGAATGCTGTCCGGATCATTGGGTCTTTATTGCTCCCGTAAAAATGGCTTTAGTGATGGGTGTTTGTCAGTGAAATTCTTCTTGAATATTGAGTGTAAAAGTGGGACATACAATGACAGGTTGATCTGATGCATTCATCTTATTCCACTAGCAACTCTTTGGAGTTGCAATTAGGGAGTTGTTTTGAAGCGAATGAGCTTCAGCGTATTTGTTTATTTTGCATTTCGGTGCAGGTTCGAGGGCAAGCATCAAGTTTGTTTCGAAAATAATTACTGCTTTTACTTCTTTCTTGCCATTTCCTGCGTAGTAATTCATCGGAAAGTATTAGCTTTTATATATGAGCGTAATGATGTCGATGAAAATTAAACTTACTTAGCATAGCTTTAAATGGAAGACGAAAAGGGTTATGAACCGTAATCGGATGTATTTAAATGTATGGAAAACACTCTATCGTTTGCATATAAATATTCGTTTTTAATAAAGAGACTATTCTTTTGAGTACAGATGGGAACAAATTTATAATTTAGAAAGGCGGAATGAACGTCTCTTTTTATTCGGTCTGAAGATTTGACGAAAATTTTTAAAGCAGTATTTATATTGAAAAGAGAGCATTCCGTTGAGTTGAGAATAAATCGAATCTGCATCGGTTGACAGTTATTTTGTAAGAGTAATTAACGCAATAAATGATGAATAAAACAATCAACTCTGAACGCCGAGAATTTTTGCTTTTTTTTTTGGTGGATCTCGTAGGAACAGCCGGGTGACATATTCGAGCACTCCAAGAGTCAGCCGATATAACATTGCATGCGACACTTAGGTCATCGAACATCGCCGAACTGCGATCTAGTACTGCAGCTCCAGATAATTTACAGATGTTTCCTCAATGATTGCATTTACACTTAAAAATCGAATATTTTTTGGCAGGACTATCTGAATGAGATCATTAGGCTTGTTATTTGAATATATATCAAGGTAGGGACAATTGGCTTCTACACACTGCTGATTGCTTCCAAGTTGGGATGCAGTCAGGTTTTTCTTTAGAGGTTTTCTTAATCTAGGCGTATTTAAGAACGATCACGTCATCTGCAATATTCACTCGCATGTAAATTTGTATGATTGATTTTGTAATAATTTGATTCATTAATTGAGAATATCAATTCCATAACACATGAATAAGGCTGAAATACTCAAAATTTTCTAATTTTAGCAGCTATTACAATCAACGGCTGGTATGCGACGATCACGAACTTATGATCGTGGTGGTGCTCGGATCGAAGAAGATTGGACTGTGAATAGTCCTTCAGGATATCTTTCGGATCATGGCTATAGTAATGCGTTACCGGTTCGATATCATCATCGAGAACGACGACCTAAATCAGCGACCGCTATGAGACCGAGTATGGTTTTTAATATTTATAGGTTTTATCTTTTTATTTTCGGTTTTATAGTAAGCATTACAATAAAAAGTCGCCTAATAGATATAGATAATTAGGCATCACAATCCTTCGGCCATTTTTTTTCATTCAAATCGACACTAGGCGGATATTTCTATGGGAAATTTTTATTCCTGATGAATATCTTTGGAGTGTTCGAAATACCTTTCACTATGATATTTACTGGCCAGTTGACTCAAAATTGACTATAAGAGGGAGAAAATATTTGAAGATAGAGATGAAAATTGTTTCTATCATTTGATTCCTAGATAGATTTTAGAGTGGATGAGATTAGTTGGAGTGGAAATACTTCCTATGGTACCATTGACATCGTTCCTTTAAATTTTTTTCATGGATTTAGAATGGCAAACATTTTTAGGCGGTCAATTAGTTAAAAGGAGAGGGATTGAGCTTGATGGAGGATAATCGCAATGCAGAAGGAAAATATCAATTTGGCACTAAGGAAAAAAAATTCAACGATAAATGATGCTAAATGCGATGCGCTTAAAGCATTTCGTTATTTATGGATTTATTCAGCAGGAAGCTCATATAGGATGATTTATTTTTTAATTAGTAGCTTACAGCCTATTATCCCCTTCGTGGGACGCCAAGAGCGTCGAGACGAGGTTTGTATACTGAATGTTAGAAAGCGCACCTTCGGTTCATTTATTCCATCCATTTTTCTTTTTCTTTTTTTTTTGCGCATGCATCTTTTCCTCTATTGAGTTTTTTTCGCTTTGATTTTTTTTTCACTTTTATTATTTTTATTATTATATGTACTATATATTGATATGCATTGATATATTAATGAAAGGCAATAGTCTCTCAAAGATTTTTACATTTGTTGCAATGTGGAATTTTTTTTATCTATGGAGAAAAAAACTTTTTTTTTTGCATTTGAAAAGTTTTAATTACACTATCTCTGCTTGCTAGTCATTTCTCCTTAAATTCTGGAAGTGAATTTTAATTTTCCATTTTTCTTATTGGCTTGCTGATTTTCTCTAACATTAATGACTCTATCAGAGGATCTCACCTATCCCCTTATTTCTCGAAAACATTGTAGACGCCCATGCATACATGTGTATTAAACAAATTTTCAAACATATGAGAAGGCTTATCTCTCTTATATTGATCTATATTATATTTTGAAGTGACTGACGCGGAGATGTCTGCATCTCGGGTCTATTCACGCAATCTACCGTCGGCGCCGTGGGCAGGTGAAGATGACGAGTCAGTTGGTGCAGTGGTTGCCCCACCTCAAGGTTGAAAATATTTCATTAATAAACAAATATCCTCCTGTTTTTCTCTTCATTAATTCGTCTTACCGCTACTTTCTAATCAGTCAATGAAATTCACTTTCGTTATTGAGCAATTTTATTTGATTCTTTTTTTTTGATCATGCGATATGATGATCCATGGGTGCTATAATCTCTTAACATTTAGTAGCATTCAGATCAGATCACTTCATTCCCTACTGATAATTGTGAGTTGATTTCACAAATAGTTCCTTATATTGCACCTATAGTTTTAGCGATCACTTGATGTTAGTATATTGATTGGAAATTGATGTTCGCTCTTTGAAGAATTAACCTTGAAATTATATTTATTGCTGATACTCTCACTTTGATGCTGCATAATGAAAACTTGAAAAGCTTTTTATAGACTAAGAGTTTTCTTTCGGATATGATGATAGAAGGTGAAGGCTAATAGGTAATAATGGACATTAATTTAAACTAAAATTCGTTTAGCGTTGAATTTGGCTCCTCAACGATACGCGCACGATCCGAGATCACCGAATGGCAGAGTACGGATGCACGAGCAGCAACAACAACAACAGCCTGGTTATGGCAGTGACGGATCGGAAACCTTGAGTATACACTCGGCACATAGTGCCTCTTCGAGGTTTATTATTTATCTTGATATCTCGCCTATAAAAATTCGGATCTTTTAGAATTGCATTTCCATTAGAGTGGAGCTTTAAGACAGAAGAATGGGATCAGCTTTGAAGGAGAAGCCTCTTTGCCAGTCTCGGTTCAGTAATACCAGATATTGAGATGGTAAGGTAAGTTTCCGACATTTAGGAAATGAAGCGATACCATATATCTCTTTGTGATGATGACTCGCGCTTGACCAATATTGTTTGTATAGGACCCGATATATGGGCGCATCTGCATACTTTTATTTACTCCCAGTTTCATCAAATCTCCAGTGATTTACCTGGAGATGTTTTCTTTTGATAATCCTTTACATGGAGATATTCCACTCGTTAGAAAGGAATTTAATGAGGATTTTGAATTGTAGACGAGCACATTCACACCGCCGAATGCCAAATGGAGACTCAGAGCAGAGGCAATTGGCGCAGCAAATGGACAACAACGAAGAGGAATTTGCTGAAGAGGGCGCCATTAGCGATTCGGTTATGACAAAGGGCAGTGCGGCAGGGATGAAGGAACGTAAGAAGAGTCTCATGACCAGGCTCATACCTGGAAGAAACGCTCCTATGGGTACTTAAATATTTGCATATTGGGCAAACCATTATTCACAAATTCACAGGCTTGTCGCATGGGTAATAACTATTGTTGCTTCATAACGAGCAAATTCTTGGCATTTTTTCACTGAAATACGTTAAGAGCTCAAATACCTGGCAAAGCGCAACTGTTATGTACACGAACGAATCGTAATGTTTGCTGAATGGGGCAAATGAGATGTAATATAGAACATGCTTTTACGCCATATAGTTCAATTCATAGCCCTCTTCATACGACAAAAAAGCTATATGCTGTACAATTTTTTTTTTTGGTTTTTGGTCGAGCGTAATAGGTTGAAATAGTTTTCTACTTCAGATCACAAAAGGACGGGATTCGCGAGGTCCGAAGAGGTGGGTGTGCCCGAAGGTCTTTCGATACCATCGGATCGCTTCCAGGGTCCATTCACGAAACAGACCTCCAAGGAATCAACCGACTCCTCACATAGTGATAAGTCAGTTTACTGCCAGATTTCGTTCCCATCCACTTATTTTGCTACCTCTTTTCACATCCGGAGGGTTCGCCTTTAAAGCAGGTGATGAGCTGGGGGAGGGGGGGGGGCGAATGAGGTAATATTAGGTCATACTTTATGGTACATCCCGACTAGCTGTAGTTTCAACAATATTTTATCTGCCAATGTTTTCGGAGGTGCACTTTTCATACAATTGCACTTTGCTGAAATTGCTTACAGTTGGCTTTTGTTTTGAATATTTTAGCAAATATAATCGATTTATGCATTTTAACAAATTGATCGATGAATGGAATAAATCGAGTAAATTGTTAAAGATGAAAAATTTTCCGTGTTTTTAATCAATTGACGAAATAATTCTCTAATTTATTTAATTCTCTTACCATATGTTATTTGTGGATTTATCACTAATAATGCCATATTTGTAACCAATCGATAATATTTACTGATTTTGGAAGAAGGTTGAGATGACATAACAAAATTTCTTGCTCATGATGTGGTGTGTTATTTTTACATGAAGAGTTATTAAATTAGATTATGTGAATTTTGCTTGATTAGATTGTTGATAGCAACAAAGTTTACCCATCTTTAAGCTTGATATACCTGTTGTATAGTTTCAGTTGGGGGCCGATCCTCTCAGAAGGACCTTTGGGAACGTTCGTCGATAATCTCGGACCTGGTCAGGTAAGCGATGCTATACAGACAAGCATCTTAGAATCCTTGCATAGCAGTGAACGTCTTCTTTGAATGAATTCTAACTTAAAATTGAAATAGTGTGAAAAAATCTATAGGAAACGTCGTCTCGATTTTTTAGCGTGAATCGCATCCAATAGATTTTTCGTCGTCATAGTGCTTTAGTTGTTTTATTGTTGTTTTTTTCAAAAAGCAATAAAATCCTGCTCAGCGGTTGAGTTCTTCGTTGCCATCCTGCGCCATTTACTGAAGCCAAAGGCAATTCCTCTGCCTCACTCCCTTTCCATGTCCCATGACCTCGCAACTGTGATTCGTAAGTTGAATTACACATCGATCTTTTTAAAGGCGTTTGATTCGTAAGTTCGGAATATTTGAAATACTTGAGTCATTCTCTTCTATTGGAGACAAGTTACAGCTATATATATATATATATATATATATATATATATATATATATATATATATATATATATATATATATATATATATATATATATATATATATATATATCGTGTTGACTATATCGTGATGATTGAGTTGCTGCCGAGTTACTGCTTTCATACAATTTTTGATCCTGATTACTGCGTGGTCGGTTATAAGTAGACTCCGACTAGACTTCTTGGCTCCTTCCTAGCGAACCGCTCCGGCGAACACCCTTTTTGGGTCGAGGACGGTAAAGTAACTTCCCCTCGTCAGCATCCTAGTGGCAGAAGACGAGCTTAAGTTCTACCCTTCGCGCGATCTTGCCGCTTGTCTTAGGCAAAAGTGGGAGCGATATCGAGGGATATTTAGTCATAATAAATGCGTTGTTAATTAAAGCAAATTCCTAAACATGCAAAATTATAAATCAAATATGGTTGAGGGACGGCACCAATGGTGACATACTTTTGATCAAACGCATCCAACAGCAAAAGCAAACAGGCCTATACTGCGGGGAAATCGCCGGGTAGATCGTAATCATGTCCGTGACAAAGATGAGCGGAGATGGTCCTCGGTGTGTGCCATGAATAGATGGGGTGGAGTGAAATTTATGAGGGGTCTTTGGAGAAAAGAGAAACAGGAGCTAAATTCAGCGCCAAGATTCAGCGCTATCCACCTGGAATCTTTTTCTGTAGCCACCATTACTGTGATGGTAATCGATGATTTTCTAACGTTCTCTAACTGCCTCTGTTTTAAGGTGGTTGGACGACAGGTTCTTGCCAGTCCAGTGCTTGGTGAAATTCAAGTGGGTATTGCTGCCGGAAGGACGGGCATTGACGTCGAAATCATTCGTGCAAAGAATCTGGTCGTCAAACCTGGCGTTAAAGTTAATCCAGGTAACTTTTACATTCCACGCAGTTTGTTCCATCTTATAAAGGTGCTTCAGCACTTAAAACAGTTGTGTTCAAGTTGGCGCTTTTAGCGAATTGCAGCAGGCTGTCTAAGATACGCTCTCTTTATAGGAGTGTTTTGCCTGCGTTCTTTAAATGGAAATATTATTTTCAATTCTGGAAAAGATTTTTTATAAATTTTTCAAAATATTCCACTAAAGGATCTCGCCGGAATATTCTCACCATGTCACGGTATTTATATTGCGTCGAATAATCGTATGAATTTGATCCACTTGAATTTCAGCGCCATATGTGAAGGTCTATTTACTAGAGGGCAAACAGTGCATTGCGAAGGCGAAAACAAATACAGTACGGAAAACAACAGCGCCACTCTTCCAACAGCATCTTGTTTTCTCGGAATCACCCCGAAAGAAGATGCTTCAGGTATCGTGTCTATATAACATCCAGCTGATATCTCTTCTAAATAATGCAATATGTTGAAGTGCAGAGGTGATAGGTGAAATACGTAGTTCCATGATAAGAGTCAAGGTTTCTTCGCCGTGCTTGTTATGGCGAAGAAGAGTGCTTGGCGAGCATGATGGGTAAAAGGAAAGCGACCGAAGAAAGTGCACAGAATGAATGAAAACAACTATTAAGCACACGCTTATATAGGGAAGCTGAAGTACATGACGGTATAGAGACACGGGTGCAAGATTTTCACATTTAAGACTCCTGTTCAACATGGTTACAAATGGAAGCTTTTCACATTTCGACATCTGTCCACTCGACGTCCATTTCTTTGACCATTATCGGTTGTAGCCGTCCATTCATCTGTAGCATCGACATCTGTCCACCATCGTCCATATGTCCATTCATCTACATGCGCTGTCATCGCCCACTTGCCTTTTAACCATTCGTTGCATGTCATCTTGTTCAGCTGAATAGCTTCTTTCTTCGCTTTCGCGACACAAGGCTTATCTATAAGTTTAGAAACGAGGACTTCTAACGCATATTGGAGTGAATCGTTTTCATTGTGGTGTTGTTGTAGGTGACCGTTTTGGGAGATTATGGACGCATGGAACGTAAGTCGTTTATGGGAGTGGCACAGATACGACTTGACGATCTGGAGCTTGGTCCGGAGCCACTAATTGGCTGGTACAAGCTGTACCATAGCTCGAGCCTAGCAGGCACTGGTCCCATCCGTAAAGATAGCGAATCAAGTCTCGTCGAGATGAGGTGACACTGGGCTTGGGTGAGCGATGACGAGCAATTAGTGTGCCACATGATGTGTCAACCGTTCGGGCACATTTAAATGCGGGTTTCGATGAGCCGTGCATTGCGTCATCTAAAGTTGATACGTGGGCCAAACAACACCAAATATAGTGCTGCATCTATGGTGTTGATTGTTATGACGGTCTTGAACCGTTATGATTCGCTTTGAAGAGGGCGTATTGCGAGAGTAAATGCCGTTAATAATCGTCAAAAATTTAGGCCACCTGGTAGTTTCTCAAACAATTTCCTTTGCGGAAACTGAATGAGTTTTTTTTTCGTAGGGTTAGATTAGAGATTATTTTACGCAACTGGACACCTCATCATCATTAAAATAATAATTTTTGTTTAGGAAAAAATCCGACGATTCTTGAAAAGAAATTTCGTTTTTTGATTTCAAATGTGACCATATGAAATTGAAATTTACATAAAATTTAACTCTACGTAACGCAACTGGATTTTTTTGATTGTCTTAAATAGAGTGTGCAAATTTTATTGGGTCTTAGTTCCATCTTCCGCATCCCATCCCCTCTCCCATCGTCCAGGTTTTATCAGCTACCTTCCACGGAAGTAATTTTTTCACTTCATAAATGATTTTTTTTTCGTTTTCTTGCATTAATTTGTTGATTTCTTTTTCTGTCCCCATCTTTGTATGTTTTTTTTTCGAGATTTTCTGACAGCGTTTATCGATTCGTCTTCTCTCATTCCCTGGCATTATTTTAATCATTTCCTCATAGATCATTCTCGCCAAAACAACACTGTCATAATTTTAGAAGTTATATTTCAAAATATGTGACTTTCGGATGAGAGGAAAATATGCAGGTGATTTTACCGCTGATAAGCCAAAGACTGTTAAACAGGTTAACGAGACGTCTATGGGTGGAAAATTCAGCGAAGGGTGATTCTCTTCCTTCTCCTCCACTTCCTTCTTGTGCCATATCGAGAACTCTTTTTCGTTGATTCTGATTCCCTGTTAGTAGATAACTACTCTGGTTCCTTATATATATATATATATATATATATATATGCTGTGTGCAGGGGCTTTTCTTTTAAAAACTACAAAAAATATTTGAGGGGAAAAGTCGACCACTTTAGTCTTTGCGAGTTTCACCTGACACAGATTCAAGTTAAGCCCAAAGTTCATATATGAGGATACTACTTCCGAATGATGGTACCCAAAGCGAGACGAATTGTGGCATGAGGAGCGGAGACGACTATTTAATGAATAATTTCTACTCAGTAGACATCCGTTCCCTTTAGATTCAAATATCTCGCTTAAAAGGCTTCCGAGTTTGCTAGAAGAAGGAGAGTGCCGGAAGTTCACAGCAGGAAATATATGAGATCACCAGCTGGATAAAAAAATGACTCCGGAAAATTCCGGTTTTGTCTAGTGCAGTAGCTCTATTATCTTTGGAGTTACTCAGTTATTTCTTTTTTTTTCGAAGAGAGCTGTTAGTTGATTGTTGAAGTGAAGGGTAAGGATCCGGGAGGATCAGAATGGAGGAAGAATACGGGGTGAGAAGAGAAGGTAAAACATGACAGTTTCGATGATTCGGAGGCGGAGTCTGTGACGATTAAAACGATGGGTTGGAGAGGATTTGGCTCTTTCTTGACTTGCATTTCTGCAGAAGTCTCTCAAGCAGCTTCGATTTGCACAGGTAAAAGAGGCATGCTGGCGCAGATAAGGGGAGGAGAGAGAAGAGAGTTTGGTGCAACTGCAGTCGAGCTAACGAAGTGATCTGCAAACACTGGGGCTAGCTATCTCACCCGCATTCGCACGTTACCGACACCGAGCTTAATTAAATTGCAAATATTGCACGCCTCATATGCATTAACACACCTGTTGTGACACCTGGTTTTAGGACGAGAAAGTTATAGTCACGTACATGCAGAGGAATCAAAACTCACCCACTTCGCTTTTGTGTTTCCTTGTGTACCACGGATCAATAGATGTGAGGCAAAGTCGACAATGAAGCGAAGTCGAAGTTATGTGACTATAACTTCGTCTCGGCAGAGTATATTTTTAAAAATTCACGAAAATCAGGCCTCAAGGTAGCGGAATTTAGGCTTACGAAGCGTGCACTGAAGGATTACCTTCAGCAGTAAGCGAAGGCTGATGAGATGCGAGTAAATGAGGCTGGTTACTCATAGTAAAACATTCTTTTTATTTGTTCTTATGCGATAGTATTGCGAAACCATCGGAGTCTACAGAAGTGCCGAGGAGGATGTATGTTATAAAGGAATCTGCAGTTGAGCAGATGAACATTTCAATGACATAGAAACCCATCAGAGCGATAGTTATAACTGGATTCTAACTCCAGAGCTGTCTAAAATATTTCCTGCGGCAGGTTGTAATGGTGACAATAATAAATATTTAGTGCGCGAACTGTTGAAATGAATATTTCATATTGGCTGAATCACCTAATCACCTAATTTTTTACTTCTTCGCTCGCGTTTCTCTTTGAGCTCATTTCTGCGTTTTTTTTTTTCTTTGTTTCTCTTCATTTGTTGACGATGATTTCCTGTGCAATAATGTCTTTGCATTCCAATGTGAATTAATCGTTGTTCAGTTTTTTTTTTTCAATTTCGTTTTTTTTTGTCCTTCTCGAAAATAATATATGCAATTCTAGTTGATCATTACTTTAATCTGGCTTTTTTTTTTCCAACTTATTCAAATTTCTATCTAATCGCTTTCGAGTCGTTTTCTAATATTTGCATCTGTTGATCGAACGTTTGCTTAGTATCTCCAATTTCGTCTACCCTTTCATTATATTGCTTTAGTCTTCTTTTTTATCTAAAGGATAAGCAGACGCATTTCGAAGCATTTGTTTCGAGTCTCTCAACGTTCCGATTCCGGAATTTCAATGTTCCGGATATTGTTTATGCATCATGAAAAGTTTTTTTGAGTTCAACGGAAAGAAGGCGGCTTCGAAAGGGAAATTATTCGGCATTGTCTAGTTCTCAGCCCATGTTTGTTGCGCTCTTGTATGCCATGCTTTAATGGTTCTTTGAGATTGAATGCAAATATATGAGATAAATAAATGTTTATTCGCCTTTTGCTGTGCTTTCAATCGCTAAGCGGGAGGATTCTTTTGTTACCTCCACAGGTGGGATGGTTAATTGCTACAAAATACGACAATATCGGTCGATGCTCAATCGTTACGCTTCTGATTCCGATTCAGTATCCACCTTCATTTCATTTGATAAATACAATGATTGGGGAAGCAAATACTTGAATTATTACGCTAAAGATTCCACATACGCTTCAACGCTTAGAAGTAGTGGGTGGGGAAGGCCTATGCACGGGCGATTCCTGCAACTTCTGGGTTGGGGGAGGGGGGGGGGGAGGATTTGGGGAGTGGTTCAGTAATTCATTTAGCGTTACTCTGACATCTGTTCGGATGGTGTTGTTGTAGGAAGTCATCAGATGCAAAATTATCCACGAAAACAATCAGCTTCCAGGATAGAATGTTTCATTCTAGTCGGAGCATACGTGAAACGAGTGTAATAAATGGCTATTTTAAAGTACTATGAGCCATCAAATGAGCGTGAACATTTGGGTAAATTTTGCCTGCGAATTTATTTCCATTTGTCAGTTTTTTGGAGACATCTTTCAGGAAGAAAGTAGAGTAGAAATTACTCGCTGAGACCTTAATAGAGTTATTTCCTTGCATATGAATCATTTCCTGAGAGGACAATTCTCAACTTTTGGATTACCTTGATGGCTAATGAGAATAGAATAGTCGACACGGATGAGGATTCTGTTGGATGACGTCTACTCGTCTACAAACAACGCAAAAGGAATGGCTTGAAGAATTGCTTAACTTAGTACGGAGGAAATATTGACGCAATACAATGAAACAGCAGGACGCTATCTTTCTCATACATCATTTTTTACGACGACCTTCTAAACTCTTTGTTGCATACATCGATATCGTTGGATTGGGCAAGTTGGAAAGGTCGTTATTATTGTCACAGATGGAAATAAGTTTGAAGAAGCTGCTTTATTTTGATCGTCTAGATTAAGAACAAATTTTTCTATATTTTATTATTCCTTCATAGTGTACGGTTCTTTTTTTCTTCCTTTCCCGTTCAATTAACAAAGTGAATCTTTATTTGGATCGTTGTCGGTATATGCTTGAACCCCTTTTCTCAGGTGTATCTTTAAATTTGGTGATACTATAGATGGGTATCTCTCATAGTGAAACAAGTGTAGCACAACAATCTTTTATATGCAAATGGAATTTCATTGTGATGTGACATCTCCAATTCTGATAAAATTATCAAAAATTGATTATATGCAAATATTCATTAATATTATCAAAAAAAATTGATACTATAAAGGGGAAAATCTTTGAGCGAGAAACTGCCAATTTTACTATACATTATGGAGCAAGGCTTCTTATCTAAAAGTTTCGATTGTGACCCTTGTAAGTTTTGCATCATTCGACGTTCATTCGACTTGAGTTTATTCGATTTGTTGTGTTTACATGATCTCAACTAATTGTTACATTTATTTTGTTGATCAATTTCCTGAGGAAAAAAGACAAAATTTGCATATTAAATAATATGAAACGGAATTTGAATATAAATAGAGCTAATTTCTATAGATTCATAAAATTTGTTTTTCATTTCATTTATCTATTACAGTTTACATTTCAACATTTCAATAAAGTGTTATAGTTTTTTCTATACCTCTATACAAAGACTGTTCGGCGTTCCTTCATGATGAACGTTCATGCACAATTCAAATTTCCATATTATCGAATAATGACCAATAATATGAATAATTTTAGCAATTTATGAATATAATTCATTTCATTTCGTCAAACGTTCTTTATATTTCTTCTTTTAATGGAACTTTTTCAATACGACCTTTTTTTACTTATCTTCAATAACTCTCCATATCCCATATTTAAAATTTTTCAATTGTATTTGCTCCAATATTGTGTTGTCTCTTGCATTCGTCTAAATATTTCTCTTCGGCATTTATATTCAATTCTCCATTCATAAAACTTGTCCTATTTAATTGAACCCTTTAGTAATGATATTTGGTCCCATAAATTCATTATCTAAGGATAATGCGATAAACCGAACCATATCAATGAAAGGAAGAATGAACTTTAAAAGTCACTGATAAGTTGAATGAGAACGGAAGTGATGAACACGGAAAGTAGGTATTGAAGAAGAGTATATGAAGGTGATAGTCAAAGAAGAAATATATGCAAATAATGATGAAGCCGAGTGGAACGAATAAAATTTACATAAAAGGTTGGTGATATGCAAATATTTAAATATATCTAAAGAATTTAAAGGGATTGCAGTTGAGGGTTGCAGCCTGGTAAAGGGCGTCAAGAATATTAAACGAAAGCCGCTGAATTGTTCATAGGAAGGCATATTGACCCTCGCTTTCAACATTTATAAACGCATAGAATTTAATAGAGTCCTTGTGATATTAAGGCGGAAAATGGAAGAGAATAAATATCAATGGAGGAGATCTCAGCGCTTACGCTTACCCAAGTGGACACCAATTTTGCTATCTGCTTCTAGCTATTATATTTCTTTGATTTAGAATTCTGGCAAAACAGAGGAATTACCTTGGAAGATCTCTCAAGGGATTTGCCGCTTAGTACCTTCTTTGTTGAAGTGGATTTGGAGTGTGAATTGGAGAGGAGTTTGTTTTTAGTTCAACAACCTCCCAAGCTGACCTTCCTCTTCTTCGATTTTTCAAAATCTATCATCGCATTTTTCATTAAAAACCCTACGCATAAAAGCAACGTTCTACCTTATCTAATATGCTGGATATGGCTATGTCGAAGTATCTCAAAATTCCGATATCCTTGTTTTTGTGGTTGTGGGAACAATATTGTAAAAGCAACTTCTCGCTACAGCCTCTCCCAACCTTCCACTCCTGTCCTCCCTCACCCCTCCCATCCCCGGCTCACCCCACTCTGCACGTTCACTGCAATGACTGCATTTATTCGCTCATCCCTTCTATTGCAATGAGAATCTCTTGGCCAAAATATATGAAACGAAAGTATTTGAAGATTAACGCAATTAGTGAGTTTAAATTTACACAGGTCACATTTGTTCGCGTTCTTCCATCCAATAGATGTAAGCAGTCGGTGTGGTATATTCGGAAAGAAATAGGCAACCTCGAGTTTCTGAAGGATGTTGAACAATTTCAGGTCGAATTTAAAAAGCGCAATAATGAGTTGCATACCTGAAACGTGAGACTTACCTGGATTCGCATAAAAGCCACAATGCCTAAGGGTTCCATACACATAGCATATATCTATTCCCACCCACTACTTAAAGCAGTAACTCGGATGCATTACTCCATGTATGGTAAAAATATGCTCCACCTGCGACAAACAATTTAAATCACATCTTAGCATATACAGCTGATTATTGTGGTGTGTTCAACAAGTATTATACCTGTATTTCTCTTCCTTGAAGCCTTTCTACCTGAACAGATCCGAAGTTCATCATATTTCACGCGTGCATTTTTACTAACTCTATCTCCGTTCTACTAGGGAGTTCAAAAGTTTTTAATATCTATGATATGTAAATCACCGTACATGTCACGTTTCCTGCCAAAAAACCCCGGCTATCATTAGTTACTGCTGTGTTTCTAATTTGCGTTCATTTCTTTCTTATTCCAGTTTTTCTTTATTTCTGCATATTCATGGACAGTGTCATTTATACAATTTTTGTATGTGCTTCATACCTCAGTTATATGAGTTAATAAAATTGTGCGCTTCATATGTCGTTCTATTGTCTTGTTACGGTATTTATCGCGCTGCTCCTTGCAGCTTTCTTCATTTTATACAATTCAAAGGAAGATTTTACTATATTACCGTTGTTACTATTACTCTTAATATCACTATTAAAGTTAGCTGTGGCACCTTGACCGCATGAGGAACGCCGTAATATTGCAACAACGATGTATCATCGAATTTGGTCGCAATATGCAGCAAGATTTGGATTTACTTCAGGTTGATCTTTTTTTTTCTGCATTGAGGGAGCGTTTTCAATGAATTGAGATTGCCGAAGTTGATGAAGCGTCATTCGTGGATTCACCGCAAGCAAATCTCATAATCGCTAACCTTTTCGTGGATTTATTTTGCTTGGCACCAAGCTGATACTCATAATGTTACATCTGAATATTAGTTAAATATTGGTACTGGCCTGAAATTCGAATCAAAGAAATGAGAGATTAATCATGTTTTCGTCATTCTTGTTTATTTCTAAAGTTGATATTCCGAGCAATATTATATGCTATAGTATTATATTGGATTATCATTTCCCATCAGAGAATCCACATTTATTAGTGCAGTGAAATGGTGAATTCTTCCGCTGAAAAACATTTACCACAGAGCAAAGCGCTTTTGAGTGACAGTTTCGGGAAGAGCACGATTTTCGGATTTCCAAATGCACGCTCGCTCCTATCCTTTTTTACTTATTTATCAAATCTGTTGCCACAGATCACAACCCCCTTCCCCTTCCCCCCCCCCCTCCCCGTACAATTGGCAGGTCACAATTGGCACAACCCTTCCCCAAGCTCAAGACGGAGGGGTGGAGGTGGGAGCGAGTGCGACGTAAACATTTCAAGGGAATTTTAATTTTACCATCCCTTTATAGACTGTACAGAGGGTGGATTTTCTTCACCCTTGTCAGTATGTTTTCATTTTCAATGAATAACTCAGATACTAATACATTATGGCATAAAATGACATCTATATTGTAAAGAAATTCAACCAGATAAAGACACGTGACTGTAGTTGACTAGATTTATTTTATTTCTACTCTCAAATGGTTTCTCTATAATTTCAACTACCTCCTCATATCCAGTGAAGCTACCTGTCCCCTCTTCAGAATACCTGAATGTTATTGCCAGTAGAACTCATAGAGGTAATTTGTTGAAGTCGACCTCACGCTCGCTTTGAGCAGATGGTATTCCACATCTTATATAGCGTTTTTGGATATGCTCTTTGATCAGACAACAACGACGACAATTCCAGCTCATTAACAGAGAGGAAATCAGCGGCAATATCTGCAATGATATATCCGGCTGGTTCTCAAGTATACAATGTACACCATTAATGCGCGAACAGTCGTTTTGTCTATTTTTATCTTTTTATTTCGTGATTGAATTACAGGCAAACGACTGTTTTGAAACAACTTCGAATGTGAATTATTTTTAGTTCGTAGATATGTGCTCTCTCTCTATTCCTCGTCCTCCTTCTGTTACTCATTAAGCTGTCAAAGGAAATATGCAGGTGTTTTTGTTCTACCTTCGCTTTTATGCCCTAGCCACAACACCTGTATCCTTCAGGTGTGCGCATCAATGGCGCATGTGATTCATTTATGAACTGAAAGGTCCGACGAAACTTCACTGCTCGTATGGGTTTGGATGGCAATTTTACATTCAGGTTCTCAGACATTATTGGAGTGAACCTAAGTAAGTTCGTGACTCTAGTGGTATGGTTATCTTTTATAATTTTGGTTGATAACGGTTTTATGAATTTGCCTTCAAAACGAGTGTCATTCAAAATAAAAAAGGCTTTCAGCAAGGAAAATATTATCCTGAAACGACGGCGTTGACCAAAAGTCAAATCTGCTCTCTGGATAAAGCTTCTAGGTGTACCAGACATATGTTTTTTCTCACAACCAAGAAGACATGGCAGAAGAAGATATGATGTAACTGGCTTAGATATAAGCGCTAGGAAAACGGAATCGTGTGCCTCACTCGAGGTTAGGAAGGATTCATGTGTGGAAATTAAAATACATGATACAGTTTTATCGAAAATTTGAAAGACAAGGCGATTTGCATTTTCTGCCAAATTTCCAAGAATTCTTGGCCCGCTACTTTTGGCTAAAATCTGTAATTAAATATAGTCCATTAAAACATTTCAGTTAGTCTTTAGCAGGCGATTGACTTTAATGTCGTATACCTTAACTGGAAAGAGCTTCAAAAATTTTGTATTTCTTGGCGATCCATTTTGAGATCGACGGTATTTTAGGTTTTTTTAATTTGCACTTACCTTCCGATTGCGACTCACCTCTTAAAAATCATTGAATCATGCAACTTGCTTTCCCCTCCTCATCGGGATGGGAATGGGAGTGATTGCCTACGTTGAATTTTACGCAGGAAAATGAAACATTCTTTCGAACAAAGAACACCTCTCAAATATTTGACCTAATTCGGAGTCGGTTTACTCATTTAATATCTATCGATGCATGAGATAGTCTACGCATATGTTTCGTCTATTGAGAAAATAAGAACATAGTAGAACAAATATTTGTACATATATTGTGTACATCGTAAATATATTATTGAACAGAAAATTCGTAATTATTAATTAATAAACGGAATAATGGAAATTAAAATATTGTGAATCCCTCATCGAACAGAAAAAAGGAGACAAATCAAGTAAGAGAAAGTTTCATTAGCACATCGTTCATAGAGGTTTTAAGTACGAAGACACTCTGATAGCCTCATGTTCAGTGTCGCAACCGATTCGTGCAAAAACAACGACGGCTTATATTACTTAAATAGTGCAACGGCTGAAATGGGTGTTAAGACCAGTATATCAAAAAAAGACCACATAGAAAGAAGAAAGAGCGGGAGGAAGAAATGGTCTCTTTGTTTTTCCTTCAGAGGATCTTACTATCCCTAGGCCATACATGAAGCAGTAAGGCCTTATGAGCGATTGCGAGTAACTGCGCATTTCGGCATCCGATCATGTCAGGTTTTAGTGGATCTAGATGGAACCTTTTATTAGATCGAGGTAATTAGGTGCTATTTTTGCGTACCATTATTAATTTGATTAAG
Organism: Ascaris suum; assembly: GCA_013433145.1. Lineage (NCBI taxonomy): Eukaryota > Metazoa > Nematoda > Chromadorea > Rhabditida > Ascarididae > Ascaris > Ascaris suum. Next base: position 1,422,333 of record CM024186.1, on the reverse strand, counting down.
TCTTATCCGCTTTACGTGGCTAAAGCAGTAGATAACCGGACATAAGACATGTCACCTTGGATGCGAACAAGTGAAAGATACCTTTTTTCCGCCAGGTAATTTCTCGATGCATTATCTGATTGTCGATTTGTTACCGGGCAATATGAAGGCCCTTGAAAATACTATAGAGCATCCCTCCATGCGATTCGACTGTTCCCAAATCCAAACTAATCCTGCATCAACTATCTCCATCTCACTTTTGACCTTCACCTCGCACCTATAACACCACTCGGCCACAAATTCAATTCCGTTGCTATGATATGATAGGTAACTTTGATAAACCTTGTGGTTAGGTGAGGGATAATGTAAGGATGTCGCGAGTAAATATACGTGACTCCCAATTTCGTCGATTTGCTTTCTGCCTCTTCTATGCAATCAATGCTTCAGCATATGAATGCTTACCGAATGCTTTACATACTGATATTTTTAGATTGAGTTGATTTTCTGTTTCTGGAAACTGATAAGGTGTGTTCGGAATAAAAAAGTGTTAAGAGAAGGAAATGCGTTGACCTGGATATGATATTGGCGAAAATGATCGGTGAGATGAGATCAATCATTTCATGCATCGCAAGTTTACGGAATGAATTTGCAACAAGCGCTTCGATAAATGGTCTAGCCTGAAGACCACCACTGATAAGACAATGCGATCCAACGATGATCATTGCTTGCATAAGAGAATCCGTCGATTATGTGGCACGAGTGAATAGCGCCTAAAGATTCAATTCACCGGAAATTACATACAAACATGACATTGTTGTTGAAGGATTTCTAAGGCATTATTATTCGATTTATACATTTCAATTATTTTAAAATTATGTCGTATATAGTAATCAAAATATTGGCTATTTAAGTTTCCACATATTATGCCTTTAATTTATTCGTCGTTCACTCAATGAGTAGAGATTTTATAGCGTAATTACTTACTTGATTACTAGAAAAAGTTAATTAATGGCGATGGCGGCTAATTGATTTTTTTTTCATTTTGAGAGTAATTAAAATTATTGTTGAGATTTTTTCCTAGAAGTAAGGTAAAAAATACACTATTTAATTTGTGACTTTTATATGAAAAATTATATAATTAAATATAGCAATGTTGTTTTACAGGTAATAACAGGTAATGATTAAAGTTTTTGTTAGATACTTTATAGTGACATCATTTGTCTATTGATATGCAAATCTCTCTCCAATACTATGGTAAGAAAAAAATCTAGCAAATTGAGCGCTATTTACGTTGATTTATTAGATATTTCGATAATGAATCGACGAAGAGCATCGAAATATGACATCATCTGTGCAAATATGCAAATGTGCGCTTATAGCATATGCAAATTAAGACGAGTGTAGATTATTCCACTTTTTTCATTCATCATTTTTTATTGAAAAATGCCCATATATACAGTTTTTTCAACGATGGTATTTCATACTCTCTTTTATGATTTATTACTCTATTGTTGTTTAGAACATATTAGGACAATCAACGACTCTTCTATTTGTTTTATGAGAGTTGCAAATTTGGCAACGAAGAAAATAAACGTCAGTTTATTTCCCAATTAGAAAATCACTGAAATATGCCATGAAATTAGTGACGAAAATCTTGTTCCCTTAATTTTAATGCGCTTTCCACAAATCATCAAATCCCCTTCCCCTCCTCCCCCCCCCCCCCCTCCTCCCTCCCAAAAAAATCACTATAATGATGCATTTATGTGTTTGTGTATGTGTTTGTTTGCTTTCTGATAGTTTTATGATGCTTTCTGATGTGAAATGCGAAAACCATTAGGAAATTTGCCAACCATAAATTATGAAGTCGATGATTTCATGCTGATAAAATTTATTTATTTTCTCCTTTTTTTTTCCTGAAATCTTTTTTTTCAAATCGTTTTTCAAAAATTTTCCACCTCTCATATCTTTATTTTATTCCATTTGGCTTTCTTCTATTAAAAAAAAAAGTATTATTCTAAGCAAATTGATGGGATTTTCTTTTTTTTTTTTTTTTTCTCGAGAAATTATAGCCGTTATCAAATTCTTTGATCATTTCATTATTCGATATTTTTCCGTTGTTTTTCTTTCTTTTATCATTGCTTTTCAACTTCTGTGTCGATGAATATTCTCAATGAATGAAGTGCAAAAAACGCATATCGTGTTATTTACTCAAATCAAAGATATCTTCAATTATTTTGAATATTATATAAGCAATCGATTGGTACCAGTCAATATAATGAACAATAAAATGAGAAATAAATAAAATACAATGAAAACTTTTTCAATGATTATAATTAATGTTTTTTTTAAATTAGTAAATAAGTAATTCGATAGGTGTTAATAAAATTCTCATAGCAACGCAAAGTAATATCGTTTTTTTTTTTCATTAAATCGCTCTTTTATGCCATATGAAATTACCCATTAAACGATTGGTTGGATGCAACACGGTTGTCATGGTAACTAATGCTGTCCTCAACTCAAATATTTCCCATTAGAAAAACGTGTTGAATGTATGATGGGCAATATGTTCTTTTGTACATCACTTATATTATTTGAACTGTTTCCCTCTTGACCTTGACCTCTCTTGACCTCTCTTGTTCACCTTGACCCCACTTGATCTTGATCTCTGCGGTTCAAAACCGTAACAACATACCAAGCTTTGGAAAGGATCACGAAAAAATAAAACCTTTAAAAGGTGCTGTTCAAGGATGCCCTTGTGATGTCATAACGCCAGCCAACTATGCTTTACATGTTGATGTTTACAAGGGAGGAGGGAAGAGGTGAAAACGAGGCTGTGCTGATTGCCGATTATTTGGCATGTCTATAGACAGTACTCTCGCCCTTATCTCCAATCCCCCCCCCCCCCCCCCACCAATGCGATATCCTGGATGAAAAAATAACACCTTTAAAGGAAGCTTGGCTAAACCAAGCTGCATCGTCATAACGTCAGATAATAAAATGCATATTATCGATTGAACAGGAAAATTACATGAATATGGCGGGGAGAGAAAGGCAAACGTACCTCGTTAAGTCGATTTAGCAGCTTTACAATATGCAACGGAGAGATCAAGGAGGTCGGCGAGTGCACAGAGGGTGATCTTCACGTTGCATTGTTCCTCATCATTCATATAGCTCACCAATGTGCTCACGAGGATAGATCAATTTTTGATGGCACTCTACCTTCTTTAGCTAACTACAAGAATAGCGCTTTAGCGAATCCGAAGCCATATGCCTAAAGGTGAATTCAGTCAATATGCTAAAATAAGATGCATATGTGGCCATAATATACGTACACAATACAGGTAATAATTTACGGCAAGGTGGCCATTTGCAACGCGCCGACATTTTTTTTTTTCAGAACGGAAAATATTTTATTCGTTGTATATTTGCATGGAATATTTAAATTATTTTGTTCAATAAAACGGCAGTCTTAATGTCCTTATATGTTCCATCAAATAGCCGATACACTCTCAGTAAGAGGCAATTCATGTTTCAAGTTCTGGTCTAACCTTGGTGATAGTGTTTATAATTATGATATATGCGTAAAGGAATTTCCGTTGCTCAAATTATTAATTATAACTTAATAGCTGATTAAATCTCAGGTAATCTCATAATAGCGGCAGGTTAATAGATCACTATCCGTGATATTTTGCGAAAGAAATTTGCGGACAACAGATCTAGGGTGAATTGAACCTAATTGATGATCATAAGTGAGATTTAATTGAAACATTCTAGGTGTCTTATGATCGTATCAGATCCTTTCATAATTCGCTTTCATACGACTGACACAATAATTGTGCAAAACGATCCTTTCATCATTATTGACAGGAAGGATTCGAGAAAATGCTAGTAATTCTGCATTAATAGAGTAATTAGATCGATGAATTTACTTCCAATCTCCATTGTGACATTCACGATCCCACAGAGCTTTAAGGAGTTGCCACCGTCTTCCTGTGGGGAATAAATTTCAGGAATTATAACAGAAGGAAAATTATATTATTCTCTCGATTAGAGGAAGAAGGAAATTAAATGTCTTGGCATCGGTCGTCCGTGCATTTGCGTCTGTGTGCGTTTGAACGCACTTTCCTGATTTAACTTCTTCCTCTAGTCTAGAAAGCCAAGACTCGATGGATTCGTTTCAAGCCGAAAAAGTGCCCTACGTGGGAAATAATTTTGGGGATCCACCGTTGAGGTCTGAATTTTTTCCTAAACAGAAAAAAAGCTTTTCATCGGATCATTTTTTGTGGCAGCTTGATTGCTTGAAAGAAAATACCATTATAAAAGTGATCGGTATTTTAGAAAACGTAGCCCAACGAGATTTTATGCCCGATTAACCCCCGATGAACTTTTATTGAATAATCTTCCCTCATCTTGTTTCCTTGTCAAAATTTTGCATTCATTAACTAATTTCTAAGGTGGTCATCACGAGCAGAAAATTTGAAACTCGAGAACAATTACATCACAAAAGGTTTTTGTTCCTTCGAATATATTCTTCCAATTCTCTACCGGTAGAAATTTTTTGAAATGATATTTTAAAACTATATAAAGGATAGTATGATATGGCAGCAATCTCATAAATCTTTAGCGAATATCGAGCAAATTTATCGACTTTAATATCGCAGGTGGTTTTCGTTGTTTGAAGTTTTATATATTGTGAGGTTGTTCCTCTTAACGACCTGGAGTGAATCATCGGAGTAGTGGTGTTAATCTAATGAACGCAAAAATAACGCAGTAATAGCTGAGGTAATATAGGTTGATTACCTTTATGCGATATTTATATCATATCAGGTAACACATAGAGGTAATTTATGTCAAATGCGATATTCAAAAAACTGATGTTTCAATGTTGCTTCTGAAGGGCTTGAGTCCAGGACTATCGGAACAACGCTAATCCAATTGCATCATAATTGCATCCAGTTGAAGTGAGCAAAGATGCTCTTAGAAACCTTCGTCTAGTGAGGTACTCCGCACTCCAACCAGTCTGAGGATCGAGGATCGAATAAAACAACTCACGGAGCCTCACAGGATGCCTCTTCTGCTTCGTTTCCATTGGATCCTGTTTTGAATAAAGAATCCTGAGACTAAGTGAATCCGGAAATCACTGCTGGATATTTAGCTGATGAAGCCCATTGCAACATCCATCCTAGCGATCATTTACCAGAAGTGACGAACCTCTTTTCGGAATGCGAGCTCATTTTGGAGCCGACTACTTCCGCGAATCTTTTAAGAAACAATGACATGAGACCTAATCCATAACGAAATCGCTACTATTGCACTTTTGTATACAATTTAATTTTAGGTGAATTTTGATGGTTTATTCCGAAAAATCGCCGAACTGAAGAAAGCTGGTAGAGGCAACATAAGCCATATGAGTATATAACTTCAATATATAAGTACAGAACTTACAAAGCGAAGTATCTGACTTAGGTCACTTCGCGGTGATTGCTGCGCCTATGGAATTACTAGCCTCTCTCTTGAGACGAGTATTTGTTTGTTTTGACAACTGGTAAGCAGCAAAAATGGGATAAACTTGATCAATATTTTTTGAAAAAGTTATGATTAGTCTGTTAGAGAGTCGAAATATGGGTGTAGTACCATGCAAGAGAACTAAAAGGACCTTGTAAACTTATAAGAGTTAAGTCCCATTCGCTCGTCTAGTCGCAAGTCCCCGTCACGATCTGCAACTATTGTCCAGGCACGATCGGATAACCTCCTATCTGACATAGGTGTGAAGATAGACTTCATATGATGCAGTACTATTTTGCAATAATTGTTATATTTAATTATAATTTCCGACGATGGTTTACAAATATACTCGTTATATAACAAATTCTTCAATGCACAATATGTGTTTTATAAGTAGGGGTATGGTATATACAGTATCATGCAATCACGTAGAGACGGTTATAATCGTGTGTACTACAGTATTAACAGCATTATCCTATTGAATACAGTACAGTATAGTTTCAAGGTGGCTGTAAAATGCTTAAAAATATTCTCTACCTTCGAAATTACAACGTTCTTCAGAGAAGAAATTTTCCAAAATCTAAATTAATGCGATCACGAAGTGTGGAGCAGTATTGAAGAATTCGGTCAAACGACTAAATTCAACTCCGGTGGAGCTTAAAACACGAACGCTGAGCTCTGTTTTCGACTCTGCAAAAAAAAGTCTGAACATTGCTGATCCCGATTTCGGGAAGAAGGAAATTCCTGATTCCGATTGTGGCTAAAGCAAACAGTCGACTTCGGCGTGACTCCTTTCTAATTTTACACCTGAGACTTCCCTTTAATAGCCTCCTCACTTACTTGCTAAACAACAGCAGAGAAAACGGTATGCATTCTTGTTGTACACAGTAAATAGGTTTACAAATTACTCTAAATTATATTGAAGAATTGTTATTTATCGCTCACACAAAATTCGAGCAGAGGTAGAGTCTTCTTGTTGCAAAATTCTGCAAATCCGCATATTTTATGTTGCTTTCGCGTTTTTAATGCATCAAATGCATTTTTATGCTTTCCCGGAAGTAGATTCAACAAATGCAAAAGCCCATCATATCAACTGCAATTATAGATTACATTCAAAGATCAAATATTTCACAAATCATCAACATATAATAAACTATATGCAACAGTACATTCATAATTTAAAGTGATCCGATCATTCGTGCATCTCTCTAGTGGATTCGCCTTTTGTCCAGAACCGATAAATTGGAAAATGCGACACGACAGGTGTGGTATGGATTCAGGTAGTTGTATGTCATATGCAAATTTCTGCACATTTAAATGTCTATAATTATATCTTTTGGCTTAAAAATTATGGCCGGCATCATTTAGTATGGGTCTTTTTTTAAATATACTGCTTCCACTGTTTCTAAAAATGTTGTGTAGACAAGGGTTTAATGAATACAGCTATATTATTGCTATGAAATTGATCTTTGAATTGACAATGTCTAAGAAATAGGCGTATATCGCACACAAATATGATGTTGCTATGATATAATTTATAAGTGCAGATCAGCAAAAAAAAAAAACCTAAGAAGCAAATCCTGAATCGAATAATTCAGGATCAGCTTTTTCTGCCGGATCGTAAACCTGATATAGGAACACATGAAGAGAATTTTAACGATTATTTATTGCAATCGGAAATATATTCGAATATAAACATAATTGTTGCAAGTAAAAGTAATTTGTTGAAGCAATAAATAACAAGAGTTCAAAAATCAATCATTAAGAGCTAGGCGTAAAATAATATCGACGAAAAATATAGAGCGAAATATGAAACCCTTGAAAGGATTCATTATCAACTATTTTGCAGTTAAATAAAGATGCATAACTGTAGCTATTATCTGTTAGTATTATCGTTACAATGTAAGGTCTTTAAATATGCGGAATATTAGAGCGCCTGAGCATTACTTTTTATTTTTGAGCATTTTTTTGCAGCTTGCCGAAAATAAATTCAATAGATGAGGCTCTAATTTTTATTTCTAACCATTTCCGCACTAATTTTATCGAATTAACACAAAAAAAGTGAACTTCATTGAAGTGCTAAATATAAAGAATTTAAATTATATAAACTTAGTAATGTGATTCTCGCGTTACGCATTGACTACTGATGAAAGCTTAGAAGTGATAAGAGACCGACGGTAAAGATCGGAAAACGTGTCTTTACATACGGCTAATATTGTCGATTACAGCAATATTTATAAGAACGAAACTATTCCCTGCTTTATAACCACGTGACACTTCTTTACATTTCAAGGTAAGTAGGAATAAGTCGTTGATTAATCATTACCTTTTTGTTAAGGTTCTTTGCTGATTAAATTATCGAAGTCAGAATATGTGGGATAAGTGAAGAAATTTGAGGAAACACTCAAAGGCACGGAACGAAATATTTCAGTTTATACCGTTCCGGAAGTTTCAACAGCTACCAAATGAAGCAGAACAGCGGAAAGACCTGTAGGATCGAGTACACTATAGTTTACACTGCGAAAACCATTGATATATATATATATATATATATATATATATATATATATATATATATATATATATATATATATATATATATATATATATATATATATATATATATATATATATATATATATATGATTAGTGCTGCACTTCGTAATCCTGATTTTAATCTAATTAGCTTAATATTTGAAACTTAAATATGAAAGATTTTCCCCTGAGGGCGTACTTTTACCTAACGGCTTCACAGGATTGGCCGTTTTGCGGTATGGGCAGAACTTTATGGTTATCATAAACTTTCTGGGCGTATACGTTTGAATTGATGCAGCTGAAGACATACCGTTCTAGAGGAAACAGGTAAATCTGAGGTAAATGAATACCTTTATGGTGAGGAAGTGCTGCTAGTGCATTTCTCGATGACTCGAGATTTGAAGCAGTTCGAATCTTGAGTGACACATTTCGATTGCTGCTGAATTCGTTCACTCTGATTCGATGTGACACTCAGGAGAGGGGGAGGGAGGGAGCTGCTGAGGATTAAAGGTAACGTTTTTTTTTTCATTTCTTCAGGTGAACATTTTTGCCGTTACCTGCTCCCTTAAGGACTTGAAAATGATTCAATATTCAGCATAGGTGGTCTTCTTTCATCGTATTCAATTTATTCTCACTCATTTTAAAATTTGTATTTTAATTAAAACGTGGAAATATTAGCGCTCAAGTTTTTTTTCTTCCTTACTTTTCAACTTTACAGGTAAAAGAGGAGATAAAGGTCCTTCTTTCCTTTTCCCTTCCTGAATCCCTTTCAGAGGAATTCATATTTGCCAAAATTCCCCTCAAATTATATTTTTTGAGTAATTTAACGCCGAAAATTGCCGACATTTAATATTTTCCATGTTGGGACATTTGCGCCATTTGTAAATCACTAAATAGTATAAGAGTCAAGAAGAAAATCACCTGATATAAATGCTAAAATTGCACACTGTTTACGAATCTCGATAACTTTCAAGTGGTGGTGAATCGACGTGACGAAGTGTCGATTCGATTCGACTCTCATGTAACTATTTTTGTCATTCTTGCCAGAGTAAAAGGGTCCCAAATAAAAGATTATGTCTAATCGAGAGAGTATTGAGAATGCGAGAGAGTCATAGTCAGAGTTGTGGCTGTCTCGGAGGTGCGCGCAGCGTGCGTTCGTCTAACGATTGCAACCCGCTCCGGGGAGTGATGGCTGACGAGAAGCCATTGAATAGCACGTCGCCAACATCCTCGGGAAGTGATTTACCGCTTGGTTATGGCTTACAACTTCCTTTGGATGGTAGTACCGAAGAGCAACTTGCATTTTTACAACAGGTATGATTATCGATTGAAAATTTTATTTACCTACCTCTGTTGGTAGGTAATTCATTGTCGGTGATTTATTTCTTTGAAAATTTCCACTTTTTAGAGGCAGCATTTTCAATACCTTCTAGGTTTAATATCTACCTTGGACGAATTTCACAGGTGATCTTGTAGGTTTTGTTGATCATTTTAATGTACACCGGTGTATTCACATTTAATTCATGACATCTTTGTTGAGCGAACATTCACACGTGTCGGAATGTTGATCGGACATAGCATCTGTTCGATGTTTGGATGATGTTTATTGTTTGTCGTCTTTTCTTTATTTCTAGAATTTTTATTGAAAAGATATCACCGTTGTTTAATTTAACACCTTAACTTTAGCAGAATTATTATCAATACCTTGATTTTCCCTTCCCCCTCTTTGTGTATTTCCGCCCCTCCTCTTTTGCTTACCTGATATCCATCCAAATATTCTAGCTTATTGAAGTGAAAGTCCAAGATTAATTATTAGATGTTTTCTTCGCTTAAGCAATGTTTTCATATTTGGCTTTATTAAGTGAATGTGAGTTGTTGTGTAATAACTGGTTTTGTATCGAATGAGAGTTATTTAATTCTAGCGCATAGCGACGGAATTCTCATCAAATTTTATTGCTTTGCAGGTAAAATTATTATTGTTTATCTCAAAAATCGGCCACAATCTAATTGTTATTCACCTTTTCTCACCTTATTTTATTTTATTCCCTCAAATTAAAATTTCATTCGATGCGCACAAATATTTATTAAGAGGAATTAAATGTTTCAATTAAAAAAAATTTCTCCCAAAATTTTTCGTTTTTTCATTAAAATGTTGGGATGTTTTACAATATATATATATATATATATATATATATATATATATATATATATATATATATATATATATATATATATATATATATATATAGTTTCAGTAGTTTGTTAATTTTTTCTCTAATCAATTCGCTTAAATGTTCGCTAAATATTATTGAAAATATATAGGTATTTATTAATATGAAAACAGATATGAATTAATATTTGAAATATACAAGTACTAATTAGTAACTAAAATATTCAAGTATTGTAAAATTGAGATTGAGTGATTTAATGTATAATTTGATATATAGATGTGAAATATTCAAAGAGACGTCTTGTCGATTAGAATCTCCGATTGTTTTAATCGATACGAACAGAGGTGACGATATGCCATTTTTGAGATATATGCAAATTATTTGTCCTTATGGGAGAGCATTGTACTATAAATCACTTACCATTTAGCATTGAGCTTATTTAAAATATTCATGCATTGTTTCACTATTCGAAAATAAAAATAGAAATAAACGAATTTATGTTGAGGTTTAATTTTGTTCAAGTTTATTTTATTAATCCCTTTCAGTCTCTAAAATCAATCGATTGCCCCATTTATTAAGCGTAATAATGCTGTATTATCGTCAGATTTTTATGCAAATTAAGAGATTATTTTTGCTCTTAGGTATGTATAATTTTAAATTCATTGATCAAATTCACATATTTAATTAGTATGGATTATTTCATTCGTTATGGTATTGTTAGCAATTTTACTTGGTACTTTTACATGAAAGTCGCTTTCTGTTTTTGATCGGAAGTAATGATATACTAGAATTGATATCTTCCCATCCCTCTTATATAGAGATCTGTCGAAAAATGCATATTTTTAAGCCTGGAAAGTGTACGTTGTATGATAGATTATATTTGAGACTATAGAAAATCGAAAGCGTTAAATTTTATCGTGTCTTTATGATTAAAAAAAAAGCATTCACCTTTATCACCTTTTATCAAAAGAGACAGGTATAATTATCAGACAGGTATAATTATCAGCCGAATTACCTCTTTTTTTTTCTCTGAGAATTTACTATTATTATTCGATAATTTCAAAGAGAAATATTTTTAGTTAATTTGAGCCGAAAATTTTAATATTTATTAATGAAATAAATATAATATTTAAATATTAAGTATGCCTATTTTTTTTTATTGATTGATTGATGCATTGTTTAGGTTTTTTTTTTTGAGGAATTTTTTGAATTTTTCAACCTCTTTTTTTTTAAAATTTCATTTCAGTTTTTTTTTCTTTTCAACAAATTTTTGATTTGCATATAAATTTTGATTTTTTTTTTCGTTTATTATATGAATAGAAATTTTTTTTCTTTATTATATTATATGCATATAAATTCTACGTATAAATTTGCATATATAAATAGTTTTCTTCTGCGTTTTTTTTATTTCTTTATTATATGAATTATGGATTTGTAATAAATTGTAACAATAGCTTTAATTTACTTTTATTGCATTCTAAAATAATTTTTATTCATTTTTTTTTTAGAGTTTAGATGCATAGCTGATATTCATGTGTCAATGATTGACCATTTAAATGACCAAATGACCAAATGACCACTAAAAAATTCACTAGCGTAAGTTTACGAATGCGGAATTGCTTTTTCTTGATATTTTAAAATATTTGTATCTAACGTTACATATTTCCGGCAATGAGTAATAGATATCATATTTAGTTAACAGGTGAAATTTTGGATTTTTTTTTTTTTTTGCATTCATAGAATGATATTCTTTGTGATTCAATAAGAGGGAAAATAAAAATGATGATTAAATAAGAGTGGAAAATAAAAAAAATGATAATAATAAAAAATTCAACGTGTTTTCTCTTTTTTTTTTTCCTCTGAAATAAAATTTTTCGATACGTAACATTTTTCGTTGAGAATGCGCCGCTTGTTGATAATTTCGAATTTAGAAAAAAACTTCTTTGATTGATTTTTTTTTTCGCAGCAACACTTTCATCGACTGCGATGATTTTTCAATCGTTGTTTTAATTGATTTTAAAGGAGTAAATAATTAACGAACTATAGAAATAATCCATCGAAACATTATGAGGCAATCGACGAAAATATAAGTTTATCAGGCGTTTACGATTTTCAAAAGGAATTCATAGACGTTGAATCTCTTTTATTGAGTGGATATCAAGTTTGCGTAGGTAATGACCATTGATTGAATGTCGTATAATAGATGGAATTTTATGATTTTGCGTGGGGTGATGCAAGGGAGGGGTTAACAAATTGAATTACTGTAGAGTTTGTGTAGAAACGTCCATGACAAGCGTTTAAACGAGTCATTGATCTAAAAAGAGGTCTTTATGGATATGGCGTGGATTTACGATGGTATTGATTGTTGATGCAAGATTGGCATGACACGGATATCACGTTTAATAATTTAAAATATGAGCGCATTAATGTTCAATTAAAAAAAAAAGATTTTGTGTGATAGAACGGTCACTTCCTTCCGGTCACTCCACAGATCTGGTCACTTTTTAAACAGCTTTTTATATTTGTTCGATCGGTGTCATCATATCGATAGAACGTCGTGTCACCATCGATTCAACGTTGATCGAATTTATGCTTTTTTGCTTACATTTAATCGCTGATGAGACGTTATGCACTGAAATGTGAAATATGTTCACGTCATTGACCATTTTTCATTAGGTAAAGGCATTTACATAATCTTGCAATTAAATATGCAACTAAAGGATATAAATAGCAATATGTTATTTATTGCTTTGAGAGATATTTCATGTTTCAGTGCATAATGACACTTCGATTGTGAATATTCGTATAGAGCAATTTCATCCTCGCAATTTATCTCTCTCAAATGTTTTTCCTCTTTTTTGTTCTATCTATATTTAGAATATGATCTTTGCTCTGTTTAATGACGTCATTATTTGAATTTTTTTTTTGAATATTTTGCATTGCGTAAATTTATTGCAATTGTTATACTACTATTGTTCGTTGCATTCGTGTATAAAAAAACTTTTTTTTAGTGCAATTTGACGGATACGTTTGTTAAAAATGCGGTTTCGTTGTTTCAAATAAAAGGTCGATTCTTATACTATCTGATTATTTCATTTCGTGATATCGATCATTACTGAATCTTCCCATTGATTCTTCGACTCTAAAATAAATTCAATGAAGATGCATTGCATTGCATTGCAATTTTTGGTGATCGAATTGCATTTTGCAATTGCAAAAGATTTTTTTGTTTTAATGAAGCTGAAACTTAAGCCACGTTTAATATGTATGCAAATTTTTGAAGTGCGAGTGATATAGTGCTGTAAAATTTGTAATTTTTAATGAAGTTGTCGGTGTTTTTTTTTCCCGACATTTTCAGATTTGGGCGATTTACATATTGCCGTCGAACAATTCAATCCGATCGTAAAAAGCATTTTCCGAGTCGGAAGAAACTCATAGAGGGGATGCTGTTGTTACGTGCAATTGCGGTTGTTACAAACTACGCTGAATAATATGTAAAATGACTATTATTGGGTTTAAAAACCCGGGGTTTTTATTCGAAGTTATACGGTAATCGGTTATAGAGCAGACTTGCCATCATTTACTGATTATAAAGGACGAAAATCATCTATAATTAAAGCCGTTGATTTTGAGGTAAGGATATATTTTCAACGCTAGGGTATAATTCTTTGTCGATGTTTAAGGCATTTTGAATGCGTCATTTCAGATCTACCAGCAGAAGCAAGTGGAGTTGTTGGCTCAATTCCAGAGGGCGCAAACAAACTTGGCTATGCAGCACCTTGGCTATTTTCAAGCTTTGCAACAGGCGCAACAAGCTCAACAGCAGACAACTCCATCGACTCAACAAGTGTTTCAACCGCAGTCGGGATCTGCGCATGGCTCCGATGGCAACGAAGAGAGTGACTCACAGCAAGCATCTCCAACTTCGAAGGAAGGTTCATCGGGTCTCAGAAATCGCAGGTATTTCTACGTTTTGGGATTTCAAGTTTATTTAAAGTCACGGTGCGGTTATGCTAAGAACAGTCTACACAAATCAGCTGCTTCCCTTTCTTGGGATACCATTTTCCATTGTTATTTTGTTTCTCTTTTCGCATGTTTATGGATTTCTCGATTTTATATTAATAATGTTCAGGTTTTTTGGATAGACAAATGTGGGGAATAATGCTTATAAGCTTCAAAAATTTGCATAATTGGATTGAATTTTTTAGAGCGATAGACCAATAACATCCGTAGAGCTGACGTTCGAGCAGAGTTGAGTGGTATAGCGCAATAACATATGAATGGCAATCAAGTGCTATGCCGATAGTGGCGCAAAGAATGACATTGGGAGTACTTAACTTGCGAGATAAATCACTTTATTATTGGATATAAGATAGCAGTATGGTTGATTAGTTCAAGATTACGATGTGGCTGGTGTATCTGAGGTTATGGTATGTGTGGTATATTTAAAGCTTGTGGTATGGTAGATAGATTTAGTATTACTGTTTGCTCGATATATTTGAGGTTAACGGTAGGGAGGATTTTTTTAATGGTTTTTTTTTTCTGAACTCGGCGGTAAATTTTATCAAACGGATTGCGGGGAATTATTGAAAGAGAAAAGCTCTTCAAAATATGCAAATGCCAATAGAATATGACAATGTCGCATTGTTTTTTTTTCGTATTTTTTGTTTTTCATTCCTCTAATATTCCGCGTTTTCTCCTCTCTAAATATAGTTGAAAGCTTCGATGGATTGGTATCTGTTTGTTTCCCTCTTCCGCCGATCTTCATGTCTATTCCAGCGTTCCCTGCAACCTTCTTGTTATTCCTGTATGCTTTATTCTAGGTAATTGTTTGGTATGATGAATTTCTGTTTGAAAGTAATGAAGTGCAATATTTTTACTGCAATGATGTTATGTAAGTATTTAATTTAGATAATTGCAAAGCAAATATTTCATCGATATTGTTTTCTAAATAGTGTTGAATAAAACATTTTTATTTATTGAGTGAAATTTGTAGTGAATTATTTAATATTGCCGTTGGTTGTTGATTAGAATGAATGTTTTTGTAATGAATTTATGCTTTAAGGTCCTATTCGGGTTCAGGCCAAACGATTTCACAGTTGACGAGAGATCGTCTGAAGACGATGATTGCAACGAAGAAGAATCGTGGCCGTGTCGATAATAACCTTGCAGTAGCTGCTTCACAGAGTACCGCCTCACCTTCATGGGCATCACCTGCCCAGTCGGTTGGCAGTCCAGGTGAGCGTTCACTCAAATTTGCCTGATTATTCGGTCAGTATCGAATCTTTTCGATTGCTGCTAGAGAGTAGAGCTTTTGTTATGATTCGTTTATCTTATGCTTAATAAGGGCAATATTCTAGAATTATTACTACGGTTACCTAGATGGAGGTCGCCTTTATAAGGTATGATTCTCATTGATTGTAAGTGGCTAGCAAATAAAGTAAAAGATAGTAAAGAGTACCTTTTTTGTTGGGTTGGCTTCATTGGTGTACCACATCGCAGGTCCGAAACTGAAGTATCCGGCTGATTTTTAGTTTTTGCCTCGTTGAGGCCTTGAGGCTTAATAGAATCTCGACCTAAGAAATACTGTCATCAAAAACAATGTGGTTTTATCTTCGAATAATACACTTTAATTTATTTGACAAGTATTTATCCATATTTCAAAGTTTCGTTCATCAGTTGCGATTGTGAATCAATGCCTGTCTTTGCTATGCATAATCATGGCTCGAATTTCTTTATTGAAATATTAAGGCTCATTTTGCAGTTAAACTTATTATTGGCCATAGATTACTTCAAAATACTGGAAGAAATAATTCACTAAAGGGTAATTAGTTGTTTCTGAAAGGCGACAAATCGATATTAATTTTCCCTTGTCGGTCATAGACGACGGAAAAAGACATTTCGCCGACGAGGGGAAATGTCTTTTTTTTATATAATAAGTCTGGGACGATTTGTTGTCGTTCAACAAGCCATAAACAACGTTGACAACATAGTGAGTTGACATATATCAAGATATTGGAATTCGCTGTAAATAACTTTGGTGGTTCTTGGTAAGGGAAATGCGCAAATATTTGAAGGGGGGGGGCTGAAAAAATCAAATTTATCACCGTTTTAGTTAATCTGTTTCGATAACCGCCTAGGGAGACCATGTTTTATTGGAAGAATATTTGCAACTAGTGGAAGTGCTACCGTTCGCACCTCCTTCCTTTTCCCTCCTGCGTCCCCCTCCTTTCCACCAGGTACCTGCTGATGACTATTCGCCTTTTTTTTGTTAGCTGTATATATTAGATCAATATTGTCGGCAGCCAGTCCTTGGCCACCGATTATAGGTCCAAGAATTTTGTACGTATAAGGTTAGCAGGGCTTGGGTTGAGAATGCTATCTCCTCAAGAACACACTAGCGTTGTTGTAAGTGTGCGAGGCATGCAAAGAGATTTGTTAATGATTGCGTTTTTGAATTTGCAGTGGGTACAGGTTGGACAAGTAACATTGAGACAGCCGGTGGCTCTCAGCGACAGCCGTCGATGGCATCTCCTGCATCGACGTGTTCGGTTGCGGTTTCCTCTCCGCACTTCGAACCATATCCCATCCCGTCGACAGTACATGCTGCCCATAGTTCATTACCTTCTGATTACCAGCTGCGCAAGGTGAATAGCGAGCCGAACCTTAAGATGCGTATTCGAGCAAAGTTGCTTAGCAAAGGATCAAGTCCTGTGCAGACGCATCAGAATAGCGCCTTCAGTTTCGCACAACATCGTAGCCTTCAAAGGTGGGATTTTACCATTGTTTTTTTATTTTCCCCTTTTATCATATGGTATATTTTCCGTGTAATCTATAGTGATCAAAATATTCATCTAGTACTTTCATCTACTCTCACTTTTTGTCTGGATGGATGACTCTAGACACTTTTTCAAGTGTGATTCTCTTGGTTGTAAGTTTTTGTGTTGACAAAGTTGTTGGCTTATGTTGAAAAGTACTCATTTTAATTCACAAGCAGTTTGATCGGCGATTCCACTATACAGTGGCTGAATTGCTCAAAGCTCGAATTTTATTGCTTTGCATAGAGCATCAATGGTTTCCTTCATAATTGCGGTCTCGATTTTTAGTTGAACTCCAAAATTGATTGAACAGTTTGCACAGGCGAGGTTTTTTGTCCACAGTTATTTTCGTTTAGGTTTCTGATGCCTAATAGTGTGCTTTTTTTGCAGGAGTGATAGTGACGTTCCCATGGAAACGGCATTCAGTAGCACTGCATCTACGGCGGCACCAGCGATCGTCTCGGCAGGACAACCATCCGAGACCTCTCAGTCGGGATTATTTGCGACGGGACCGCATCTTATGATGCCTTCCCCGTCGTTACCGAATTTAGCGACCACAGGGAATGTGCAAATGGATGTCTCTGCATTTTTGGCGCAAGCCGCTTTTTCTCCATTTCTTTCGATGCCCTCTCTGTTGAAGAGCAATCTACTAGCATCACCAGCTAGTATTGTGGATTCGATGTTGGATCCGACGGCAATTTCTGGTATGTTCACTGAAGCGCATAATTTGGCCATCTAAAATTAATTAAAGGCAATTGGTGAAGAAATTCATGAAATTTCAGCGTGATTTATAATGTGTTTTGGTGGATGCATTGGCAGAGAGTTGCCTCATTCTCTAAACATTCTCGCTACGCTATCAAAGCTATCGGCTTTCATTTGTTGACGCTGTGCACTTTGTTGGTGCTCATTTTTCCTCCTCATCGTCGTCGTTGTGTGCTTCGATCAGAAAAAAGGATGAGTTTAGAGGGTCTCATGAACTTGTTAATCAGACGTATTAAAGACAGCATTTACCTGGGCAAACAGGTAAGGTAAGGAGTGTCTATCTGTTTTGTTGTATCATACAAATCTGTGTTACTGTGGTTCTAACAGAGATTTGATTTAAGAGCAGATTTGGCGTATTATTTTTATCTAAGCATTTAAACTTAGTGCCCTACTCATTTAATTCTGGATGTTTCTTCTTTAGAGTGTTTCATTTCTGGCTCTGTTTAGAGGATGTAGTGATTGTGAATAGTTGCAAATTCCGCCCCTCCCTTCCCCCCTCCCCCTTCTCTTATATCCTCAGGTGACTGGGATGGGTACTGAGTTATGCGTCAGTGTATTGTATCATCAGTAAGCTGTGCCCCATATTTGCTAGGATGCGACCTGTCCTACTCGGTTATAAGCACTAAAGAACGTATTTGAATAGATTTCTTCCATTCATTGTGGAATACCCTTTAAATGTTGCGTATGTTGACGTTTTGCAGAAGGTGTGGCAAGACAGGCTGTCAAATTCGATACTCGAACATTGAGTTCACCGTTGCCGATCGGTGGCTATCCCTCATTGTTGAAGCAACAGTTGCGTGACCTTGTGCTAAGGCGGAAGTCTTTAGTTCGTGAGGAGCCTGAAGATGAAGCTGCACTTGAGGCGCAAATGATGTCACGACTATCGAATGGCGCCGTTGATGATGCGCATTCCACCACTGCTAATACACCTCTTAAAACTGGTAAGTGCTTCTTATCTTTATTTTTCTTGTGTAATTTGAAGGCGATCGTTGAAATGATTGCAGTGTTGGTGATCGTTTGATGTATTGCACAAGTGATACGTTATAGGTCCTATGCATTTATAAATTATGCATGATGAGTACGATGAGGAATGAACCTTGAGGTGGATGATGGTTACGTGGGCTTGGAACTGAGGTTAGGTCATTGTTGCTTGAGCTGGATGTCGGTTGCGTGAACGTAAGGATGAGAATAGGTCGTTCTTACTTGAGGTTGACGACGGTTGCATTAACATAAGACTGAGGTCAGATCGTTGTTTCCGAGAAGGCGCATTACTGAAACTCACAGATGATTCATCTGTGAATTGTTTCGATAAGTGATATAGTATGAATTTGTGGTATGTTTGTAGCAGCGCTATATCGTTCGTAATTTAAATATTGCAAATTGATTGCCTGTGAGGTTCTAAATAGAAGCACGGGTGTGTTATAGCAATTTTAAAGGTGGAGGTTTATTTACGGATGCATATA
Organism: Ascaris suum; assembly: GCA_013433145.1. Lineage (NCBI taxonomy): Eukaryota > Metazoa > Nematoda > Chromadorea > Rhabditida > Ascarididae > Ascaris > Ascaris suum. The sequence goes on along the minus strand of CM024186.1, from coordinate 1,403,100 downwards.
TCGATCCTGTTAGGCCATAACACTAAACAGGCGCTAAGAGGGTTTTTATGTTGTGTTCAAGTTATAAAGTTGAGTGCGATACGAAATTGATGAATGAAATTTTTCTGAGGATTTTTCATTCTAAAGTGATACAGCAAAAAGATTTGCGATGACTTCATTGTCTTCTCAAATGCTCACTGTCCTTTTTAATCGATTGTTTTGAACTCGGGTGATTGGGTTCCTCGTTCTATGCTTATTCTTCATATTTTCGCTATTTCATTGTTGAACAGGTGTTCTTGTTTATTAGGAACCGAGGATCGAATTAGAAAGTGCAATATGTTCTTATATTCGGATCTTTTTGTCGTTTATATTTTTATAGATGATCGTGACCGATCGTGAAAGACGTCTGAACTTTCTACGCACCTTTTTTTTTTACTTGTAACAGCCGCATTTATTTTTGCTTTGTTGTTTCTTAACGTTGACGACGTAAAATTGAAGTGGACGTTTTTTTGCTTGCTAATAAATATTTTTTAGTTGCTAAAGTGGGCTTTTCGGTCCCTAATAAGAATTTTTTTATGTTGCAGCTAAGTTTCTAAGTTGGCAGGTTTTTATTCTGAGTTTTTTGTAATTTTTAAATGAACTAAATAAATGTCCTCACTACTCCTATCCTCATATGTTGTGCTAATTAAGTTGAAAGATTACATGCGTTATTGAAGTGCTAAATTTACGATTACTTTATATAGGTGATTGTCGTTAAGGAATAAAAATTTTCGCTCACAGGTGATAGGTGATATGATAAGATCCTGATTAGAAGTGAATAAGAGTGAGCAAGAAGGCGTAGTGGGGGCTCTTCTCGATCAGAGGACGACGATACAAACATGGGTATTCCCTGCTTATTAGTGTTGACATTTGATAGGCACGTGCTATGCATCGTTTGTGTTTGATAAAGATGGAAGAATTGTTTGAGTGTTGTATGAATGTTTTTGATAGGTTTGATTTGTACGGTGATAAGTATATACGTAATCGCTTTCGTCATCAAATGTTTGCAGTTATATTGGCATTTGGGCATTTCTCTTCTTATCATTATCGCTGGTACGTTGGTTTTTATGATAGTCGACGTATAACGTATTTGATTGGAGTAGAAGAGATCCTGAAATTAATTATGCAATGGGTTTGTCGAATGAATTCTTTGACGTATTGCGGAACGATTCGCTTTCTTAGTGGGGAAGAGGGGAGCAAGTGGGGGAGGGGGGGGGGCAATGTTACAACGGATACGATTCAAAACTATCAAATACATGAAATATAAAAAAATAATGACGCGTTTTATGCGATTTTGAATTTCAGTGCTATCACTAACTGCGAGTACCATGTTTTACTTGCTTATATCATAGGAGTGTTGTGTATTGATAAGATATCTTTATTGAGTTGCATTTTACTGCAGAGCTGGCAACACTGCTTTTGGCGCAAATGTCTTCATTTTATTTAGTAGAGTTCTTTTTTTTTGTTGTTGTTGTTGATGTTGGGAAGAATGAATATGTGAATAGGAGTTCTATTGTGATCGGTGATAATAAAAGGAGGAAGTATAGTACCATATTCGCTTGATATGAAACATCGAGGTTTTTATTCCCCGATGAGATTCAAGGAGACGATCTATATTTGAAATGAGATTTTATTTTTCAGAGACATATTACATTTGTTTCACCGTTGATATTGATAGAAATTAGAATAACGCTGCATGGGACTCTGAATTCTTAAGCGGGTACCTGAAAGAGCTCTGAAATATGGATCCGTTCGAAAGCAATTCTATTTTTTCAAATTCGCTGACATCACCTTTCTTTATATTGATATGTTCTTAGGGCTCATATTTGCTATGAGACTTCCGTTCAAGGTGGTGTGGGAGAAGGGGAAGGGGAATAGGCTTACAGCGTTTGCAGTTTTCCGGAGTTATTGTTTATTTGGAGATTCTGAGCAGATCGTTGTGGTAATCACCAGAGAGTGAGTCAATTTCCTCATTCTTTCATTACTATACTTCCTCACACATTCCTTTTGATGAAATTGCCATCTTCGTCGTGGTAATTTGAAGTTAGTAATAGCCAGCTGGTAGGCTGGCAACCATCCGGTTATTGGCACTCGCCGCATTGTTCGATGAACAAGAAATTTTGATCAATTGTATCTCAATAATAGGTGGAAATGTGGTTGTTGTTATTGCAGGTTTGGTCTATGATTCGGCGATGTCGAAGCATCAGTGCGTATGTGCCGACAATAAGAACCATGTGGAGCACGGCGGTAGAGTGCATTCTATATGGGCACGTCTTCAGGAGAGGGGACTGGTAGATAATTGTGAACGGGTTGTTGCAAGAAAGGCACCTCTCGAAATGCTTCGTACCGTTCATTCACCCACATATGTCACATTCTTCGCCATATCACCTACTGCTTGCCTTAAGGTATAATTTCAGGTGTTTGGCATAACTTATTGTGGCTTTATTGATTAGTAAAGTTGTTGATGAAATTGGTATGAGACAAAAGCATCTTCCTGTAGAGCATTTTTGAAACGTCTGGCTATAGCCTGTTATTAGCATGTTGGGGGATATTGTGGAAACGCTTTTTGAAGCTGTATGGTAAAGCAAAAGAAATTCTATGGAGCATAAGGATGTTTTATGGATGTTTATTATCCTGAAAAGACGAAACTTCCTTGGCATTTTCGATGAAATTTCAATGGTTTCCGCCCTTCAATCAGAGGACTATCTTGGCTGCATTTGTGGAGGTTTTTTGGTTGTCAACGAAAATATTTGAATATTGATTTGAAACTTGGATCAGTGGTTTAATATTTTTTATGGTCATTGAATTACATGTGCGATTGCTGGAGGTCGGCGGTTGTGACGTAGCATTTAAGAACATGTTCTTTGAAAAAGGTTTTCATGTATAGCATTAATGTTCATTTTAATTGCTTTTACAACGTTTTAAAATTATGGAAAACAATTGTGTTGGTTTAGATGGAGCCATCACAGCTTCCTGTAAAGAGTTTTGTGCAATTACCATGTGGTGGTATTGGCGTCGATTCGGATACATATTTCAATGATGCATGCACACAACTTGCTGCCAGAATTGCGGTTGGATCACTCGCTGAGCTAGCCTCACAGGTTTGAAAGTACATCTTTTTGCCTTCAGTGAACAACGTATGGACGGGAATCTAGCAGCGGAATATTTTTCTCTCTCTGAGAGTTCTAATCGAATCGAAGTTTTATTTCGGCCATTGCTTAGTGATCATAGAAATAGCGGCGAGTTTATGTCGCTAAGATTTAAGGCACAATGAATTTGGACGCTGTCGTGGTTAGATTGCAGTCACTTGAATTCTAACTTTCGTTTAAATGACACAATTAAGGGTAGTCGAGGGATTGGAGATTCACAGTGCTGGGGGACATCTTGAGCTGAGGAGGTGTATGTTTTGTTTGTTTGCAATATTGGGGAATGGGTTTGAGATGTGGTTGATTGTGGAGTGAGAAAGGTGGGTTGTAGGTTGCCGAAGGCAAACTACGTAACGGGTTCGCGTGCATCCGCCCACCTGGTCATCATGCGGAGAATGACCAAGCAATGGGATTCTGTTTCTTCAATAATGTTGCCATCACGGTCAAATATTTGCAACAGGTAGGATCGTTGGTTTTTATTCACTAAATGAATATTGGACACAATCAGTATTGATTATCTTGAAGGAACAAGTGGCAAAGGTGTGGTACATTGTTTTATGTACCGAATGATTACACATAAGGAAAAAATGGGAACGGAATTCAAAAGCATTTTTGCAAATAAGGTGACGAAAAGGAACTATTATATTATCAGATTTGTTGGTGTGTTTTGCTTTATGTTTTAAATCTGGGATGAACTTTAAATATCTTCCTTTATTTTCCTGTGCGATAGTTTATGGAAATGGAATTCTCGTTTTTATGTGGCCGATGGAATTGATCCTGAACGAAGCGAATAAATCCACCTTTGATTATGGGCACCACAAATTGTCGCATAATTACAGCGAACTCAATTATATTGCAGCCTTCCCCTTCCCAATCCCCTCCCCTCCCCTCCCCCCCCCCCCCGCTTTGAAAAATTTGGTGTGCTGAATGTTGCAGTCGAGGTTTGCGATGGTTAACCGTGATGTGTACCTTGTATGCTTCGAGAAAGCATTGTGAAGGTGTGGCAGGTAAAGTGTATAAGACTTTATATTGGTGATGAGGCGTTTTCTTTTCTCTTGCATGCAAAAATTATTTGTTTTATTATATTTGAAAGTTGAAGTTTTTAGAAAATTGGAAAGTTCTTATATTATTTTTTATTTTTATGATCGGGTAAGGAGGGAATTCCCTTTGTGTTTGTTATTGCTAAGGGCTTCTTTATCGAAGGTCATCAACCGCACAATGAGGCATCACGTCGCTGTGTTTTTTCACTCTCTTTTTTCTTCATAACGCCTTTATCAAGGTGCTGATGTATGTGTGCAAAAGGGGGTTATTGATTGCTTTAATGAAGGGGATATGCACTTTTCAAATTTTCTTTCCTTAGTGGATAGTGGGGTTACGGAAAGCGTTAAACTGCCAGCTGACCATAGGATTGATCCTGACTGTGATCTAGGCTGAAGGTGGCTCATGATTATGTTTTACCGGAAGCTGTCAGATGTTTAGTTCGCTTGCTTCCTGATATTATATGCAGATACTACGTTCAAATAAATGCTGCGCACGGCAGTAAGCTTGATCTTTAGTCGATCGTTTTGACTTGTCCATTAGTAGGTCATTATTAAGCTTGAGCTTTAGTGCACCATTATGGATCCGTCGGCACGTGGAGAAACCTCAATAAATAAGTTTTGTTCTCTTCGACGGGTGATGCTCAAAAGTTGAGTAGTGGACATTGCAGCGTTATCGGGAAGTTTGTGCGCGGATCGCCATAATCGACTGGGATGTACATCACGGGAATGGGACGCAGCTGTGCTTCGAGTCCGATCCTTCGGTTCTTTATTTATCGCTGCATCGGCACGACAACGGCAACTTCTTTCCAGGCACTGGTGCTGTCACTGAGGTTAGCGCATTCGTATCGGTTCGATTGTTTGCTTGTGCTTCAGTTTTTCTGAAATTCTCCTCTTTTATTTATGAGAAGAATTCAACCCTTCGTTTTCCACATACTTGAAAATCGTTTCGTCTCTGCGGTTTTTTTTTTTTTTTTAAATGAAGTGCGCCGTTATTCTTAGTATGGGTGAACGCAGAAGTCGATCCCTTTGAAGCATTAAGTAGGTACCTAGACATTGGCTAAAATGAAAGAGAGACGGAAATTAAACTATCATAGTTGGGCTCTTGAGCTGTTTCCCAAGAAAAAAAATTTTTCCCGGGAATTCGCAACCGAACTCGAACGTTACTGAATATTGAGATTTTTCATTTGAGTCTTAAATGGTCGTATCAAAAAATGTGCACTGATATATGCATTCAGTCGGTTTTCATAATGTTACATTGGCCATAAAATATTATAAACTTAGGTTTTAAATCTAATACATGGAAATAATATTTAAGAATTTTATAGACATTATTTGCATATTTGTAGACATTATTGAAATAATTAGACCCATTCAATCGATATTATGCAAATATTTGCATATTTGCATAATATCGATTGAATGGGTCTAATTAATTCAGTGCAAGCGATTAATCGAGTCGAATATTGCGCTCTAATTAAAGCAATTTTTTTGTGGATTGCACTTTACGTGATCGAAATATATGCAAGTATGTATATACGTATACTAAGAAATGTAATAGCAGCAAAATAATTCGAGGGAACATGTTTGATTGCGTAAAACGGTAACTGAAGGGTATAATTACAGGTGGGGACAGGTGCAGGCAAAGGTTACACGGTGAATGTGCCCTTCTCGGGTGAGATGATGGCAGATGCCGATTATCTTGCTGCATGGAGAGTCGTTGTGGCCCCAGTTTTAGACCAGTTCCAGCCAACTTTCATTATGGTTTCAGCCGGTTTCGATGCGGCTAAAGGGCATTCGCAAGCACTTGGAGGGTTCGCTTTTCCTGTTTTATCTTTTTAACACTTAAATAGGATGCAGTTAAAATGCGGTTATGACCCGATCGTTAATCATCGGCTACAGCTCGTTGTTTTACGTTTAAACGAGTCTGTGCGCCCATTTTACTCGGAACCTTGAAGGTGCGGAAATTTTCTGAGTAATGATTCTGAGGTGTTATTATTGCACTCTCAATATTAAAACATCACTTTTCATAGAGCCCTTAAATCAGAGACGGGTTTTCATTTTATTCATATGCCTACATGCGTAAATTCTCGCTCTTATAGCTGCAGAGAAATTTTTTCTTTTGTTCATTTTTTGTCATTATTTAGCGTATATTTTCTGTGGATTGTTTAGTTAATTTAATTTGTTTGTTTCTAATGCAATAGGCATTTTACGACGAACTTATACTGAATGTCCAAAACTTCAGGTACAGCTTGACACCGCAATTGTTTGGTTATTTTACTCGGCAATTGATGAGTTATGCGAATGGTCGGGTTGTGCTCGCACTAGAAGGTGGATATGATCTGGCGGCCATTTCAGACTCAGCTGAGGAGTGTGTAAAGGTTGTGATCGATTTTCTTATTAATGAAAAAGAAAAGCCCAAGAAAGCGTATTGGTTGGATGCGAACCACTCGCATCGTTCATAAGGGAATAGAGGGATCAATCTGTGATAAAACTTGATGCGTGCTTAATTCTGCATCGTTTTGTCTGGTTGAGGTTTTTTTTTGCACCATCTTCATCAATTCTTTGTTGAAAAATGAGTGGAAAGATTATGGACTTCATTGCACCATCGGTGTAAGTGATAACCATCTCATTCATTTGTGGTTTTTGAGTCAGCGATGGGCATCAATGTTGCGATCGATTCACCCTTCGAAAACCATGGATCGTCCTTTCCCATTCAGCAGTCTATTTTCTTGCTTTATTCACTGCTGCTATACGATTGGAATGGGGGTTATATTCAGCATATCTCTAAAATCTCTACATCTTGCCTTCTGATGTTAATTGCTTGTCGCAGATAATATAAGCCTGCATAAGCGTATGAGATATCCGTTCTACGAATAAAGAGCAAAAAAATGGCTCGAAAATATTGTCACGGTTTTTGCTTAACCGCATTCGTTTTCGGGGGGGCGGGGGAGAGATGTTGTATGCGTAACTGATTGGAGCCCTTTACTGATGCGGCAAAGAAAACAGAGGAGTGCGCGCAGGATGATTTTGTTGTGTTTATATTTCTTTTTTTTTGCATATTGGAGACTAGTCATCGGCCTTTGAAGTTATAATATCACCCACAGATGCTGTTACGACCATGCTTCCTTCCTTTCTTTGCCCCAAACCATCGCCGGAATTTCTGGATTGAAGGTATGGTCTAGTCGCAGATCATTGTACGGTGAAAAAGATAAATTTGTGAGGCTATTTTCAGGTATTGTGCGACGATAGTCCGGAAACGGCTGGAAAACTAAGCGAAGAGGCATTGAACACGATTCCAAAACAGAGTGCTCAGGAAGCCATACAAAAGGTGTGCGACATTTTGATTGTGGTGTTGTGGAAGTGAGGTAAAAAGGTATCGAGAATTATGAAGGTAAGTTAACAAGGTGTCGAGGACAGGTCGCAGATACGAACCGAAATAAGGGGAAACAGGGTGCTGACTGCTTCGAGGAAATTCGTTGGGCATTGCACCTGAATCTTGATGTACGTATAGGATGCCATGAGGAACAATTCGTTTAAAACAAGCAAGTTTAATTGTGATGGACATGTTCATATGGTATTTTGCCATTAAAAAGTCTTCTAGCCTAACACAGAACGGAAAATTGAATCATCCAAGACCAAGTGGCAGTCGTAATTTCACTAGTACAGCTGTTTTCTGATTTAGTTCAGTTACTTAGTACGACTTAGTTTTTTTTGAGATTCTTCTGCAGAGCGAGGGTTTAATGTTTCATAACTCTAAAGTACCCAATGCAGTGAAATCATTCTCAAAAAGTTTGAGGGAATCTGCGTTTCCCGAGGTTTTAGTTGAAGTTGTGTGATATTGCAACGATGTGTTTTAGGACCGAGTCTCTATAATATTGACCTCTGTCATACCATTCGGGAAGCGTTGTGAGTTTCCGCTTCGATAGAAGCTGTCTTTCTGCTCGAATGAAGTCCCTCTTTCTAGTGTTTGAGGTGATGGAAGTTACTGGGTTTTAAAGATCGAGTTATTTTTGAAGGAGACAACTTGTGCTGATGTGTGTAAGTTGGATATTTCATTTAAAGTGAGTTCTTCGTCCTCTATAGAGGGATATTGCTATGCACATGTTCGATCGAGTCTCCCTCTTCGAGGCAGTGGCTTCCGTTGAGCATTAATCGGTGCGTGGTCTTTATAGGTGGTCGCGATCCACAAGAAGCATTGGTCCTCGTTGACTGCAGCGCAGGGAATCAACACCAGTGAACTTCACTGGCAAACGATGGCACACCGTTTCGCCTCACTTACGGTTTGACGCAACTTTCATAACGACTATATCACGATAGTGGACACTAGACCCCTGTTGAGAACACGATGGCAACTTGACGACCTATTTGCAGTAGCGCTTTTATCCGGTTGTGCGATACGTTTCAGATGCCTTGCCGAGTTTGTATGTACGGGGTGTTGAGTTCTTTCAGGACAATATCATCATAGACGGTACGTGTGCTTTTCATAGCTTCTGATGTGCCATTCTTATCGCTGTCTTTATTCCTCTTTGATTTCTTCTCCTTTCGTCATCCTCGCACTGAAAAAATCCTCGACCTAAGGTAGTTACAGTTGAAGTTGTGGTAAAACAAGCGGGAACTGTATGGTCTCCCTCTCCTCCTTGTAAACAACACCAGAGTGGCACTTCCCATATCGATGGACAGCGATGTATGTCGCTAGTTGTATATGTTTGATGGCAGTTTAGTTGTTCTACGTGTTGTGAGCATATCACTACATTTGTTCACATTCTTTTCTCTCACATATTACTGACTTATTGTCTCAAGGCTGTGCATATGTGCTTATTGACTGTATGCCGTCCCCAACCCCCTCCCCATCGATCTAGCTGTGCCCCGTCGACACACCTGTGCCGCCGTCGAAACGCCTTATTTAGACGTAATTCATAGATTGTTGCAAAGTTTGTTCACTAAGCACCTGTGTTCTGAGATATTGAAATCGTGAGAGGGGAAGTGCAATTAGCGTTTTTTATAGGCTATTGATTGCTGCAGTGAGGTGCCGACGCGTCTCACTTCTGTCTTGCAATTGATGGTTGAGTGGTTTTTTGCGCACTCCAACATTTCATTTGCTATTTTTGAAGGTTTTTTTTTTTAAAAATAAGACAGCCTTCGTTACCTATTGTGAATCAAACTTCGTTCCGAGCATGACCGGAAATGGTTATCGTACCGGTGCCGATACGGTCATGGGCTAGATTCGGTTTCGGTCGCGACCGGGGTTAACTCTTGATCAACCTCGACCTGGATCCATTTCATCGAGATCAGATAACAGAAACTTAAGCTGTTTTGCTACTTTATATTACAGTTCATTTCATTATTCTTTTTTGATTTCAAATATTATATCGTTGGAGGAGGGACGTTATAAGTGGGACGGTGGATTTTTTTTTGGATTAGGACTATACTTCCTCATCAGAAAGCACTGCCTATTAAAGTAAAAAGTATTTACGGAAAATACAACGTAACAGCATAGAGACTCTAAAGTAGCTATTGTCTTATGATAAGCCGTTCAGTCAGAGAGGCGGGCAACATATAGCATGCATAAGAATAGGAAAAAGGCAGGTAGAACAATGAAGCGGAGTAAGAAGGATAACGATCCGATTAAGGGATTGGACTGCGAAATATAGGATCCAAGCATTTTTCTGCGGAAGCACCGGGAAATGAACCAACGATGGATGGGGGAATTGTGTTGACATCCGGCTATAGTTAGTTCCGGAATCAGGAAAATGAGGTAATTGAGATCCCCAAAGCGTATTATTGAAGGGAACAAGTTACTTTAAATGAAAAGTTTGGAAGTAAGCGCCAATGGTGCGGGATAATCAGAAATAATTTCTAAGAACAAATTGATCTTCAAAAATACTAAAAGATGGTCGGGCAAGGTAAAAGTGCATAGGATATCCGATCCTTTGTTTCCTTGTCAGCGTGCTCAGCGGTCTTTGATTCAGTATTTCGAAAGGAACAAACGACTTCATTTTAATTTACCAACAGCATTGTTGCTGAGGATCCCGGTGAGAGAAGGAAATCGAAGCTGGGGGAGGGAGGAGGAAAGGAGGTGACATTACAAGACAGCCGACATCGGAGATGAGCTTTCCTTCCATTTGCAGTTCTCTCCACCTCCCGTCGATAGGGTATGCAGCAGAAGACGGAGCTCAATTTTCATCGGAAGGTAAAATCTGCTCGAAAATAGTTTGAGAAGAAATAGAGGCGAAGAAAAATAATTGGGGAACTGCAAAAGAAAAGCGCTGAACTTATATGAATGCAAAAAAATGATGACGCAGGCGCCGTTCTGGTTACGAAGAAGAAAGGCGTTGCTATTGTCATTGCTATAAGCAGAAAGACGCATTGGCTTTTCTTCATACAAAAGGGGGACACTGTGGAAAGGAGCGCGTAATGTTCCTCATAAACCCTTAAGAACGGTCATCTGTATCGTTAGGTAATGAGAAAGGCAAGACGGTTCATTTACTATGTTTCCTGTGAGGTAAGGTGGTGTATTTCCTGTTTCCTGTGAGGTAAGGTAGTGTATTTCCTGTGATGTGTAAGGTGGTGTATTTCCTGTGTTTCCTGTGAGGTAAAGTGGTGCATTTCCTGTGTTTCCTGTGAGGTAAGGTGGTGCATTTCCTGTGTTTCCTATCACTTCCTTTTGGTGTGTATATGGGAAATGCATTTAATTATATGATAATATGTGTGTTTTGTTCTGTAAATTTTCGAACAGGGAATACAAATGGGATAGGATTGCTCACTTAATAACGCATGAACGATCATTGTGATTCGTATAGGACTTTAGTGGAAGATTCGAGAATTTGAATTTGCATTGGTTCTATCGCAGTCTTTTTTTTTTGAGGTGATGAGGTCGGATTTTTTTTTTGTTTAGGTGAATGAAACAATAAATGAAGGGCGATCCATTGAAAGAATTGAATAATTGTGACGCTATGCGAAGTTGAAATAAATGTGTTAGTGCGCGTCAACGATTAGAAAACTTCCAACAGCTAGTGGTTTCTTAAAGGAAATGGCTGCCAGCTGGTTTGTCTTGGCTAATAACTAAGGTTTTTTTTGGATTACTTATGGAGGGAATAGCAATTAGCATAGGTCATTCGATCTTAGATGTGATCAGAGTGGAAGATGGAACACATAGATAGTAAAGGACAATCAAAAGGTATTCTCCGATTATGAACCATTCATGATCGTTATGAAAGTTTTGAGTGGAAAATATCTGGATAGAAGAAAACATGATTGTTTGGAGCAATGGGAGAGGCAGTTTTTAAGTCTTCTTGTTGGCTTTGTCACTTATGAGGTACTGGATGAGAAATGAATATCATATTATCCAAGCATAAATATTTATAAAAGAAATATTTTGGATGTGGAAACCATTTTCCCAAAAAGGGATTTCTACCCGAAATTGTAATCTATCACTATGCATATGGAGCTTGGGAGAAAGTCGTTCGAAATAGAAAAACGTGGGTAAATTAAATATTAGTCAGGAGATAACGACACCTATTGCCCGCTTTCGCAAACTATGATCAAAAAAAAAGTACAATTATAAATGGGTAATAAAATAAACAATTGACAAGGATCACCTGTAAGTTTATGGCTGAGGAAAAGACTAGATTACTTGCAAGTTGTGCGAGCTGTTTATATGAATTCTGGCAACCCCTTCCACTACCGTTCCCTTAGAATGTCCTCTTCCTTATGTCTCAGCGCATATTCGATATGGGTGACAATCAAAGCACATTCATTCTCAGAAGCGTAGATATACGGCTCCTTAATACGCCATACAATGCACTTAATGTGTGCCGGTTGGGGCCACGAGTGATATTCGAGGTGATGGCTTACATTGAAGGGATTGTCGGTGGTTTTTGAACTTCTAGGAAGAATTGTATTGGTGGGGTGAGGATTTTTTTTTTTGGCGGGGAGGGCTTATAAACGAGATGATACGATAGTTATTTTTCAATTCATTGTCTATATGGCTATTTATATGGTGTTTTATTTTCTAGGGTGATATATATTTCGACTTTAACGTAAGATCTATTATTTATAAATGGCTATAATTTAAAATAATTTAAAACAATTTATTGATAAATTTTTCAAAAAATTTGCATATTTCTATAACGTTAAATAAAGATTTCTCAATTTTGAAGTGAATTATTTGTCGATCATTTATTAAGAAATGATTATTTTCGTCTATTATTATATTTTTTTTGAATTTGGCATTCTTAGAATTGAAATTTTTCATTTTATTTTTATCCGTTTAATTGTTGATCAATAACGATAAAGAATTTTATGGATTCGTTGAGAAATTTAAAATTCGATATTCTCATTGATGAAATACGCCAAATTCATATATTGAGATCATACGCAATTTATATGGTTAACGATTATATTATGTATTCATCGATTTATCTGGCATTGATTGAAAAAAAATCCTCACGATAATGTTGTATATGTTTAATTCATATTATTATTATTATTATTATTATTATTATTATTATTTTTTATTAATTTAGAGATCTTCGATGTGTTTTTTTTTCTTTTTTTCTTTCTCTCTCTCTCTTTTTTTTCTCCCTCTCATTTCTTTGTCAATATAATCGTTTATATTTTAAATCTGATGTGTAAATAATATTTTAATACCAATATATTTTTCAATAAGAAGAATATCACTATTATAAGCAAAAAAAGAAAATTTTTTTTTTGTTTATTTGCCTTTTTTTCTCATGTAAATTTTCTCTACTGCGTGATGTTTATCTTGAGTATGCATAATGGGGGGGGGGGGGGGTTGAATATAGAAGACTTAGCTTTTTCGGGGATTGAGAAAATGAATGTGCAGTCTGCATGCACGTGCAGAGTGTAGTCTGCGTGCACGTACATTTTGCAGCATAGTAGATCATACGAAAATAGTAGACACATGCTTCAGTGCATCATTTGAATGAAATATTACACGTTACGAAGAGTTGAGTTGAATGATATCATTCAATGATGTGAGGCTGCATTCAGTACTGAGCATTGTCTATAAGTGTGAGCGCGATTAATTTGAGGAGTTTGATGGGTAGAAGCGATATTAATGAACGCTGAAAAAAGCGAGTAAATAGAAGCAGCTAACGAGGAGGGAGGGGGGGGGGGGAGGAATAAGAAGGACCTGGATGAAGGCGATGAACAGAAGGTGGAATTTGCAACGGAGCTATCAGAATGAGGTGTGATAGGTTTAAAAGCACACCGAACGACGACCATATTCAGCGATATATCTTTGCGTCATCCTGCGATGAGGTGCCAATGAGGCTTCTCATCCGTTCTTTTTTTTTTCTGCCCACGAGAGATTCTATTCTCGTTGACGGCTGTCACTTATTGATAGCAATAGCATTTCCGTGAATTTTTTCTCGGATTATTTTCCGACGTATATTGGTTAGAGCACAGAGAAGCAAAGATATCGGTCGAATCGGGTGCGGAAACATGTGGCGCGTGCTTGAAGCTATTTGTGGAAGTGGAAAAGAACGCCACGCCGATGAATGTGATCTTCATTCGAGCGATGAAGCATTTCTGAGAGGGACCATATCAGCAAACAATTGCATTTATCACCTCAACCTTGATTAAGTTTGAACCTCACCTCGAGCCTAAGTACCTGAGGGTGGAGTTGATGAGTTCGTCTAACATTTTCCTGATCTTAGTCTCTCATCGCCTTATAAACAGTGGAGAAGCACTTTAATTACGACGATATGATGGAAATATAGTAGCATTGCTGTGAAAAGATTACACAAAGTGTTATGCACTGGAATCAGTATGGCGGCAATTTTATTTTGTAATTCAACATAAAAGGTGTGGTACTCAATGCTCACTTCCTGAGACAACCTCGACACTCATTACATTCTATACAAACATTCTTACAGACATGAGCATATGATAACTGCTTATCATCGGAAACATCCGGATAAGAGAACTGATGAGTCGGGTCACTCGAAAGCTATATGAAGGGACATTTTATCGTAATGAACGTTTCGTTGATTAATTATGATATGAGGGGATATTTTTTTAATCATTTTCTTTACAGAGTTCGAGAACTCTACTTCCGCAACTATTTTATTAGGTATTCATGAGTGTTGCAGCAGAGTATGACTACTAAAATTGCAACCATTCTAATGATGCAGAAAGAAATGAACTAAGACAGAGCATATGAGGTTTTCTGGCTCATTAATGATCGGATTGAGCCGAAGCATTAGTGTGCAATCTATAATGTAACAATGGTTTTTGCAAGAATTTTGCAAGACTCGAATCGAGATTGAGTTTTGCATTTTTTTTTTTTTTTTTTGAAGAGGAATCTAGAAGAGTGCTGAATTTATGATATAGGTTGTTAGAATATCACAGGTATGCACATTTAGGCGGATATTGTCGCAAATATCCACAATCAAGCAGGTAGCGAATCGAATCAACTCCCTTTACATGTAACTTTTTCCTAGCTTTGTTTAATTGAGGAGCATCTCTCATAACAGATGGCGTTTTTTATTGTGAAAAAAAAAATTTTTTTTTTTGCCTCATTTGTTTGATATTAGTGAGCCAGGTAAAATTGTAAGTTTTCAACGCTTAAGTTGTAAAAAAGTTTTAAATTGTAAACTTTTCAAGCTTAACGTTTGAAAGGAATTAAAAACTTGACACACGTATAGAATTGAAATTATTGCGATTCTATGCATTTATTGAAATATTTCTTTGAAAGTTTTTTTCTTTTTTTCATAACGTTTTCATGATTAGAAATAAATAAAATTGCAGTAAAACATTTAGTAATTACATTTAGGCCAATTAGGAGCAGTATATTTCCACCATCAAATTCTTTACAATTATATGAACAGATGCCAAAAACATCTGATCAAAGATATTCGCATCAATGATTGTTTGTTAATAAGTGCACGAGTCTTTACATGAAACCATCTATTCACCTGTCCATCCACGGATATTACACCTGGATGCATTCACAAACACATAAACAATTCAAACGTTGAATTGAAGATTTTCCACAGCAATTTCGAGGAAATTATTGTGAACACACATATATGACACATCAACGATATGATTTCTGAGGATTTAATACCCCCCAGGATCGTCTTCAATACGTCCGGAGATTATCGTCACCTCCTTACTATTATCAAATATTTGTGCAAAATGAGTCATTACCAACAAAATTGCGCAATAAAAATCAAATTTTAATCGTTCTTACGAGAGAGCAGTATCTAAGATAGACAGGTATGCTTCCTCCATCGATGCTTCCTTTCATATGCAGCCAAGGTGGATGACCATTTTATTCAATAATTTCGAGGTGATTTCTCTTGGAAGGTTCAACAATTGTAATCAATCTTTCTAAGCTTTATTCTAAGCTTTATTGATAAATAAAATAGCCATTTACTGATATAAAAATAAGTGGCAGACGTTTCGTGCAGCAAATCAACGCAACTCATTTCATCGCTCGTTTATTGCGTAAAGATTTATTACCTCATTAGGTGAAAAACTCAAAGAATTAGGCTATTCCCAACTAGTTAGACAACGTTTTCTGGACGTATTTAATTGAAACGACGCTTCGGATAAAGCAGTTGACTTGGCAAATGCAAATGCAACCTCAAAAATGGATGAATTCAATGGTCTAAAATGCATAGTTCATTTATTATGCGAATAAATTCTTATATACACTGGAAGTATTATGATATGCTCAAGTATATTTTAGTTGAATAATAGTTCAACAAGTAGAGCTTTAAAATGGAAATCCATCGATCGCAGGTTCGAATCTTATAAGCCACCAGCGGATATGCTTTGACATGACAATGAGAGTGTAGATGTGCTGAAGTATCGTTTAATGATGTTGTTTCAGAGGATGGCTATAAGTGCAAAAGATGCGAGTCATCCAACATCGATCGTTGAGTCGATCGAATGCGTTCAATGGATTTGATTTTTGAACTCTCGAAAGACATCTGACCGCTTGTGTAAGCATTTATTTAAGGTTGGTAATATCAGGCGTCAAAGAACACATCCTCAAACAATCATTTCTCAGCATTAATGAGGCACTATAATTGCTGCCAGCTGTAAACAAATATCCACCTAAAGTTGGTATTCATCAATTCGTTGAGTTCTCTCATCAGTCATCGAAAATTAATTGCTCTCATGGCGCTTATCCCGATGAACCAATTCCCAGGTTAGGAAATATTTTAATAAAATCGCTTAGACTGCATTTTATATGCAAAAATCATGGCATTGATTGAAAACAGTGGAATTTTATCGTGCAAAATGCTCAGAGAAGAAAAAAAAAACTTGAGAAATTCATGAAGATTTCCGGTGAAAAAAAATTCGAACAAACATGGAATTTTTTTTTTTTGTGGGATTGCTATACGCAACATTTTGATATAATTGTGATCATTATTTGTTGTAATCGATATTGAAATGATTTATAATTTCTATTCTCTTATTCTATCAACAATCTAATTATACCTCTTCAATTGGGAAATTCAATAAGATCTACTTGAATTTTTTTTTTTTAAATGATGATCATCATTGCAAATGTACTCACATACAAAGCGATCATTCGACAAAAAACAGGTGTAATGCAAGGTATGATTTCCGCTTTATTTACGTGGAAAAATATTTGTAAATAAGCGTAAATGTCGATAAATTGTTCCGTCGATGAGTATCATATGCGGATATAAACGGGTATATCGATGTTATTGAATATATACTTACCATCGTCGACGCATACATTCGTTTGAAAATAATTTATATAACGTATCGGTATACTTATTGATCGACGGATCGTTATTATAATCTTCGATTTTTTTTTGTTTGTTTTTTTTTTCAAGTCACTCTTTATTTAATAATTGCAATGAGTCGATGATTTTATTATTATCTTATCTTAGTTATTTTATATTGTTTAATTCAACATAAAAAAACGAAAAAAAAAAAGAAGAAAACCAACTATTATCGAAAAATTTCATCGATAATTTGCAATAATTATCAAAAAAAAAAAAAAATTAAATTTGTCTCTAAAAAAAAATTGGAGTTTAAATTTTTATTTATTTATTATTGGTTTTTTTTTAAAAATTTAAAAAAAAATGGGAGTTTCTTATGAAAATTTCGTTGAAATTTACATGAAAATTTTGGAAAAATTTAATTTTTAGCACTTATCCTCATTGAAGACATCTCATAAAATCTAAAGCAATGAATAAATTACATTTTAAATTTATGAAGTAGGGAAGGAGAAGAAGTTGGAAGAGAAGGCGAGAGGGAAGGGGAGAGAGGAAATCCGGTAAGTTGGCAATGGCTTTGAAGAGTACACGATTTCCATGCAACGCTTTAACTTCGACAATTCGCAAATACGATTGAAGCAATAAAAAAAAAATAGTGCAACGAATGAGAAAATAGAAGAAAGAAAAGACGATGTGTATTCAATGAGCAAAATGGATTATTTGGCTTCATGAGATCATTTGACTAGCTCCGGAGCTAACAGCAGCTGGGGACACTCCGTTACGGGAGCTCAGAATACTAAGCGCGAACACAAATGAAAATAGTCTCTCCCACGTATATGAACAAAAGGTGAGCGGATTCCGGTGATCACATTGATGGCGCATAGAAAAAAAAAGAGATATAATACTTTCTACTTGAGTAGAGCAACTTATGAAGTTCATTTCCGGTTGTGATTTCCGGTTCCAGCCGTGTACGACAAAACAAAAAAACGAAATATGCAAATTCCACTAAAGTGCGTGCGTTGAATTTTTTGAATTGTCGAACTATTTCACTAAAGACAATGAGATGGATTCGGCTAGCTTGACTAAATTTTAGCTAGAATTAATTACCAAATTGCAACTCCACTATGAATGAGATTTGAATTTTATTCAAGTTAGAAATTTTCGAATGCATATAATTTTTCGCCATCTATCTCCATTCAGTTAAAACAGAGAGAAAAAACTGATATCGAGTAATAATGGTCAGATCAGTTAAAACCTGAGGGGCACCGTTCTACCTGTTCTACTTTTTATTGGTCATTTGTGGGGAAGGTTGTTGAGATGAGCAAAAAAAAAAGACAAGGTAGAGAAAGAGATCGGAGGAGCTAGTGTGATATGTACGTTTGCATTTGCCTTGTTGACCGACCGCTTTCATCGGTTATTAACAAATAATGGATGTACAAGGTGATGTTTTAATTAACGTGACCGGTCGTATAAATCTTGTATAAAAGATTCGTTTTTTTTTTGAGATCCAACCGCTGTGAAGTGAAAAATCTGTTGGTGTGAAACTCGTACGATTTGTTAGCATTCTTGAATGTCTATATAACCGTTTTCGAATTTGATAGATCTACATGAAAGGTGGTACAGGAAGTTAGGTGATGATATAAGTGCACCATACCTGGCGAATTCCGTAATTCTGCTGTTGTATATACCTAGCAGGTAGACAGACAAACACATACATACGCACAGATAAACACAACATCATCATAGTGCACCTGCGTGGAGCTAATTTAAAAAAAAAAAAGAACATAAAAAGCATTAAAAACGATTGAATGCGTAATTCCCCTTCGTCGACTTACCTGAACGGTGAAATGGTCATATTTATGAACGGCAATATAACGCTGCAGAAACCCATTTGCGCCTAAAGAGTGTTTGCTCCGGACCGAATTTCTCAATACGGCAAATTTAAAATTCATTGGATCCATTGTAGTGAATTTTATGAATTTTATTGGTAGGATGCCATAGGTGGGACGATGTTTTACACCTGTTTAAGGTGCAACATTATAGGTTAATTACTTCGATATATAATGCTGTGTTTTGCGTTCTATCCATCCGTATCGGAATGTATGATTGTTTTTATTCTTGATTGTTCATTATTAATGTGCCAAAAAAAAACTTTTCAATTATCACTGCTTGATGATTCGTGTACCTTTATGGTTATTTCCTTATGAGAAAAATATTCTCTATGGCCGTCTTGTTTTGAAACATTTCATCTGTGCGACTTCATAGTATTACAAAGAAAACTTCTACCGCAGATAAAACAATGTCGAAAAATCCATATATATGGTTCGATCCAGTGGGGAGCCTCGTGGCAGGAAAAAAGACCAGGTAATGTGAATGGGGAACGAAGAGAATTAGACGATCTAATTATAAATGCTATCACCTGTTCTATTTGTTTTAGTCGTTGCACACCGTTTCGAAATATTTCGTTGAACGGAAGAGATTGTTGTGGTCCTGTTATAAGACTCTGATTATTGCGTGGCCCTGCCATGACGTGCCTTCGTGGCAAGGCCGTAATTACCATGATCCATGCCTTGGCTAGGTAAAGGAGAATATGTGATCCCCCCACACCTGGATGAAATCGATCTCCCATGCGTGCAGGTTCTACTATTGCACATTTTGAAGTTATAGTGCAGTATTGGCAGTAGCATTACGCTTTAATGCTCTGAGGCGAGCTCCTCAAGTTCTTTAGGCGCGACCTTATTTACTTTATTCTGTGAAGAAATGCGACCTTGTTTTAGACTTTATACTTACAGAGCTTCGGACTTTGTAGGCCTTTAAAGCTTATAGGCGTTGCAGGCTTATTTTAGGCTCTTGGTCTTCAGGCACAATAACTTTATACTTTGTCGCACCGACAAATGCGCCTTACGTTTTAATGCTCCACAAGCTCTAACTTGATACTTCCACTTCCATGTAAGAGAGACAAGGGAATTGCTTCTTGCGCGCAAACGTTGTAGATATACCACCCTCATGGCTGAAGAATCACAAGACTTCTTTCTTTTATCCGAGCCAAAGGTTCCTTTTTTTGCCCAGCCTGGGGCAACGGATTCTCCTGTACTATGGTTCGACCACAAGGCCATGGTGCGGCCGGTCGTGGACTTCCATATTTCCCGCCTTTGATTGCTGTGGCAAGTCTTAGAGAAGCCGGGTACATGTTCCCTTTTTGCTTAGAATCGGCATCTTTTGCCGCTTGACCCATAGTTGAAACGCAAATCTACTAATATAATGTTGTATATTCCATTGTGAAAAGGCATCATTGTAGTTTGTTCGTCGTGGTTTTAGTTGTTCATTTATCCTTCTTCGTCATTGAAAAAAAGCCGGTTTTTCAGACGCATATCACAAGAAGTCTCTGAATGAGCGCGGAGCTCGTACGCTCATCGGCTCCGCCTAGCGGTTCTGCAACTCCTCGTTCTAAGGTTAGTCTTTTGGCATTTCATGTACCATTATAAGGCATCAGACTGCTTATCTTTGGCATATTGGGAGCGTGTTTAATCTCGTAAATTATGAAAGGGACTCTATCGATGCGAGTGATCTTTGCGGTTATAATTTTTAATAATATTTAATAGGCAACGTTCATTGACGGGTAAGTAATAATGAGTAAAACAGGTAAGTCCTGAAATATTCTTTCATAATGACGTCATATAAAGCAGAGATATAACCTCTCTAGGTGGTAGAGAAGGTCGAATACACGTATTTTTCAACTCATTCGTATTGCACTATGCACTTCCAAAAATTTTAAAAGCATTTGATAAGCTGAAGCTTGTTGAACTCCCGCTTCCACTTCCCCTCCCTTTCGCTCTATCTGTCTTTCCCTTCCATCATTGTTTTTCGAGTTGTTGGTCGTAGACTAAACTCTCATTTTTTTCGGTGGTGGTGTTTTTTAGATCATCGAATTTCTGTATACATTGTTGATGGAGTTTGTCGGCGAATGGCGACTTTAAAGAGTGGTCATTCGTTCGACCAGGAAAGCTCTTTCATTTCACAAAAGATAGCCATAGGGGCAGAGAAGATTTTGGCGAGAGACTTCACCAACGATTTCAGTGATGAGTCATCGTTTTGCGGAGGAAACGCAGCTATAAAATACGGCAGAGATTTGTATCGGAAAAACAAATTATGCTGGGTCGGTTATGTTGTACGCGTACCTGATAATAGATGAAACGCCAAAATATTGTACTGTTATCCAAGAAACCGCAAAAGATTCAGGGGAAGACCACCTCGCTGATGAGAAGCTTTCCCCAAAAGAAATATTGAACCAAGATCGAGAAGAACAGGAGGGGATAGATTATTATGGGAGGGTACCGTGCAAATGGTCGTCGCCGACTTGTCTGCTCTAACAGTTACAGCACTTCTAAGGTTCTAAGGTCCGACTCTGTGGTGGTCTATGGATCGAATATACGATGGTCTAAGGATCCGACCACATGGTGGTCTATGCATCCGATATATATATATATATATATATATATATATATATATATATATATATATATATATATATATATATATATATATATCTGGAAAGATTCTGGCTGATATACTTTCATCAGTGATTGCTACACGATTACCGATGAAGTAATTTAATGACTAAAATTTATGAAAGAAAACAATCTAATGAAAAGTGTTGAAGATCGCGTAGTGATGGTGCCACAAAATTGTTGCGTTTACAAACTCTCACTGGCAAGTTTTTAAACAGCAGCAAGTTTTTTTTTGAAGTTTTTTTTGCTTTGATAGGTGCAGCTGTTGAGGTGTTAAGCAGCGATGCGATTACGCTTATTTACCAACTCAACAAGCGATCAAGCTACGTTGAAGTCTGATTTATTTGTAGTGAGTTGGCGACTTAACTAACATCTTCATTAGATTATGGGATTTATCCTTTTTAACTGCGTCCTCAATTCCCTGCAAGGATTGAGGTATGACGTGGATGAGGGTATATACAAGGATGTATCTAAATCATGTTGTGTTAACTGAAAATAGTACAGTTGCGTTCAAGCTTTCAATAAGATTTTGGCAAATTTAATAAATGAAAATTAAATTATGGAGATGAGTCCTAATCCAGTTACTCGAACTATTTGCTTGATTCCGGAACCTCAGGACTAACAGGAAGAGAAAAATAGCTCCTTTTTCAGTAGATTATAATCTTGCAATAGGTGAGTGAAATACGTCTTAAAAAAGGACGTTGTGTTCACATGGGGTATCCTCAGAGATTTGGGCCGCAGGTTGAAGTAATTGGCGATCCAAAAATTTCTTATGATATGATTTCTACTATGGCTAATCTACGAGTCCGTGATTGAATCACCTGGGGATGGAAAGTGGATCGAATAAATCAGTTTGGCCGATCGAATTTTATAGGGTCTTCGGGAAGTTTAAAGAAATGCCGAGGATGAAACTTGAAATGTACTTCCAAGGAGAAGTGTGCGAGTATTAGCGCTTAATGTGGAACAATTGTAACGCATAAACGTGTGCATTATGTTTTATTATTTATGCAGTTATATTTCGATGATGACAGAGAGTGAGTTAACCCTTGGAAGTTGTTAGATCACTTGTTTTTTTTTATTTGATTCTTTCTAATTTAATGTAATCCTAATTTTTGTAATCAAACCCTTTGACCTTTTATTAGGTCACCGATGCTTGTTTTGTATTTTGAACCTTTCTAATCCTGTATTTGCCATTTTCGAACGAAATTTCGCTACTCGTTACACCATGGAGGGGTTTATGATGTCATTTTAAAGAGTGTGGTTATCTCCATGCGTCATGGAACTAGGTTTGAGAAGATAGTGGTTCCCAAAAAGCAATTTAAGAGGATTTCGACACATCCCACTTATCCTCTAGGAAGATTGGTGCTGATGAACTGCAATGAGTTTCTACAAGATATTTCAACTCCTAACGTCTCGCGGTATGTTTGCTCCGTTTAGGTGAAACTTTTACCGCGAGAGCAAACGAAATTCTTCAAAAGTGGTCAGCATGTGTGGTTTTGCGAAAGTCGTTAAAAGGTCTTACGTGAATCTAGCTGCATGAGATGATGATATTTGATAGCACACCTTTACAGGTATCACCCGCCTATATATTACGGGTGTTGTTGTTTATTTAATGAGGTGCAGTTTTATGAGTATTTGATATTAATTTCGTTGTACAATTTTACAGTTTATTATTTATTTATTCATGAGTAGATGAATTAAAAATCATCTGACACCATATTCTGCGAATAAAATAAGGGAAGATCAGTAGATGTGTAGTTGTTGATGAAAAGGGTGCGAACAGGCATTGAAAGATGGAAACTGATGAGTTGTAATTTGCTTTTGAATGGTCATTGATGAGATTCCTGAGGTTTTTTTTTCGGGTACTATGGTGCATATTTCCACACATGTGGTTATATGACGTCATTTTGGAAAATGGAATAACGTTGAGAGCGGTCAATGAATGATTGATGTAGTTTTTGAATTTTTTAGTTTTGCATATAAACAGCGGAAATAATTTTTTGTTGTTGTTGTAGCTGGACTCGCTATCACGTGAAGATCTTATCCGATTCGTGAAGAAACAAGTGGAGAATGTGAAGCTATTAAAGGCGGAAAATGCGAAACTCATTGAGCAAAATGCATTTTCTTCGAAAGCATTTCAGGTTTTTTTTTTCAGTAAATCAATATTTGTATAAATTTAAAGAGAATGATATCTTTTTTTGCTTTCTGTTGTGCATGATGGTAGAGATATTTCCTCTGTTTGGCGTCTTTATTCGCTTTTCTTTCTCTTTATTTCCACTTTTGGCCATATTTCTTTAGAGAATTCTTGAAAAGCATAAAACAAATGTTTATTGTCGAATATATCAATATATCTTGTGACTTTTGAATGTCTATGTTTGATTTAAAAACCGATAGTTCAACGTAGATACGGCTTTGATAATATTCCACAAATTATATAAATTCGATTTTGGGCATCGCTGTGTTAAAAGCACTTAGACACCCATACACGACAAAGAAATGATACTTCCTTAACCTAGATTTGCAGATATAAATTTGTAAGAAAAACCTCTCAGAGGTGACATTACTTCTAAAAAATACAAGTAATTAATTAAAGAGTATTAACGAAATAAGCACACCTAGTGCATTGAGAGGAAATAATTCGTTCAGAAAACTAAAAAGAAATTGAACGCATTTTAGAGGAAAATTGCTTTGAATAGCTTTTGATGAAACTATTTGACGACAAGCAGAAAATAGTGCAAAAAAAAGTCTAAAATTAGGCAGATTGACCGTCTTTTCGAATATGTAAGCGCTCATTTTACCAGTCAGAAGAAACCCTCAATTACTGTTAAGAAGAAATCGCACAGTTTCAAGATCATCCGGTCAAGATTGTCGTTAGGTCGGCTGTACTGGAATTCCAGATTGCCCAGGAAACACCTCACACTACCACACAGCATAGCCATTTTTTTAGTTCTTCGAGCGGATAGATAGTTCAGTGCTTCGCTGATAGTTCGAATTCAGGATGCTGAAGAAAAGTGGAAAAAGAAACTCGATGAGGCCGAAATGGAATCGATTAGAAATGTTGAAGAGATTCTCAGACTCACTGAGGTATTTCATATTTATTTCATTTGTTTAGGTTGTTTTAGTTGTTTTGGTTTTTCTGGATGTTCTCATGTTGTGATTGTTTCTGGAGAATGATCTATTCATACGGATCGACGTGCGGTGCAGGAAGATGAGAGAGGAGATGGATGGAGATCCCCTTCCCTTTTTGATTTGGAAAAAAATATTAGAGGTTATTTTCTTTTAATATAGGAAAATGTGTTTTTCTCTTAGGTTAAAGTATAGTCAATCACGTTTGCTTAATGAGATATCACTATTGTGGAGATCGTCTTCACTAATTTTTCTCAATTGAGGCACGATTTATTCGAATACATCGTAGCGTTGTAACATGCAACTTGTTCCAGCATTTTGCCTGTTTCCGGATCAGCAATCTTTGTGTGGGGTCCAATGAGACACTTTGAAACATGTGACTTGTGTTAATTCCCCAAGACTTTCGTGGGGTTAATGTTTAAATAGAATGCTATGTAAAAAATTAAATTTATTGGTTGTGTGTTTTTTATTTTAAAGAAGTAAAAAGACGTTTTAATGATAGGTAATATTATCCTATTGAGGGGTTTTAGTTGAAATATTGCGTTTTTGTTTTGTGTTTGCTTTGGTTTTTACTTGTGGAGGTAATTCCTAATTGGCCATATAAGGATAATGTTCATGTAATTTATTTTTTATATTCATTAATCGAATAAATGTGCAATTTCTTTGAAGGAATGCAACTCGCTAAGGTCAAAGAACACCGATCTGTGTGCACAGGTGACACAGTTAGAGAGTGACCTTGCACAAATCAAGGTAAGTTTATTTATCGGAATAGTTTTCACTTATATGAATGAAGTTGCGAATGCGACGCTAGTTTTTGGATCTTTTTACCTGCAATAACCTTTTTTTACCTCACGACTAGTAGATGTTTATGTATCAAAAGCTTTTATGCTCGAAATACGTTCGTCAACTATTCTAGGTGTTCTTTGAACCTGTTTGATGGCTCACGATGAGGGAAGCGGGTTTTGCGAGATTGGCACTGCGTTTGCGTCGTATTTTGAGCTAGCTATCTCAAAGGTCAGAGGTCAGAGGTCATTCATAATCGAAGGCTACACATTGCGCCGATCGGTCGATCCATGCTTGAAACCGACTTTTCAGTAGATTCTTTAGAAATTTGGCGATTTTATTTATCTACTCAAAACAGTGTCAATTTTTATACTATCAATTTTTAATTATTCGGAAGTTCCATATTATAAAGGCAACGGACTCGTTTAAAAGACAGTTTTTACGATGGGGGATGTGTCAGAGAAAAAATCGTTTCGTCTTCATCTTCTCATATATTTCCGACTAGAAGCTGTTTTATTTTTGCAGCTTTTTATTTTAGATATCATCTGAAGGGGAGCACTTGAAAGAAACTCATCAAGTAACTCAACAACCTTCTGCTTGTACCGCAGACAACGTTAAGGTTTCTATATTACTTTGTAGTATTTTAAATGGTATATGCGATTTTAAATTATCTCTGAATTTATCGATTTAATCGGCATATAAGAGCGATTTTTGGCTTGATTATGCATTTCAGAAAATTTCTGGAATTTTTGTGGATCGGGAGGAAGGAGACCAATATGAAAAGTGCTTATTTGAGGAATAAAAAAGGTGCCTTTGCATGGTGCCTTTGGTTGATCCTTTTTATTCTCCATTCTCAGGTAAATCTTAGGAGAAATTATTCTTCTTCAAGGTGGTTTGATATTCCCTTAAATGTTTTTGAATGACCGATACAAAAATGGTTGAGATGATAGAAAGGCTGAAAACGGCTTATGTTTAGCTTTTATGTAATAGTTGACAGGAAAGAATATTAAAGTGAAGGCGGTTAAGGTGAACACAATATGGATAGCGCTGACATTTGCATAGGTAAAATTAGGACCAGTGGGTCGTTCATTTTTATATACAGTTGGCGATGCATGTACCGTCGATGAAGGGTCAACTTGCAGGGAGAGGAACGACTAAAGAACGAACTTAACACTCTCAACGATACCGTCGAGGAGCAACGGAAAGAGATGAAGGCACTCAAAGATCTTTTCAGAGAACAAACCGAAAAACTCGTTCGGGTATATCATTATAGTTTTGCATTTTGCAGTATTGTTAAAGATTAGGTGGTTGACTGTTAACACTGCATAACATAATTGGTGGAGAATTATTTTATCCGTTTAAAGTATTTTAGTTCATTGATGAAAGAGACGCTATGAGATGTGCGCTCCCAGAGATGGATCACTTTCGTAGCTGGTATATTCCATGGTGGGTCTGGATTAAATCCGGTCCTGATGCTGGTCACGACCAAAAGAGGACCCTTACCGAATTCAATCTTGACCTCATGAAAGTGGGTAGCACAGTCCGGCTTTCTACCTAATCCCTGGTTTGGGTAAGGCCGGTCGTCTAAACAGATTCCCAAGAAGGTCGCTCTAACCATCTCTACGTGTTTGCAAGTTCAAATTGCTGTCACTTGCGCGCGCAGTTGGGTAAGGTTTAATCCAGACCTTTACAAGACTGATATTTTCGGGGTATGCCATCTATGAACTGATCTTCTGTACTTGTAGAATGAAAACGGGCCTACTTTTATCTACTTGCAGGCAGAGAAACATAACGAAGAGTTGCAGTGTACAGTGGATGAGCTGCGATCATCTCTTGACGATACAAACGAGCAACTGAATGCTGTGAAAGAGGTTGCTGCCAGCTGATTGTTGAGTAGGGAAAAGTACGTCAGGAACCTGAAGAGGAGATAGAGGACTGTAGTATATCAGGAGATTGAAGAGGAGATGGAGCAATATGTCAGGAACTTCGAGAGGCGATAGAGGAGTGCGTGAATTGAACCGTAGAGTTGAAGTTAGCAGCAGTGCTCGCGAAATTATCTTTAATTTTAGAAGCTTGTTCATTCCATTTCGATTGATTTCAGAAGTGCCGATTTAGTTTCCTTAATCTCGATTGGCTAGCCACTGTGAGATTCCTCGTTTTGGATTGTTCGTTTCACGTATTGGGTGAGTGTGTAAATTATAAATTGATAACTTCAGTAATGGATTAGATAGATCATGAAGTAATCAAAATATCTGTGCAAAGAAATTAGTTCATCAAAATATAAGGATAATTTCGTAATATTATTGATGAAATCAACGTCTTAAAAGTCATCTAATTTAGAGGCGTAACGCAGAAAACGTCTTTTCGTTAGAGTTGGCCGATTACGAGAAGTCACTGGATAAAGTTCAGAAAGAACTGAAAGTGACCAAGGAAGAGTGTGCATCTCTGAATTCTGAACTTCAAAGGGCACGTACCGAAGCGGATGAATTGCGTGATGAGAAAGCACGTATTAGCACTAATTTCCATAAAATGAAAGCAGCCGTTGTCAAGTTGAAGGCCGAATTAGGCGGTAAGTCCAGGTCATTACGCTTAGATGCCGGTTCTCTTTGCAAGGCGCGATAGACGGCGTCGTGTCTTTTTTTAAAATCCCATTTTGTCCCCTATCACTCTTCCTCCCCTTTCTCCTGCTTCGCTTGAACGTTGATCGAATTTTGGTCATACCGTATTTCGTCATTAAATGCATCTTAATTTCTACAATGTTAGGTGTTGAACTTTGTCCTCTACCGATCGCCTTCCTCGTTGCTTTAAAAGGTTTATTGGCTAATACTTTCTTTTTGTTTCGATTCATATGGGATTTGGAGAATTTACTGGAGAAATTTACAGGAGAACTTATATGAAAGCGATTTCTTGTAAGAGACGATTCATAGCTTTCATAGAGAATTTTTTCCGCCTATATAGCTGTGTAGATTTCATGTTCTTTTGGAGCTTAGAAATTTTTGTCTTTTTCAAAAACAATTGGAGATTACTAAGTGGAATGCTTTCCATCACCCGTCTGTTTTTCTCCCTTGATTGAAATTGAGTGGAATATTATCGAAATGCTTCTTATATTTCACTGCAGTTTTAAGTTGATAGTTAAGTATAGGTCCCCGTTCTCAGCCTAGAATCCGCTGATTGATGTTTATCGATGCCTTTGCCAGTGGCATTTCTTTGTTTGTTTACTCGCATCACCGAATGTAGAAACAGCTAGCACCATATCAGCATATATTGCACAATATCACTATCTCTTTATCTTTTACATTTATTCGGTCGCATTGAGTCAATGCCAGCATAATAACAAATTATTGGTAATTTCTCAGAACTATTGGGTTCAATGAACTGCTTCTACTTTCTTTTAATTCATAAAAATAGACGTATGTTGCTTAACCTTTTTGGCCGATTTGGCCAAAATGGCTAGATTGGAGCAGGGCCTGGCATGACTGTGATCTTAGTCATATAATTCGCGAATTGAGAGGGGGGAATTTGATCAAAGATCAAAATAGTCATATGTTACCTAGAAGAAAGACATGTGTAAGATTTCATTCCTGTCTGCAGGTAAATGGGTAGTTTAATTTGAAACTTACAGAAAAGAAGGATCTGATAAGTGAACTGGAAGCGGAGAAGAAAACGCTCTATGAGAAAATTGAAATCGAGAGCAAAGAAAGAAACGAAGAGAAGATCGAATTTAGTGCAGTGATTGGCACAGCAGAGGAAAAGATACGTCAACTAGAATCAAGCTGTTCGTCACTTAACAGGCAGCTAATGTCACTGAGATCTCAAAGGGAATCCCTCCAAAGACAGTATGACGATCTCGTTCAAGAGCACACTACCTTTAAGGTAAGGCATTTTTAGTCAGCCGTTGCCAATTTTTAAGTTTCGATTTTCTACTGCTGAACTTGTTGTTCGTATCTCGGGAGAATTCTTAATGGCATTTCGGGAGCGATGGGTGGGGAGGTAGAGTCACATAATTAGGTACCCGTCGTGGAACATGGGCAGATGGGAAACTCAGCCAGGTTTGTTGGCAAGTCGTTATTTAAAACATTCGTTGGAGGTGAAAGGGATATCTCCTGTTCCTTGAGGCTGTGCGGTTTCAGACTCGAGCGTTATACGTTCTCGAGCAGAAGAAAGGAGATCAAGAGCACTCGAGGGAAGACGATTTAGAGGTTCTCGAGCACACGGTGGAACAACAGAAGAAAACCATCGAAAACCTTAAGTTAGCTTTCATTTACCGTTAAAAAACGTGTAACTAATGCATTCCACACGTAATTAATCTAATTAATCTTCGTACGTTGTGTTTATTAATATGCTTGACAGGTTTTTACCGGTTGGCTTCTACTAAAAAAGTAGGGTTATTTGGAGTTTTCCATCAGTAGCTCCCATGCATTGGTAAGGATGTATTTTATATTGGTAGGATAAGTCACATGCGGCAACCAGTAGCTTTTATGAAGCAGTCGAACGGGTGGCACTTAGGCTTGTAAACCGTCCAACTATGTATGATGTTCACGGTTTGCAGCTACCGTGACAGTAGAGCTGTAGTTGCTTCGATTCCTCTTGGTTGTATTATCCAAAGATTTTGTGCTGCAATAAGCAGCTTGTTGTGATGCAAAACGTATATACAACTAAAGGCGTTCTCGTTTTCTTGGCTGTCTTGAAGTTTTCCGGTAATTTGCTTGAATGAGGATCGCAAGTAAAGCTCGAGGCTTTAATGTATT
Organism: Ascaris suum; assembly: GCA_013433145.1. NCBI lineage: Eukaryota > Metazoa > Nematoda > Chromadorea > Rhabditida > Ascarididae > Ascaris > Ascaris suum. The sequence goes on along the minus strand of CM024186.1, from coordinate 1,373,003 downwards.
GAGCTTGCTAAGCGCCAACGAAAGTGATATTTCGAATGCTTAATTCATCGCAAGTAATCGCGACATATTGAACGAAGCTGGCAGGTGGGCAGGGGAAGGGGGGGGGGGGTGTGTGGAGATCGCCGTATTAGTGTGCCGCGAAATCTACAGTTGGATTTGGCAAACGTGGAGGTGCCGGAAATGTTTTTCAATATTTTCGAATTCTGAATCCGCTCAAATGAACTGTCATATTTCCCTCCTGAGATGAAATGATCGTTCCGTCGATGTGCTCTTTCTTAGATAGCTGTCCCTTTAATCCCCCTCCCAACCCCTTCTTATCAGTATTAATATATCACTTGGAGTACACTGTAGTGGAAACGCTTATTTTTGAAGATTTGAAAAATATTTGCCTAAAGAAACGTTGTGCTCACAAGTGGTATTGGTTGTGGTAGTGATTTGGTTGAATCGTTTATATATGAATACTGTTTTTGTGCAGTCAGACAACTGTAACTACATTTCTGAACGTTTGCTTTGCTCGTAGACGCGACGAGAAATATTGATATCTACTATGTTCATCGAATCAATATTAATTATTAGTATCACCCATTTTGTTTCAAAAGGAGAACACCGAAATACAGGTAGGTCAACATTGTACTTGAAGCGATTTCAGGTGTTATCCGTTTTTTTTTCAAACGGAAACCTGAAATGTATGAACGTTCAGGCAGTCTCATCGAGTCGTCCATGAAGAGTTGTGTTCGACTCGAGAGCAGTCACTAGCGCTATCTGCACAGTTGCACAATGTGGAGCGTCAACTAAGTGCCGTTAACGATGCACATAAAAAGAGGTGAACTCTCTACGAACTCGTTGCAATATGATGAGATAGCTGCGGCTATAGGCTGATAGGTTTTTACATTTATTTCTTTGATCTTTATGGATATACATGTGGAGACTTCTTCCGCACTTGAAGCTACCAATTTCAAGCCTTCAATTGCAAGTGCAGCCTTACAAGCGAACAAAAGCGAGCATGGAAACTCGTAAAAATGAACGCTGAAATATGCTCAAAGACCGCATATATTTTCGAATCCGTGAATCATTCTGGAAAATGGGTTCATTATCAGAGGGCTCATGCATCCTTATCAGCTGAGCGGTTAATTTTCGGAAATCACTTGTTAGTTCTTGAATGGGCAAGAGCTTAGACTTACCACTCACCGGACCTCATGATCCATGGAAGGCAAGGGGAGGGGGGTCTGCTGTCATAAAGTATAAACTGTTGTGCTGCGCTTACTGGTTTATTGTTTTCGTTTGTTCTTACTTTATTTTTGTGTACTGCTATAGCTATTTGAATTTTCTGCAATCGCTAGCTATGTTGATCACGTTTAAGACTGAATTTAAGTTGGAACTCGATCCTTTGCGAAATTTACCGGCTTATTTTCCCAATTTCCTTCGGCATTTGCAATAATTCTGCAACATGGGAAATATCTAACCCTTAAGATTCTTTTCAACATTTTCCCTGGAAAATTTTTTTCATTTTCTCCTTTCCTATGATTAAGCGCATCCGTTCGTTATTAGCAAATAGCTTGCATAATATAGAAACTGAAAATGAGCATTTAATTTTCCTTTGTTTTATGTGTTTATTACCTTCCAGTGAGTATTGTTCGGTGATACAAATTCTGCATCCGTTAGCCACCCTCCCCCTTCCTTCTTCTTTTCCTGCTCAGGGATTATTTCTTCCAATTTTTTGTGAAGCACTGGTGAATTCTTATGCCGAGTTTTGCACATCGTTTTCTGTTCACATATATTGGATTACACATTTAGTTGTGGTATAGACATATGGATATCTGTTTCTTTTTTCCTATGAGATTGTTCTTTTTCCTATTAAAGCTCTTTAGATTTACGATGCATGCTTTTTCCTGAAAAACTGAATTAAAATTGACGAGTATGTTTTTGTCTTTGGGTTGCTTCTTGGTGGATTTATCAAGTTTACAGCTTTTCGGAGCAGCGAAATCAGTTTGAGAGTCGTCTCGCAGCCGAAACGAAGTTAAACAGCGAACTTCTAGCCCAGATCGACGCCAATTTTGTTGCGCATGCCCGCGAGAAAGAAAGAATCATGAATGAGGCGAAGAAGGAAAGGGATGTACTCAGTGCTGAACTGGAGACCGTGAAGAGGGCCCTCGATGATGAAAGCAGAAGACGGAAGGAGGCGGAAAGGAGCAAATCACCTGCCAATATTGCTGTGCCTCTCAGGCATAAGCAGAACGGTATCATTGAAGTTACCAGGTAGTTCGCATACTATTTGTGATATTTGATTGATGGTGAGGGTGAAGGTGTTTTATTTTGAAAGAAGTTGCAATTTCAAGTTTGGAGCGGGTTTGGCCCAAGGTGGAGATATTCACGATATAACGGTAGGTTCATACATGAGTGAGCTGGTAGTTATGTGCTCATAATGACGGAATAGGTGAAGTGCACTAATTTGTACTACTTCAAATTAAATATCGGAGAGGAGGAGGAGGGAGGCCTTCTTTCGAAGGGGATTATAACGGTCAAATGAAGGCTTCAGAGGAGAGGGAGCGACAAAGAGTCTATAAATGAGAGCAGGTAGTTTTTTGATGAAAAGTTGTTCACCGACTTGCGCATCTTCACGCTTCCAAAGTGGAGGTGTCACGACCTATGTTGGTTAGCTTCTTTTGTAAGGGAAGGAAACTAGTAATATCAGCAATGTCCTCTAATATGGCGTGATAAACGAGAGTTTGCTCCAGTAGTTATTTTAGTGTTGTAAAGTTTATTAGCAGATAACATGTTTAGTGCCATTTCATCTAATTCGCCATGGATGAGACCAAAAATGTACTGGAAGGGAGGTCGAATTCGTCCGCTTCATAGCCGAGATCATTATACCTCATCAAAAAGACATTGCTATATGTGAGTCGTTTGCGAGCGATTGAGACGTGGAAAGTTGCTGTTCTAGTTCATTTCTGCGAAGGCCTCAACCGGTTGAAGAACAGCGTGAAAGCACTGAGGAACCAGAAAGTGAACGCACTCTTGAAGAAGTGTTGTATGGTGAGGAGTCGGAGATGGCAATCAGTGCTATTCGTGGAGAGTGGCAGTCGATCAATGAGGTCAAAAATTGGGAGCAGATCGCTCTAAATACGCAAAGACAGGTTAATTTTCTTCTTCCTTTTATCTTTCTTTCATTCATATCGCCAACATTTCGCGTTCTTTCCCCGTGAGGGAAAGAAAAGGTGAAAAGCAAAGGATGTTTGTAAAAATAGACGAGGAGATATAATATCCTGTGTGAAGAAATTTTTAGGTGGTCTAATACTTGGGCTGTCTAGTGTCCAATGTTGCACACTGTGCTAATTATCTGAAGTGAGGTCCACAGGAGCTCTTCTTTGCTAGGCGCAAAGTGTTCTGTGCTTTTATTCCCACTCTCAGTGGAATCCTCTGAGCGTTACTAGTTCTCATCGGAAGTTGGCTCTCCGAATGTGGCGAAGTCGTTCGCTGTAACAGGACTTATCAGCAGCTGAAATAGAGTTTTGAAGGAAGAAGTAAAGATGAACTAGAAGTTTCATTAATGAAATTGAAAGAGAGCTTTTTTTTGCATTTCCTCTGTGAAAAAAGAAATGCAATACTATAGTAGACCAGTTCGTTGGTAATGATAAAAATCCACTGAGTATTTAGGGGAGGGTGGGTGGGTACGAAATTGAAATACCAAATACAGGGATCTTTGATCACGCTAACTTGAAATCCTTTCTGCGAATGGATGTTCCATCGAGGCGAGCAGCGAAAAAGTGGATTATTGCTAGCGGTGCTTTAGACATTCTCTTTTGTTTGTTCATAGTAAAAGTTTTTTCGTACCTGGTTTTGTTTTGATCTATGGAACAGAGTAGAATACGTACTTTGAGGTTATTTTACTTATCATTCTTTGAGTGTGCGTTTATTTTCTCCACCTTTCTTTTGAGAAGATGTGTTATTTGACTGTTATTTGAGGTTCTAACAGCTTAATCTGCATAGAAGAAGGGGAGGTGGGGGAGGGACGTTCTATGGCATGTTGACATATTTGATCTTTCTAGCTGCAACATACACGTGAGTTGCTCAATGAAAGTGAAGCGAGCAACGTGCGACTGAGTGAGCAAAGTAAGTTGCTTAAAGAGGAAATAAGACGACTCGAGCGCAACGAACAACGCACAGACCATGTGGCCAACAGCGAGTACCTCAAAAACGTCATACTTAAGGTGAGTGTGGTCCTCACCTGCTTTTCTTTGTCACTTCCTTCATAGTTGGGGAGAACGGCCGCTCACCGATACTGGTATATACTGGCGTACGAAAAGGTTCGTGTCGACGAAATTAGCAGACAGGCTGCACCTTTCCTGCTGACTGCATTTGTTTGGATGATGCCCACGTTTTTGCATCAATCGTGGACGCATGTCACTGCAGAGAAGTGTTTCTGTATCTTTAGCTCTAATGTCTCTTCTTTGAAAATTTTTGCAGTTGTTGACAGTATCCAAGTCAGGATTTAAGTTTTTTTTGGGGGGGGGGGCGGGGAAGAGGAGAAAAGAAGCTAGATTTTAAGGGGATGGAAATGAATCCAAGGCTTAAGTGGGAAGAGGTAGGGCAGAAAATAAGGTTTTGAGCAGTACTGTATCGCAGAAGAGGCGGTGTTATGCATAAAATTTTGTTTGAACCTCTCAGCGCATAGGCCACGACCGACCAAAAATTTGGAATTCCTATCCTTTGGAAAATCGGATGCGATGCGATGCAAAAATTTCCTCAGTTAACCAGCAGTGAGGGAATTCCTATCCCTTTTTATTTATTTTCTATTTTTTCGCAGCTGTTAGAGTTATGAATTACATTTGCAAGAGTCTAACTGATTTTGGCTAATCTTGGCTTTGGCCAAGTCCATTTGGAGGGATGTTCAGCATCGACATCACATAATAGGCGCTTCACTGGTAAATAGAAGTGTAAAGATGACGAATTCAGTCGCAGGATGCTATTTTTTATTTACTGGTCAGTTAGCATTTTCGGGCTTGTGCTACATGAAGGTCTTTTGAGTGGAATGGTTCAAAAGATTGTCGTTATTGTTATCAGTGGTTAACTTATCAGTCCGATCTCATAAATTGTCCATACAGTTTATCGCACCCGAAAAAGTGAGCTCGGAACGTGGTCAATTGGTGCCTGTACTGGCGACAATGCTGAAGCTGAGTAACGAGGAGACCGAGTTGCTGAATAAAGTTGCACAAGGTTGGTTATTTATTTCTCTCGTCTGTTCTATTTTGAATTCATAAAACAATCGCACTTTACTGAGGTGATTTCGAAGGTGATTTATAAGTTTGCTAATCGAATCTTCTCAGTTTACCAGTGGGGTGCCGACCGGCAAAGAATCGATGAGAGTTTGATGCTGAGCAAGGGTCAGCAAAAGCCACTATGAGAAGAAGAATTAAGGGATTGGAGTCTCTCTTCCGTCATGTAATTTGGTAATTTCAGTGCCAGGCATAGATAAAACGGTTTTTAATGAATTTCATACTGAACTTGTATGTTGAGTTTCTCCTCTCAAGCCGTTAGTTACTTTCGTGAATAACGATGAAATGTGAGATTCTAAGGATGAAGCAGGAGAGAGAATGCTTCTATAATCGGACTTTCTGCATGCTATTCCTCTGAATAATTCAAAAATATTAATTAAAGACGTCTGCAAGATTACAGTGAAGAGGGGGATGGGGTCGTAATGGAGCAGTTCTGCTATTGTTTTGCTTCAAATGGAAGGAAAATTATTGTTATTCGTGCTTAGAGTGAAAGAGGGGGAAGAGGTAATTGAAATGGAAGAGAATTGATTTTATTTAGTCCAAAAAGTGCTGAAATTTTCGTTTTTTCAGGTCATTCTTGTAAAAAATTTTTAAACTTTTGATTGTTTCAGACAAAGAGCTTCAAAAGCTCTGTTGTATGGGAAGATGGGGGGGGGGGGGAGGGGAGAATGTGGTGGAGCTTGCATACGCCATTTGTATTTACTATTCGTAATTGTACTAGTAATAAAGAATCTTTTTTATAGCCGATACGATATCGAACGAAGTCAAATCTCCAGGCTGGGGCAGTTATCTGCATCGTTGGTCTGGTCTATCATAAAATTGCGCCGTTTTTCGGAGTCCGTTTCTCGTAATTCCAGCTGTGATAATATTTCAAAGTTGTGCGGATAATCTATTTACGTTTTCTTTTGGATTTTTCACTGCAAATTTAATATTAGGTTATGGATCTGGGTGCTTTTAGCTAAATTGAGCAAGCAGCTTTTACTTATGGAAAAAAGACGGCTCGGGAATGATGGGTGCTTTATTGATGGAAATCTCTCATTTCTTTGCTTTATAGCTCTGCTGGGAGTCATCATCTGTGAAAGGAGATAGGTGATTGCGTAAAAATCGGTTGATGCCGTAATAACAAATATGAGGAAATGCCAGTTTCGCAGGATTGTATCTTCAGTTCTGTTAGGAAAAATGCCGATGAAAATGCTCTCATTTTGATTTTAGCGCATTTTGGTTGATGCAGTAGATGAATTCGGTAGATCCGGTTCTATGAGGAGTTCTATTTTGAAGGTTTTCCTTTGATTAATTAACGGTGTTCGGGTTTTCTAGTCGAAGACTCGGTGATTGCAATTAATTGAAGCTTTTCTTGGGGAAATTTATTTGTAAAGAGCGCTGAACGCTGGTATTGAAAATTTAAATTATATTATGGATATTCAGAGACTTCCTTCTCTTATGTTTACCTAGCGCAGGTTGTTGTGTGTTTAATTCAGTTTACGAGGTTGAGGAATGGGATTGTGCAATATGTAAATGCCTTTCGAATATATTGTTGAAGGATATTATGCGCTTATATGTTTTGATTTAATCGTTCTGTTTATTTGTGAGTGTTTATACGTTGAATAACTGTATCTGCGTTGTCTTTTAACATAAGGGTTATATTATTGGGTTGGACGTCTATCGGAGGTATGTATAAACAGGTGAAGAGGTAAATTATTTATAATGAGCCTTATACATCAAGTTGGAGAAGTTAGTTATGACATTGTGTCCAGTTGTACATCGATCTCACTTAAACTATAGTCGCGCGAATATTTTCGTGTTGAATCTGGAAAACACATTAGTTAGATGGTATGTTGCAAAGGTAACGAAACAAGATTGACAGATCGCTTAGAATGTAATGACATAAAACTAGATTCGTGAATGATTGTAGTGTTTTTATTTTTCCACGAATTCTTTCGAGAGTTTGAATGGGAAAATAGGTGATCGTCATCATAGAGTACAGTAAAATAGAACACATCTGAGAGAGTATATTGTAAACTGTTGAGCATAATTTTTCCACTTTTGATACAGTTATTATTTCTTTCGAGGTTTGGAGAAATTTGCGCAAGTTACTTCTCGTTACAAATGTCGCCTTTTCTTTAAGGGGGCTTTTGGCAGAAACCGTCTAGGTTAAGTTACCCGTTCTTGTATCGAATCTAGTACTGTCCGTTTGCTTGGATAGTAAGGTAATATGTTTGTAGTTAAATATAGGAAATATTCAGCTGAGCAATATTGCCGTCGAAGTGACGTTCATTTCATGAGCAATACTTTCGTCGGGAGGGAGAGAGTAGGAAAACTAAGCAAACTTCTTAGTTTGCTGATAGATTCGTTTATAGCGTTGCTCTATCTGTGCTCACATTGCTCCATTACTTCACTCTTACGGTGTTGAATTTATTTGCAACGGTAAGTATATCTGATGAATGGGAGCGCTCGCCGTACCAAGAAACATTTACAGCTAGGGATGTCAACATTCCCAGCATGTTGCCGAAAAGCCTCGTGAAAAATATGTTGGGACAATACGAAGGAGTGAGTGAACCGTTGTTACCTGTGCGGAAATATGTGGATCGGACGAGAAGATGTTGGTTTACCTGTGTTTTGCGTTGAGAGATGGGAATACTTATTCGCATTCCTCTTACATCCGAGAAAATATTCCCAGTTGATAGTAACATCCATGTAATGAACGATGTCTTTGGAATCACTAGGCGAGGAACCGATGCGTTCTCGAATACGCCAATAATTATCGATTTCGTTATAAGTGAAAAGTGATCTCACATCGTCGCAACTCAATAAACGAAATCGATTCATAAATTTTCGATCGACATCCTCGTCGATTTTCCACCATTTCAATAGAATCTTCAATCGAATAGCCTTTTATAGAAGTCGGATTCGCTCTTGTGATTATGAAAGGGAATGGATTTATCACTCCATTTACCCAAAAAGGTAAACGAATGGAGTCATATATTCAAAATTCTTATCCGCCAAGAAATCGCATCGGCTGTGATTGTTATTATTATTCAACGAACAATATTTAAAAAGCAATCATGTTAAAACAAGTAAGTGTACCTCGAGCATGGCGAGCGGAAAACATGCATAGACATTTGCGCCTGGTAAGGTGGGGTATAAATCAGTACCTCACTAAAAATGTGCCCTCTGTGTGACTCTAAAAATTTAGTAGATGATAGCCTTGCAGTCGGTTGCCATTCATTACGTAGCCTATATAGCAGTACTCGAAGTAGATTCTTTTGCTGAGCGAAAAGCGAGTGATATTTTAGTGAGAGGATACCAAGAAATGTCGGGCATTGTTGACAAACTCTCTATAGTTATGTTATTTATTTGTTATTTTATTTAAAAATTATAAATAAGCGAGAATTATATAAAGTAATTGTCAACTAGTATGGCAAATGTCGACCACACCGAGGCTTGCAAAATATGAAACGAATCAAAACAACTTTCGTGAACAAGTATAATCAGTAGTAATTAGGTTGACGAACAATATGAAATGAGATAACGATACTCGGCATTTCCTCCTTTAAACGGCAGAAGGTTCAACTAGACGATTCAGATGGCCTGATATTTTACGACTGAGTGGACTTGTAACAATGGTGGAATCTATGATGTACGTTGAATAATGAGTGCATGAACAAATGCTGATGAAATCGAAATATTGAGATGCTATAAAAATGACTTGAAAAATCCTATTTAAGCGGATTTTAGTTATATTAGGCCTTAAAACTTTTACACTTTATGGAATGATATATTAAAGTGAGCAAGTTTTCAAATCGTATAACTTATTGCTATCTTTCAGGTGAGTTAAATACGTGGAAGATTGCTAATGAATGAAATTGATGGAAATTTATTTTTCAATGATGAAGTGGAATAAATAGTTTGTACCTTGTGATATGCGATAATTACAACCCTTTGCACTACCTTTAAGGGAGTAGAATCAATGAATTTTATTGAAATTTTCTTTTGCTTCCTAATGAGCCTAGTTCTATTACACTCTAATAAATTCAAAAATTAATCATAAATTTATTGAGGCAATTTTGTGCAAAAGAAAATAAAATAAAATTTAGCACCCTCTTTGAAAATTTAATGAAAAGCAGATTTGAGCATTTTGTGATGGAATTGAATACATATTAACACTATTGACTAGATAATATAAAATTCTATCATTAATAATGAAGGTTTTGAATCGATAGATCATTCATCATCATCCGAAGAAAGCCTTCCGAAAATATAAAAAGTGATGGATATTTTGGTTTTATCACTAGTCAGGATAATTCCACAAATCCAGGATAGGACTTAATACGGTTGACGATGAATGAATACATGAATGATTTCTAAATTTATGAGTCTTTCTTGGCGATGATGCAAGAGGGCATTCGGAGCGTGAAACATAGTAAGCCGTTGGCACAGTAAAAAAAAAAACGATTAGCACTTAGTAAATGCCGAATAAAAACAACGAATAGATTGTGAGTGAAGCATATTGAAAACGTATTTCGATCAGAATCGTTCAACTGTATAAGTTAGAGGCGTCCATAATAAAATTGTAATGCGTAAACGTTATACGAATCATAAATGCATTACAGAGATAAGTAGGCGAAAGAAATGTTTAACATTCAATGAAGTGAAACTTACGATGATGGAAATTTGTCGATTCGGCAATATTCGACCGATAACAGGTTTACAGCAGAAAATATGCACATTGTTCGTTTGAAATTTGAATAGTATAGGTAACTTCCCAACGTTCATAAGCACCAACTGAAAATAATGCAAATTTTCGCTCTTTGCTCTTTAGCTTCATCTCTTAACTAGCTGATATTTCCGCTTAAGCGTAACAAATTAATTGCCGTTTATATAATCATACAGTTGCGCCGTTCGAGAGCAACTAATGTGGAATATATTAGAGCACCTATTTCGACTATATTAAGTAAAGTTTTCCACATATAAGACCAAATTATCCCTTATTCTTGATCTCCGAACAGCCTTTGAATGATTTGTATAAATCAATTAAATCATCTCAGACAGGACGTTTAAACCTTCCCCATGACACCTTCAGCTATGCCATCTAGTTGTATTCTGCTGTGAAGCAGGACCGAAGCATCTTCTTTCCTGGTGCTAAAAGCGTCTTTCGTTAGACACAACAATAGACATGACAATAATAGACGACAAGGTTGTGTTCGTTGTATGACTTCTTAGGATAATCACCTTCGTTTTTTTCGCTTTCCCACTTGTCACAGAGGATTGAGGTTTAAAAAAAAGGAAGGAGTTTTTGCTATAGATTTCTAATCTTCTTCATGCCATCCTCTGCTGCATCTCTTTTTGCGCTCATAAGCATCTTATATGTCTCAGTGTGAATTGACCACTTAAAGCTGCGCTTGTTATTTTCGTTTGGGTGAAGTACTTGCACTACATTAGGCGTCGATGCATTCTCTAGACTTGAATAAAACGTCCTGTGAAACTGTGAAACTCCTTTAACTTACAATATCTGCTCAATTTCGTTATAGGTCTTTTAAATGAACGGTATTTATAGAAGGGAAGAAAAGGAGCTACCAATAAAAAAAAAGTGATTTTCCTGGAAATGAATTCTTTGTCGCCGAATACTCATAGTTTATGTGAGTCATTCGTTTGATCAGCTTGAACATTTCAAAGGAATTATTTATGCGTAAAGATATAAAATATGTAAATTAATTTCTTCTTGCAATTGATCTGATAAGGCCAAAAAAAAAAGAATTATTAATCAACGATTTATGAAAGTAATTTTTTGTCGGGGATAAAATTATTGAGATTTTTTTTTTTTTGGATGATGAAGCAAATGAGGCAGTGAGTGAACACGATACCATATTTTCTACTTTTAGATCTAGGTTTGATTAAGTTAAAAATTTATCTCTTTGTTCATTTTTCACTAAAACCCCTATAGAAGAGCTAGAAATCACAAATCCACATAAATACATTCAGAAAGCTATAAATATAGTGGCATAGCAATGCACACTAAGATGTAATTTCTATCAAATCGGCCATTTTTGTGCTTAAAAGTTAGGAAAGGTAAACGCCTTGTCAGGTGCGGGGAGGGGTATGAGGGAGGGAATGGTATGGAGATGAGGAAAAAAGTTGTTGCTAATTTTGGAGGAATAACGTCTCAACCTGATAGATATTCTCTTCATCGAAGGTGATGGTTGGTCGAGGCAGTACAACGAGCGACATGTCGGTTTCGCGTTGGTGAACTAGAATGGCGTCTTCAAATATTTACAAAGCATTCATGCAACCCTCCAAAAATGCCCAAATCATCGCTCGCATAACCTTTTATGTGCAATGCGCCAGCATTGTGCACATTCATATTTTATGCCACCTGAATGCTTTCGCTATGCTTCCTTTCGATAGCTGTTAATTTGTACGCATTTTTTAAAGCATTTTTTTTCAAGGGTATATTATGGGGTTATTAATTATGTTTACATTTATGGTCGCTGTGCGGTTCCAATTTATGAATCATGGATCGTTATTTTGAGAAAATATAGCCTGCAATCACTTATGTCAAATTTAATTCCGATCCATCAACCTTTTAGAGGGTCTTTCGGCAATTTAAAATGACTAAAATTTGCATAGTAAAATTTTGCCAACGTAGAATGAACCAATTTAATCGAGATTAGAGTGAGAAAAAAAATTGAGACAGTGTTTGTGCAGCTGCTTGGCTGATTACATAGAAAAATTTTGTGTTTTGGGAATTTTTTTTTTGGAGTAATTTCGGCAAATTTATATGCAGTGTTGATCTTTTACTTGGAAATGCAAGAAGTGAAAAACATGCTAGAGATGTTGACAGTATTTTTTTTTGTGATTCTGAACAAGTAGTTCAATAAATAACCGTTAGAACGAACTTTCGGTTCTTATTGCAGCACGCGCTCTCCAACTCACTATCGTATAACGCATGCGTGAAAGTCTCCGTTTTCAATTCTAGCCGGAAAATTTTTTCCGGAGGTTCTCGAATCGATATGGACTTTGCATAAAGGTAGTTCAAAACGAGTCTTCTCTCTCAACCTATGGGAAGCCGTTTAAAAATCAGCCGCATATATATATATATATATATATATATATATATATATATATATATATATATATATATATATATATATATATATATATATATATATATATATATATATATATATATATATATATATATATATATATATATATATATATATATATATATATATATATATATATATATATATGAAACTATAGTATTATTCATCATGAATGTTTTGGAGATGAAAGCCATTCAGCATTCCTTGGCGTTTTATTCGCACCGCTCCAGACGCTGTTTGACTCATCGTTAAGTGATATTTTGATTTTTACCACTTCCGTGAGCTGTTTTCATGCTCTTTTATTCATCGCTTTTTTGCAGCCTTTTATATTTGAAGCCGCACGTTTTGCGATCATATTCGACATGAAGTATGCAAATTTTATTATGCAAAATTTTATTATTTCGAAATAGCTTATAAAACCGGTCGGTCAATTCATCCGACACGCTTCTTCATTTACGTCTAACCTTATTGGTGTAAAATATCTTGAAGGTGTATTACCTGGCTAACAGGTGGAAACGTATTCATAAATACGAACACGTTTGTAAAGGTATGTATGCAATTACACACAAAAACGGTCCTGGATTATCACGTCATTCTGCAATTTATTTCAGCAGCAATGCACAGATTGCTAGCAACTAATCATTGCAGAAAATTACGATTATATGTACACCTCAATCTGCATTAAAAATTTTTACCTCTTGGTGTCCATTCAACTATTTCATAGTATAATACATTCGGTGTCGTATGTATGAGCGGTATGTTGATACGTCAAAGAAATTACAGCGGAAGTAATTACCACAGTTTTTAGTAAACGGTATAAATACGGTAAAATAACATGCAATGATTGCGATAAGCACAGGTGGTTGGTAGACCTTTATTGGACAAACTTGGCAATGAAATGTGTAGGTGCACCTTCATGTTTGCAGCGCTTCTCTTTTTTGCATAAATTGCAAAGAACTCTTCACTTGCAGACTCTCATCAAACTACACTGTCTTTTCCTCATCGAATCTCAAACCGATTCAATTCAGCTCAACCTATTTTGATCATCTGTAATATTTCATACCATTGCAAATTGCAAGAACCTATAATTACGGTGAATGATGTGTACACCTAGTCGACACTTTGAATTCATTAAACAGTAAGTTCAACATATCACATAGGTATCACATATCATCCAACATTGCAAATTGCAATCCATTGCTTTGCAAATTCCACAAAGCATGCCAGCTGACCGGGTTACATCGAGTGTGGAAAATCTGGCGCATTCGTCCGTAATTGTCTCTCGTTGGATTCATCTAAAACCAATAACTTCGCTATCATGTTTAGATAAAGTGTCGAAAAGGTTTCCTTCTCTCATATTATACAGTTTAATCAATTTAGTAAGTTTGGTGGACGAAATTTGCATAAAACATTGTTTTCTTATGTAGATAATTTGCATAAAATGCCGAATTAAAATCAGTCGTTTCGACTGCAAAATAGCAAGAATACACAGTGAATACGTTAGATTATCGTTGTGCGGTTGCTTGATTTCGTTTTTGAATATGGCGACCGACTCTACGGATTCCTGTGGGAAATCGACGCAACCTCCCACTTCGGTAGAACTTACGATTTCTTTGCGCTTTGTGCAGTTTTTTCTTATGTAAGCGAATATATCAACTAGTTTCTTATATTTCTGATGGAGGTAGAAGACTGATGATGTTGAGGGGGATTCATTTACTTGTTGAGGGAAGTTAGCAGATGTGGCAACGAGTGAAGTCACCTGGACGAGGTATTCTAAGTTTACAAGGATATCGGTATCGTTGCATCATCAGAAACTATAGAGATGCAAATCATGCGTGAATCGTTCTTGTGATGTTGGCAGAGAAATCATATCACCGCCTTATTGAATTTGTTGACATTTCCAATGGTAATTCATCTTTACTTTATATTACTATAAAACTATTCACTTAGTTTGTACGTTTTCAGTAGTTTCAACATTAATCTTCAATGATCTTCGAGAGGAAAAAAAAGATGAAGGAGGTGGAAGGAAAAAAAAACCTATAGGATTGCCTACGGGTCATTAGGAATTCCCTCAAAAATCCATTGGGATTTCTTTGAAATTTGTAGCTACTCTTTACATATATATGGATTTATTGTTGATGAATATATTCATCTTTGCATATGGATTTCAGTGTGGTAAAACAAAAACTGTCCAAGTTTAGCAGTTTCCGATTTTGGTATGAAAATTTATAATAGGATAAGGTTTAAAAGGATGAAATTGAAAAATTATTGCTTATTTATTTAGCGCATCAACTTTTTTTTTAAAAGAAGATCGTACTTAACCGGTCGGACGGTTGGTTATGAGGCCGATCACTTAATAAAAAATTCCACTCATGCTCAGTTTTGGCGGAATGATGTCATTTTTGAGGATATTATTGCAGGGTACAGAAGCGATAAGTGACGATGCAGCACCTGAGGATCTCGAAGCAGCTAGATCGATCATCGATAATCTAACAAGACAACTCAAGGTAAGCTTTCAGGTGGTTTACCTCGTTTTACAGTGGTATGGCTAGTGATCGCTAAGAGGATCTCAAGGACAATCTGCAACGGCAAAAGATAAGATGGAGAAAACAGACATGAGCAAGTTTGCGTAATTCTAAATCGTGTCTTATAACGTTTCGGGCCTCTCTTCATTAATGGTTGTCTCTTCTGCACATTTCTATCGCCGGAAAACATCATAAGGGTGTGCCCAATCGGACAAAGTCTGCTTTAAAAGCAAAGAATGTCCTCGAAAGCTAGTTTCAGGGACGAAAGAGGTGTGACGTCCGAAAAACATAGTCGCTGTTGCTTCAATATTAGCGATTATTAGGAATGATCATCTTTTTAAATTTATGCGGAACTCGATCCTCCCTCCCCCCCCCCCTCCCCCACCCTTTGTTCCTAACGAAATTGCAACTCTGTACTGGTTATGGGGCATTCAGGTCACGGTTGGGCCTCAGGAGCATGTTTAAAGATATGCTGATGCCAAAAAAAGACCGTTTCCAAAGAGCGGAAAATGTTGCCCGCGGTTATCACATGACTGGAGAACTGTGCCAATTTGATGAAAGTTTTCCGGACGCCACTCCTTCGAGGTGGCGGTTGTGATCAAATTTTATGATTATCATGAATTGCTTCTTCGGACTCACCAGGAGGGATAAGATTTCGTTGCGAAGTTTGGCATGATCAGACAGCTTAGAAGGATAGGTGTTCAACTGTGTCGATAGGCGTATGCTTAAGTGCCACTCAAAGTGATGCTGTCAACTGGTGGATGAGCGCATTCCTTATACTGTAAAGTACTCCTGTTCAGACGTCAGATGGAGCAAAACTTCAAAACAGATGAGAGTAACGCTTTATATAACTTCTTATGAATGACCTATTTTTGAATTTGAATGCTTGCATAAACTGTGGTACTATCCAAATTGGAGGGGCTGTAGAATCGCCTCTTCGGCATGCGTCGCACAAAGGCGTCCATTTATATATTTCCTTCTCTTCACATTGCAGTGCGTATATTATTCCTTCCTGAGAATTTCATTCTATAAGTGAATCGAGTTCAGAGGGGTTTCTGGAAATGTGCACTTTTTATTGACCGCCTGCAGGTGTGAATACCCTTCAGATGGTATCATAGTGGGTTGAATGTCAAGAAATTGAGACTGGAAAGACCCGCAAATGGGGTACAATTTCATCGCTTAGCCAAATGAATAGGTACTTTTCTATCCTCGCATATCATGATTGCCATCTAATGCGTCTTGACGATCATTACTCCTTCTGGTTTCTCACTCGTAATCTCTCCAGTCGAAAATACTATCTTTTTTGTTATACACATTCGTACACTTATAGATGGAGCGATTGTGAAAATGTGGCCTGTTAAGGATTGCAAGCAGTTTTAATTAATTAAACGAATTTTGTTGGTATACCTATTGAGATATTTCCTTGAATGATACAGGTGCATGATGATGTCACTGCCAACCTGAATATCCTCCAAAAGAGGATCGAACATACTCACAAACGAAATCAGGATGCTATACAAACGGTATATTTTGATTTCTTCCTGAAAATGTAACAAACTAAGAACAGGAATGGATAACAGTGATTTTAATTCAATGTATAGGATAGCCTCGAAATCCGAAATGTGGATATTGCGTATCACCATTCCACACTGACAATTAGCAGAAAACTTCTACTTCAATTCTTCATCATACATTTTCTCATATATTGCAATACACTTCTTGCAATTATGCAAGGATATATAGGCTGCATTCATGAAAAAGTGGCTTATATGCAAAATAAAACTATTAGAATCGGCGATTTGAAGTGGATGTAATTTTCGCAGATCTTGCACTTGTTTTGTGTGATATTAGTCTAGGTCAATTCCATTCAATAAGGAAGGATATGATATTTGCTAGTCATATGGCTATATTTGTCCTTGTAAAATAGAGGAGAATAGAGAAAGAAACTATGAGGAATGCTAAATTTTGGCGTAGTTTTTTGCACTTACACTAAATTTGATTACGATATTTACAACGTTTAGCTATGATTACATATTGTTATGATGTTCACTACAGATATGTTTAATATACTTGAAAACGAAGGTATGTTCAATTTAGCCCTAAAAATATGTAAATTTTTAATGCAAAAATTTTGGTTGGTAATGAATAAATTTCAAGAAACTCTCGCAATATTCAATATCCAATAGGTAAGCCGAAGTTGTCAAATATTGAAAACGAACTGTGAATTGCCCTATATATGATGGTATTTTTGAGTTTAAAGAATGAAGTAAAATTTGATCTTCTGCATAAGTATTCAAATTTATTGCAATAATATGAAAAGCGCTTAGCAATTATATTTTAAAATTCGCCAATCGTATCGGAAATGAGAGGATATAAAACAATGCATTTCATATTAAGCTGGAGGATCGCTTAGATGAGGTTGAAGCAACATGGCTGAAACGTCTCGAAAGTCAACACAGCCATTGGATCGATGAATATGAACGGCTTGCTAAGGCCATCGAAAAGACACCACGAACGTAAGTTATATTTATTCATTTGAGACACGATCAGTTCCGGCGTTTTCCGGCTTCCCATCCATGGAAGATGCCGATTTACACCACTTACAGTATTGTATGCAGATTTCAGCGTTTTCAAGCAAAATTTCAACGGAATCAGTCGATCAATATATATATATATATATATATATATATATATATATATATATATATATATATATATATATTTATATATATATATATATATATATATATATTTTATATATATATATATATTATATATTTATATATTTATATATATTTATATATTTATATATTTTATATATTTACATATTTCGGCAGACAATCGTTGAACGTCGCACATTGTTGCGCATGCATACGACGTTTTGTGACGATGAACCTAT
Organism: Ascaris suum; assembly: GCA_013433145.1. NCBI lineage: Eukaryota > Metazoa > Nematoda > Chromadorea > Rhabditida > Ascarididae > Ascaris > Ascaris suum. The sequence goes on along the minus strand of CM024186.1, from coordinate 1,355,203 downwards.
CCGCCAGCTGAAGTGGTCTTTAATAGTGATTATGAGAGAATATGTTGGAGTACTTTACCGTTAATATTTGCATTTTTGGGTTATGTATCGCGACAGCTATGTAACCATCGAAGTCACCAATGTCTCTTTCCTCTTCCTTCAAGTCTTCAATTATTCATGATATCGAGGGATGGAAGTAGAAGGTGAAGTTCAAATATTAAGTTGTAGTGTGTGTTCAATATATATGAATTTATAGCCAGGATCATTAAGTTTTTGATTAATCATGGCTGCACCGTAGAAGAGCCATCCCACAATAGTCCTTGAAGAGGAACAGTTCCTAAGACCTCTTGAGACGGTTTCACTTCTATGCTTTATTGCTTGTCATCTGTTTCACAATTAAATTATCTTTGAATTCGTGCTATCAACTTCATACTAATATTAGGAAAATAATTATAACGTACAATTTGATAGCCAAGTGACAATATTTGAGAAAACTGTAAATTAAGATATCGTCTTGTAGACTATACACTAAATTGTTTTGATGTTTTTTGTTCTGATTGATTTTTCTACGAGATGATCGTTGATTAATTTGCAATTTTCCCTATTGATCGGTTAATTTACACCCATTTAGTTTAGAAATCAATTATTGATATCATTGATGTGTACGCCTAATTGAAGGCTTTCTTTCTTTACAGTCTTAGTGCCACTGATCGGACGAGAAGATCGAAACGATGGAATTCCAGACTGATAGGTCTAAAGGGACGATCAACAAAAATTGATGAAGGAATTAGTGAGCTGAAAGCAGTCGCCGGAAGTAGAAGGCGTATCGAAAGGAATCTTGGTGATGACAAAAAGCGAATCAGAGATATCGATGCGAGGGTTTAGTTTTTGATATTCTCAATTATAAGAGAGATCAACAAGAAGCAAATAGTGATCAATCAATAATCATGCTTATCATTTATAGATGATGCAATTTCGATGGTTAGTTTGGCTTAGATGACTAAATCACATAGCTTAAATTCACAAATAACTGCAGTGAGGTGAAATGATTCTTTAATAAAAGATCGCAGGAATCAATTGGATCGGAGAAGTGTCGAGTCGACGCAGGTGGAAACAATATGAAGAGAGACTTATTCAGAATGAATGCTCTATTTGATTGGAATAAATAAATAAAATAAAAGAATAAATTAGGAGATTATCCAATAAACTTCAAAGAAATGAAGTGGCCGCATTTGATAGCGAAAATTCGTCTCTCTTTTAATTATAATGCGATATTTTGTGAGAAACGTTTAAACACTTAAATGGAATATTAAATTCCGGAAATATGGAAAAAAATGAAAAATTATTTCGGAAAAAAAGGTTATTCCGGAATATTAAACGATGAAGAACCGGAAAATATTAACCGGAAAGTACGCTGATAAAATTATATCGAAATTCTAGTGGTAAAAAAATATTTTCACCGAAGACAAATAAAGAGGTTTTTCTAACGATATATTAGCGATATATTTCACTACCAAAATTTAGTTATGAATTCATCAATGTACTTTTTGAATCATCAAAAAACTATATTTATATTCAAATAAAATCATCGTAGTGAAGTTTTTATTGCTTTATTCATTGCTAATATGCAAATAACTCATTATAATGCTCAGTTGTCATCTATAGCATATGATGTTGCAGCACAAGTTTTTTTTAAGTACTATTTAGAAGAATAATAGTAAAATTTAAGGAACTTTGATCTATATTTTTTGGGGTGCATTAAAAAATGATTTAATAAAGGGTATAATTTTAGCTGAAAGCATTGACGATGAAAGAGCGAAGTCTGAACACCGAATTAACGAATCAACTAAAGGCTCAATTAAGAAATCCTTTCACTGAACTCACCGATGAGCAGGGCAATTGCGAGTTCTATGGCGTATGTGAAATTACTCACAGCTATGAAGAGGTTAGCTAATTGCATATAAACATACTTGCAAAAACAGTGTGACCTGATATTGCTACCTGGAAAGACATGTGACCTGATGTTGTTACCTGGAAAGACAGTGTGACCTGATATTGCTACCTGGGAGGACAGAATGACCTGATATTGCTTGTCCATTGTAACCATTAGACGGAAGGGTTCTTTTAGTCATATATGTGATGTGTAGGCTATATCGTCTATGAATCAGTGAGTGCATGAATAACAGAAAATGACAGCTTGGATTTTAAAGAGGACCTGATAGTTGAAGGAGAAATTCGACAACATTGTTCATAGCACATCAAAGATAGAAAAGAGAAAGACGAAAAAAAAAACCAATTGTATGAAAAAAGCACGCAAAATGGAATTTCTTTTCTATGACTTGCCATCTTCTAATAATCACATAAATGCAAATTGATCCTGGATTTTGCGCTAATTCATCTCTTTCATGTTTTGAAAATATCTATGGATGAGATATTCAAATATTATAGTTCCTTAATTTCGATCAACATTGCTGTGTCATTTTTGAATAATATTACATTCTTGCATTTATTTATGCATTTCGATTAAACATGTCGTCAGACTTATTGTCTGCAGACAGACATTTTTCCAGACATTTGGTTCTCAGATGTCTTCAGACAAGTCCGCGTTCAGAGTACAATATTGTTTTCAGACGATCAACAGTTTGTCTGAGGCTTTACAAGCACTCGAGAAGGTCGGTCGCACTTCGGCAACAGTTGACGTCGCGAAGGGCACTAAACTTGAAGATACGCCCTCTGCAGATGAAATTGATGAGATCACGATCGTTATGAAAAGATTTCTTGCTAAATTACGCGTACAGGTATATAATATATTCGTGAATTGTTGTTGCACAATATGTGAACTTCTCACGGGACTATTGTGTGTGTAATATTGCACTATCATATTTAGGAGCCTTTTAAAGAGCCGTTTTGCTGTTGAATTGCATTTCACCAAATTACAGGTCGCTTTCGGTGTATAATAGCGCAATAGGCTATTTCATTAAATAAATAAACTAGGTGCTAGAGAAATCAATCAATCAATCAATCAATCAATCACTCATAAGAATAAACTTTAGATCAATGATTGCTTTAAAAAATTCTAAAATCCATAACATTTTAAGTGCATCGTGATTAATCACAGGATAATACATGACTATTGGTGTAAAATTATGCGGTTGATATATTTTTCTGGAACAAGATTGTGCTCAATGAGAATTGGAGGTGAGCTTCCGTCTAGTTAACTAGTCACCTATAGAGGAGTGGATAGGACTGGAATTTCACCTTCAGACGCCGAAGCTTCAGAACACTCTGAAAATCTTCGCGATATACTTCGTACTTCGGGATCAGGAACCGCACCGTCAATGCTAATGTCTAAGTGCATGACTGCGCCTCATTTCATGCTTTGCACTGAGGAATTCTTGAAATTATTTTGCCCATATCGCTTCCATACTTGAAAATTCTGGAATGTTAATAGGATCAGTTAGGAGGTTTGCCCACCTACGAGTCAAATCAGGGAATCTCAAGAGTTAGTCGGAACCTGAAAGAGCTAAGGAAAGTGTTGGAAAGGACAGCGTCCAAGAGGTATGACCTGCCAAGGGGCGAACGTACATCGCGTTCCACGTAGGTATAGGTAGGTGCTGAGCCAGAGATGCTTATGCTGTTTGCAATCATCTGGTCACTTAAATACTATTACGTACGTCTAATCTAGAAATTGCACGCCAAAATAGTTTAAATTTTGCATATCGATTCAGGGAGCTTCGAAAAAAAAAAGAACTTCAGCAATCAGCGAGCTGTTGCCTCAGGCGATGATAGTGGTGGCATTGATTATTCCTTTATCATAATGTATTCGGCCATAAGAAGAGCGGCAATTTAGCTTCATCCTTATTCTTACTCATAAACAAACAAATCTAGAATATTACTAGAATTGCTGATTAGGAGATAAAACATCATTAAATCTTTACCTGTGATTTGCTACCTGATGATTGCTAGTTACACTATGGAAGGTGTTCGCTGTTTGCTATTGAGACCTGCAGATGGCAACGATCTGTTCCATTATGTCACCTTACACCGAACTAGTAATAAGAACGTAAATGCTGTCTAAATACGTAAGGGAATGAAAATTTTTTGAGTGATTCTGATACAGGAATTTTGGATTCTGATTCTGCGGCAATAACATAAAGGATTCTGGAATGCCCATTAGCCAATGCAAGAGAATAACGAATAATTTTAATGAATATTGCAGCTTGCTTCTGCACATTTCTCGGGTAGTCCATCAAGGAGTCCACCAGTTAAAACGGGCATTGAAAAATCACCTACGAAGGTTTCTTTCTTATTATTGATTTATTAGCAATGAGAATTTTAAACCAACACCTTTTTTTTGAGGCATAAAGTTCTTGAGATTTTCGGAGTTCGTTTTTTTTTTTATTGCTGACAGTCAGTAGGCGAAATTCCCTTATTTAATCCCATTTTCAACGATGTATTTTATTGCAAATTAAAAAAAATAAATAAATAAAAAATTCAAATTTCATAATAAGCAGATAATAATTGCATTATTAATATAATATATGGTATATTTGACGGTAGTAATGATAATATGATAATAAGTGTATATGATAATATATGATAATAAGTGCATTAATAATATAGATTATTGAATATTTTGATAGGTAAATCGTATAAATAATTATGGGCAATCATATTTTATCGGAAAGAATCACTTGTGAAATGATTGTGCTTCATGGTACTAGTTATTGAAAAATTTTTCTATTAGTGTGGGATTTATGGAAATCATTTCGGGGAATTTTGCATAAGAAAATCACCTTCCCATGGGTATAAATCACCCCGTGTGCAGAAATTTCGAGGAAAATATAAAATAAGATCAAATAGCTCGATTTATATAATCAATTTATATGCTTTCATCGATTATAATGCTGATTAGTTTTTTCCTTGAATTTAACGTCCTCCCCCTTCATAAAAATACTTGGAATTTTTTATACATTGGAATTTGAATACTTGGAACTTGAATACTTGGAAGTTGAAATAATATTTGAAACTTGGAAATTATAATATGACTGAAATTTAGCAATAGTACGCCCGTTTCGCTCCCCCTCCCTCTCTCCCCTCCTGCATCCCTTCCATGAACAAACGTTTGCTTTAGGGAATTGCAAACTGCAAAAGTCCTGGATTTTATACCAACCGGAAATTTAGGAAATAAATATTTTCTATAATGTTGGCAAATTTTATAACCATTATGTTTTATTTAAAATTAACGTAATAGTTGAAGTTCATTTTGCAAAGGAAATTCTCTTTTCTTTAGTTGTGGTTTTTTATTTTTTATTTTTGTTTTTTGCTTCTAAGCTTATTGAAGTGAAAAACAATCGCTTAAATGCTGTTATGATGAAGAAATTCTAGGTGAAGCAACCAGCCACAACGAATATAAAGAAAGAAAAGAAAGTGCTAACTCCAACTTCGCGAACTCTCTCATCTATAGCATCACAATCTTTATCGATTCCAGAGGGTAAAAAAACGTCGGAAAGTTCATGCGATACGACCCCCCTTGATACTCCAAAAGGGTCGACTGTTGCTGCCAATATCGGTTAGTACTGTTTTACTAAAATTGAGTACATAATAATATATGGATGATGTGGATTTGCTTTAATGACAAACAATGAAGCGCCAGTTGATATAAAGTCCATTTAGTTTATTCAGAAGGGATCTCTCTTTTTTCATGCACAAATTAAAATATAAATTCTACCAGCCTCATTGAGGAGCTTTATCAACCGCTAACTTTGCAGGCAGCTGGCTGGCATCTATATTCTTATTTAAAGGAGGTTAAATTCAGTCTATGTGATCTGTTTCATGTTTTGATAAATGCGCTACCTTTAATTGAGAGGAAGATCGTCGATTTCTACCTGCTCGTCTTATTAAAATTATACACCTTGATAATAGAGGGATCTCGTTTTAGCCACTAAATTAGTTGGCATCCTTATAGTTTTGCTCAATAATTCGCACTCTGTTGCAATCAAATACACCTCTAAACCTTTCCAGTAATCTTCTTTTTTTTTTAATTTCAGAGAAGTCTGCAGGTCGTGATGATGGCGAAGGCTCTGAAGATTCTGGCGAAGAAAAACGAGCAACGCAAAAGAGCAGCGAAGTACAAACTGCTAGATCTAAATAAACCTCCTGCCGAGTCTCTCCACGTTCCCTGCCCTCCGGCTTTCTCGCTTCTGTCCTTTCAGGGAACCTGGTACCAATCCTCTTCTACGTGTCATTACCGTCATTGTCTTTACATATCTGTGAGATTCGGTCATAGAATATATTATAGCTAACTGCTTCGAATTGTGTTCGTATAAGTCATATGCAATCACCGCGTTATCATCAGCCATCTGGTATAATCATTTCATTATCACCAGCCATGTGGCAATAAACGTTCAGCTAATACTGCATAAACGTTTCTATTCTTAATGATAAAGATAATGCGATATTGTTTATCGATATAATTTGAATTGATCTTTTCACGACGAGAACATTTGTTCACATGCACGATGATTTAATTAAATTTGATTCGTGCATAAAACTTCCGAGTCTCGAGAACAGTTTATAAGTTCGGTACAGGTGAGCTGAAAGTTTGCAGCTGATAAGTTTGCTTCTTATTTGGTGATGTCAAAGATAGAATCGATGAAATGAAGTTAATTACCTGTAATTCATCAAAAAACTCGATAGATTCAATGAATAGCCATGAAAGTTCGCAAAAGTATTCGCGCCGATACTACTACGTCGTAATTAATGCTTTAAATCACACCTGTCATTTCACAAATCACGTAGTATTTTTTCTTTCTCAATATTGAATGAATACGTTACGATAACTTTCTACCTCCTGTTGACTGGGAAAATATGTGATCTTCTACGGAACGTTATTGCTTGATCGCTGTTATTTCCGGTACGTTCATAAAGGCGGCTTAATAAACGGATATTTTAGATCCGATTTCCACGTTGTTGTTTCCCTGTAGTGTTTTTCAATCGCGCTTTATAATATTACTTCGTTATTGACGTTGTTCTTTTTTTTTTCCGTTTGGAACCTCAAAGTATATGTACTTTCGATATAATCATATGAGTGGATAATTTCCGCCCTCGTCCACTAGCTGGGTCAAAACCGCGGGTGGAAGCGACGAGCTTAACCGGTGACCTTGCAGGAAGTGACGAGCTTAGCCGGTGACCTTGCAGGAAGTGACGAAGGGTAATTTTTATCCGATGATCTGGTTCAACCCGTCACTTTACAGTCAACCCCGATTGCTGTTAAATCCCCCAACATCATCGCAGATTTAACCATACCCCATAATTTTTTTTTGCTGTTTTAGCTTCTTCATTCATCTGCTTAGCACTTAACTCTCTCTCAAAACTGTGAAGTCAAAGCGTTGAATCCATTGCATAGGGAAATAATAGAATCAGATGCCTGACGATCATCAGTTTTGACGTCTGTAGCACTGTGAAACGTTCGCTGCAGGATTTTATGGCATCGAAACATGTGTGGTAGGATCCAGGTTGATGACAACGTGAGGCTGGATTCCACTCCACTCCACCTTCCCCTCCTTCCTCGTACCCTATGCATTTCCACCGTCCGCCTTTACCTATTTTCAGCTGAAGTCTCTTTGTGTGTTTGCCTGTCTGTCTACCGAGAGTTTCCCCTCAGGAAGCACTAAAAATAAAGTAACTAGCGGGTAAGAAGACTATGATATAATATATGAACGGACTTATGGCCATGTGTATGTCTTAATTTATGCAATACCCGTATAAAACAATTGTATGCTTTGCGATGCATGTATCGTAATGAAGCAAATCTGTTATAATTATACCACTGTGATATAGAGGTGCCTCTTTTCAGTATTTGTAACACATCTTTCAGTATAACGGACTACTTAACATTATATATATATATATATATATATATATATATATATATATATATATATATATATATATATATATATATATATATATATATATATATATATATATATATATATATATATATATATATATATATATGCGTTGTTTACATTACAGTTTCGTTATATGTATATATGGTTGCAATATAGGAATAATGCGAATTTTTCGTGGTTGACTGACATCAGCGGTGGATTCGGTTAATCCATTAATGCGTTGTTTACAATTTCATTATTCTCTGTTCATTTATGATACCGGTTGGTCTGATAAGTGAAACAGCAAGAGCGCATGTGACTTCACTGGCACGTTTGTCCATCTGTTTATTTACCTGTGTTGTTCAGTAGTTGATCATTGCTTTCAGGATGCAAGATAGACTTGGCATCAGTGTTTATAAGAAGGAAGTTTGCGATGCTAGGACGTCATCGATGAACGAAGCAAATAATGAAGGCGATAATGCTTCTACAAGTGGCACAGATTCCTCACTAGCTGAAAATCCACAGGTTTTTTTTTAAATTTTATTATTCTATATTTCAAGTTATAAGGGATTGTCTCTTGTTGGGTTTATCATATCCGTATTTCAGTATACCAAATTTTATTCAAATTCCTTCAGTCGATCATTTAAGTTGGATAGCGTCAATCGAATTCAGCATAGAATTCAGTTTTTTATATACGATGATAACATAGTGTATTTGCGTCGTCGCTTCTTTCGGCAACCTTGTGGGCGAAGTTCTCTTCTCTTGTTGATGGCTGCATGAATCGAATCGGCGAACTGTTTGGATGTATAAGGCCGTACTTCGATCCTCCCTTGAGGAAAGACTGATTTTGCGCACCTTCCTTTCCTTTTCGACTTTTATGACATGAAGGATTGGGCATGATAGAACCACAAAAGCCTAGAATATAATCCTGATTCCCATTTGGGTATAATTTATACCGGCTAATTACCGATGCGAGCATTATATTCACTTCCTGGATGGTGCAGTTTTCTGCCTATAGAAAAGAGATGTTGATTTTTGAGCGAACATTGCCGTAGCAAGCTGAATAAAGCTTCCTAAACTATGAAGTCCAATATGTGGCTGACCTAAGAGAAGGCAAATAAAGATTATGATTCCCCTTTTATAGATATCATATCTCTAATGGAATAAAATTTAGCAATAGTTAAAATGAATTCTGCTCGGGACCTGTGGTCTAGAAAGGTCTACTTTATTTATGAATCACTTAGGTAGAGAAATACCTATAAAACATGAATATTGACAGGCGGGTGGCAGGAAGGAAGAGGAATTAAAACGTCTGGTTGTACATTTTTGAGACTATATGTGTTTATTTTCAGATGGATTGTCTTCGCGAAGAAATTTTTCGTTTGCCAACGAGCAATGTTCACTTATTCTTCTCTGGTCTGCGTAATATTCTTGATCGGTTGAATGTTGAACTTGCTAGCAGTGAAGTATGTTCCATTTATTTACTAGCAAATATTTATTCATTTCCAAAAAAAAAACAACGATGTCATTAAATGAAAGCATTAGAAGATACCAATCGAATCAGTGAGATGGATAAAGAAGATAACTTGATAAGTGAAGTGGAGATCGTAGATATCACTAATATTATAAGTTTAGAGGTTGCGAATAACAGCTGATAACTTTGAAGTATATATAATGCATTTTGAGATCATATTTCCATTCGAATGATATAGAATGAGGAAAATTTATATATGGAATTCAATTTTGAAACGTCCCTATTAAATGATGATTGTATGCACCTGAAGAATTGACAGGTAGAGGGCAATTCGATGTTTTCGCAAAAATTAAAACTAATTCCACACATTGATATTTGAGTGATTCAGCATCATTGAAGCATAACTCATTACTATGATTTTATGCTTCGATTGGAGTAGGATTTATTCGGTGGATTCATTAGAAGCGGAGCTCATTACGGACTTCACCTCCTGTTTCATACGTCATTCCTAAGGGCACGATTTCCTGATCCGGTACGGAGAAAAGATACGGTAGTCCAGCAAAAGCCAGCTTCATTTTATTATTTATTGAGCTGTAAGCGAAGAAACTGTTTACAGGATGAAGTGAGTTTCATGCGAGAGGAACTCCACAGAAGCTCGCTGATCTGCGGCAATGTCGCGATGAACTGCTATCTGTGAGGTCAGAGGTCGAGAAAAGCATGAAGGAGTACACTTCGAGACGTGATTCCTTCGTAAACACCTTGAAAGAGGTTCATGCTTTACATTCGTTTAATTTTTTAGAAAATAAGAAATGTTGAAGTTGCTAAGACGGTGTTTCATAGTGAACGAATTATCGTTGGTGATGAATGCGAGTAAACCTTTCTCAGGTAAACTGGGCATTTTACTGATAGTTTGCGTAGTTTTTATACTTTGGTATTGGTTTTATAAGCCCGCCATTCCTGTATTTCACAGTTGTCAAAAGTTTTCAACCACACACTTCAAACGGCCGCTTTCCGAAATGATTATATCAGGTAGAAGGTGGTCGTTATTGAACTTGGAAGGTGACAGGTGCATTTGAAGCGTTTAAGGTATTCGTGTTGTTGCTATTTTTAGCATCATTTTAGAACGGAATGGATTTGCTGGTTAAGTTGGCCTATCTGTCATCAGTTGAAAAGTGCCTGAAGGATCTCCGGAGCTTACGTGCATGGGTGGTATCCGCTGAGGAGCTGCGATCAGCGATCACCACTTCCGATTATGAAGCACTTCTATGTTCATTGCAGCAAGCCGCAAGCTTCTCCTTCGAAGAGCTGGTATTTTATTTAGTTTTGAATTCGCTGATGGGTTATTTAATTCAGTAATGATTAGATTATTTCAATTGTATTCGACATAAGTATAAATAAAAGAGCTGATATCTTAAGTATTTATTGATATAAATAAAAGCAAATTAATTAAATCCTTAACGTTAGCAGAGCCGATTGGACCAAATGAGTGCATTTTATTTGAGATGTTTGCAGGATGCAAATGTAAGGGAAGAACTATGTGCAAGGCGACAGGAATTGATGGAAAGTGCAAGTTGTTCGATTCATTTGGCACTTAAAAATACGCTCTCCGATGTGGGATATCCACTGGAAGAGTACATCGACATGCGGAATATTGAAAAAAAGATGGCGAAGTTAATTGCTTTATTAAAATGTATTCATTTTCTAGAAGCATCTTCTCGCGATGGGTCCCCTCATGGGTAAGTCATTTTTTTTCTCTTTTGCTCTTCAGATACTGATATTGAAGGTATAATATTGTGGAGGATGTACAACTTCATTAAGTAAACCAAAGAAGAGGAATATATGCATTAGAGACGCTCAAGTTACAAACTTGTCACAGGCGCATTTTGTATCTCATTTCTGAACCAGATAGCATCGATATGTAATGCTGGCAACCGAGGATGTACGAAAAACCCTATTATTAAAAGAATGTTCGGGGATGCAACATAATCAATAACTGGCATAAGTATGAATAATATTGAGGAAAATGTTTTACTGAAGTTTTTCTGTTCAAAAAGTTTATGTGCATCATTGCAACGTGTTATTATCCTCCTAAATCAAGACATCCAGACCGATATGCAAAGACGAAAAGAAAATGAGAATCGATTTTGACTCATAAAGCAAAGAGTGCTTAATCTATAATAGTTGACGGACATAATATAGATTTGAACGTGCTGAAACTTGACGAATCGTGTGAACTCATCTCATCATCTTTATTTCTGCTCTTTCTTTCGTAACATTGGAAACAAAGGTATTCAAAAAGTCTCATTTTTCTGTGCTCTTAAATCAAAATCATCTGGTAAGTCTTCATTTGATCCGTCGTGGAAGAAATTCAACAAGCTTCGATTGATTCGCCGTTGAAATTGTCGCGGAGTTTTCGTATTAGTTGGTACTTCGAGTGTTGAGGTTAAGGTATATTTATGTGTCCTGTAGTTGTGATAAGGTGAGTAAGTGACGCAAAACGGGGAGCAATAGCGCCTGGTAATATTGCAAGAAATGAGGTATTTTTTCGACATCTCTAAAGAAACCAAAGGAAAGGGTCTCTACCTGTTTTGTCGGCTTGGGGCAGGTGGGTGATACTTGACCGTCCAAACCACTCCATTCTTTTGTCATGTATGGAATGAATGAAGTAGTGCGGGAAAACGCCATTTTTACTCCCAAATCTAGCTTGAAGATTGAACTGTTTCATTATATAGAATAATGTAAAGTACTGCTTTCTTTATTTTTTATGGTTAGCGTGGAAGGGTCCGCGCAGAGGACGACCAATGGCTAGAAGGACTTTGGTGACCATTAGGCCTTGAAATATTTTTTTTTTCAGCGGCGAAATCGTCCACAAACTTTTCGAACCGTTCGAAAAACGTTTCAATTTTCATTTCTACGGGGATCTCAGGACCAACAACGATACGAAGCCTGAATGGTTCTTTACTCAGGTGCTCACCTGGCTGAAGGTGAACTCTGAGTTCATCGAGAGTGTCCTTCGAGCAGTATTCACGCAGTTGGTCTGCTTTTACCTCATCGGTTTTTGTTTATTTTCCTCCGCTTGCTTCCTGAGATTTTTTAGGCAAATGAATGTTTTATGGGAATGATACTTTTATTGAGGACGTCGGATGATGGTCGCAGAATACCTGCCACAATCCAACGTATATCTGAAGTGAAAGACTTATCCAGTTTGTTCAGTACTTTCTTCTCGTATTGTGTAAGAAAGTGTTGCTGAATTGTGTTGACTCGTGGAAGAATGCATGTTGAAAAGATTTTTCGGTGATTGGCAAATTTCTTTCGTCGTCTTTCTTATCTTCTTATAAAGAGGGTGGGATACGTTGGACGATTTGAAATATATTTGAGGATAAACATACATCGATTACCTGATTGCTCCTTGGTGGCTATAGCGGCTCCGTCTAGCTCATTTTAAAGATCAAAAGCATGAATACGTGCTATATTCGTAAATCTTTCATTTCTTACTGTTATTATTACTCCTTATTCAGTTTATGGTTGTCAGTACCTAGGGGAACGATTATAGCAATCATATCTAATTTTGTCGTTTCAGTTTTTGTTTCCCATTGAAAGATTTTGTGTATGTGCGGCGGACAAAAATTCTTGAGAGAGGAAATTTTGATTTTTCTGGGGAGGAAGGATGGAAAGAATATGAAGGTGCTTTTATGAGGATTGATGAATTTCTTCAAGAAATCATTAAAACTTTCGATAATTGTAGACATGGGTCGAGAGTGGAGGGGGTGGTGGGGGGGGGGGGGAGTTAATATCGTATGTCGAGTGAATGGTTTGTGTGGGTGCAATCGGGTCATTGTTCGCACTTTATGGTAGGAAGTTTTATGAGGGATTTTTCTGAGCGCTCCAGAAAATTCTTCTCTCATAGTGAACATGTCAAAATAGTATTTTATTATTATTCTTTATGTTTTTCTAGATTCCAAAACTTTCCACAAACTTTTTTCCAGCTTGTTTCCAGGGTCTTACAACATTTTCCCTCATCTCCCATATCAATCAGGACTAGTGATCGGCGAATGGATTCAAGCAGCTCACTTCGTTTTCTTTCTTCTACTCCTTCGATATTGCATGTTATTTGTGTTGATGTTCTTCATTTCATGTATGCTGCAGTTACAAAGAGCATTCAGAAAGAAGCACGGACAACCCAAGAGGCACTCGAAAGAAAGCTAGTATATCTGGCGGTGAAGAAAGCTCGTTGCTTGGCGGAGAGGGTAGCTTCTGACTCGGTGCTGTTCTCGCATCTCATTGATGAGGCGGTCGCATTCGAGAACGAGCTGAAGGGTTGATTGTTTATTTATTCATTTATGGGTATTTCCTCTACTCGTTTATTGATATATTGGTGATCAACAAGGGGTTGAATGTGCTTTTTTTTCCTTTTTAAGGATTTAGAGGTGTTGTCTAGGTTATTGTATAAAAGGTGATATGCAAGATGCACCATGTTGCCAAATCCAAAAGAAGAGGTCATGAATGCTCTACTCCTTGCACCTCTTTCAAGTGGGTGGTGAGGTGACCAAGTTGCCCTAGATGACGGCAAATTTTGCACCGTTTTAATATCCGTGCTTCCAGTTGTCGTTATTCTATTGCAGTGAGCGGCGAGAGTTGGTACTGATAATAGCCGAAGAGTGAATTTAGGCTTTTTCTAAATTTTGAGCAGTTTTTTTTGAATGAAATTTCACGTGATTCATTTTTTTAAAATAGAACGTAGAATGGAATCTTTGTAGTGATGATTGGTCTATTCATTTGCCATATTCTGCCCAATCTTGCTGGGTAAATAAAGTTTCACTGCAGGCTTTATGAGGTAAATGTAAGGCATATGAAATGCGGCGATGTAATAAGGTGTTAAGGTGAAGGTTAATAAGAAATATGTGACCTTCTTAATTGGACAAAGGATAAGCAGGGTTACCATTTGAGCGATATTGGATATGCGCGTCATAATACTCGAAGGTAATTCTGAAGTTTGGGCCATTGAATGAGGGGTCTGAATGCTTTAAGTTCTGCTTAACCAAGTCAAGTCATCTCTTAATTCTTTAGTGGAAGATGTGACTGGGATTTTTGCAAGGAAATGTCACAGGTCCTGGCAGGTAAAAGGTATTTGGTAATTGTGGAAGAGAGTTTCTTTTGGTGTTTATTAGAATAGCGCCAAAAAAACAATTTCCTTGTTATTTGTAACTCATTGTCATAGTCGTTTAAATTTTAATGTTACGGTGGCTTATTTTAGATGCTGGCTATACGCCTCTAATGGGTCAAGTGTTGAGTGTATTCTGTGAGACACCGTTATTGAATCGTTGGCTGGAGCTCGAGAGGGAAAGTTGCACCACTGGTGTCGAGAACGTTCTGATGAGTGATGCACGATGGAAGAATCGATACAGTGAAGTTGCGGACCTTGATCTAGTATGTTCTTTACATTTATTTTTGCTGTCGGTGATATGTCCATGGTGGAGAGGGACTGAGCGTCATTCAGCTGCTGGAGTATAAGACCGTCAAGGATGGAGAGTTCGGGGGCACTCGTGAATAAGTAGGTCCGATCGCTGCTTTACTTTTTTGCGTCTTAAGGCGCTTTCTTTTGCTTATATGTGTAAAATTGCGGAAATTGGCGCCTCGTATGTTTCAAGCAGATAATAGTGACCAATTATGCCTAGTAAATCTTACTGGAAAGCGTATTCACCATTAAGCTTTCAAGTTCCTCTAGAGGAGCTTAGGCAATGAAGTGGATGTTTTTTAGAAATGGTTGCGTTAAGTTGGCTTTTATTTGAAAAATATTGCTGTGGATATACGTTCCCTTTCGAAATGTTTAGTTATTGGTTAAATGGAGACCATACTTTGCAGCATCGAGTACCTGAATGTACTGACCAATTCATCGTGCTAATTGAATCGATGACGGAACGCTATAGATGGGTCACAAACGTTGATGTGCAAGCGAGATTCCTTGAGCTTCAGGTAAATCGAATTTCTTTCTTATTTTGTTAAGGCAATAATATTTTCATTCGTAGAGTCGAAATTGCTAGCCGAACTTTGAAAAAATAATGAGAAAATTTTGAGTGAAAGAGATTCTTGGCTTATGATGGTATGCACTTTGAGGTTGAATAAGGGAACGCTGAGACTTGGTGGTGGTATTCAGCCCTCTGTCATGAACCATTCCTTTATGCTTCCAGGTGGCCGTGAGTACTATTTAAGTATATATGGTGCCATCTCATACGCATGTAATCTGTGCTGATTTGTGTTTCGAATGATTCTCTACACATCAAAACGAACGCTTCAAGAATATTTCACAATGTAAAATTTTGTGTGTCTGAAGTGCACATGTTGTTGGGTGCTGAATGCAGCGGCATCACTTTCAGATCTATTGTTACCATAGCAAATCCACTTATATATTTATTAAGCAATTTGTCGACATATCTGTATAGTCTTTATTGAAGTGGAAAGGTGAGGGGGGGGGGTTGTCGGTGGGGAGATCGCATTATACAACCTTTTAGCGAGAAAACAGGAAAGATATATCGTTGTAGTTTTTCACCTTTAGGAAATGTTGGCGTTATTATTATTGTATTTGTAATTTTGTTGGCATTCACTTCAGCTGTCATATCGGTGTGAATTTACGTTTTGAAGGTAATGAAAGGTTTTAGGTGCTAATGTTGGACGAGTATCGTTTACGTTTGGTGCAAATATCGCAGCAATTGTCTTCACCTTGGGAGGAACCATTCGTACAGCTTCTTAATTCATTCTGGTAATTGTCTGAGAAATGTATTCAAATCTGAAATTTCCGATTCAGCAAAAGGCTGCCAATGATCGAGCGAAATCAATGATGGGAGTATTGCTGAGTTTCGTTTAGGGAAGTCAAACAAAGCAGTAGAAACTGGGAAAAGCTCATTTTTTTTGTCGAGAGCTGAGGAGGGAATTCTACTCCTTTTATTGATAGATTTGGAGAAATTCTTGGCACTTAGGCCTTGAGCTTGTGAGAAGGTTCAAAATAACCGTGTCGTTAACGTTTGAAAAGCATGTATTCCTTGATCAGGATCACTCCTTCATTACCTCCTGTTTCGGCCTTAGGGTAAATTTCTTCATTGTTTTGCATGGAGTAAGCGTATATCTTTTTGTTTTCTTTGAGGAATATTGGTTTATATCAGGAGATAATCACCGCGTTATCATGCTTTAAGGGTTTCGGAGTGATTGGTGATAAGCGTACTCTATTTTGGCCACGTGACCGAGCTCCTGCAATTTATTTTTTAAGGTACGTCGGATGCGTATTAGAAGAATGGAATGACGCTGAAGCATTTATGAAAGTGCAAACAAGAGGCACGAATGTACGTCTTCGCGGTATTTTCGACGACATGGCAGAGATGTACAGACATGTCTGGCGACAACGTGCCACAGACATGGCAATCGCTTTCCATCAGTTTGTTCGTGTACAGCTAACTGCTTATGCGAAACTGAATTGGTAAATGCATCGGAAAATTGATAGACATTTGAATGATGGATGAAAGTCTAATAGTGGAAGCGGCGAATGTTCTTGAAAACACGAGCAAATAGGTCGACGGCTGTGCTTTCAAAACAGTATTAGTAAGGTGCACTTCCTGGCAGATTTGCCTCTTTTGTTGGATTGAAGGATCTGCTCGGCGCTATCTGATGGTATTTTCAATAACCGAGGAGGATAAAATTCGTGTGTGTCTCATCCTTTTGAACAAAAGAGAAGATGGAGACAATCATCATAAGGTAGATTGATGAGCTCGTGGGATGTTCTTGGTAGTGCAGTGGTTCTCCTCTTCTGAAGCTAATAGAATAATTGTAGTTCGAGAGATTTTTCAGCAAATAAATCTTCGAAACCGTTTCAGATTTTGTTGCTGTTATAAATAAACATTTTTGAGTGTTTATAGCGGTTTGTAATTTGAAGGTTTTCAATGGAAGGAACAAAGCCAACAGATATAACTCCATCGTTTTGTCCTTTTTTGCTTGAGATTCGATTGTTATTGGGTAGAATCGCGGCATCGATATCACCGGATTCCGCACTTACGCTCTATTCTCTTCTCAACGAGAAGATCGCCGATGCACTTATGCAACTCATTGAAAGCACTTCTTTCAAGTTAGTATCATATTTGCTCTTGTTTGTGTTGGTGAGATTTCATATAGTTTGAAAGGTTCTTTTGATTTGCATATAATTTAGACTGAATAGAACTTGTTGTTAGATTTGCTATTAACTAAGTAATTTCCATTTGGTACTAGTTTCTGAACGGAAGATCCTTTGTAGGATTTAATCCTTCTCCCTTTCATCCCTCTTTAAAGCTCATTGGGAAGAGATAGAAATAGCGCTTGAAATGGCAACATCAAATAATATAGCAACATGAATGCTTAGCGCAGCTTATTGGATGAAAGAAAATAAAATCGTCAGACGAGTTATTATTGAGTTTAATCGTTTTTTTTTTCGAAGGCATTATGCTTATGTAATTCTTTATGTTCTTCACAATATCTCACAGCTAGCTATCATTTATGATTTGCAGTTATCAAGGTGCAATACAAATGCTTTTTGATATCACTTCCAGTCTAATACCTTTGTTGAATTCATTATATAGTCGATCGGCGACGAGTGCCTATGAGGCACTCGATGATCATGTAAGCTCTATTCTTTTTTATTTCTAGAATTTATTTATTGTACTATTTCTCATTTTCAGTATTCATGAAAGTGATGGGAGGGGGAAGATCTGGAAAGTTGTTAGGTACGTATCTCTATCGCTTGGCTAGTCTCTGACTTGCTTTGCTAGTCTATAGTGGGAGATGGTGATGGCACTTACGAATTTTACATAAATGGACGTATTAGATTCCTTTAGTTCAGCATTCAATGACCTTGCAAAATGCTTTTCGTTGCCCTGTCGGTTGGCTATTACTATATAAATTGACAGCATCCGCCTTTGATTTTCGTTCATGAAGCGACAACAGAAACTCTGTTTTTTTTTTTTTTTTTTTAATGGCAAAGAAAGACGGTTTTCTTGGAGATTATACGAAACGGTAATGACAAGAAGCTACAGCTGCTTGGAATTAGCCGGGGGGGGGGTTTATTTGCACATTACGGTATATAACGGCATAAGTAACATGCAAACCTGCAAGATTTTACATAAGTTAATCAAACGATTCCGATGGCAAATGATGACGTTTAAGGCTTGGATCACCTACTCTCATATTTGTCTCTTCATTCCGGAACTTTTGAAATTTTATTGAGTTGATGCATAAATTCGTAACCGAAATAAATTATTGAATTGCAAATTGTTTGAGGCAATATTGCATTTGCATAATTGCAATATAATTGCAAAATCATAATCGATATGCAAATTAAAGCGGCGTTCTTTTATTGCAGAAATTTGAAGAGGCAATATCATGGCTGAGATTGCTATCAATACCGACGGCAAGCGCAGTGCTATTACGAAGCGAAATAAAGAAATCACCGGAGGAAATGACTGCGGCGATTCTTGCACCATACGATGCGTCAATCATAAGTCGTCGACGTGCACTGATGTTGTTCGAACAACGTTGTGATTTGCAATTGGATTCTGATGTTACTTTACGACTTTATAAATGATTGAAGGGACTTTATTTATTTATTTATTTATTTATTAAAATAGAACTTTTTTAAATTTAAATAAAAATAAGTATAAATTAAAATAAAGTGTATATTAAATAAGAAATTTTTTAAGCGGATTTTTTTGATGTCACAAGTTTGGTCACCTGTAAGTGCATTATAATGCGACACTTCCGCCTTAATCCGCAACGAATTTTTATTCATTTCGGGGCTTGATTAGAGGGCGATAAAGGGAGGAATTCTGTTTCTTTATTTCTGGAATCCGTCTTCGAGAATATTCTGATGGATTTTCACATTTTAGGAATATGCACCATGGTTGATAGATTTTTAGATACTTTGCGTTTCATGGTGTTTTATATTTTCCGGTTATCTTTTGATTTATTTAAATATTGAATTTATTTATCCTAATTTCCGGTTTTATATCTTTTTTTCCAATAGTACTTCTTTAGGTTTATTTTATTGCTCTTTATATGATTTGTAACAGAATTTGTTAAAACATATCGGTTTTATATCTCTATATTATTATTAGGGATTGCTAGATATGTTAATCCTATAATTTCTTATAATTTAATTTCCTTAAGGATACCCAGTCTACTGGAAACCTCAAGTGTAGCTAATATTTGATCTCGATGGGACCGGAAGTTAGTCAAGTATGGTCAAACTAGTTTGCGGACGAACCTAGAATCCTCCACCTTCCGCTAGGTTCAAACCTTACTTACGAATATAGTTTGCCTTTATCGCTGGTACTTGGTTTTCGTTGAAGTCTACACTAAAACAGATTTAGTCATAAATTCGAGCATTATGGGCTTAATGCTATTATTATTACCGGTTTAAAGGTGATTCTTTTAAATCAATAAAACTAATGGTACTATTTGAATGCTATATCTTTAACAAATAATTGCCTTTATAAGGTTGTTTTCTCCATTGTTGTTGCATATAGCGATACTGAAATAGATTCGCAAATGTCGATTTTTTAAATGTCGATATTGTTTTGTGAAATGCTTATTTGTTGTATGTCGACGGAGATGATGGATGGTCCAGTTCAAATGAGTTGCCCGAAGCAAATTTATTAAATCACTCTGTCGGAAATGTGGTTTATGATTTCATTCATTGCGTGATGTTTATGGAGTTTTGAATTATTTCTTGAGGGTATCCGAATGATAGAGACGATAAACAGTCACAGAATCGACAGGTGATAAGGTGATAATGATAGTGATATGAGGTTTATTGGAAATGCTGAAAATTTATGTTGAGTTTTATAAAGAAACGAGACAATAAAGTTTTATTAATTTCCAGGTGCTATATTAGATATATTCGTTACCTTTGCTGATAATCGTTTGTAAAGAAGCATTGAAAATATCGATTGGTTGTTTTGCTTAATTCCTTATATTTTTCTTTTGTATATTCCAAAGTTTTATGCTATAAATATTATGGATTTGTTGTAGAGGATTTGCTTTATCATAAATTATTGGTTATTAATCCAATGAAATAGCGTTGATTCTTCTATTATATATATATATATATATATATATATATATATATATATATATATATATATATATATATATATATATATATATATATATATATATATATATATATATATATATATATATATATATATATATATCGAGTCTTTTAGAATCCAATAGAAGTATTTTATATTCTAGAATATAGTCAGGAGATAGCGAAATTTGATGGAGTTGTTTGATATATTTATATTAGACGGGTATGATAGTATATCTTTGTTGAGTAAAGTTTTAAAGATTATATACTTAGAAGAATTTAAAGGGGAATTAACTAATCGAAAATTATTTTCATGCATCATTTTATAATATATTCTATTAGTTTTGAGATATTGAGTGGATTTTTTTTTCTTTGAAAATTGAGTTTTATATAGGAATTTCATCGCGAAAATTTTTATCGACAAGAAAGGTAGTCTTTTTCATAACTTCTGCATTAAATAGATTCGTATCCTTATTTGTTTTATTTTTAGCGCCATTTATTTTTGGAGACTTCTTTAATACTAACCAAAATAATTCATTTATGGATGTTCGTGTGTTTTTTTTTTTTTTTTGCATGTAAATATTCAAATTTTTAGCAAATATGTTTTCGTATATGGGTAAAATAATTCCCACAGGATGAATATTTAATGCATTGAATGAAATTATAACTCCACCAAGCTTTTTTCTACTCTCTCTCCGTCACTATGTTTGCATTTTGATTGTTGTTCTTTTCTTTTTCCCATTCGCTAATTTTGACAGGAAATGTTGGTCATATTTCCGGGACCGGTATGTCCGGAATTTGCCAAAAGAAGGACGATCATTTACCATAGAAATTTAGCGAAACATAGACAGGTGTTTCCTAGTATGCATCTTAATGAGCGGTTGCAATGTATGCAGGTATATTTCTTACATTCAGTTGTGCGCTATTGTTAAGTTCATATGTACATGAATTCGTTCCGGATCGGCGTTTCTTTTGTTGGTCTCGGCGACGTACTTGAATCGACCTTACTGAAATCTGTGCTCAGATATACATGCATGAATGCCCTTAATTTATTGATGTTTGTTGCTTCTGTTGGCGTTTCAAACGAATGAAGCCACTGAATTATGCAAAACAAATCTCTAGAAAGGGGTCCTCAACTCAATTCTCGATCGACCATCAATTTTATGATACATTTTGAGCGATCCCTATTAAAATTGAATATGTGGACGTTTCATCATCAATCCTAGCTGACTATATTTTGAGTGATGTGGGAGGTAAACGATGGTCAAGAGGCGACGACATCGAGATATGCTAATTCAACGGTAAACGAGGAAGCTGCAAGCAGTATTAAACAAGAAAACGAAATGACAACGCTCCAAGACGTTGAAGCTTCACAGAGGATGGCAATGGTCAATGACGTACTGGAAGAGGTGGGTATAATTTTTGACGGTTATCCAATTGAGCGCAATTTTCTTTAAGGCTTTTTCATAATTTCTCGACTAATGTTTTCCACTCTGGACTTAGTTGACCATCAAATTTGGCTACCTGCTATCAGTTTACAGGTGAAATAATTTAGGTGCTTTCCGATAAAGTTAAACATCAGTACTGAGCTATCCCAGCGGTATTTTCTAATGCAGTTTGGCGATCGATGGTTGAGGTCACGGGATATGAGATAAAAGATTAGAATATCACTACATTCCTACCCGTACTTGAAATCATCTTGGAACTGTCGGAATTTTGATTTTCCACTTTATTTTGGTGCTGTTTTTGATCGCATCTTTTGCCTACGTGGGATATATTTCTTCGAGTGACGATATCTTCGATGGTTGGCTTCAAGATGTCGCTGATGTAAGGTGACAGATATCCTCCTGCAGGTTTTGTGCACCGTCGAACGGGATTACGTTGACGATGAAAGTTGTACAAGAGCAAACAGTGTTCCGGAAAGTGCGCAATCTGTGCGGTTTAATGAGGTCCGAAACGAACGCCTTCGTGAAGAAAGGAGGCGTGATAAAGCGTTGCGTAAAGGAACGGCGTTCTTTCTTCAAAGGGTAGGTATTGGTTTTTGTTTGGTGAGCATCGGACCACTATTTAAAGCACACACTGAAATAATCGAATAAGTAACGAACCCGTTTTGTTGTTCGTAGCAAATTGAAGAGTGGCGGAGGAGGGGATGGAATATGTTCGGTTAGTCGCATGATAAACGAATTTACATAATAACGTTTATTGCTTTGAAAGTGGAAAAAATTTGCATAACAATCATCGTTGCTTTGAAAGTGGTGATTCGCCATGGGAGATTTTGATTTGACTTGATTTGTTGTCGTTAAGGAAATATTGAAATCGTTGAAATGCTGTTTGAATACTGCAATCATTTTTATGGCCACTTTGTTTTTACAATGGTGGAAATGTGAAGCTTACGTGGTTGAAATTTTGGGATGATGCAATTAGCAAGCTGTTCATTTACTTATATAATCGATATTCCTTGCCCGTTTTACTTGATTTACTCTCTGAGGTAGGTTTTGATGATTTTTTTGAATAATTCCAGCAATCGATTATGATGTATGTGGTATTTATATATATCTACCTTCATACTTTCTTCTGGCTGGACGGAAATGGTTATTTAAACGTTGATTATGGACACATGCATCATGTTTTTTGACCATTCAGACAGCCGTCTTGCCGTGAATTCGATCAGTGATCATGCCACGGAAAAAGAATTTGATTTGAATTGAAATATGTTATGCTTTGAAAAATTGGAAATTGAAAAATTGAAGAAAATTTTAAGAAACCTTCCCCCCCCCCTTGATTTATTTTTTGTCGGTTTTGGTTGCTGTAGCGATATTTAAAAATTATTGCGTACTCGTTGTTCCTCTTCTGTTGCGAATGCATCACTACGCCTTGAGGCGGGAAAGTATGGTTGTTGCCCCTTTTTGTTCTGCCCATGATGGAAACGTTTTTGGTGAGGATTCGCTGCGTCGGCGGTTTTGTTATTGGTTTTTTGGGTTCGAGGAAGTAAAGCCTTCAGAATGCCGAGAGGGAAACAGAAGTAGATAGCTTGAAGCGTACACTGAATGAAGGGTATTTGTTCAATTGTCTAAAAAATATTGCAGTTACGGGCCAGTGAACAGGTGAACGAAGCAACAGAGAAGAGTGGCAGGTTGTCATTTGACAGGAAAAGAGAGGAACTTGGAGCTTCTTGCGAGGCGACCACACCTGTCGGAGGTCTTGCTGGGCAACAACACCAAGCAGGACAAGACGGCGATAGCACCGCACAGAAGGTTGCTTTAATTATACTGTTTATCAAAGAACTCTCGTCACACATTCGGAAATGCGCCGTTGCAAGGCCAATCTTTCTGTATGATTTTATTCGTTCCGTTCACTCATCGTCTTGGTTTCTCTTTCTTTATATTATTATGGGGAGAGATATTGTTTAAGGTAGAGAACGTGAAGGAAGAATCGATGAAATGTGTGGTGGAAGAGATTGAGAAGAAACGAGCAAAGTTCGAGATGAACTTCGCGAACTTGGCGCTCTTGCAACGTGAGAGCGATGCTTTTGTTGCGAAAGCTGAATCGTTTGGTTTCTCGATAGATGGCGCTTATAACAACTATGTAAAGTGCTGCAAGTGGAATGCGAATGGGACGCATTTACTCACCTCAAGTCAGGATCGAAAAGTGCGACTTTTCGAACTTAATGAGGCACAGAATCAGGTAGAGCTTTTTATATCATGAAATGAACAGGTGTAGAATGAGGTATAGTCGTGTGCGTATGTCCTCTGAGAGATGTGGTATTCGGTATTGACAAATGGGTGGCATGTTTTTTTTTTTAAATTTAAAGACTTGTTATTAAAGCGCTCTTATTAAATACAGTCAGCTTTAGAGGTTTTTCGACTTGCTTTTATAGTATTTCTCTTCTGCAAATTAACGAATTTTTGTTTCTATGATTTCATGCAATCTCCCTCTCTCATCATTAGGAGGATTTTGAGCTTTTCTCTTCATCTTTCTTTTTCTCTCTTTACCTCCCTCTTCTTTCTTCTATCCTGTCTTTCCCCTCTTCCCTCTCCTACTCGTTCTTTCTCTCTTTTTCTTCCCCTCCCTCTCCGTTTCTAACTTACGGAGAACAAGCGATAAATTCCATGATTTAAATTTAAATAGTTAGAAGCGACCCGTAATTTATTCAGTTCCATAAAATTTTGCCTTTTTTTGCCTTCAAAGAGGCCGCCTGGATAACACTGACATCATCAGCTGTGATGTTTGAAAAACTGGCAGCAAAAAAGGGGAAAGGGTCTCTTTTTAAAGAGAGGTATACGACGAAATGCCTTCCACCACTCGTTTGTTTTTCTCTATAGGTGTTGTTGTGGCCAGGGTATGACTGTTTGTGATGCTAGTCATTGTTTGGAATAGCTCATATCAGTGGAACAGATTACAACAGGTTACGTCACTTTTCAGGATTGTTTTGCTTTACCTTATTTACTGATTATGGAATTGAAATTGTTCTGCAGTCTTTCTTGAAGAAAGCCTTGTGGAATTCATTCACGAAGTGACGATGCTATTTTCTTGAATCTGGATGGCATCCCATCGTATCAGAGAAAGCGAGGAGGTTGTAATGACCTGATTCATTGTATCATAGCGTATGTTTAGGTTATCTCACAGCTGCAGTGTATTATGCTTTCTGCAGGCAGAGTATCTAGTCACTTCGACTGTTTTAGATGGAGGCTTCGGAGGGAGTGAGTGATCAGCTGAAGGGGTGTTGGGAGACGAATGAAAAGACATTGTTTACTTGTGACATCATCTTTTGCTTGTTTTTGAGATTTTCTTTCTTTGGGGGGGGGGGGGGGGGGGGGACTCTATTTCCTTGGGAATGGTACGTAGAAGTGAAGTTTTTATGGCTGCTTTCGGTACATCGTGCTTCATTTCTCAGTGGAAATAAATGTGCTTGTTTTTTTAGCAATACAGCATAGATTATGATGGATCATCGTGGGTGGGCTCGTTGATAACTTCTTTTCGTGTGGATGAGTTTTTTGTAGATGCAGAGTTGCAACGCCGTCACGAGCATTGTTTTCAGATTGCTTTGAGGAAGTCAATCCCTTTGGGTGATTTAATCTATGACGTATGTTGGCACCCTTCGAATAATTGCTTCGCGACATCCAGTAAGGATCATCCGATCCACATTTGGGATGCTGAAGGAAACCGGATGCACTCATTCCGTGGAATAAACCATTTGGTAGGTGGTGTTAAATTATTGGCGAATGAGAGCCTATAAATGAAAACGAGTTGAGATGCTTTGATGAAAGTAAGTTAACGATTATCTATGGTGTCTTTTGAGTTTTGATTGTTTTTTTTTTTTTTTGTTTTATGCAGTTGTGATGAATGTCATGGAACACTGCAGTAGGTAGATGAACGAACCTTAGAAAGGTGGATGCGGAAATTGAGACGGGCAGTAAAGTGTTTCATGATTAAAGGCGGAATATCGCTGAAATCGATTTCTTTTGAGAGAGAGTGAGAGAGGTGCGTAAATTCTAGTGAAATCTTTTATTATGATATCGTAAGAATAGAAAGTTTGTTATTTTGAAAGTCTAAAGGCAATTTCATGGTCACTATTCGTCCTTTTTTTTTCTTTGCAAATTCATAGGTTCATCTCGGTAACCATCAAATTCGTTTCGATTTTCATGAGGATTTTACCACATTCGTGTTCATCTATGAGGTTTAACGATGAAATTACTGTTAAATCAATGTTAGCTATACAGGATGAACTAAGAAGTGCATATTCGATGTGCTTTTCATTGGATGGACGTTTTTTATATGGAGGCTATGAGAGGGCTATCCGAATCTTCGACATGGCATCTTCAGGACGTCAGGTTAAAGAGATTCCAACCTGGAGTAAGTTTGGATTTTTATGAGAGAACTTTTTCTATTTGTTTCGTGGTGGTGGCGGATGGAGATATCACTCTATTTTTATGGTATCTTTTTTTTTAAAATCTTGTCATGTCTCAATTAGTTGCTTAGCATAGGTTGGCGTATGGACATCAGATTATGTCCTACAGGACCATCAACTGGGCAGGATGCTGTATTAAGTGTATTGTGTTGAACATTACAGTAATATAGATGATATTGCCCCTGGTGTTATGGTTGGAACAGGACAATGAAGTGAATGCAGGTTAGTTTTTCAGAGAAGAAAATTGGTGGTCAAAAGGCGATAATTTCATGCATTGCAATGAATCCAACGATGTCTGGCGTTTATGCAACTAGCTGTTATGGAAAGACATGTTAGTTTTCTTCATAAAAGTATTATCGCATTCTCTAATTCTCAAATATTATCAATGAAAAGCGTCATTGTTTACTTACTTTTTTGGGTAAGCATTGGTATCTACTTGCCTTTTCGGGTAAAGTCGAATGCTCTATGCTAAATACTTTTCTTTTGCGTCCATGCTATTATAACGCTAGGTATATTCTCCCATTATTCTTATTTGTCTCCGTGTCTTTTTCCTTTTTTTGCGGAAGTTCAATATTATCTCTTTCTTATCGGTTACAGAGAGCCCCATTTCGTTCTTTTTTTTGCAAGTTATTTGGAATCAAAACTCAAATTCTGACGCTCACCGCTCGTTGGAGGTCGCACCTCCGAGAATTTTGATCTGCGGAGGTTGTTTTCACCTTGCTTTAAAACTCTTTCAGTCATGGAATTTCTTTCTCACAAAGCATGTAAATCGTATGGGTATTTAAGAACAACTAAATCTAGCACAACATAGATATCTCGATTCGCTTAGTACTACTTAATCTTGGCTGCATGGGCACAATTAGCACAGGACTGTGTATAGTCTCTTTAGATATGGCAAATAAAGACCGGGGTTCAACTGTTTTCAGTGATGATTGAGGTTTTATGCGGTTGGCATCGTTTGCAGTTAGACCGCTGTGCTATGTATAACACTGTTTGTGAGTTATCACGAGCAATTCATCATTGAACAATAACTGCAGGAACTTGTACACGAGAATAATTACCTGTACTAAACACCTATATAGTTTTCATTTTAGTACTATGGGACTTTAATTTTAGCTCTGCCCATTAGCTGATACTGCAGACTACAGAAATGCTTTCAAAGAGGGACATCGCTTTACTCTCGTAGGATTTGGTTTTTGCATTGCAAAATAAATGTGAGATAGGAATATTAGAAAGGAAAACCTTCTAATACTTATGTGATGCTTTGTATTAACTTTACATTAAAAATGTGAGATAGGAATATTAAAAAGTAATACTTAAAAAGGAAAACCTTGTAATACTTTTTCGATTGTTAAAACGAGGCAAAATTTCACTCATTTCAACGGGTTCTTTGATTATGCGAGGATTTGCCGGAATGTCGAGTGCTAAAAAACATTATAGCATGGAGAAGATGAAGAGTGCGCAGTTGCTTCTTTGCGTTTTCTTTTTCTCCTTGTCCATTTTCTCGAACTGGTGGAAAAAAGATGCATGAATGAGAACTGCATTTTTTTTTTCTTATCGGTTACCATTGATCAATTAATTTTCTGCTTTTTTTTCAGTACTAAAATTTGTTTTTTTGATTTTTTTTCACCAGGTAGATATGAAATGAATTAGTCAAAAGGTTTAATTGAGGCTTATGCCGATAATGTGTTCAAAGATAGCGTTTTGACCAATATAAACATCAATGGCAATGTTGTTTATTTGCTCTTGTTTCGGTCATTGAATCGTAATTATGCATTTAGCTTATCTCTGAATAAATGGGGAAAATTTATAATATCAAATTGGTGTATCATCTTTTTTCAGCTTATGCTGTGATTATTATTTAATGTTAGGAATATTGGAAAAAAAAATTTCTTTTTTATGCTTATAGCGGATATGAGTACATCTTAAAGTCGATGGCAATGTTGTAGATTCTAATTGTTCTGGGCGAGTTGTGCTTTATTTGCATAATTCTTCGCTTATAACGGCATCATAAAGCACAGCAGAAATAAATTGGATTCAAGATTTTGCGCTTGATACCTGTTGACATCTGCTTTTATGGCACTGATACCTGCAATTTTTTTTCTGGGGGGGGGGATGGATTGAGGAAGATGTGCTGGTATAGCTTAATATATAGCTCATGGAGCAAGAGCATTTTAGCACTTCCATTTTGCATATACATAAAATTTGGTATATTGCTGGAGTTGATTTTCAGTGGTACTTTATTCTGATCTCACGGGGAGTGCGATATGCTCATTGGAGACCCGATCGCCAGGAACAACACATATTCGATACTCATCGGATGGTAATTTCCTCTTTGCGGCTGCTAGGAAGGTGATTTCTTTCACACAATATTTCGATAATGCGATAGATAAGAGGTCGATTTTCGGCAGATATTTTCGAGTTTGCAGAAATAAAGGTTTTCAGTTGATTGCATTTTGCAATTGACGGCCAATTTGCTTGAATTGAAATTTATTTTTGATATTTTGACGTTGCATTAGCGTCGAGAATGGGGAAGACAATTTTATGCAAAGATTCCTTTTCATCTCAAATTTAATTCGAGAGACTAAAATGAAATCATTTGCACTTAAATTGCAAATATTTCGCTTATTATTTCTAAATTTTCCGATTTAATAAATGAAAGAAGCAATATATGTTGTGAAATATTTAAATTTTATGAGTGGCTAGATTTGGCATAGAAATGAGAGGAATTGACGGAGTAAAACCAGCAAATAGTGGAAGAAAAAGGAAGTAGAATTTTGGAATGTAAGAGATGAAATAGATAACATTATATGGCATAGTTTCAAATATTTAGTGAATGTTATGGAAAAAGCTGCAAAATGAGAATAGAAATCAAATATCTTGGTGATTGGTGCGCGAAATATTGCAGGATGATGAGATAACTTGCTGGGATTTGCGGTTCTTAGGGCAAGTTCTGGGCACGTTGACAAGACCATCGATGACAAATCAACGAATCTATTTTGAGATTGACAGGTGAGGAGTCGCCTGAGGTCATGCTTGCATTCGGTGTCATGCTTGCATTCGATTTATTTCTCCAATCTCTCTTTCTCTTTCTCTCTCTTTCTCTCTCTCTTCTCTTTCTCTCTCTCTCTCTCTCTCTCTCTAACTTTCTCTGTAACTAGCATAATCTGTTCGGATCCGGAGGAATACACTTTATCTATCTGAAGCGTGAAAAACTCTTTATTTGATTTTACGTGACTCTTTGTTGTCATGTTTTACTTAAATATTTCAATCTGTTTTTCTCAATCCAAAACAGTCATATTAAGGCGTCAGTGTTTCACGGAATTTGGAAAAACCCCTGCTGATTGTGTCTTCTCCTATTGTTAGGTGGGTTCTATCCTTCAGAGACGAACAGAGAGACCCGGACATTTCCTTCCGGAAAGCGAGAGTTTCAAAAATTTGGGCATGTTCTTCCGGAAAGTGAGAGTTTCAAGCATTATGCTAAAGATAACACAAATAGGTTCAACACCGTAAGTATTTAAGGACGGATCGATATTTGTTCAGTGGCAGTTCATCGGGCGAGGTACACGTCTTTGATCTGTCTAGCATGAAAGGCGAACGAATGGACGCTTTTTATCGGACAAAGGCTCATCGCAGCGCGGTTGCTGGAGTAAGGTGGGTGATATTTTGAAATGAACGGACTTGGCCTCGATAGCAGTAGGCCTATATTGATGGTGAACGATGCGATCCATCTTCCTAGTTATGGTGTGGAATGCAGTGGAGGGGGGAGGGGAGGGGAGGGACTATATAATAGATGAATAGAAGACTAGCATGGAACGTTACGTTGGATAAAGGTGCAATTTACAGCTTACATCCGGCCGAATCACTAATTGCGACATCCAGTGGACAACGGGTATTTCCAATGCCACGTATCGATATCGATGTGTCCGATGAGGAAAACTGCTATGAAGCGATGAATTCATCGAATCAACTAGACAATTCACTCTCTCTTTGGAAAATCTGTGGTATTGCTGGCTAATTGTTGGCTATAATTTTATGATATGTAATTGGCTAATTGTGAACATTTTAACGCAGTTTATTTCTGTTTTGATTTCTTCTTACTTTATGTGTGAAGATTTTCAACATTATCCCTGTTTTGTTGTTGTTTAGTTGTTTCGTTATTTTATTATTATTATTATTATTAAAATCATTCTATGCAATATGTTTTTTTTATTTAATGGGAGAAACTTTTGTCTTCTCTTGAATCTGTTTGTATTGATAGTTGAAAAACTGAGGTGAAATAGGTTGTTATGGATTTAGAAGTTAAGTTTTTTTGATACCATTTTTTGATCCATTGGAGACGGACGTCTGCACTGCTATGGTCAATTTGACAAGAAGTGCATTTTAAATGGGGAATTTCTAAGGGCGTGGCAAACAAGAAATATTTACGGGGCACATCTCATACCTATCTTATCGAGAGAGCAGAGATCTGACATATACCTCACGCGAAGCAATCCCAATGCAGTCTCTTTGCACCATCGAAAGAAAAAACTGTCTGTGAATAATCTGCGATGTCAGCCCGTTTCGGAAAATGCTTTCAATCGTCGGGTAGCTTCAAGGCTTGTGACGTCCACGGATCTGAAAACAAGCATAAGGGGACGAGGAGAGGGTAATGGGCAGAGAGCTTCCGTATAACGGATGTTCTCTTTTGGCCGGAAGGGCACGTCACCGAAGCTTGTCTGCTCGTCCGTTTGTTGCTCGTGGTAAAACTGTAAAAGTGACCATGATCCTGGGAGGAGGGGACCAATTGCTGATTTCGGTACTCATCATGCCAACAAGGGTCTATTATCCAAGGAGCTTTTGCTAAAAGAGTGAGAGCTTGATCCCATTATAGGTTTTTTATTTTTGCAATTTCGATTAAAGATGTTGCTATGTAAGAATTTGGTCCGCATCATCATATACTTCCCTTACAAACGGGAAAAGATGTCAACTTATGTATACGACAGGGGATGACTTTTGGGTATCTGCTGCAAGTTTGATTTGTTGACAATTTATTTCGTATTTATTTTCTCTAAGACATTTGCGCGGTGCATGTCTTATGTTTTTATTGCTGTTTCTTCATGATTTAAACTCTAGAAAAATTCCCTGATATTGAAAAGTTTTTTACACGGGAATCAGCTCTCTCATCGGGATGAGAGACCTCCTTGAAACAATCGAAGCCGATTAACACAAAGCACCCGAACGAGTTTATCGTCGTAATATCTAATGCTCACTTCATGCAAAAGAAAACAGAAAATTATGAGTGAAACGGACGTAGATGACAAAAGGGAATAGATGAATAGGAAGTTACGTAATGGAGCACTTGTTTAGGTTGCAGTCTTAGAATTTCAAGTTCCTTTTGGTTATGACTCCTGAATCCTAAGTTCTTCCTGGCTGCGACTCTGGAACCTCAAATTCTTTCTGGATGCGGTTATGGAATTTTAAGCTTTTCTTTCTGATAACTCCACCTAATGCAATCCTATTTCATATCAGAAAATCGAATTCCGTTGCCATAATGGAAAATTCACTAATATTAAGGCGATGCGGCTATGGGGTGAACTATAACGATTAGAATCGATGCTGTGACGATACATTTTTGCATATTCGGATGGTAGTATGATGTATAGAGATGGGTTCCGGCAGATAAATAAGATGAGGCAAGATGAAATCTAAAACAGTGGAATATCTCGGAATTTCTTTCTATCACTGTATGAATGTCCTTTATTCTTTTATCAAGGTAGGAACATTAGTTTCATTTTAAATCTATTGGAGTATTTATAGGTACTGTTGCCATTTTATCATCAATAGTGATCATATCACTCCCAAATTAATAAACGATTTTAGAGTAGAGTTTTAAGTTGTCAATAACATATAAAACGGCCGGGGATGGGGGGGGGGGGGGGCGGGGTTGGAGGAGAGGGAAGGCGATTTGTCTGATAAAAATACTCGGTTCTTGCTGTCATTTCTGATTGTTCTCTATATATGCTCTTCAAATGTTGTGTTGATTTATTGAGGTTTTATTTATTTACCTAAGGGGAGCTGTATTGATTTTTCAATTATTTATTTGCCAATGATTTTCGAATATTTCAACTTCATTACTTTAAATTATCATTAAATTTCTCGTTCAATTATCAATTTCTACGATTACTATAAATCGTCCCATTTCTTTTGATGCGCTTTTCCACTTTTTTTTTTGATGAAATGAATGGAATGAAAATTTTTCTTTTTTTTTGAAAAATTAAATGAGTAATTTTTAATTTTTACATGGAAGAAAATTTTTTAATATCAGAAAAAAATTTCATTGCAATACTTTCAATTCATCGATAAACTAATATTTATTTCTAAATTATTATTGAATTATCAAACGTTACTAAGGTATCGCCGATCGTTGAACGCTGAGATCTTTGATGTTCTTTTTTTTTTTTGCCATTTCGCACGCGTATATAAATATTTAATACCTAAAGGTTTGCAGTTTAAATGTTTGATGCCTTAAATTTTTTTTTTCGTTTCTTTTTGCTCAAAATTTTTCTTTTTTCAGTTTCATTGAAGTTTAACATTGCAAATATTTATCAATCTAATATGAGTTGTTAGGTTTTTTTTTTTTTCATTCTGCAATGCATCGATTAAGTGATGAATTCGAGCAGTTAAATTTAGTTACGTTTAGCGGCCTTACTAATGGAATAAAATAAGCAACCTTCGAATGGTTTCGCATTTGTTAACGCTTATATCCTATTTATTTATCTTTATTTACTTGAATCGACAAAGTATTCATTACGAATAAATGTCTCTTCATATCACTACCACTTCTATTTAGCTGAAATTATAAGGTAATGTGAAGATTAAGGCCTAGGTTCGTCTCCTGCCCATTGGATACTGATGAGTCGATTCATCGTTGTTCCACTCAAGAGGACAATTCCGACTTGCTCCACCATCCTCGTCTCGATGAGACCACTGATAGGAATGACTCGGTAAGATGAAGCCAAACAGTCTCCTCGGAGCTTTTTTAAAAACCGACCGCGCACTAAGCAATACTAAACGATGAATGCATATGCTATGACCTAGGATATGGATTTATCGGTTGGTATTGCTTATCCTAGGTAATAAGTAATACTAGGACAAGCTAGTATTACTTGCTACCTAGAATAAGCAATTCTATTACTTGCCTTGACTTCGTTCAAAAAAAACGGGAGAAAATATAAAAAGTATGTTGATTAGCTAGTTGATCGATGAATTAATCTTCACAAAAAAAAAGAGCAAACAAATAACATATTACGTGCGATATATCGATATTATCGATGAAATTCTACACTCATTGAATAACTCATTTAGTTATATACAACAAATTCTAGAGTGTAATTATTTAGAGATTTTTAATTGCTTGCAAGCTAATATTTTTTATCTAATTTAGGCGTGATTGAATTGCCTCATTGATATGTTCGTGCGTCAACGATTCAACAAGGCTTTTAATGGAGATTGTCGTGATATAGGCACGCCCCCCTTATTCGTATTGTGCACAATTTTTCATTTATTAATCAAATTCGGCTTTCTTTCATTTCTCGATTGAGCGTTCATTATTTTACCCGATGATGCCTTGTTCACAGTGTTAAAAAAAATAAATTTTCCGTTTTCTTTCTTTTTTTTTTTTTGTTAAATAATATCACTAATAAAGGATAGAAAATAACTGTATAAATAAATTAAAAAAATGCAGAAAATATATTTATGTTGATGTTCATTACAGCCTAGCTAAAACTTTGATAATCTATGTGAGTTTTTTGATGACTAATGAAAAAATCGTCCGCAGATTGGGACGAAATCTTGGACCCATCGCTTTTCTGGTTAGTGCTGTGCCACTTCGGTATAGCCGGGAAATATCCATGGCCATCACGAGGAGGGGAGAGGATAACAAGAAGAAGCTTCCACCACTAACTAAAAGAGATAAAAAGCAGGAAGAGAGTGGGTGGGTGACGAATTGACGCTGGCATAAACAACGTTTGTATTTATTCGTTTTACTGGAATTCCACTAAAGGCACAACGTGATTGATGTGAAGTTGTAGATCGCTCTTGAAAAAAAAATCCTCACTTAATTCCCGCCTTAATTTAAACTCGTTCAAACAGTAATAAGATGTTGATCATTAAAAAATCGGTAAGATGTTTCAAAAACGCTCATCTCAAATAAGCACTGAATAAAATCAAACAAATGGCATGATAATTGACAAGTAAACCGCTGAAGCAATTTATGGTGTTAACGATATCAAAACCCGAAGTGAATATCAGTTGCCTGATATTGAGGAAAAACTCTGTCGGATTGGAGGGAGACTTGAAGGTTTTATAGAAGAATTTATATATTAGAAGAAGATGAACGCTTTGGCAGAGAATTTCATGGTTCATAGCCTAGCCGATCCAATTGTTTTTTTTTTTTTTTTTTGTTGAACAATCGATAGAACTTTGCTTCGATTTCCACCGATTCAATGTTTTCAAATAAAATCTTGCTGAAAATAAGTTTCAATTCTAAATCAGTTTTAAAAAAAATTGAAGATTTTTAAACGACATTATGCGATCAAAAAAGTAAAATACTCATTTAAGCAGAAATAATTGTGTTCATTGCTTATCGCTCGTTTAATCAATTTGCTATCCTAGCGATTGTTCTAATGAGTAGATGTTGAATTTTTTTTTTATTTCAGGTAATCTATAGGTATACCTATTCTAATTAAGCAACAATTGAAGTTATGCTTTAAAAAGTTGAGTAATTATGTTTTAGTTCTGGAAAAAGTATTTTGCAATAAGCAGTTTTATATATTTTCATAATGTCCTTTACTTTATTACAGCGTTTTTAGGTAACCCCTCAGGCGTATTTCAATGCTTTCTTCTGGAGCTTTTTTTTTATTGCCGCTGTGTCTCTGTTTTGTGCCTTTCGCCTGTAATAAATAAATAAATAAATAAATAAAGAATTAAATAGATAGATTTATTATGAAAGTAAAAACTAAACGTATCACTTAGACAAATATCAAGACCTCGATTTTCCTTATTAGGTTGAATTGCATCATCGTGGAGCGGAATGGCTCGTATCATAGTCCTATTCTGGATTGTGGTTGAGAACTTTCTACGGTCTAAATAATTTCCACGTTATTTCTGTCGTCAATTCAATATGAGAAACGTTCTTATAAGTGAAGCACTTTAATTTCGCCAACGACAGGAAAACGGTACTAGTCAGCGAGAAGAGATAAGTATAAGAGATCATTGAAATATATTAGCAATTAGAAGATGCCTTCAACGATCCTATAGGTAACTCCATTGGAGATTAGATTTTAATGACAGGGTTAATGAGTTTTTAATTATTCTTGAGAAAGCAACACCAACTATTTCATAAACAGTAAAGCTTTATTAAGAAGGTACATTGTGGAACTAAAAAAAGAGCTCTTCATTTTTTTTTCTCTTTAGAAAATTACACAACGAATCATCAACATACTAGAAATTTTGGTTTGTTTATTTTGATAATTACTCTAAAAGAATTTTAGTCGATGATAATTTTTGAATAGGTAATTCAAATAGTTTTATTAATTATTCTGGTATTATTTTATCCGTGGAATCAAAAACGAGCCCCGCTCTGGAGTGAATCCGAATACGACTGGGTTGACTCCAGAGCGGGGCTTGTTTTTTTTTTTTTGCAGACTCCCTCAAAAGTGTGAATATTTGGTTGGTTTAATCAAAAAAAAAAAACAAGAATTCAAAAATATTTTCGAATGCATCGTCAACATTTGAAATATTCAAATATTTTCATATATAAGGCGAGCAATTTTACTTGTTCTTGAAAAACTGCTTTCCTTTTTTTTGTTACTAGTTGAAATGAGAATAAAAAATTCCAAATAAATCCGATAATTTGCATCATATTTGAGCATTAGCATATGATATTTTGGAAATGTTTCAATGCGTTTATAGATTTTTGAGTACAATTTCTGTATCATTTTCTCCGTTATATTTTCCATTATCTCATATCGTAATTTCGTTTCTTTTTTTTCTGATTTTCTAAAATATTCTAAAATTTGGGGCTTTATGAATTTTTGAGGTTTCCGAGCGATAAAATTAAGATTTATTGAGAATTTCCATACGGAACATTTTCCTCAATTTCGTATTTGTTTACGAAATTATACGGTTTTTCGTTTTTTTTTTTCTTGGGTATTATTTCCCGAGGGAAATATCGATGAAAACGATAATAAACTTGCAAGCTTAACTAGCAACGAAAGTACGCTGTCGAATAAAACTCATTAAATCTACACACACACCTGCCTTAGTTAGCATTACTCAATTTTCATTCGCTAAGCTAAATGACGTCAAAACTTTTATTCTATGCAAACTATTTCTCTCGAAATGATGAGAAATTGTACGCACATATACGGCGAATATATGGCCGATATTTCTAGGAGGTTTCCTAATTTCCGTTTAGCTCAATTATGTTCCATTCCGACTTATCAGCTGTCGATAATAGTTGTAGTTCGCTTAGTGTTCACCGGATCAGTTAATTGGATTTCCATAATTCACCTGATATATTGCTCCCCGAGGCATATATCGATGAAAACGGTAATACCTGTGCAATTTCCCACCAATAACTCACTTCCGATCGGTAACATCCATTAAGCAATCTGATATTGAGGCATTTATGAAAGTAGTATGAGAGTTTCGTCGACTATTGAATTGAGGAACGTGCAAATACTGCATATCCTTGAATAAGAAAGTCCGTTTAAATCCTGCAAAAGAAACAAAACGCCTTCTTTAAAGGATAGGACCTGGACTTCTTACAATTGTTATCATGTATATAGTATTCTTTAAATATTCGATTTCAATAAAATATCAGAATGCGGCTGGTAAATCAGAAGGAAAATTAATGCATCTGCACAGTATCGATGCTGCATGCATGCATTATATATATATATATATATATATATATATATATATATATATATATATATATATATATATATATATATATATATATATATATATATATATATATATATATATATATATATATATATATGCATTTTTATTCGTTTCGTATCGATGTATACGCTTATTGCCCTATGTAGTTTTATTTATGTAAACAGAGAGTGTAAACTGAATTGAAAGAAATTGCTATTGATATAGTATCTCTGTAGGATTAATCTTTTTTTAAATTTCAATATCTGAAAGAAAAACGCTCTATTTGTTGAACTAAAGCACGTGATCGAAAATGAATATAAAACTCTCACGCAAAATTTTTTTCAAAGCATTTTTCTTTGCTCCTTTTTTTCTTGAAAATTTCCACATCCTACTTCAATAAAACAATAGATCTCTAGGCGTTATAAAATCGAATTTTAGTTAGTTGGAATATTTGTTCATTCAACGAAATGCAATTTTCATTGATGCTCTCATCGAATTAAATTGTAATATCTTACTACGAATTACCATTTGTGAGCAATGAAATAAATAATAATTTTTGATTATTTGATGTTTAGTAAAGAAATTCCTCGATTCAAAAATTAGATCCTCATGGATATTTCATTGAGTTTGTTTAGATTTTTAGGTCGTTCGTTTACATAATCAAGCGATAATTTTGCTCACAATTGAGATAAATGCCATAAGATTTATGTGATCTTATTGAAACTACTCGCTAGCCGATATATCGATTGATTTTATTCCATAGAATTTTTTTGGAATTTTCAAAAGAAATCAAGACTAATAACTTAATATTATTATGAAAGTAATTATATTCTATGTTTTTGCGAGATAATTTTTGAAAATTTCTTTAAATATAATTTAAATAATTTTTAAATGTTGTTATTTGTTTTTTTTAAATCTAGATGATCGAATGGAGAATGCAGCTGAATGTAAAGCAATTATTGCGCTTTTCGAAGATTTTTCCTTGACCACTTCACTTCTTATTTCACAAATACTCATCTCAATTGTATTTCTCTCACTTACAACAATATTTATTATTTCGTTGAAACGATCAAGTAATATTCATTTCAATTGTCGTCTTCTTTTATCAACGATCGCACTCGGTTGTGATATTTTTGTGCTAAGTGAACTTGGAAAAACCGTCTATTATCAGGTTAGTAAAATTTCCATTAAAAAAAATTACCTTCTGAAAGGAAAATAAAGTGTTCATCAAGGAAAAGCATATTAATTCCTTATAAACATGGTGGTGAAGGAGAGAGGGGAGGGGTGGGGGGGGGGGGGGGGGAGAGAGGAGGCCGGAAGATGTGATACTTATGAATGACTCATAGCGTTTGATGCCGATTTCGTATATGTCGGTGATATACCCACAAATAAAGTTACTGAAACGTCCTCCCACCTTCGATTATCACGATGTAAGGTTTGTGGTATCACGATTTCGTATATTGTGGGAACAAGTCTATATAGCTCTTAAGTGTCAAACACCAAAATGGTTGCTTCAACCATGTTTTCCAATTGGGTTTGTGATTTAGGAATGCTTTAGGCATTACTTGACCTTTGAACTTTTACAAGTTTTTCGACGAAAAAAAAAACAAAAGAACTTTCTCTTTGACTACAACAGCAGATACCCTTCCATCTAAATTGGCCAAAAATTAGATTATAATTACCGTTGGGAACAAGCATTGGTTAAGTTCGATATGGAAATCTCACTGTCGTAATGACCTAGTAGTGCAAAGTGTCTTAATTAACTCTGCAAACGCCTATCATTTATCAACTAGGCTCATTTCTTTTTAATGGTTGCCCCATTTTCTCGCATAATTCTACAGGAGGAATTAGTGGATTATCGAGTTATAGAGAATCTATGGCCGCGTTGTATCTTTTAATGCAGTGTTACACTGACCGTGGAAGGTGTGGCATTAAATTTCTTTTTTTTTAAGCTTTATTTATGCGCTTTTCTGGGTATCAGCTCTCGTTATTCATTGGAGTATCGTCATGAATGGAGTTGGGTTTGCAGTTGAGGATGGAGTTAGGGTTGGGGACTGGCAGCTCCATCTTCTCGCCTCCATTCCCGCATTCCTCATATTCAGAAACTAATTTTTTGAGGGCTACTCTCATAGACGTGTAATTGGTTCATGGTTGCACTTCAGCCAGAATTCTGGATTCTCTAATTATCATTTCTGAGTTCTTTGACCATTACGGCTAGATGTAAGAAACAAATGAACTTTAAGGTTCTTATACGAGCGACATTATCGTCGAATAGAAAGGAAGATTTGTGTGAATTCGTTTCGTTTACTTCATCGATTTGTTCGTGGATTCAATTACCTGCACGTATCGCTCATACAATTATGGCGACCGCATTACCTGTGCTAGCTGCTGAACGCATTCTAGCAACTGTGTTTTGTACTACCTATGAAAAATCGAAACGAATCCGCCTCTATGGTTTCGTTCTCATTATTTTTCAGGTAATGCAAATTATCGTACGTTGTCCTTCTATTTCTTAAACACCTGCAAGCAGTATATTAATGCTCCGCGGATTATATTATAGGGCAAGAAAATTATTAAATCTTTTCACCTGTTGACGCAAAACATGGAGCAATATTATCTCTCCTCTATCGTTTTTCTTCGACTCCATTGACAAAAATTTCTTTGTGTTTATTTTTCAAGGATGTCGTCTTTGATTACCTTAGAAAAAGAGAATTTACCTTTGAGTGGAACAAAGTTTTCTGCATTAATTCGTTCAGATATGCCTTTAATAATGAAAATTTCTCGTTCATTAACGTTCTTCTTTTTCAGCAAATGTCAATAACTCTCTGTCATTGCTGAAGAATCATTATGGCTAGATGTCGTTAATATCTTGCCCATTACCTGTACTTTCCATGAAGACCTTAAAAAACTCTCAGGTATCCGCGTTCTCCATGAAAACATGGCCCCTGACGTTTCATTTTGTGATTCCTCTATAGCCTAATAGTGGCATCTTCCTTTCCCACACCCAACTCCACTTCTTATTGAACCCGACACGGGGAGCGTATTTATTCAAATATTTCAGTGTCTTTTCCGCTACCCATACAATCGCATATTATTATGCCATATACGATATTTCGCTATATTTCATTAAAAAATTTTCGATTTTAAACGATATTTTCAGCCGTTATCTATGAAAATTATTTAGCACAAAATTATTTGAAATCTTTTGCAAAAAAAAAAAATTTTTTTTTTAAATTAAAGAAAAAATTCTTTTCAGGCAATCGTTTCATTAGCACGATTACCAATCTTTCCATGGTCATTAACGTGTAAAAAAACAATCTTCTATTGTATAGATTTATTAATGCGTGATGATTCATCTAGTTGGATTATCGTTCATCTTACCCTTCAAATATTTGCATTTCTTATATTTTTCGCATTAAATCGCTATAATCTATATATTATGGTAGATTTTTTATACATTATTTTATTTTTATTTCATTATTTTGTTTTTTTTTTCATTTTTATTTCAATGAAATTTGAAAACTTCCATTATAAAAATGCAATATAAAAATACTGCGTTTATGCCAATATTTGTAGATATTTTTCTTAATTTCTATTTGATATTCATTGAAGTTAGAATTAGAAAGTTTGATGATCGTATTATACACAACAGCCTCCTATCCGATAATTCAGCTTAATCTATCAATTTTGGAAAAAATTAGAGGAATTTCAAAAAAAAAAATCGTACATTTAAAATCAGTCAGATCAGAGACAAAAAAAAATTTCAATGGGAGATTTATAGGATAGTCGGATTTTCAGTAATTTGTGAAACCGGTTGATCAGATAAATTGATACGATAGTACATATCGTGTCAATTCCTCTGGCGCGCATTTATACTTTTAATAAATAAGGTAACGATTCCCGCATCGATAATTCAACAATGGAATAGAATTGATCTCTAGTACCAATGCAGTTTGCTTAGCACTATGTTTGTCATCATAAAAAACACAAACAGTAATTTATGTGGTATAATTTTAACTGTTTTATTAGAAAAGAGTATGTAGTGCGTTGATTGTGGTACGTACTATAAATATGAATACAATATAAACTATTATATAATATAATTTTATGCATCAACCAACGGCCGCTCTTATTTTTTCTACCTCGGCTCTTCAATGTTTCATTTTTCTGTAAGGTTGTTCTCATCGATGGAGGTGATTGCTATAAATGTCATCAACGAAGAGACCCCCGGAGGGAGAGGGGAGGTCGAGGTGTGATTCCAAAATGAATGTCCTTTTTTTTCGGGAGACCAAAAGATCGTCTCCTTCCTGCAGTAAGCTGCAAATAAATTCTCTTGGATACTCGGTAGCGAATTGATTGGAGTGGATATTTCATAGCAACGTAGTTTATAGTCACTAATTGTGTTGACGCCGTCAAATGGAACTTTTCAGGGGACTGATACGGATACAATTTAAGGTCACCAATCAAATTTTTCGGAGAGGGAAGGGCTACAATATCGATCAATAGAATATTGAATTTTTCTAGCTGTAACGGTTTTTTGTGGCTCACTTCAGCGGTCGTTGGTTGTATTTTTACCATCAACATTGATAGCATAATCGGATTTTTGAGTACTAATATCTATCGTATGCGACAATATTTCTCGTTTTATACTTCATCGTTTTTTCCTTCGCCTGAGGTGATAAGGAGTGATAGGGTTAGATAAAGAAAATGAACCTGGAGGTGTTATCAAATAAGGTACATTTGTTTAATTAATTGAAATATTGCATATATAATTAATTACTATATTCTATTCATAACTTTTTTTTTTAAAATCGGAATTGTGTGTTTAACTTCGTTGTTTCCTAGTAATGAATTCAAACCATCAAAACATAGGAGCGATATAATTTATGAAGTGCAATCATTTTGTAATAAGTGATAACAGTATTTCTTGTTTGTCCATTTAAACGATAAGAGGAATATATCTATTATAAAAATTTGGTTGTTAAGTTTATCGCTATCTTTAAAACTTCCGATTCTTGCTATCATATCCGGAAAATGCTCATTATATCCGGAAAATGTTCTCTTCGAAACATTTTCCGGATATGATGAAGTTAACTGCTCACTATTTTGCATTGTTGATCTCATCCATATTTTCATATGACTTTCAATGAGATTTGCTAAAAAAAAGTGAGTAAGAAAATTTTTTTTGCAATAGAAATTATTTGCAGCCAACAATACGTGGAACATCGGCACCATCGACAGTTTCAACACGATTTCAAATCAACGAAAATGTAAAAATCACAAAATTTCTATGCATACTTTCCGTTATTCAAATTATCGCTACTCTATATTCGGCATGTAATATATGGGCATCAATGTGTAAGTTAATTTATCGTCGAATATTTCAATAATCATAAAGATTAAAAAAAATATCTTGTTGAATCATTTCTCTATATGTAAGAAAAAAAAAATTTCATTTCAAAAAAAAAAAGTTGGAAAATTATCGGCAACGATAAAAATTTTCCATCATAGATTGATGTATTTAATTTCGAGGATTACAACTTCACGATTAACGATGTCTTAAATATTAAACGAAAAGTATAAACATATCATAACCATAATTTTTAAGCAGAAAGTTTTTTTTTTTGAAATAAGAAAATTGTGATGACAAATATATTGTAAAATATTATTTTGTATGTATTTAATTTCCCAAGAGGTAAAATTCAACTATGAAATAGATTGGTGAATATTCTCATACTTGATGCTTCCCATCTATGTTATTAGTTCTTGATGATCATCAAATGGAAAATTTGCAGATGAGATCGAACGTGAAGATTTGGAAATAATTTACTTTCTAAAAGGAAAAATTAGTGTTTCATCGTTGCTTATTATTGTGCCTAGTGCATGCGTACTTCTTGGTGTTATGATGATTCAGGTGATTTTACCGTTTATTTCCGGTAATCTATTTTTATGAATTGATGAAGGTAAAGGTGTTGCAGGTGAATAGCGTGACTACCCATTAAATCTATATCTCATTTACGTCATTGAAAGATTGAAATTATTTATTGTTTTGTGTTAAAGACAATATCTTTTTTTTTATCCGTTCATGAAATGTCTACTATGAGTGAATCGAAAGCGTGGGCAAAAGAATAATTCTTCCCACTCTTCTGTCATTTCCTTCATATATAGTCCTAGAAAGATACTATTTCCTTATGTCTTTGAAACTGATGAATGAGACTGAAACAATTTTTTATGGCAATGAGAAAGGAGATTTATGTACAAAAGATCCTTTCAAATTATCCTTTCAAACTGAAAGGCAGCCAGGCCTTTGAGGTAGCCAGACCTTTAAGGTAGCCAGACCTTTAAGGTAGCCAGGCCTTTTTGCCTGTCAAACGAGAAAACATTTAAAATTGAAAATTGACGCATCTTATATAATGAACACATTCAAAGCGTCCTGTTACCTCTGGCATCTGGTTTACAATTTCCTCGAGGTGTGCAATATTTCATGGCTTATTCTAATACGAGTAGAATTGTTTAACATGGCCATTCATATCGATAACTTTTGAAGTAAATTTAAAAGGTAATAGTTTATAGGAAATATTTTTGTCTTGAAAAGAAAACTACAAAAGTTCAAAGCTCAGTCTAAGAGATTTATGTGGGATTTCATTTCCTAAAGGCAAAATATTGATTATAAATTCGATAAATGCCAAAAAATTTGCATTGAAAAAAACAATTTGCGGAAAATTAAAAAAAAAAAGAGAAATGTATATTTTTTATCGAGGACATCCATAATCCTCTCTCTATGTTTCATTATAACACAAAAGAGTGTTATATAAATGCTAGCTAAACCACTATTGCCATTGCTATGCCCCGAAGAGAATGAAGAAATCTTCAAATCTATATGTGCATACTTCATAATATAATATGCATACTTTTGGGCATATCACTTATTACTGAATAACTGAGACAGATGCTGCAATCCCCGTCAACGGATTTCTGTAGTTTATATATACATTATTCGGCTTATCCTAACCTTTTTTTTTACAATGAAGGAAATGACGAAGAATAGATATTTTTAAAGTAATTGCAATTAAATGTAAGCATTATATGAGTAATTCATGTATCAAAAAGATTTCTTTTCAAGTTTTTCCGTTCAATTTTTCAAAACGATCCACTGACACTAAGAAAAATCTTTTAACATCATTTGCAACATATATATCAAAAATGAGAGTCAAATAAAAGGTCGTCGTTTTAGAAGACGATACGGGTGAATGCGGTTAAGTTACTCTACTTGGATCGGATCGCACCGTTTAAGAATTGTTGTATGGTATTACCTGCTCGACGCTATAAGGTAAACGACTCGACCATGTTGGCTAATAGTACTCAACAAAGCTATTTCGCTGCACTTGAGAAACAATGGGATATACCACCGGGCAGATGTTTCAGTAATCGTTCATGATTTGCGAGCAGCGGCGGGGGAAGTCTCCCTCATCAGCGGAGGATCA
This sequence comes from Ascaris suum, assembly GCA_013433145.1. NCBI lineage: Eukaryota > Metazoa > Nematoda > Chromadorea > Rhabditida > Ascarididae > Ascaris > Ascaris suum. The sequence continues at coordinate 1,310,427 of CM024186.1, read as the reverse complement.
CCTTCTACAGTGTTATGGAAGTTTGTTACGTCGTTGGCAATGTTCTTTTCCGCTCTTTGAAAATCTGTTTCTCAGCGTTTTTTGAAGAGATTATGTTGTTCCGGGAGTTTCCGAGAATCTTCCAATGATAATCCTCATCTTCGATTTTTCTTGGAAATTTCACTACCATGGCGTCTTCTTCTCGAATCTCAACACTTTGCTCCCGATGTCCTCCACCATCTCTTTCTTATCCATCGCTTCCAAAATTCGCTTCTCATATGGTACAGTGAACCTTTCTTGCCGATCTTCGTTGACTCCTTTACTACAAGTTCCACATAATGCCCTCAATTTTTGTACTTTTATCTTACAAATGATTGTCTTGTGAATTCGATGAGTGTTTCTATAAACATTTATGAATCAAGAGAAAGAATTATAACGGCAAAGTTAACTGATTCAAGAAAACGAAGCGCTCTATTGTTCGTATTCTGTGCCGTTAATAACTTTGTATTGTTCAAAAAAGTAAATTTCAATAGTGTAATGGTGAACGATTCTAGAGATGAAATATGAGAGACGTAATAACAAACATTTCATCTAGAATATTTTCTTCTATTTTTTTTCATAATTTTTGCTATATGAGATCGTTTTTTCAAAATATATTCACGTAGTGTATATTATAGAAGAAAAGGATTGTAATCTCATCTCAATTTATGCAAATTTAATTTATTGGCTATAGGTATTGATGTGATATGAACTAACTGAGTTTTTTCAAATTCATCTGTGAAACTTAGCAATATATATATATATATATATATATATATATATATATATATATATATATATAATATATAATATATAATATAATATATAATATATAATATATAATATATAATATATAATATATAATATATATATATATATATATATATATATATATATATATATATATATATATATATATATATATATATATATATATATATATATATATATATATATATATATAAGACAAAAGGACTATAATTATTTCAGTCGTATAAATTGAAGTTATAATGTTACCGTTTCAATAGTTGTTGTTCACAATGACGGACTTGTAATGTTGTTTTATTGATAAATCACTTGATGTTATTGAGGATAATTTACATTTCGTCGGTCGATCATATACTCAGAATTCACAACGGTAAAACGAGCGATTTGCTAGCAAGCATTGATGAACACAGGTCATCTGTGCAGGTGATATTAGCCAATGAATTTAATTTGAGGAAAAAACTTCACTTTTCCTTCATTTTCATTCATAAACTGTTATTTAGTGCACTTTACTCATAGAATTTCAGCAATTATCATTTCTTTCACTCTCCTAGAGCACCTGTTCAAGTCATTTGTAGTTAATTAACACCTGTACTTTTGGAGGGTTTTTCTAGAATGTTTCATCGGATATTGCTTACCTGTATAAATCGAACGAAAAGTTGACCTTGAAAAAGATTTAAGTACACAGTAGTTGTGCTATATGGTAAGCAAACGATATCTTCAACCGTACTGTCACGACGACGCTAAGATATTTTCAATTTTTTCTTCACATTCTCAAGTGTTATTTAAAGAATTTTTGATATACGTTATAACATCAGAAACCAATCGTCAGAAATTATATGAATGCAAATCCTGGAACGAAGAAATCGTGGCTGACCCACAAGTTGACAGCCGTTGAAAAACAGTTACATAAGAGATAGGTGACAGATGTTTACTTGAGAGGCAAAAGAATTACCATCACAAAGCAACTAAAATGCTATTAACATCGCTTGTTTTCTTGCGAATATATACGAGCACTGGAATCAGCGTTCTTTATTTCACCCCAATGGGCCAAAAGCACCTAAAGTTACATGATTTGATCTGGGCCTGTTGGCCGCCTGAATCGATCTGAGCAATAGGCTACACGAAGACAAATCACAAATGAAGTGTTGGGGGGAGGGACGGCGGAAATCTTGGCTCGAGAAATAAAGGGCCTATATCTTGACATGTTGGGAGTAAGTATGAAGATGTTTGCAATTGACTACAAATGGAGTGGAGTCATGAAAACAGCAATAATTTTGCATTTTCAGGTATTGTGAGGAGGGAGGGGGAGAATGATGCAGGATAAGGCTGACCCTGAACAAAAAGGGGATAGCGAGACTCTTTGCAAATATCACGAAGCGGTAAAATTTTTGAAAACAGCTCACGAAAGTTGTGGCTCGAGTGGAAGCACGTGATTTCACTCGACTATAGGATCTTTTTTTTTGGAAACGTTCTATAGTGTTTCATTTCCATTTAAAAAATTTTGTTCTCAAAGTACTTTTTGATTTCAGTTAAAAAGTAAAGAGTGATGGTGTTGTTACGAAATTACTAATACAAGTAAAAAGCATTGGAAGTAGTGAGTAAAAGATCTCAAAGAATCTAGCCTTAGCTTCGAATCGGTAACGAAGTATGAATATTTCCATAAATGGTAGAAGTTGAATCAGTATTGAAGGATGCTATAAATTATCACATACAGCCCAGCCTAAGGATGGTTCTATGTGGAATTATTCTAAAGAACCGCATAGTCTATCTCCAACAGATCATAAGATATAACTCTTAATCTTTAAAGCTTCATTAGCAAATTTATGCAATAGGAATTCGATGATTTGAAAAAAAAAAAACTAGTCGAATAGGTTTAAAATTATTGAAATATTTAGTAATTTTGTGAGAATTTTAGTTTTCAAAAAAGTTTTTTTTTGAATTCAAAAAAATTTTTTTCATTTCGTTTATTTCAAATTAATTGAAAATTTAAAATTGGAATTCTCTACAAAATTCATCTTCCCTCATCAATTAATTTAAATTGCCAATTTATTATTCATAGATTTTTTAAAAAAAGAAATTCAATAGTATCGTCTTTTCACATTCATATATGTTTGCTTAAACAATATTTATAATTTCGCCTCATGCTCTAATTCATATTGAATCTTTATTGCCAAAAAAAAAAATTTTTTTTTTCAAAAATTATGGACATTCAAACAATTCGATTTTTTTTTAAACTATGAGAATTTACGATAATTTTCATCGTTAATTTTTCTCATCAATTCGATTTTTTTTCCACGAAATTCCCCAATATTAAATAATACAATTGGAAGAAGAACTTAGCGGAGTCAACGTATTGAATAACTGCTAGTGGATAATTCCGCTAAAATCTATATGTAAAATATGTAAATTAAATATGCAAATTAAATTGAACGAAATCATTTCATAATTAATAATTTTTCTCGTATAATTTGCTTATATCTCCTTTCACAAATCCATAAATGTTCACCTTTCACTCAATGCACCATTGAGCCAAGTATTGCTTATCACAGAAAGACGATATACAAAAAAACTCGTTTTGATTTAATGACACGCTTTAATATACTAAAACTCCTTTCGATGTCTCGCATTTGGCCATTTAAATCGAGCCAAGTGCATTGTTAGGGACACAAAATTTCACTCGATTCACATAGACATTAAAATGAGCGTAATTCATTCAACTAACTGAAAGCAGAGATTTTTCTTTCCGTTTTTCGAACTTATATAATTTCTTTTTTAATGAAAATTGAGTTGCTCACAAATTACTTCACAATGAATACCTCAGAGTGATAAGAAATTATCAGCAAGATAAGAATTTAATTACCAGTAAGTAATAGTTTTTTAGCATATCATATTCATAAGTTAGAAAATGTCGAGATTTCTGTGAATTCATTCAAATATCAACAAAGTTTAGAGGATTTCCTATCGCATTTTAAATTTATTTCGTTATTTGAAACCTTCTTTTAAAAAAAATTAAAGGTTCACTTAATTTGTCTCACCTGGATTATCGTATACTCTTAGTAGGAGTAGTATTGAAGCCATAAAGGTGAATATTTTGCTTGAGAAAAAATAAATAAATTCCCTCGTAAAGTACATTGACGTGATTCTTCGCGAACTAAAACGATTCTTTTTTTAAAGGCACGACACTGAAATGAGTCTTCAAAAATCATAAAATTTTTCAAAAAATTATGTGAACCATTTCAATTACTCATTATTACTACCTTACTCAAACCATACTGTATTGAACCCTCTTAATCGAACATATTTGATGTAATCATGACTTAATGTTCCAATATTTCAACTCAGAATCAAATCTTGCATTGTGCATATCAGCATTTATATATTATCAACGTAATTAGTTATATTTTATTACTAACTCAATATTACCTATTATTATTATTGACTCAATAATTACATTTTATTATTAACTCAACTCAATAAATTATAGTATGCCTCTCCTATGAGGAATTACGTCAATGAATTAATTATTTACTAAATAAGAACGCTTTTAATCATGCCATACTATAGCATGCCACAATCGCGCAATCCTTTCATAGTAACATATTGCAAAAATATTTACATTTAATTCAATAATAATCAAGAATTAATTACTTCAGAGATTTTCTTATTAATAATCAGTCGAGATAAATGTTGGAAATTTTTTCTGTTTTATTCGATTATAAGAATTTGAAAAAAAAAAAACAAATGATTGACGTTTATATATACTTATCGCATATGAATTAAATAAATTTCAACAAATATATGTTGATTTCTCTTATTTTGAATTTTTACTATGTTATATGATAAAAATTCACTCAAATACTATGAGAAATAAATATGAAAAAAAAATGAATAGTGGAAAATAGATGTATATTAGATGGTATTCAAAATTATTATTTTATCAATATAATTTAACAAGAATTTTTTTTTTTTGCTATGTAATTTGCATATTTGGTATACTCGAATTACTCGTAGATAAATCCAACTTGATTAAGGAAGAATGAGAATTGAATAATCTCATCATCAGATCAATGCGTTCTTTGTAACACTGATTAATGATCAGCAATATTGATTGATTAGCTACAGGCAATATTGATTGATTAGTGATAGGTAGTATTAATTATGTGATGCATTTTTATGAGATTAGCATACTCATAAATTTTTCAGCGAAATAATATTAAAATATAAGTATTGACGATAAATAATCGAATTCTATGACACATAACAAACTTATGCATTCCAATTAGAATATATTACTAATTTGATTATTTCATTTGTAATTTTCTATTCGACAATAATAATTTTTCATTTTTGAATTCAAAGATTTATTCGCATTTATGGAAGCAATTTTAGAGATTAATAATCGATATGAGAAAACAGCAATTAAAGGTAATAGGACAGGTAGAAACGGAAATTGTTATATTGAGGAGAGAAAAAATGGAAAAAGAGGATAAAAAAATTATTCGCTGTGATAAAATTTTCAATGCATATTAATTGTCAAGAATTGAATTTAAAAAAGAAAATCTTTTTTTTTTTAAACAGAAATCTCTTCAATGTATAATTATTACTTTTAATCCAAAAAAAATTACTGCTTAATTTATTTGAAGTTCTCATATTATCTCATATTATATCGTTCAATCAATTGCAATTCTCTTTATGATTTCTCGTTGAGGAAATATTCCAGTACTTACAAATCTAAATCGATAAGATTGGTTCATATGAAATTTTGAATTTTTATGTTTCGCCATAGAGAATTGTTTATATTTTCTTTATTCTTCTTCTAGTTTCAGTTTAGTCTTGATTACCTCAAGCTCATTGAGAGATGAGCTGATGCTCGATTGCTTCATTTGTTCTCCTGAAAACATGTGTGTGTCTGTATGGCTGTGCGTCTGGGTGGCTGTGTATGTGTTTGTATGTGTGTTTGTGTGTGTTTGTGTGTGTGTTTGTGTGTGTGTGTGTGTGTGTGTGTCTGTGCGTTTGTGTGTGTGTGTGTTTGTGTGTGTGTGCGTGTGTGTGTGTGTGTGTGTGTGTGTGTGTGTGTGTGTGTGTGTGGGTGTGTGTATTTGCCAATGTATATGTGCCTGTGTGCGCGAAAAGGCACGCATATGCATATATGATATACATGCATGTGAATAAATAAGAAAGCAATATTTTGAAAACTTATTATTTATTGTTGATAGTCTATAAAGCCGGCTGGTCAATTGAAACAAAAGCGCATATCGTGCCAGCTACTTTGACACGTCTTCCCATTTATTTCTTCTCGTAATATTTCTTTTTTTCTCTCGGATAGGATTACCTCATTCAATCTTTCAACTCTTTAGACATTACTAGCGTATCTTTGCTAAAATTTCACTTTCATCGAAATAGTATGCTTATTTAAAAATATTACATCATTAAGTTGCTATAAAGTTGATATAAAAGCGTGAAAAAAAAATGCCATTCGAGAAAATTAGTATAGAGTGAAAAATAAATTCTTTCGAAGTATTTCTTTCCGAAGGAAAGATATCGGTCAAGGTTTTTGTCGGCGCATTTAATTATTGAGCAGATGACTGGCAATTGCCTATGATGGAAATAACGTCTCATCCATAATGATAGTTTTATCACGTTTCAATTCATTCAAAACGTAGTCAATTGAAACTTACCAATGTTCAATCTATGCGCTATTTTTTATTTATTTATTTTCGCTTCTAATGTGCAGATATGCACTCATATGAAGCCAAATCATCATCTTTTATCATCAATTATTAACTCTCATATATGTATGATTAATTCGTACGTTTAAATCTTGCATAAGCGGGGTTTTTTTATTTTTAATCATTTTCCCTCTTCACCGTTAGTGACCTGAATTTGTTAGTTAGTAATTTACCTATGTGTTCTTGTGCATGTCTTTAGGAGTTTTGGAATTGGAAAATAATTGAAGGTAGAGTTATAAAATTTAACGCATATAATATGCACAACATGACGATTTCCTTATGTCAATTTATAATGATCGATATACTTTAAAATATGCTACAGGACACTTTAATCTGCGTGTAAATCTGTCAGAAAGCATCTGCTTACAGTTGCGACGAGCTGAGGTAACACTCCATAGGGTGAGGTCACACTTTAGATGAGTTCGGCTGAATAAGCGAATCTTCTAGAGAAGCTTCTTCCAGCCTGTCGCTTTGGTTTAAATTTGAATGCGCTGACATGCTAGTCAAAATGTTTTGCGAAAATTTTCGTCATCTGATATTTGCGCACAGCTGTTAGTTTGTGCAAATCTTTTCTGCGTTTTTTTTTTAAACCATCTATTAACCAATCGTTTATCGAGAATGTCGAGAATTGCGTCTCCACTCTCGGTGCATCGATATTGGGCGAGGAGTGCAGCTAAGATATTAAGAAATTATTTATGTGAGATTTAAAGTATATTTCAAATTCTTGAATATAAGTTCGACGAAGAGATGAAAATTTAGATCGTTAACAATAATGTTGCATGCTATGACTGCTGAAAATATTGTGAAGAACGTCTGAAAAGTTTCTTCTCACATTGAAATTTTTCTCAATTCAATGGCGAAAAATTCATAGGAAAATTTGTAAAAATGCATAAAAATAGGTGCCGCATTGATTGTGCAAATTCGTTGGCATTAATGTGAGCGCATGGCTGAATTAACGGGAATAGACGCAATAATTCCTTCAATTCATACATAAAAAACTTAGACTATATCAACTAAATATGAAGGGAAACCAATGGGTGGAATAGTGAATAATATGGACAAATTTATTTTTGGGTAATTTTATTACACTATCAAATTTGCATGAATTGAAATTTTATGTATGTGTGTGTTTTTTTTGGAAAACGATTGACGAAAATATTTAGGAAAATAAATACCGATTGAATTTATTTCAATCAAAAAAAGTTTTGCAATAATAAACGAATCATTCGATAACAACTCGTAGGGGTTAGCACAAAATTAAAAATTAATTCAAATGCAGAAAGTAATTTTTCAAAGGGATATGTTTACTTGTATTTTAAAATTATATGGACTTTTTTTTTCAATAATATGTCTTGCATTTCAATTTTTTTTTTATTTTACACATTTTTTAACTGAGGTTTTATTCTTATTCCATATTTTTTCCATTTCTTTTAGAATAAAATAAAATTGAAAATTTTAAAACCTAATTCAGATATTATATGTCACGTATTTTAGGCGGAGAGTTTCAATCTATTGCCTACAGTTGTGGGTGTATGCGTTTCTAGAGGTTTCCCCAAAAATGAAAAAAAAAATAGACGAAAAATATGACATACAAAAGAGACCTGACCTAAAGGTTATTCCATGAAAGTGTGAGTAATTTGAGGATAATAGATCACATCTTCCATTATTTAAGTACGATCCCGGAGTTGGAGGATCTCAATTGTGGAACTTGAGTTCCTTTAACTCCAGCATGGAGCAATTGCGATTCGCTCAGGTAAAACGGAAAATAAAATCGAGGATAACCCTCTTCCTAATTCCACAACGCGAAATATTATCAACGTTTTTTGGTTCTTGTTTTTGAAGAATATAATCGACGTTAATGAACAGTCCAATCTATTCCATCGTTCTTTGCTTTGTTTTAATTTATTCGTTTATGTGATAATGCTATTGCGCCAATATTAACCGATATCTATGGTGGGCTTCATTGATGGGGCAATACTTTGCAGAATATATTTGAGTAATTTTATGTATTCATTAATTTATTTGTGAATTTAATTGAATAATAATAAGGAATTAAATTGTCTGATTTAATTATAACAGGGCGTCAAAGTATGTACTTGATGTATTCCAGGTCTTTTGCCAGGTTTTTTTTCTACTGTTTATCGATCGACTGTAACGCTGAAATCACAGAAACCTGTAAACTCTCTAAGACTTTTAAAACGTATGTCTGAATGAAGTGATAATATCAGAATAGCAGATCCACCAAAAACTTCTTGAGAAATAGACGTAAATAGTTCGATGAGTGAGGCGTATTCATCGAAGCAATTTCCTTGCCAATTATTTTCATCGCTTTTTAAATCGCTTTTTTTTTCTTCAATTTATTTTTTATCTCTTCCTTTAGCATCACGTAGTGCAGAAAATAATGGAAGCAAGTTTGCAGTTCATTTCGGCTCACTTCAAAATAGTGATTGAGATCAATTAAGGAACAAAAGATAATTTACCTCATCTCTATTTATATATATATATATATATATATATATATATATATATATATATATATATATATATATATATATATATATATATATATATATATATATATATATATATATATATATATATATATATATATATATATATATATATATATATATATATATATATGGTTGAATGGATGAATCTTTGTGACATTGAATTAATAAACATTTTATCTTTTTTGATTTGCACAGATATGTTCCTATTTTCTATAAGAATATTTTCCAATACTTCTCTCATAGCTTTACATATTTCTTTCCGATCTTTTGCAATCGGCAGTATCTACATCATTCCTGAAGTTCTAATTCGGATTCATATCGAGCCTATGAGTTAATATTTTATTTGCTCTATTCTTTTATTCTGAAGATATGCACTGGCTATCTTCGACATATATCTGGGGTCACCGTCGAATTGGAAGTTGAGGCCGCAGGTTCCCAGCAAAGGAAGTACGGATCAGTGGCGTGATCGCATTAAAGCCTTTGCTATGATAATGCATTTGTACTTCTCACTCGATCATTTTACAATATTGCGCTCGCATCACTTTTCCATCAGCCTGGTAAATTGTTGTACTTATATGACAATTTCAGTTCTACATCTTATACAGTATCATACTAGTATTTTGACCTTGCATTTGTGATTTGTTCTCCGCATTTCGAGTTTTTTTTTAAAGCCTGCAAGAACAAAACGAAAATTCTGATAGAATTCCATTAAAAAGACCTCTAAATTCCTTTCTATTTCGAGTCTTCAAGAGTAACTACTTCAGCAACATTCAATCGCTTACCTAGCGAGTTTTTATGATTTATTAACACAGAGAATTTCAACGATTATTACATTCAAATATTGTCTGCGATTGCCAATTGCGCAATTTATGAGCTATGCAGTGCAATCTTTTCGGAAATTGCATAATATCAAACCGCATTATTTTGTTCATCTTTTCAAAATCATTTATTTCCTTCTTATTGAACTTAAACTTTAACATATTTTCATCTGTGGTTAACTATTTGTGCGTCATGAGGTTCGAATAATTTTTACTCGAAGACAATGATGCACTTTTCAGTCGGTTCGTCACTATCAGAATGGACCGTTATCGCGCATTTTCATCAGCCAAGTGTTCTTGCCAATTCTGCATATTTCAAATGTTTGACTGCACTTGTTATGTTTCGAACCATCAATTCATACCCGTCATATCAATGATACATATATCATTCCTGAATCATTTCGTTAGATTGCAACAGCTGATGCAATAGAATGCTACTTCTATCGTGTGTCTATCTAATTCTAGTGTCACTTATTTCGAAAAGATATGACAATAATGGCCTATAAAGTTGAAAATTGGTAAATACGCTTGAGAAATAAAAACTTAACTTAAATGCCATTTGTTGCATTTTAGACAAATATGGTCATTTCCGTTTCTTACGTGATCTATGACAAATAAAGCCTATACACCTACCGTTTTAGAAGGTCTGATTTCCCGAATATGTCGAATTATAAACCGCTGTTCGAAAGAGCAATTTCTTGAATTGGGGTGACCAAGCAAAAGTACTAAATCGTCCAGAAAGCAATGACTGTTGTGATTGTGAACGGTACCATTCTATTCCATGCAACGCTGCCAACGTGATACTGATGCATTCATTTCGTTTGCCTTAAAATCTCGTTCTCTAGGCGCGATGAATTCCCCAAGGCATCTTCAATATCTCTAACGTTGTTGAAATATTTCTGTTGAAGAAACTGTTCAAAAAGTGGAATAAATAAAATCCTATAAGGAAGACTTCAGTCGTCTCTACAGAGTGCTCATTGGCAAATGCCAACTGCCATTGCAATAAAGCGAGATCGGACTTTCTCTACTGACCACTGTCAGACACTTGATATATTTGCATAGCAACTTCTCTTGAATTATCGCCAAATTGTAACTGTACTATCTTGGTGCTATTGTTTCACCCCTTCGGCAAGAAAATTCAGCGGGTCGTTCGGGCCGCGCATCATGGACCGCTCGCCTTGGTCGTTCACGGGTGAAGGTTAGACTTCAGCATGTGCCTCAGGCGCTCATCTTTGTCAAGCAGTTGCGCCGACCTTGCCCCATTATCAGAGAAGATCCGCTTTTCATTGCAGGTGACAACTCGATCAAGAAAAGGGTTACGATGATTCCGAAGTAAAACCTCCGAAGAGACCTCCATATAAGTATGAGCATTTGGTCTTCGTTGAAAGCATGTAGTGCCCACCGATCGAGCCTTTCTATCTTGTCTATTTCATAAAGGCGAACATGCGCTATTTCTTTAGATACCTCAAGTTTTTCCCATCTGCTTGCACGTTTTTCGAGGATCTACTTTAAAAGTTGCCTTCAGATGGTCACCGTCGAAGAGTTACCGATGACCACTACGCGATTGGTCTTCGAAGGCTTTCATCTCGGAGTGAAAGACAATGAATTAGTGGTGAACAGTGCATTCTGGAGTTGATCCACCAAATGCAATGCTGTTGCTTTGGTTCGCCTTTATTCCAGTTCAACGCAATTCGAACCGCTAGAAGCCGAAAACAATTTCGTTGGCGACATTTCAGGAATTTAAAAAAGCAAAAAATCCGATAATTTTTCTCCATGAGGGAAACATGAAAAATGCAAGGTGCTAATAAGTAAAAAAATATATAAGAACATTAATTAGCGCAAAATAAAAAATATGCATGATAATCATTGGTCACTGAATTGGTCATTACATAAAATCAACTGGTCAAATGGTCATTACTTTATAGGTCATCTAATATTTCTTCTTCATCGTGCATTAGCAGGAAACATATCCTATGCATGAAAATTATTGTTAGTGTCGCCTTACAGTTTCAATCAGAAGAATCCATAAATAATTCAAAAAAAATTTTTTTAAACGAAATTTGCATATTTGAGTCGTTTGCAATTAAAGAGAACGAAATGCAAATTTAAAAAAAAACGAAAAAAAAACAATCGCGATAGGTCATAGAAATCAAAAAATAAAAAAATAAAATAAAGAGATGAACGCAACAATAGTTCAATACGTCTACTGACATCACCTAAAAAGTCTAAAATGCACAAATCAGCATTGCATATTCCGACAAAGAGTACGTTATACGCCTCAAACACCAATAGATGAAGACGTTTCGAGACCGAGCGCTCAAACTTCAAATTGAAGAAAAACTCAATAATGCCATTACTGTCTCAGGAAAAATTGAAAGATAATGAGAAGATTCTAGCTACGAGCATAATCAGAGAATAATAAGATACACCTGTGTTCGTTTCGAAGAACTGTAATTTATCGATTTACCTGTACTGAAAATATGCTGTACTTCCTGCCTCGCAAATGGTAAAATATTGTACTATGCTTCGAGTAATTAAACTATGATACGGTACAATCTTGCAACTAGTGTTTGCTTTGCCATTCGTCGGGGCTCACATCGTTAAAAACTAGCCGAATAGTCATCGATCCTTTCACGCTCTGTTGCCTTCTCGTATCGGTTATATTCGAGAAGTATTCCTCGACCATTCGCTCCGGACGTACTCTTTCCACTCCGGATGGATCGACTCACTTTTGTTTTAACGGCATGCACTACGCTTGGGCGTATTTTTGAGGTTTATTTTAAATGTTCTTTTTGCAAGTTTAATGACCCTTCATATTCTCCATGGAAATAAACAATTTCCTTATAATAATTCGTTTGCTGAGTGCAAAAATCAATCAAATGATCTTCGTTGTGCACACATTTAGTTTTAGACACAAATCGCTTCTTGATCTCTTCCCAGGAATCATAACCACTCTTCCCTTGCTGACGTTCTTGGATAAACGACTGTCCATCTAATTTTTATGTTCAATACCCCACGCCCTTAGGTGCTCCCTCACAATTCCTACACCGTTCCGGTTTCGTAGATGATTTTGACGTGTTTATGACAGCTGTCGACTATAAAGATATCTTGCAGGTGTTGTGATGATTTTTCGAATTGTTGAATTTCTTCCCACAATAATGACCTTTAATCAGAGGCAATGTCTACCTCGACCTGTCCTGAAAATCTCAAGAACACCTTTAAATTGTTACGTCACCCCACTCGAACATTGCACGTAGAAATAAAGTAGATAACTAAATTCTGTGAGCAGTATATATATATATATATATATATATATATATATATATATATATATATATATATATATATATATATATATATATATATATATATATATATATATATATATATATATATATATATATATATATATATATATATATATATATATATATATATATATATATATATATATATATATATATATATATATATATATATAGTTTCTTCCTGTTTTTGGCTAATATTACATATATTCATTTTTTATTATTATTTTTCTAATTATTAAATCACATAAAGCCAAAATTCTTATTTAAAAATGAAATGTTAGAAGCGCAGTATTGGAAAATAAAAAGCACAGTGCAAAGTTTCGATAAATTCCGTGATTTCCTCGTTTTTTTCTTTCATCGATCGCTCAATTGTGCAGCAGTATTTTTCGATCCGAAGAGGAAGAATCGCACTCAATTAGAATTTGTGAATGGATTTATTTTGCAGACGCATCCATGCATTACGTCCCCACTAACAATAATCCAGCATAAGCCCATATTTGCGAAAAAGAACAACGCTTTTCGTAAATTGCATTTCAAGAGTTTCCGGTCTATTCTCTATATTTATTTTCAAAAAGAAATGAATTGAATACTGATCCTCTAATGTCTGATATCGTCTGTAACTAATTTCATAGAAGATTAAAAGTTTGCCATATATTAATGCAGAAGAGTATTATGTTGCCAACACTCTAACTGTGCTCAAAATTCGGATTTAGTCGACTTATGCAGGTGGTGAAGCGCCTCTTGACGAAATAACTCATCTTTGCATGTGAGCATAAAGCTTTCGGATGCAGCTAACAATCCCGTCCTGATCCTGATAAAGAATTAACTTTTTGCTTGAAACTAACTTATTATCGAACTTGAATTACTAGTTTTTACTTGGTTACTTTTACTTAATTACTTAATCACTTCATTAAATTATTATCGTTTCTAGCCGAATTGAGCTATTTATTACGATATACAGTATGCTTTGCTTTGGAAATGTGGCTTATGCCCCACATTTCGAGTCTAAATCCGTAGCAGCTAGAATAAACGTAAGTTAAGGGACGACCTGCTGGTTTTTTCTCTCTGAAAGGGCTTACTTTAAGAGCTTCTATCAAGAATCCTGAAGTTGAAAGTAGTTTAAGGTGCATATCAGTTGCACTCGTCAATCGGATTATTATTCCCCCTTTTCCCCCAACACCTTGCCAATCAGTGAAGAGAGCATACGACCTGGAACGCGGGCCCTTCTCCCTCCTTCTCGCGATGGTAAAACGCAAACGCTTCTTTTTGTGCGTTGCTTTGCCAATTAAACTTAGAATTGCGTTTTTTTTTGATTTACACGAGCTCAACTGAAAATGAATGCATTTCTTTGATTACTATAACTTAATGAAACAAGCATTTTTTTGAGTATATTAGGATCATTGGATTGGATTGAGGTTTCTAAAATAGGTTTATATTCGTTATATCACTTTCTTGGTAGGATGTGGTCATCTGAATCTGTAAGTTCGCCAAATTCCAGAAAATAGAACATGAAGACCACATAAATCGGCAAGCGAGTGAGCGTGTCTATGATTTTTTTCGTCATGCAAACATTTCAAGTTTGTAAATTTTTCATTTGTGTTTTTTTGAATAATTTTTCTCTCATTCCAACCTCATCATTCTAATATTCTAATTATTGTTCACTGAAAAAATGTTTTCATATTGTTGCTAATTTTGTTTGCAGAAATTCCGAATTCCAAAAAATACGCTTATAAGAATATATTCAAGGATGGGCAATAGCTGTTGATGTAAGCTGTTTCAGTTGATATTTACCAGACATTTACCTGTTCACGGCAGGTATTTGTTTAGAATGCATCCACTCTAGAAACGCTTTACGTACTTGCGTAAATAAGTTTCAAAATGCATTGCAAACATTCAAATATGGATGAATTTTGAGGAGAACCGCGCTGTAGAATAATATAAATGCCCTAGTTATTGACGCAAAGGAATGACGTATTTAAATTTCACGGTTGTCACAAAGACATCCGTAACTTCTTCTTCAAAAAAGCTGCAGCTTTATCTCGTCTCATTTGCCGACTTTAGGCGGTTGTAATCATAAATTTTTGCGCATTTTATGCTTTAAACGATAGTAATAAGTCGAGATTTAACTAGCAGTTTTTCACCGTAAATACAGTTAAACGTCATAAAATTTTCCAAGTTTTATTTGATTTTTGCTATGGAAATGAGTAAATGCATCCTCTCAAAATATTTCATCTATATTTGAAGTTAGTTTAGTGCACTGCAATTTTTTTAATAACTCACAAGGTTTAAATGTTGCCAATTAAAGAAAAATGTTGTGGATCATAAAATGTTTTCTTAATGCCATAAGAGCGATTTATTCAGTCACTGAGTTGAATGGCTTTGTTTTTATCCATGCAAAAAGGACAAGGTTCAAAGGTATAGCTGTATCTGTTATATTTTTTCGGCTAAGGTGTGAGAAGGAACTTCATTTAATAACGCGTTTAGCATTTTACTGAGGAAAAACATCGATTTTGTTGAATAATTAGCGAAGGACTATGAGAGTACCCTTGTTATTTTGAGATATGATAGCTAATATCGTGAGATCACCATTGATGTCTTGCGTTGTCTTCAAACGCCGACTATCGTATTTTACATCTGTAGGAACGATATTGCTAGAAGAAAGATGCATCTCGTCAGTGTTCATTACATTTGTTTGTTTTACAGGGCAGTTTATGGAATTTCACGTAAAAAAACCGGAAGTGTCAATTTGCAAGTAAATTTGGAACGCTCACTAATCTCGTACTTCTTCCGAAAAAAAGGTCTGTTGGATGCATCGAAGTGTAACAACTCAGAAATTTCACCGCATATTTAATTTATGAATGGCATCCTTTGAATTGTGGATAATATCATCTATTCTATTATATCTCTGAATCCGTGTCTATTTCAGCTTGTGCCTGAGGCAATTTTATGTGCCCTCGTTCCGTTTGGATGGATCACTACCAAACGATTACATAAAGCGGGCTCATTTACGCCCCCGCAAAGTATGCTCTATTAGAAATGAAAACATTACAATATCTTTTTTTTTAGTTCAAAATTTTACAAAATCTAAAAACATACAAAAGTATTTTTTATCGTCCGTTTTTAATTGTATTTAGTCATTTAATATGAATTCGTAATTAAAAATTAGCATATTCTTGTTGCTTGCGTGAATTATGAAAATATATTTGAAAGTAATGCAACTGCTTACTATCCTATTTAAACTCGTATACTTTGTTCGAATGGATTTTCCCCACAATCAAAACGATGGATGGCACACGCAACGACTACACAAAAATCTGACTCATCACGTATTACGACATTGTGCTGAATAGAGTGGAAAACGAATATTACGACATTTAGATGTTTTTTTTTGAATTTTATATTATTTGACGATGATTCGATGAGATTTTTATGGAGAAAGGAGCAATTTTCATATATGAAGATAGTAGATATGATTTCCTGATAGATGAAGAATCGAATTTCGAAATATTTATATACTGGAAGTGAAAATATAACGAAGAGAAAAAAAAATGCAGCATCGAACTTATCATTACGAAATCAATGGAATATTTTTGATCATTTGATCATAATCGATCAATGGAAAGGGATGATCTCACTGTGCCACTCTTCGGCCCTATGCTGCTCTATCCGATTTTTCTCGAAGGTGCTCTAAGCCGTTAATGCCGAACACGGCTACCTTTACCTGAGTTTGTTTATGAGTGGTACTAAAATCTATGAGAAGTAAACTAGTTCCCTAAAGCAATTGAACGTTTTCATATGGGCAGGCGTCATTTTAAATAGCCTTTATCTATGTTTGCCACCCTCAGAAGGTAATAATGGCAAGGAAGAGTGCTATATAAATAGCACTACTGATAAGGATGACATTCATTAAAGACCCCGAAAATCCCTATCTAACATCCTGTTTAATTTGGGATCTCAACCTTAGATTTGAATTTTTTCACCTCGTGCAAATGCATTTTGACAGAACTTTTTTCTTGAGGTATGTAACTCAGTCTATTTTGCGTTCTTCGTACCATCCTGTTTCCTTCATTTGCCCTTTTTATTAGTAAGATTAAATGATCGATTTGAAATTCCATCATAAACGACGAAAGATCATCCAACCTCTAAAATATTTCAAAGAAATCTCCTCTTGTTTATTTTTCTTTTTCTTATCTTCTCTCTCATATTTTTTCTTGTTTCATTTCGCTAAGTGGATATAAAAAATAACAACTGAAAGGATTGTTTGCTAAGAGGGATTTTTGTATTGTACATACACGAGAAACATTATGTAAGTGACAGGACAAACATGAATTCCGATATCCAGAAAACTTTCAAGTGCTCTCTGGAAGTGTTATCTCATCAAAATACAATTGATAATGAGACCGGAAATCATCTAATATCGAATATGTCAAAGTTTCTATGAATAGAGCAAGAAAAATTTCTCAATCATAGTTTGCTCAAATATTTTACGTCATTTTAAATGACCACCAAAAAAAGAAAATTAACAACGAAAAGTACCAATAAAATGAATTTGTTCAATTAACGGGTACGGAGGAAATGTGTCTATCCTATCTTTTGCCTTAACCTAACACACCGATGATTTTTCTTTAAGCTATAAATTCATATTGGAATATAACTTTATTTTTGAATATATGATGACTCATTGAAAAGACTTGCAACGAAGGACACTAGAAACCGGTTCTATCGTTGCTGAAGAGTGCGTCGTGGTGCCTTTACAGATTTCTATTCGATACGTCTTAGAGATTCGTTTTCTCTTATTGATGCTTCTTCTGTTGTAGGTAGCTTCTTCTAAGTAGATGATTAGGTATTCGCTGGAGGATAGCTGTCTTAGATAAAAGGTCACTTAGCGAAAAGAGAGAAATAAGAGGGTGAGAAAAAAAAATGGAAAAAAAAAAGAACGCTGATTTCCAATTCATTAAAAAAAATTTTTTTTCAATGCATAAAATATCGCTCTTTTTTTATTTCATAAATTTTGAATTTTCCATTTCGAGAAATGCAAATTTTTTTATTCATAAATATTATCAAATGTCACCGTTTTTTTTTTATTCTTTGAAAATATTTTCTGTTTTTTTTTTCGTTCTTAAAATTTCATTCTTTTATTTTCTTAAAAATTTCATTTTCCCTCTTTGAATTTATAAGTTCTTTTTTTAAAGTATTAATTATTTTTCACTGAAATGGCTTTTTATTTAGAAGATATTTGATTTTTATATTTCACTTTATCTCTAACATTTTTTTCGATAAGTTTTTTTTTTTTCAATTGTAATTATACATTATTCATAGTGATTACTAAGTTTTGCAGTTACACCTCTTATTTAACTATAATTTACATTTTTTGTTCTTGATTCTCTTATTTATCTGTAATTTTCTTTAGAGTTTTAATTACTTTTACGAAATGCATAATCGACAAATTACGCTTGAATATTTGAACTTACGTTTCATGAATATTTCATTTTGTTATCATTGATATTTGTAAATTTTTTTTTAATGATGCAAAAAATTTTTTGCGATGAAAAAATTGATATTCAACAAATAAAAAAAAATCGTTGTGATGCAATTTTCTCAATGAATTTTTTTCTAATTCGTGAAAAATTTGTACTCGTTTAAATTTCAAAAACTATGAATTTCTCCGATATTAATCACTATTGTGATTTTTCCACATTTTAGATAGCATCATGTTTATCAATATTACATAATATTTCCGTTTATTGCACTCTTTACTTTTATGTGGATAAGTATACTAACTGGTGAGTATACTTATCCATAAAAAAGTAAAGATGCCTCAAATGCCGAGAAGAATGCCGAAAAAAATGCTAGGAAAAAAAAACCAAAGTATGAAATTTCTTCAATGTTTTCTCAAGAATTCTTTTCAAAGGCCAAATTTTCGACAATCTTTCTTTCATTCTTCGAAATTTTCGAAAAGGCGAATAATTGACAACGAAAAAAAAATTGCGCTTAATTCGTAATGGCGATTTTATTTTCTACGATCAAAAGTGCGGCTAATTTCGTTTTATTATTACCACATTTTACGTTTCATTGTTTTGCTGGTATGGCAGCACAGGTCTGAGCATCAAAAGTTACCTTTTATCTGTCAGTTACTTCTTTTTTTTCTATCGTATTCAGTATAGAATCGACATATGATCCAACAATTTCCAATTTTCTAGCTATTGCAGAATATTTAAGCTGGCCAGGCTGTTAAAGTAATGTTACAGTAATATACAATACTCATATAACGTTACAGTAACATTTTAAAAGATCACAATTTCTTTCTGTTAGAGTAATGGACCGAACTTCATTGAAGCCTTCAGTGAACGTGTCTTCGAGTTAAACGATAAACTTAGCTCAATATCCGCCAGGTAAATCAGGTAACTCTGGTGTAGAGATCGTGTGAAGAGGAACAAATTTATGAAAATAGAAGACAAATTTTCCAAATATAGCTTTATAATGATGATATTTAAAGCTAGGATAGACAAAAAGAGATAAAGCAGGCAATGTGAGCAATGACGATATAGACAATGCAACGGTATTATATTTCCTGGTTCGTTATTTCAGTATGATTTTGGCTCATTTGAGCAGGCTCATTTGCATATTTTTGCATATTTATATCTTTCCTTTAGCATCAATATATTTAATCAGAATTCATCGATACGGAAACGCTTTGCTATGATTTGAAAATTTATGCAAATACTTCAACGGAGAAATAATTTCTAATTTGCGTAGATTTTATTGCAATTATATTTTACGCATTCATCGGTTCGTATCGGTTATTGCGCGATCGGTTGTAAGTACGTTCCATCTAAACTTGTTGATACCATCCTATCGGCTCACTGCATCCAAAATGCTCATCGGGATGAAAGTGGTAGAGCTAATTCCGACCCGTCGAATAAGAGACGAAGCCACCTTATAAATCTTATAAATTCACCTAAGCGAAAGTGGAAACGATATGAAGAGATATTTATTCATAATTGATGTGTTGATAATTAAAGTGAAATGAAATAAAGTAAAGTACGATTCGCTACGGCAAGAGACCAAATATATCCGATCCATCATTTCTACATTATCACCTGAAAATTTTTGATGGTAGAATGCACGAAAAGTTCATTCGCAACTAAGCTGTCTTGCATGGAACAGAATGCTTGCTTGCTTCATTTAATGCTTAATAAAGTCGAATATCAACCATGTTCGCGCATATTTCTCACTTACAAGCATTCTAGCTAGTATGCAAATTTATTTACATATCAGAAATGATAGCGAGATGATAAGACCAGTGTATCATTTAAATCAATGTTATTAAGCACCTGTAAGGTAACTGCCGGCGCTCGTTTGTTCATACACGTGTGAGTGCATTTAACGAGTGTTCATCTCTTCGTTCATTAGCATATCGAATAGCATTCAACTAGTCATTCAAACAGCACTCAGTAAGCATCTAACCTAGCTGTTCTTAGCTACCTTCTCAAGTAATTTGCACATTTCGATAATTTGCATATCCCTAATTAATTTAGCTAAATAATCGCTGACTTAATCACCTGGACAGTGATTAGATTTTTTTCATACTCAATTTTCGATACTGATTATTGCTCATCGATATTTCCGAAATTCCTTTCATTCCCGCCGATTTATTAGTAAAGAACCATTATATGGAATAATAAATTCTGTATTAAAATATAGAAAAGTCTCCAATAAAAGATCGGAAAATTCGCTTGAAGAATTGATACGAATTTATTTAATCATAGAGCAAATCTCGTTTCACTAGGATGTTCTCCACTCATCATTCCATCTCAGTTTTTTTTTTCCTTTTCTTCTCTCTTTGCTCTTTTTCTCGCATATTTTGCATTTGCCTTTTTTGCAAATGCCATATGCATTTAATAATGGATGGTTTCATCTTATTATCTAAGCATTAACTAAATTTAACTTAGCAGTAATCATTTACTTTATTCAACAATAATTACAACTATAAAATCATTATTATTTAATGCAAAAAAAAATTTGCATTTAATTTGGAAAAAATTTTGCAAAAAGAATCTTGATAATTATATTTAAAAATATTTAAATTTAAATTATATTTAAAAAATATCATCATTATATTCTATGACAATTAAAAGCATACGATTCAACTGTTGAATGTTGATTTTAATTGCCATAAGTGTGGTTATTATTTTGGAATTTTAATCTATATGGCACTAAAATTTGATTGCAAACAACGGTTTTCTCGGAAATACGAAGAGTGGAACAAGTCCGAAAACGAGTTGAATTGAGAATACAATTCGGGATAGATGGAAGAGCCCACTTAACGAGAGCATAATACAACGTATTTTATTACGAATTGGTATACAATTTCAGTTATATACCTCAAATGATCGATTGTTCAAATATGATCGCTAATCAAATATGATTATATTCATTGTCGCTTTTAAGCGATTATTTTACAACTATGGAATTACCATTTTTTCATTGACGAAAAAAAAAATGCTCGATAGTGTTAATTATTGGTTCATGAAAATTTCAATATGTTTTCATTTCATAAATTTAGATGACATTACAAGAAGTCAATAACTTCTAATGTTACTAAACAAGTCGAATATTTCTTCCAGAGTTATTCCACACTATTATATGAGTTTAACAACAATATACGCTTATCGCATCGTATTATTACGAATTGGTATACAATTTCAGTTTTATACCTCAAATGATCGATACCCCCCTCCCCCTCCACAATATTTATACCCCCCCCCCCACAAAATATTCGCTCTTTTCATTTAAAAAAAAATTCAAAGCGTAAAAAAATTCTACAGTTTCAAGTTTCAAGTGATAAGATTTCCAAATTTAAAGCCGGCTGGCTGAAAATTCGATATAACTTACTATTTGATTAGATCAAAAACCTTATTTGTATATGCAATCTGAACCGGCATCTTTCCGCTTTCCTGATACTTCATCGAATCTACTAATATAGAAAATTTCATCTCTTATTTATCCGTTTAATTTATGGCTATTATGATTAAAGGCTTGAAAGACAATTGAGAAAAAGAATCGAAAATATTAGTTTTTCGTTTAAAAAATTTTAATAATTAAGAAAAAAAATCGATGCTAAGAAATTATGAGATTGAGGTTAACTTGATGTTATCGATAATTTTTCCCACTATGGATTCACTCTTTTTTTTTTGCAATTTTCATTCATAATGCCTTAAAAAAATTTCCGAACAAAATATTCGCTCTTTTCATTCAAAAAAAAAATTCAAAGCGTAAAAAAATTCTATAGTTTATTGCGAAAAACAATATATTTCTTTTTATAATATCCTCGACAAACAATCATATATATAATCAAAGGAAAATAAATGGAATTTTTTTTTTAATGGAAAATAAGTGAAAATATAAAAAGATTAATTCGATTTTTTTTTTCAAACTAAAAAAGAATTTCATTAGATTATTTTGAGGAGCTAAAAACATAATTTAAAATCATCATCATTTAAATTTTATTCATATAAAATTAAATGAAAATATTATAAATTATTATAATATTTTAAATTATAATATTATAAAAAATGAAAGAAAAAAAAATTTTTTTTTAAATATTAAATTTTAGTGAATTTTTATTTTTTTTTTTTTAGCGTCTAGTAAATTTTTATTGAAATATTTTTCAATCTATGTTGGAAACCGATTGCACTCAATTAGGATTTTTGAGTGAATTTATTCTGCAAATGCATCGATGCATTACATCTCCACCAGCAATAAGTCAACATAATCCCATATTTGCGAAAAAAAGATCAATGCGATTCTCAAAAAAAAAAAAAAAATGTAATTCAACTCGTCAAACGGCATCAAAATTTTAGAACCGAAGCAATGAGCTTGATTTTTCAGAGTCACATTTTTAGTCATTTCATTTTGGCGTAATTTTCGTTAAATTTTTATCAACTGAAATAAAATGAAGACAAATTTATTAAATCAACAAGTTCGTTGAGCGGTGATACGTCTATAAATCGATCATTGCACTAGAAAGTTATCTAGTTGTGGTGATATTGAACGTGTCGTATTAATTGAGCATTGAAAAATGCGCTGAGGATATTTCTCTTTTTCTTTTCTTTGCAAAAAAATTTTTTCTAATTTCGAGGCAAAAAAAAAATTCAATTATCCACATTCATATAGATTATCTATCTATCCATATTGCCTATAATATTTTTCTAATTGCAATTATATAGATATCTTTTTTTTTAGCTTTAAAAATATTTTAATAGCATAAAAATTTGGCATCAATATTAATTTCGTTCAATTTCGTAGCGAATCGATTGCTATAATTATACAAATTTAACGCTGAAATGTTCTAATTGACAGCTACAATGACGTCATTTTTGATGTTTCAGCGCATAGTGATTAAAAAAAAATTTCCACGAATGCTTTGAATATATGGGGGCGGCAAGGTGAGTTTCGAGAGCCGGTTGAGTTCGTTGCAGAAGGCGAACGGAAAAGGCTAGCAAGTTGCAACAAGCGGAATTCCTCAATGACAATTATAGTGCATTAAGATGACGTCAGTTGATCTGCAGTTGACCCTAATAGGATGTGGCGTACACCGACTGCTAAAGGTAGCATGACGATGGCAATAAATGCTAAAGACTGCAAAATTTTTTCTTGCAACATGCAAACCATCATCTGTCATATAATAGTTTTTAATGAATTTTTTTTTTTTTATGCAATTTTTATGGAGCATTGTTGCATTTCAAGATTAGAAGTGTTTGTTGAGCGATATTTACAACTCCATATATGAGTGCTATAAAATATCCTTTATAGGGCATTCAGGTGCGCTTTATGCGTTTGTTTATCTATTTATTTGTTTACTATGATTTGGTGGGTGAATTTTTTTTTTTTTAGTTATAAATACGGATGAGAATTAACTACAGTTTCGTTCAATTTATTAAATGAGGTTATATTTTCAAGGATTTTCTATCGTTTCGACTATTATTGTGATTTTCATTTAGTAATTTATTTCTTCGCCTAAAATATCTGTCGATTATTTCATACAAAAAAAATCCGATAGTATTAAAAAAATTTTGTGCAATAAAATTGCAAATAAAATAGTTTTATTGCAATATTTTTTGCAAGCTTTTTTTTTTGCATTTACAACACTCTATGATTTAATGTACACAAATGTGCTATTTCACTCACATTTCGCTGTGACATTTCATTGCAATTTAAAGTAAAAGCCCACTTTGCGTAATGATTGCGCTTGTTTGAAAAGCTTTTAAGCATTTTTTTTCAAAGTTACCCTGTTTCAATCCAATATTTATGCTTCTTCGATCTATTATTTAAGCGGTGAATAAATTACCAGCATACCCGCTTCTAGGTGTTCATTCTTAACTGCGAATGCAAAAATGTATATTGTACCAAGTCAGAGGTAATGTTTTAAGCCGCAACGAGTAGCTTGCTCCAAGTTCGTGAGCTACTTCCTGAACTTGACAACTTTAAGTTTATTTGTTTGAATATGTTGCAGGTAGAGAGCAGGCTTCTAGAATTTTTCGTTTATCATCGCGAGTAACTTTGTACTAGTACCCTTTGGAGTAGATTGTTTTGCTCTCGTAATGAATTGTATTAAGACCTTTTATAAGTTCCATATTATCAATATATGCCCTAGTGACATCAGAGGTGGGGGGAGAGGAAAGGCGAAAGTGGGAGGAGGTGATCTCTCCATCTGAAGGTGATTCAGATGGCAAATTTTTTACACCTAAATTGGAAAATCATAGAGGATATAATCCTATCATTAAAAAAAACAATGAAAGAAAAAGAGAATGATTTTATTCTTTGAATTATTCAGTATATAAGCGATTTTCTTTAAGTAAAACACCTAGTCGATAATTTAAAATATATTTTTTTAATTTAAATTTCTTTTTCTCGAATCGATGAGTACCAATAAGAGATATTCCACACTAAGCACATATTGAAATAAAAGAGATATAAACAAATTGAGTAATCAAAATGAATAATGAGTATAATATATATTAGTTGTGTAATCAAGAGGAAAATATAAAAATTAGATGTCCACGTTTCGTTATGCAAATGAGTTATGCAAATGAGTTGTGATTCTTGTATAGTATTAAATATTAGCATAAATAAAGAAAATTGAATAAATATAAATAAAGAAATATCAACATATAGCATTAAATAATAAGATAAATAAAGAAATTGAATTAATAATCGAAAATTCATACGCTATTCATCGAAATATGCATTAAATATGTTCATCGAAATATTCGAAAAAAATTCATTGAAAATTCAAATAATAAAGAAATAAAAATGCATTAAACATGAATTTTATGAAAAAGCTATTTCTTTCTCATGAAACAATCTCAATTTTTTTTTTCGAATGTAAATTTTCGAGAATATATTCGCCGAGTAATTCTACTCGGAGCTGTGAAAAATCTATCATTGATGATAAATTTATTGAATAAACTTATTCGAATTTCTAAAATTGGTGATAAAATTTTTCATTTGTATACTCGTAAAATTTTAGTAGCTCTAAATTTAAAAGCAATAATTGTGTTGATTTTTTTTTTTGTTTCTTCTTCTTTTCATTTTTCAATGCAATTCTAGTAAAATATTTGAAATTTTAGTAGAAATTCTAATAAAATATTCATAAAATATGCGCAGATTGATTTATTGTAAACGAGATATATCTATTATATCTATTTAATCAATTCAACAATATTTTTACACTTTCATTCATATATGAACGCCTACACATACTTAATCAATTCAAGAAATAAAAAAAAAAAAAGAAATACAATGGACAATTATGCGTTGTATTTCTATGAGAAATTTATATAAGATCAAAAAATGTGCTCATATTATTATTGCAAAATTGCGCATGAAATTATGGTTATATACAGTTGCATAGAATTTTTCAATCAAAATCTTTCCAATTTTCATTCTCTATCGAATTTAAAATCTTTCGATTTAATTTCCTAGCATTTCTCATTGTGGAGTTTAGATTTTTTTTTTGCGGAAATATTATCATGAGATAATTTCAGTGTCCCCCACCCCCCCCCCCCCCCATCCCCCACCCCCCCCCCCCCACACACATTCAATGACCTATGAATAGAATGTTTGCAAGGTAAGCAAAGCATGATGTGAGCAATTTGGTTTTTTAATAATCTTGAAATAAGAGTGCAGTAGAGCTCCTATTAAATCTTTTCGTCGGCCAATTTGAGTGTCGAATTAAATTCACGGTCATCTAAATTAAATTGATTGAATCTTAAATTAATTTTTTTATTCCAAGTTAAATTTAAATTAAACCTAAATTAAATAATTTAAATTTTTTATAGTGTATGTAATTGCTAAAATAAGAGAGGGACATAATTTGCAATGAACATATTGATATTAATGTTGATAATTTAGAATTTTAACTCTTAGTTTATTTCTTTCAAGATATCGATTTGAAATATTCTTTAAAATAAACTTTATTTTATTTCAAAATATTTTCTTATCTTTTTTTCTCTATGAAATTTATTTCTCTCATTCCGAAATTCTTTAATTAATTTATTGCTCAAATATTTTTCAAAAATTTTGACTCCAAATATATTTACTCCCGATTAAGAAATCGAAAGAGATTCATGCTTGATCAAAATTTTCCTCAATCATCAAGCCAATAAACATCTTTCCATGAATCATTAATTCTATTCCTCCTCATCCATTAATAAGTTTAAGTTTGAGAAATCTTTAAAATCTGTGAACAAATGCCCTCTAGGAGATGGGTGGGGGGAGGGGCTGAGCATGGCGACGTGATGATCATGCTATTAGTATGTGTTTCACAACGGTGATAATGCTGCTTGTTTCTTCGGAAATGAAATATTCCAAGTTTCTAGTTTCTTTGATGACACTAAGAAACATTGACAGCAATAATGGAACGTTTCTTCGATCAGCATTCACTTTCAATTTCAATTGATAAATGCGTTTTTTTTTTTTTAAATTTGCTCAGTTATAAAATTTATTGCAGATTAAAATTATAATTTCATTTTAATTTATGTTGCTTCACGTATAATTAATCGTCGCTCGAGATTCAAATATTAATTACTAAACTAATATCGATGTGTAAAGAATAGTTTCCGGAAAGATTGCTTGTCGTGAGTTTCCGGAAAGATTGCAAATAGAACGAATATTTCGTTTGTTATAATCTTGAATTTAGGGCGAATTCTGATATTATTTCTTTGAATTCAATGTTATTTCTTTGGTTAATAATCACCAGCTTACACAAAAAACCGGATATATCATAGTTTTTAATGCAACCAATAGCAAAAACGGAAAAAAAAACCGGACATGCCATTGTTTTTTAATTGAAACATTTTCTGCCAATCAGCTTACTACAATCAACGAGATGATCTTTTTTTAGTGAATGACATTAAAATGAATAATTAGATCAACGTGTGTAATAAAGCGCATCCTTCTCGAGGAAATTCTGTTATCATGAACGATGACGTCATCATATATTATCCTAATCCTGTATTGATAAAAATTCACTCTCGATCATATATCAATTGCAGATTCGTCAACCGCTCGTACTATCTAGTTCCTGATTCCGGCAAACTTTCCTGATTCCGGTTCCTGACTCCGGAAAAACGAAGGTAGCTATCAGATTGACTCGTATAATTTTTTTTTCAAGATCCCCGAGATTTTTAGCTTTTGTTGTGCGCATTTTTACCATATAGTAGAGGATTATGTTTTGGAAACTTGACACTCGCAACTACATTCCAATTCCAGTTTAAGAGAATTGAGGTG
Source organism: Ascaris suum (assembly GCA_013433145.1). Lineage (NCBI taxonomy): Eukaryota > Metazoa > Nematoda > Chromadorea > Rhabditida > Ascarididae > Ascaris > Ascaris suum. Next base: position 1,282,480 of record CM024186.1, on the reverse strand, counting down.
AAGGTGGGGGGAAGGGGGAGTTGGTGACATTGTGTTTTCGGAATTGAACTCTGCTTTAGAACCCATTCAATGGACACTGGACAATTTTTGAACTTGTCCATGTATTTCAAGAGAGGATTGGAGATGAGGAGGGAGTACGGAGAGGCGGAAATTGGGTGGGGTGGGGGGGGGGGGTGGAAGGAAAAGGGTGGTTAGAGGTAGGAAATTGACCGTTTTTATTTCTCGAGTAAATTCTCTGATCGCTAACACAGATATCGTTCTCAGATATAAAACTGAAAATGAAAATATGCTTAATTAGATTCATTTATGAAATTCTTCTAAAATACGAGAAAAAAAAAAATTAAAACTTCAACAATCAAAAGAAAAATTTCTTGAGGATGTAATATTCGAGGTTTTACGGTATCGACGCAACTAATGAGCAAAATGAGAGTGTATGAAGATGGTTAAAAATTGATAATAAAAAAAAAAAATTAGAACTGGTTGATGATTCAATAAGAGTAAGAGAACATTCGCTCTATACACACATACACACATACACACACATACACATACGTTCAATCATCAACATTAGTTTTCTTATTTAGTGTTATGTTACATTCATATTACTTGTGGCTGGGTCAATAGTATTCTATCACTTTTGAACTAAGTCTAGAATTAGCTGAAGTTAAATAAAGGATTTCTTTTTTTTTCTTGAAATATTTGGACCGAGTTTTTTTTTTTTTTGTTTTCAAATAATTAGCAATAATAAATTGAATTCTTTTAGCTGTTCAATTCATCTTCGGCGTTTACCTCAGTGGTATTGTGACCTCTGGGATCGAGAACTAGACCCCTCTATTTTTGGCTAGCCGAAGTCGGAATCACCAAACAAAATTCTAAAGCGCCTAAAGTCTGAGGCCTCGAATGAAATATTGTGGGGTGGCCCAAAGCTTGGGAACCATTGTCTTTGGCCATAAGGTCATATGGAAGGTGACTAGCATTTATGCTGGAAAAGAATTAAACTGAACTATTCATATAGTTGATATTTGTTTAATAAAAGTTTTGAGATAAGAATATTATATGTGCGTTAAAAAATAAATAGGTTGCAATTTTTTTGAGACTAACATCAATAAATACTTCAAGGGACTTATCTATCCGTATTGTTTCGATATTGAATTTAGCGAGCGATTCGGCATTTGTTTTTGCATATATTTACCAAATTCTCATTATTACTATGACCGTTATCCTAATTTGTTGGCCAAAAATGATATCTTTGATATTATTTTTCGACTTATAAAATGAATATTTTTCAAAATCAGATCTGATAGAAAATTACGAGAAAAATCTGAGCACTTTTTTTTTAAATGAAAAATACGGTCAAGTATTTTAATTGCATCTGAGAATTTGAAAAAGAATTTTTTCTTGAATGATCATAGTAAAGCGATCCATATAATGTCCATTTTCGACTACAAAGCAAAGAATTTACCTCATTATCTCTCATCCTCCTTATCCTCCCTTCCTCTCATTCTCTTCTACCTTGCTCAGATGCTATGTCATCTACGAAACTTTTGTTTTATTCTAATTTCCTCATTCATCATAATCTTTTAATTTTAAATCAGATTGAAATGTAAAGTAAATAGCAAAAATACTGTTAATGTTGTTCTCTTTTGCAATTTTATTTGATGATCAATATTTCGATACATGAGAGATCTCGAGATGTGTTGTTGTGTAATACATGAAAGAAAGGGACTGGTCATCATTTGTGCGCATCTTTGAGTGCCCCTCACTATATTCTAAAGCCGTATTGACATTGTGATGCATAAAGAATCGTTACTTTTAGTTAGTTTTTAAACTTAATCCTTTCTTACTTTAGCTATTTAATATTTAAGTAAACGAATTAGAAACTAAAAAAAATCTTACCCCATTTCATTTCAATTCATTTCATTTCATTCTATTCCATTCTATTACATGTTGTGATATTTGATCTCTAAGAAATTTATGAATATCATATTTCTAAATATTAGATTTTTGAGACAATATAGTCCAATTTTGCAATAGCGAGAAATCGATTCCCTTTTTGAATATTCCATGTAACGCTTAGTTATCGTTTGATATGTATGTATGGTATCGTATTTAGTGAAGTTAAGCAGCCGTTGCATTGCTAAAGAATATTTGCTGATTATATTTTTCATGCATAAAAATATTCGCTTCTTTTAAGTTCTTTAGATTTGAATTTTATTTTTGCATTAATTTCTTGAATTCATCCCGTATTTGTTATGAGTAAAAAGGTATTCCCTTTGGCGATACAACGTCTAACTGGATTTTCATTTCTTTTTTTTTTTTTTCAGTCGATGTGCATTGCCCACATTAAGAGAAAATGAAAAAAGTTGGTTTAAATATTACAGAGGATATAAAAATTTAAAAATATATTTTGTAATGATTTTATGGAATTTTCAAGAAAAATTTTGCACAAAAATAGAGTTATTTAGCGATGTATATGAATATCGAAAATATATTTCATTAAAGAAATACACATCGAAATTTACATATATTCATCACTTTGCTGAGACATTTACGATTTATAATTTTCAAAGAAGGAAGCATTTTCGGCAATTTTTTAAAAAAATTTCATGAATTCCAAAAAATTTTCGAGATTTTAAGACGATTTTGCAAAAAAATTTGAAAATGTTAAGAATTTTAATGAGCTTTCAAAATTTTTGTGAAATTTTTTCATAAATTTTTTAAAAAAAATTTTGAACTCTCAACAAACTTTTAAATTTTTTATCAAATTTTTTCACCAATTTTTCAAATTTTTGAAAGTTTTGAAAAGTTTTCGAAAATTTCAATGAATTTTTTCATATTGATTGAGTAAAACTCAATATTCTTCTTACTAATTTTTTTTCCTTAGATATTCGTATACGCTAATGATATTATTCAAATGTAAGAATCTCATAAAAATTTAAATAAAAATTCATAGAGAAGCGATTTTTAAAATTTCAATTATTATATTTATCTTCTAGGTGATAGAATAGGTGATAGAATGATAGGTGATAGAATAAATATTTTTCTTCTATCACCTATCATTATTGCTTAAAAGTTACATATTCGTTCGGTTATCTATTCTTAACGACAATTTCAGGCGATAAATCCAGAAATCCTCAAAAGGATCGCTATTTCACTATAATCGATTGTATAATTTTCTCCTTTTTGCTCATTTTTTAAATTAGTTTTATCATAGTTTTATTACTTATTATTCATGAAGACGAAATAGTAAAGATTTTTGAAGCACAATTTCGAGTCATCGCTTTATTTCACCATTGTGGAAAATGTTTTCTCTTTTTTTTTTTGGAGTGTTATTCAACCACTACAGTGTTCGCTTTTAGACTGAGTTTGGAAAAGGAAGTCCAACGTCATTACCGCTCGCGATGCGCCCCCTCTCCCTGTCGTTTCCTCCCCGTAGTCGTGGGAACTTAATATCTTCCTAGCCAAACCTCGAAGGAAGTCCTCTAAATGTATCGAATTGTTAACAAGTATTTACTTACTAAAATTAAAACTCTAAAATCTTTCCTAAAAAGGAATAGATAAGACGTATGAATTGAACAGTATTTTCTCGTAATGATATCTATTTGCAGAGAATGAGTATAGATTAGTATAAACTATCAAGTTGAATTTCTATGCTATACTTTACTTTTCAACTACAATTTTGTGTTTTCGTTTCTAAGCATCCATAAGGTTGCATGGCATTGAGGTGATTTTTTGATGAAATTTTTTTTTCGATATTTCTTTTTTTATTTAGTTACCCCATTCATTTTGATCAACAGAGATATTAGCGGTGATTGCGAGAACTAAAAATTAACATTGGCTAATCGCAGTCGGCAATAAATAATTACATATTCAAGTAATCTACTTGCAACTATCAAAGGCTTTAATACTTTTCAGGTCAAACTTCGAAGATAGGCCTACTTTCAGTGATTTTATGGCCTAACCTACGAGTGATTTCCGTTGATATTATTGAAGCCCAATCAATTTTCTATTGTCAGTCAGTATTTATGTATACGCATCAAGCAGTGACCAGAAGGCTAGACGAGATTGAAACTTGCAGCAAACAGATGACATTTTTCTTATGCAGCTGAAAAAAAAATTGCAGTGCTTGCTAGCAGTGGTGCTTTACATTAACGCTCTATTCAAATGCAGCTGTAATAGAAAAATTCGATAATATATTTTTACGAAAAACTTTCATGTAAGATTTTCATGAAAATTTCATGAAAGAAAAGTATTCACAATTCGTGGATGAATCAAAAAAATTCGTACGAAAATTATCCACTATCATTGAAATTCTGCTATAAATTTCGAACGGCTCTAAGAGGAAAAACAAAAGGAGGACATCGGAGATGAGATCGAAAAAAATGGGCCAATGAGAGCGAGAGGAAAGGAACAAAAATCGCTGACTCAAAAAAGATCGACCCGAAAAAGAATCGAATTTTGAATTATTCCAAATATAGAATTGTAAAAAAAGGGACAATTTCTTTCATCGTAGAAAAAAAAATAAAGAAAACAATTTCTTCCCTATAAATGAAGCTTAGTTAAACAAAATAAAACATGAAAACCATCGTTTAATTCAAATTCTTTTTATTCTATCCATATACAGATATGATCTTCTTGGTCTTTTTTTCAGTCTCTATGTGTCTATTTTACGAAAAATTTCGTTTTCACTTTTAATGTGAAAAATTTTGCATTAAAAAAAAATCAATCTCCAATTAAAATTTGAATAAATTCTTTCCTGGATGTTTTCTTGAAAGTTTTTTTTCCAAATTTCAAATAGAAATATTTTATATATATATTTTTTGCAAGCAATTTTCGTTGAATGATACTTTTTATAACAAGCAATTGAATGATACTCTAAGAAGCGAAAATTTTGTTTCATTTCAAAGATGCACTTTTTTTTTGCATTTTGTGTAGTTTTTGCAGAAATTGTAGCGTTTGAAGAAATCAGAGCGAGAGTTTTCATAAAAGAAAATTTCGTCAATAAAAAAAAAATTGGAGCAAAAAAAAAAAACTCCGAAAAGTGCACTAACATTCGAAGGACAACATCATACCATAAAATTCTTATCGAAATAAAGTTCGATTTCATCGCATCTACAGGTGAAATTATTTATCGTTGATTCGTTTGAAAACATCAATTAAATTTTTTTTTTTTTTTTTGCTGAAAGTTTTCCACGTTATGAAAGAAAATTTTGAGGAATTCTTTCAATATATCGATTTTTTCTTCCATTAGAATTTCGAATTTACTAATAGCTACCTACCTCATCAAGGTTTTTAATAATGGTTTCTATAGATGTAGCAATTTATGTGTTTACGTTGATATTCAGTCTTGCAGCATTATGTGTGCGTTGCTGGCCGATTATTGGTTCATATTAGCAAATACCTATTGCGTACACCTTTCGAATTGCTTGTCCATTATTGCTTGTTGTCCACTACCTTTCACCTATGCGATGCAATTATCTTTAATAGCCCACCTGTGGTACTTGCCCATAATAGCTCACCTGAGGTATTTGCCGACTTCAAATGCCATATTCGAAAGGACGTTTATGTTGCTCATTGCTATACTTGTTTTTTTTTTTTAAACCACTATCTAAATCATTGCGTGCTATTGATCAGCCATCTTTTTCGTATTGCATTGTTGTTATATCTCTTTTATCGCAGTGAACATTTTTTACTCCATGTTCTTGAACTTTTTTTTTTCAATGCTCAATTTCGTTTCACTCTTTTTTATTAGTTTCATGCGATATTTCTTTTTTTTCTCTCATTTCTTTTACATTTTATAATTTCGAGTAATTTTTCGAAAGTATCGTTACTATTTTGTGTCTTTCACTATATTTAATACTATTACAGCATTTATCAAGTAATATAGCAATAAATTAAACTAAAATATATGTAGGTGAAGAGCGAATTATTTATGTTGGATATTACCTTGCGTACTATTCTCTGAGATATTACAACTCTTCTCTTTTTATTACTTACTAAAAAATGATTTCGATGTAAATTTATTGGCAAATATAAATTTTTAGAACTAAAGAAAAATATCGTCCAAAGTAATATTCAGATGCGACTATCTATTTCTTTTTTTTTTCCCCCACTCATTTGATAAATGTTCAATTTTATTCCACCGATAAAATCATCTAAATCTTAAATTTTTTTTTTTGCATATAAATTCGAAAAAAATTCAAATATCCTCTCAGAATTTCATCATCACAATTAATAAAAATTAAAATTTTTGCTGTTTTTTTTTCTTCAAACTGTAAAAATTTTTCAAAAAAAAAATTTTTTTTTCTCTCAAATTTCAAATTGCTTATAAATATTATATTTTTGAAGCGAAAATAGAAAAAAATTTTTAGTGTTCGAATCTTTGAATAAAAAAAATTTTTTTGCCATTTTTTTTCCGCCTAATAATCGAATAATTGAAAAATTTAAAAAAAAAACGCAAATTTTTCTTTCATTATAAACGATATTATAAGTGAGAAATCATCCTAGTAAAAGATAATGAGTCAATATTGATGATTCTTCGTAAAAATTTATTGATTTTTCAGTCGACGAAAATTCGCTGAATAGGCGCATTCTTTTTAAAAATTTTCCACTCTTTAATTGCCAAATGTTTCGGAAGTTTATTCTAAGGAGATTTTTTGCTTAACGTTCGTTATTTCAACACATATATTTTCAATATTTGGACAGGTATATTTTCGTTATTTCGACAGGTATGCCCAAGAAACCTTCAAAGAAGCCTCCTTACCTTACAAATATAAGGGAAGTTTCATTTGATGCTAAACGAATGAAGGAATGTGGGCGGGGAAATCGGAGGAGTGTTGAAGGATGGTGAGAGAGTTTTTTTTCTATGGAATTTCCATGTGATGATAGAGAGTGTAATCTACTAAATCCTTGTTGCTTTTTATCCATTCATATGTCTCATTTTATATGTCTCTATGTCTTCCCCTTTTCTCTATCTATATGTCTCCTTTCATCTATCTATGTATCTCTCTGTATACATCACTATGTCTTCTTCCATCTATCTATACGTCTCTTTTTATCAGTCAAATTGTCTGTCACCCTAAATATTCATATCTGCTGTCAGCTTATTTTCAATAATTGAATTTACGTTCGATAAATTTTGCAGGTGCTTCCTGTTGATTTCATTGAATTTTTTTTTTTTTTTTGGAAATTTGATTCCTCTAATGATTTCATTCTTTGATTATATCACTTCATCTATTTATCCTCAATTCAATGCACTATCAATTAAATGCTCGCATAGATTGCATTTTTCCAGAAATTCGATATTTGCATATCATATCTTCTCCCCTCTCCATACTCAATTAATGAAGACATCCAGAAATTCGTGGATTTTCTTGTTGGCTTATTTTAATTGTATGATTATCAATAAGATTGTAAGAGAGCAGAATTTTTTGAATAGAACATAAAAGCGTGGAAGTTTTTAAGGACATTATGAGAGGAAGGGGGGAGGGAGGGGTGAGCCAATTCGGAGAAAACCAGTTTGAAAATATGGGATTTCTTTAGCATTTTTATACTTCTAATCTTGGAGATTTCTGATGGTTTGCCAATTTTCAATTTTTTAAATTCTCTCAAAAGGGTGAATTTCATTTTAAAAAAAAATTTGCTGAAAAATAGTATCGTATCGACGAATTTCGCTAAACATATATCGGATAATTTTTTTTCGTTTTTCTTTGCAAAAAAAAAAAACGTTTGAGAAATAATTTTCACTATCGTTTCAAATAAAATAAAAATCTTTATCATCGTCTTTTTTCTAACGTTTAATTTTTTGAGTTTATTTTTTCAATTTAAATTTTTTTTAAAAAAATTTTCACATAAATTTACCAATTTCTGAAAAAAAATTCAAAAAATTTTTTAAAAAAAAACGTCGAAATAAATGTAATCGTCAATAACGAAAGAAACGATCATTGTTGAATTGATTGAATTCTTTAATTGAATAATTGAATACTTAAATAATTGAATAATTGAATACTTAAATAATTGAATAATTGAATAATGAATTTGAATTTCAAAGAGGTTATGATTTTAAGGTTGGATTTTAAATTTTTCAAAATCTACATGCAATAGGAGCAATGTTCGTCATCCGCATTATTCACTCTTTTGACGCATGATCATATGAAATGGGCGGAGAATGTGAGCGTGTGTACGCAAAAGCAAGCACTCTAATTCGCCTTTCATTTCCTCTTTCACTTGGTGCTGAACCATCGCTTTTATTGGATATTCTTCGCTCTCCCTCTCTCCCTTTCTCTCTCTCTCTCTCTCTCACACACAAAAAACACCAATAATTAGAGTTAATGTGTGTGTGTGTTTTTTTTTGGTGAAAACTCCTAATAACACCTCTATTGAATTCTCATATTTGCGGAAATACTCTTTAATATCTCTATTTTGGTAATCAACGAAACTCATTTAATTCGTCGATTCGATTTATTCATTCTTTGCAATTTAGTTCATTTTAAATAAAATTAATTCATATCTGCATAAATATTTTCTTTTTTTCTTGAGGAGTTATTTTTATTCAAATTTGTTGGATGTTATTTTTCGGTTGTTTATGTCGAATACTCGAAATCCTATCTGCATTTGTTTAAAGGAAATCATTTCCCAAGGGAACGCTTAGCAATCTTGAAAGTTGAACATGCCTTAAGTATTTAGCATATATAGCATAAAACTAAAGTCATCACATCTAACAATCACTTATTTGCCTTTTATAGCCAACAAAATCTCATATGAACGTTAATTATATTGAAAGAAAAAAAAAATAGAAGATGATTGAATAAATTGAAAAACATATTTCTAAAATTTGTCATTCATGAAGCTACATTTAAAATTGCTAAATTCAGAGCATTTCCAAATATAAGTTCTCAAACTTTCACGCTTGATCGTATGATTAAACTATTAAAATGATCGTTATCGATACTCAATCGAATTGCGCCCAATATCGTAAAATGCTTATTTCGCTAAAATATGATCACCTATACAGTTGTATAAAAATACTTTTAATTAAATGCGTCAATTTTTGTTTATTTCAAAAAAAAAAATTTCTTGAGACATTCAAATAGTGATATCGTATGATATGTTTTTAAAAAAAATTTCCTTTTTTTTTTTTTTTACAAACAAATGAAAATTCAAACAAAGTATTGAATTTTGTTTCTTCGAAGTTCTATTTCTACTGAAAAATTAAATGAATAAATTTTTTATTCTAAGCAAACAAACAAAAAATTTTGGTGAATTTTTATTGAAAATTAAACGTATTATTCGAGTGGATTATTAATATTCGCTGAAAATTATCGTTGCGTTTATGCAAATTTATTGGAGCTTTTAAGCAGTTCATCAATATCGACAAAATTCCCCCCCCCCCCCCCCACCTCCTCCACTTATATTTTCAGCTGTTTGCGTTTTTTTTTTTTGGAAAAATTCACCGATTTGTTCAAAAATTTCAGTGAGACTTCGTGAAATTTCCATTATTATGGTGGAAAATTTTTGATGACTTATTTTTAAGTTATCTTACTCAAATACTTGTAATCATATAAACCATATCAGTGTTCCAAATATCGGACTGAATCGAACAGAATTGATTGTATGCGTCGGATTTAGTTAATTGTAATAATGTTAGTGACAGCTTTCGTTCATTCTTAGAATAATTTATGATGAAGAAGAGAAAAGCACAAATGCATTCATAACTGAGAATGAGAAATCCAAGAGGGAGTAATTCCATGAAAATGTGAACTTCCGTTTGATGTTCCAAGCTAAATAATATTTTCCAATATATGGCGCATCTGGCGCTTTAACGTCTAATACAGGTCAAAAGAGTTTTTATAACGTTATCGATTGATTCCTCATAAAGTTATATTAGTTTATTGATGTCATTTTATAAAAATAAATAACTTATACAAAAGTAGTATTTTATAGTTATTACTAATACTGCATAAATCTTATATACGGCAAATTAATTGAGAGATAGATTTTATTTTTAGAAACGGAATCAATGAAAGTGTAAAGCATTTTCCATTAAGCTTTTTTTTAATTTTTAACTTTCTGTTTACTGATTACTAAATTAGTACATTTCCTCTTGAAAGGAGAATTTTTTTTTTGCGTTCGAAATGCTCATTTTCACGCATATATAATTCAGCTTGATGCTTCTCAAGTTTTAATGAAAATAAAACTTTTCACTAATAAACAATATTATCATATATAGTTGATTTTTAATCGTTATATTTCAACACAAAAAATTAAAAAATTATTTCGAGAAAAATTTTAAAAAAAAATTATTATAAATTTGATGTACAATTTGAAATTTTCGTTGCAAAGAATTTTTTATATTCACCTTTCTTTTTTTTTTTAAATTAGATTTTTACTAGAATGAATCAATTTTTCTATATTCATTATCATATTTTACACTTGTATATCAATTATATAAATTCAAATGCAAATTTTTCCACTTGAAAATTTTTTCCTCTCTATTTCTAATGGAATTTTTTCTTTTTTTTTCTTGGATATGGATTTTTCGATTTTCAATTTTATTCGTTGAAAATTCACTTTGCTTCTCTATCTTTCATATTTCATTTTATTTTTTTATTTTTTTTTTTGCTTTTAAAAGTTTTTTTCTCGTTTATTTTTTTTTTTCGTATAACGTTCAATTTGAAATATTTGCGAATTGAAAAATATATCTTTTTAATAAATATTTGTTCAAATGCTTTGAAGTATTTATTGAAGAGATTCCATTCGTTAAACGATTGCAGAAAATTCATTTATTGAAATGATCGCTTTAATATGGCGCTATATTACATTCTTGTAATTTTTTAAAATCAGTTTGAATTGCAATAAAATTAAACAACAAAGATGCCTTAAGCAAAAACACTATAGCGATAAAATAATCTCTGCGAAATTTGTTCATTTCATCGATAATTTTTTAATATTTTCATGGATAAATCGCATTATTAGACTAACCTATGTTTCTTTCCACCTGACGATTTCAAGTAATGAATCCACAAAAGCGCATAATTCTTTTTTTTTTAATGTGCTGAAAGATTTACAAACGTAAAATATTCCTTTGAGTTTAGCTCATAAAAGTTGAAATGTATTTTCCATAATTGATCAGCGATTTTTTGCTTTTTGGGAAATTGCAAAATAATGGCATCATTTAGCAAAAGATCGTTAATTTTTGCGATAAATTGAAAAGTATTTGCGAAAAAAAAAACGCAACTTTTAAAGAAAATATAATGAAATGGGGACTGTTTCTTCAAAAAATGTTTTACGAGACATATTCAAGAAAACTTTTATTTCTTGTTTATAGTGCAAAATAAGATGAAACGTATACATGTTTAATAAATATAATTAAATCAACATGTGTATATGCAAATTTGCATTAGACGGATTTAGTTTTAAGCAAACTGAACAGGATTATGGATTCCAAGTTGTTATTGCTCGTATATGATTTGAAATTTTTCTGCACTTAAACAAATAATAAATAAAATAAAATAAAAAAAAATAAAAATAAAAATAAATAAATAAATAAATAAATAAATAAATAAATATATAAAATATATATATATAAATATAATATATATATATATATATATATATATATATATATATATATATATATATATATATATATATATATATATATTTTTAATCATCATGTGGAAGAGCGGATTAGGAGCTGGAAATAAATCTTGAACCGTTAAAACCGCCGATTTATTGGTAATGCTGTAAGGGTTCTGCTGCCACAACTCCCTCAGAGCTGCCATAAAATGCTCATAAAATTTGCATACTGAACGCAGTATTCTTTGCACACGTAAAGATGCCGCTAACATATGAAGTCGAATGGCTAATCAGTGAAATACGAGCATGAATAGCCTCGTTGGTTCGTATGCGCAGATGTGCGATCTCGAATGCTCAAACATATCCGCTTGCAACGTTTCGCTATTCTCATTTACTCAATTTTCTTATTGCATTTCTTGTGAGGAATTTATCATCGTTGCACGTTTTGCATTGAATATATATGATTTCATCTTTAAGTATGGAATTTTTTTTAAGGAATGAAATTGAGCATCTAAATAAATACGATCGAAGAACAAATTGTTTTTTGGGGAGGAGGAAGGGGAGTCAAGCACCATCCTATTTGAACTTCATGTATTTATTCAAACGTCTGGAAATATTTATTCGAATTTTTTTTTTTTGAGAAAAATGTATTTCAAATTTCAAAAAAAAATCGATTCAACAAATATTTTCAAATTAACGTAAAAATTTTACGAATATCACCAAAATGATTTATTCAATTTTCGAAGATATTTCTCATTAAAGAAAAATCACCGAAAATTTTCTCTTATTTTTTTTCATTCATCTTATAAAATGCTATGAAAATTTTCAAAAAGAATTCAAGGATTTCTTCGAAAAAAAAATTTTTTTTCACAAAAAAATTTTTTTCACGGTTAATTTAACGATAACTGAGTAAAGTATTTTATATTATGAACTTGTTGATTCTAAAATATCATATAGGAGAATCCATAAAAATTTTCTGTTCACTTAAAATTGTGGAATTTTTTTATTCAGAAATTTTTTCCAACATAATTTTTATAGGAATGTTTGACGAATATACCGAATATTATCTGTCTTATTTGTGATGTATTATTTGATGAAACTAAGAATTTCAATTGTTTTAGAAATTTTATTTATTTCATGAATTTTAGAATTATTTATGAAGTAAAAAAAAAATTATTTACTCACTTATTAATTTCATCTATTATATTATCAATGCTTTGAGAGTCTTAGTTTAGATGTATAAGGTTCAAGTTTTCCCTCCGACTTGCTCGCTAATGAAAAGATTGCAACAAAAAAAAATTGCAATATGACGAACACTCCAAATCTTGGCTATAAATTTAGTCGTTTTTTTTTTGGAAAATAAAAACCCGGAGATTCCCATTATATTTGCAATCTTTGCAATTAGATGAATTTCAAATATTTCCATTTTTAAATTATGCTCATTATTGAGGGATTATATCTTTAACAAGGGTTTAAAAAAAAATTCGTTTACAATACAAACGTGTATATCGATTGCAATAAATATTTCGAATGAAATAAAATTGCATATAAAAAGAGAGGATATTGCACTATGGATCATCGTTCTCACATCATCAAATCCTTGTTTTTTTTGTGATTTGTTGAGCGTTAATTGCAATGAACATCATTTTCGGTTCCATTTGTCGACTACACGCTTTGCGACACCTTTTTTTTTCACTTGCAAATATCATTGTAACGATATGCAAATATTTCCCTATCGGGGATATTTCCTATATGTTGAATGTTTAAAGGTTTGATTAAATAATTTAAAAATGCATTTCAAATCTCAATAAATTTCTAAGAAATATTTTATTAACTAATAATTTCTATACTCAAAGGAAAATTCTAACACTTATAGTAATTAAAAGTTGTAATACAATTGCAATAGCAGCATTCAATGACGACGGTATTTAGGTTTCGATGACAGTATTTGAGTTCCGATGGGGGTATTTAAGTTCCAATACTTGGCAATCACCTTCATTAAAGTTCGTTATTATTATTCGCTAATTATTGACTTATGAATTAGCCGAAAATTCTAAATACAATATCGAAGTAATTAGACGACAAAATAGCTCAGTAGTAAGTTGTTACCTTGACATTAGATTGTAGGTGACAATGAGGAATGTTTGCATCGTTAGCAACTTGAAAGTTTTCCCACAAAATTTCATGGGAGAATTTTGTGAGAAGTTAAGTTCATATCTTGCAGCGATAGTTATTGTTGTGGGAAATAAACGAAGGAAAAAGTTAAGAGTTATATTTGCTTAGCAATAACCATTTAAAGGTGGTCAATTAAGAATAGAATCGGACATCTGTAAATGATATTTTCCACGATGGTGATCGTCTTTAACATTTGACATATTTTTCATAGTGACCTTTGTCCACTTAAACTTTGCAAAAGGCTACTCCTCTAGAATAAGTAATAAGTCGATGCTATCTCGGAAGGTGTCGACAGTTTTTTTGCGGATCTGAATTGCTTGCATGTTTATGCATTTTATTCCCTTCAGTCATTCGTAAACTCCAGGCGCGTGATTGATCCTATCTGCATCAACTGACCCCCCACCTAGATTGCCGAACTTTGCTATTTTTAAAAACGGTTTTCTTTTAAAATTTTTTGTCTTTTATTTAGTAATTCTACTGTGATTTAAGCATCAGCTGCATTTAGATGTCAGTCAGTTAAGCGCTAACTTGAGGCCAGTGGCCTCAATTTCCATATGCAGGAATGAGCCTGATGTTCTAATCCTGATCTCCATCTGCAGAATCAACTGGTCTCAAATCATCTTTCCTGAGGTCATATAGAATTGAATTCCATTCTCTTGAATCCGTTCTATAAAAATCTTTCTCGTTTTTAAAAGCATAAAACATAAAAGCCGAATATTTGTTTTTGCTAATGAAGTAATGATCGACTCGAAGATGTTTCAGAATTTCATGTTTATGAATAACGTACATTTTTGTGGTGAGATGTGAGTCGGCATTCGAATCGGGAACCAGAAGTTTATGTGAGCACTTCAGGCCATTGAGTGGTTGATTTGACGAGCAAATTCGATTAGCCATCTACACACCCTCTTCGTTAAATTCTACATAGCCCGCTTTTCGCCTCTCTTTGTGTACGGCTTAGGTCTCACGAAGGCTGCGTCCACCTGCAATAGTAATTCGTTAGCCAAGGATAAGAGCGATAAACGGGAAATCGCAGAAGTAGTTCACCGCCGTATATCATTTTAATTGTAGGTATATATACACTTTTGAGTTTCGGCAGTAGTATATATATATATATATATATATATATATATATATATATATATATATATATATATATATATATATATATATATATATATATATTATTATTTATATTGAATTGCTATGATTTGATTAACGTCTAGCAAAGCTATTCAATTAATCGTACTGGAACGTCCTAGTGGATCTGCGTATTGCAATAGGTCAGGGTTTTTGTCTTGATCTCTTGATATTTCATTTATTACCACCTCGCAGTGTTTTTTCTCTTTCACATAAGCGCTTTTCGGCAGCACTAAGGCAGTTTTGAGCACATATGGGATTCGCATTCATCTTCACGTCGTGTGAGCACTGTTGAACGAGCTATAGCTTAAGCTTATGCTCTCGAAGCTTATGCTATAGTTCAAGAAAATGCTTCAGCGACATACGCTTGGTGACGTTTTGAAATTTGGTCCTCTTAATAGTAGTTTCATTGGCAACAAAGAGATTCATCACGGACAGTTATAACTATGACTGCGGTTGTAATTTTTTATTATTTCGTAACAGATATGACATCTTCACGTATCATGATACCTGAGGTTCAAACATTCCTGATGTCACGACATTTCAAATTCTTGCGCCTCTTTCTTGCACGTGAAGGTATCGGCGTGATATTTACTCTTCGATAGAAGTTTTAATCTGTTATGTTTTCGCTTTCTTGTCGAAGCTAATAACTTTGTAGTAATATGTGTACCGATGCAAAAAATTTCATTGACTATCGCCGTTTATCGTACGTTTATATTTGAAATGTTTGGTTGGAAATGTTTTTTTTTTTGAATGAATTCACCTATCGATGATTTCGCATTTTGTACTGAAATTTCCAATTTTTTCAGAGTTTTTTTTTAAATTTATAATTATGTTTGAAAGTTTATAATGGCGAAATATTGCAATGATTTGAACATGCCGATGGGTTGACATTCTAATGTAGATTAGTATGCAGAAGCCATTATAATGATTGCGCTCGTTTTGTGAACAGAACATCTTTCGAAGGGGAAGAAGAGGGAGGATAAGAGGTGGATAGGGGAGGAGCTTTGGAACGGAGCTTGTTATCCATCCAGCTGCAAATAACTTTTCGGCTGTCGGATGCTAAAATAGAAATCTAAACTTTCGAGAAAGAAAAGTTTATGATTTATTGTAATGGGTTTCACTTTTTTCCTGTTCCTTTTTTCTATTTGCCTTCTACACTTTTCCTCCTTACTTGTTGAAGTGAATAAGGTTTGGCTATCCTTTGTAAATTTTCCGAAGTATGTGGTCATTATTTATTGCTCTACCTGTTTAATAATACCTGTAATCTTTGCTGACAGCCTGTAGCGTAAAATAGATGAACACTAAATTCTTTACTTCCTGGAGATTTCGAAGATCTTTTCAAGGGAACCATAAGGAATAGAATGGGAAGGAGGGAAATATACTATATGAGTGAAAAGTTTCTTTCAGTAACAAATGAAGTTTTGCCCTTTTCATATGGCAAACATTAAGCGTGAGAATGGTATGAGCGAAATAATTTCATTAGTAGAGTGTTTTATCTCGATATCGTGCTAGCGTCATAAATATTTACTCAAAAAGGAGATAATATAAGAAAAAATGTTGTTGACGCATTCATCGTATACCCTTAGGGCATAATATATTTCCTCGAGGTAGAAATTAAAATCTCTTGTTTATTGCTTATTATTGAAGTGATTAGATTTCTACGCTATGTAGCATCGATTGGTTTTTCATCAATTGATAGCATTAGTGTATTATAGATCGCAAATATAGGATAAGCGAATAGAGGAATTTGAGGATAATCACATATACCTTTGGTGGTGAAATGTAAAGATTATTATTGACATTTTCTAAATGCAGAAAAATTCTCAAAAATTCGTCCGGAATGAATTACCTCTTCTTCCGCCCCCCGCCCCTCCCCCCCGCTCCTCTGCCCTCCTTCAAGTTAGGTGCAGTGATATGGGATTATGGCCTCACGAGTTCCGTTCTTCTGGATGAAAGCGTGCTGCGCCATTTATTCGGAAGCAAAGTGATAGAGATTATGTATTTGTGGTATACAGCTATATCCCTTTATGAATGGCTGATCTGTATGAAAGGAAAAGTAATATCGATTTTTCGGTTAGAGAATCTGAAAAAAAAAAAAAAGAAATTCCTCATGAATCTTCATCTTCTTACAGTTTTCGCTTATCAACATTTTTTTTATTGCCAGACGAAACGAAAATTTAAATATTAAATGCTGCTTATAATAAAGTAATCTCTTCCTATCTATATTTGCATATTTTCCATTAGTGACAGCTCATATTCAATTGCTGCCTTTATTCCTTTCTTAAAAAAAAAAAACATTTTTTTCAAAAATCTCTTCATAGAACTGACACATATACGAAGGTCTATTTTCCAAGTTTTTTCCTTTCTTTTTCTTTTGATTGCCTTACAACTCACCTTCATTTCCGGTCTACCATACATTCCATTTTTTCTTCTCTCTTTCTGCGATGTAATTAACCTTTCTTTCCTAGCTGCCACTCTTTCAATCTTCGTCTCTCTCCTTTTGCGGCATATTCCGTCGCTGTTTCCCAATTCCGTGCCTCGCAATCCGGCAATTTCAAAACGTAAACCGATGAACCGATGCGGTAGAATTTGCCGGATAAGATCTATATCAAGTATGGTCTCCTATAAAGAAAGCCTCGACTCATTCGAATCCCTTCTATAGAGCTCTACGTGGTTGAAAAAAAATCGAAATTTGCATCTCAAAAATTTCCACATATATGCTTTACAACCTATACAACAAATGACAAAAATAATGAATTAATAAAATTGCGTTTTTTTATATTTTTTTCTTTAATGCTTTTTAAAAATATCTTATATATTTTTAAATGAATACATTTATAGATATTTTTAATTATTTATTGAATATTAGCGGTATCGTTGTTATCGAATAAATTTAGCCGAATCGTATTTATTGAATATTAGCGGATTCGTGGGATGGTACTGCAAAAAATTATATTCATATCGGCCTTTACTAAAAAATCTTTCAAATCTTTGCTTTAGGAACTCGTCTACTTGCTCATCATTTACAAATAGCGTTTCGTTTCATTGATTTCTTCAACTATATTGAGGTGATACTTTTTCATCACTCTATTGACAAGATATCCATTAAATTATAGATATTGCAATTATCAGTAAAATCCTTTAGCGTCGGAATTAATTTAAAATATGAAGAAAAAGAAAAATGAAATGTATGGCAGATAGGAAATGAACGTGGGTTATGAGGCAATCAAAAAAAAAAAAAAGAAGAAAGAAACTTGGAAAATAGACCTCCATATATGTGAAAAGACCTTCAATATGGCGTTTATCTATCTACTTGAATGTATTATCATAGTAGATAATGTGTTAATATGTAATATCACTTATCAATAGCATATCAAATGCATCGAGAAAATCTAATGTATTTTTTTGATAAGAAAAAGTTGTTCTAATGAAGTTATACAGTTGATTGGTTGTGAAGTAATGAAGCCATATAGTTCTTGCTCGAGTGATGCATCAATCCAAATTAAATAACAAATTTAATAGAGGGTTTTATAGTTGTTGTTGTTGTAAGCAATTTCAACTAAACAAGTCTAAAGGGCGTCGAAATTATTGAGAATTGAATATTTTCGGGCAAGATTTTATCTTTTGTAAACCTAATGTCTATAGACTTTCATTTTCGCCTAAAAGCATTATCGTTGATTTTTTAATGAAACGAGTTTGTGTTGCTATTCGCCCCATTTATATGTGGTAATTTACGCAAATTTTTTTTTTTTTGCAAACACATTTTCATGACTTAATATCTATATGCAAATTGTGCGTAATTTTTCTTTCTTCGCTTTTTATTCGTTTAATAAAGGTAAGTAATTCAATATGT
This sequence comes from Ascaris suum, assembly GCA_013433145.1. Classification (NCBI taxonomy): domain Eukaryota; kingdom Metazoa; phylum Nematoda; class Chromadorea; order Rhabditida; family Ascarididae; genus Ascaris; species Ascaris suum. Next base: position 1,263,735 of record CM024186.1, on the reverse strand, counting down.
ACCTACCTATAAGAAGCTTAGATATTGCTTATCACCTATCTGTACCTCTTTTTTTCACCTTTATAACTTCATCTCCAAAGTATGCTTATTGAGGTTATCTTTACATAGTGATAATATTATCTAATCAGCTTTTCTCCTGCATACATCAGTTATATTCGTTATTCCGCCGTAGGGCAAATGTTATTCGGTAATGGGAATCGATAACCTTAAATTTATAGGTGCGAAGTTATACGCAATGTAGTAGGTATTAAACCTCAAACTATTTGGATACAATTATGACTTTTGAGTTGATTAAGCGATAATGAGTGATAAGGTCCAAAATTTATTACTATGAGATTGGTGCAGTCACCAGTGCCATGGGCATAGAATTTCGAAATTCTATGACGCGATTTTGACTTATCAGCTGATAAACTTATAAGGCTGAGTTTAGGTTTGCGCTATTGCCATCATCAGTATATTATAAACATAAAATTTCGGACTTCCGGATGCAGTTCCCGACCTATCAACTTATAGCTGACGAATTTGAATTCATTTTGGCAAGGGTGTTCTCGACACAAGGATTGCACTAATTGAATTTCATAGATATCGATCTCGACGTCTATCTGAGGAGGACCGAACTTTGGGTTGTGTAAATCGCAAAAGACATATGCCTTGACGAATGCATGCAACTTACTGAGGATGTCATTTGGTCCTTAAGGACGCTTTTTAAAATCTTTTGAACGCTGCACTGCGTATATTGAAAGACTCAAGATTTCATAGGTGGTCATGATCAAGCTAATTAAGCAAACTTTCCTTAACAATCTAACATAAACTTGGTTGTTGCATATTTGGGGTTCTGCGAGATGAGCAGGAGACGTGCTTAAGCCCTAACCTTCACGTCACCTTATAACTTCAGCTAAGCGGAAGTGGTAGTGATATGAAGAGATATTTATTCGTAATGAATGCTTTATCGACTAAAGTAAAAATAAAAGAGATCCCTAGTAAAAACAATCTATAGCTTTATGCCCTGAAAACAAAACAATGGGAAGATTTGCTAAAAACGTCCTTTCTTTTACTACCTAGATGACGTCATGGGGAAAATTTGACAAGTTTTTAGAATCCACATGGTAAAACGTTTACATTTTATAAATTTTTTTAAAAAAATCATTCGGCGACAACCAGGAGTGGCGATAATTTATGGGAAGGCAGCGTCAGAATGAATTTGAATAAAAAAGAGAATCTACCGGAGATTCTTATCCTAGTGAAAGCTCTCTCCTTGCTGAAGCGATTTTTACATTCCCCTCGCATTGATTAACACTATATGGAAATTTTCTTCTGAATATTCTAATTGGTAGGACTTGCCGGATCTGAAATATTCCTAGAAACTCAGGAATGCTGAATAAAGCCGGAAATATTCGTTCACGACGGATTGAGGAATGCTTATAGTCTGCAATGTGATTCATTATTTCATTGCGGTGGGTCTCCAGCACCAATATTTCTTATTCTTTAAAACATATCGCCGTTTTATTAATGAATATTTATAATATTCTTCTTGCAATATGTTATATATTCTTCTCATTATTTTTCAAAATGCACCTATAGAAAGAGGAGAACAAAAGGAAGTAGGGCGTCTATTATCGGAAACGGTAGCAATTTAAAAACGGGCACTAGTTTCGTTCGTGTGCACTTACATTTAAAGAAATGATCACTTTAAACCGGTGCCGGAATAGTCGATCTTTAAAAGGCCGAAGACATTTGCGCTTTCTTTCGATATCCCGAAGCGCTATGTTGTTATCACTTTATTTGTGTAATTACATCTCAATATCTTATTTATTTTTTTCCGACCTTTAATGCCCGATCTCTCTCAAATATTAATTAAGGAGGAGTAGTGCTATCGCATCGCGATGTGAGCTTTACTTTATAATTTATGAATAAAATAATTGGCAGTATTATAAGCAGATCATGTGGCTCGGTACTAAGGACTTGAGCAGATATTTATTTTGCCCGGAGGCTATAATTTGAGTTCTTGGCTAAATTTTTATGGGAAATTAGCTCGAAATCAGTCTGATTGGCCAAGGTTTGACAAAACTCGAGCAACAACTCGAATTTAAACACATATGTTTTTAGTGATGTGAATTTCTGCTTGGAGAAGCAGCTTTAGAAGAATGAGCCATTTGGGTGGCAAAGCGTTGTGCCGCATCATCTTCGGCTTCATGCTGGAATATTAACTGGTGTGTAGCTTGCTTTTGCGTATGGGTATCATAGACGATATGCATTCATTACTTCACAGGCATTTTTTTTTTTGAAATTCAAAAGAAACTCATTATATGCTTGATGAGTTAACATCAACGTTCCTTGGCTGCTAGTTTCGCCGGAAATATTAAAATTGGCTCTATTATCGAGCCATATCTCTATATCACAAAGAGTATATTTGTTGAAAATAATTTACTTTTTCAACAAAGTTTTTTCTATTTCATGAAGTAATAAAGTTATTAACTGATGGATCTATCGATAATTATGATCAATCAATTAGATCAGGCAAATTTCATTGATATAAAACAATTGATATATTATTAATTAAATTTTTTTTCTGATTTTTATTGCTCTAATTAATTAATATTATTTATTTATTTATTTATTTATTTATTTATTTATTTATTTATTTATTTGCAATTTATTCGAGTGAATTTCTATTTGGTGGTTTTTTTAAAAAAATGTCATTGCTTTTAGTCATCTATCGTAATTTGTTTACTTGTTTCACTCTCATATTTATCTATAATCCATACAGTAATAATTATGTGTTGTTTATTTTACCGTAATCACCTGTAATTTGTTTACTGTAATTTTCTATTGCTCTTAACGTCGTTCATTTTATCGTCGAAAAGATTTGTGTTTCGAAATCGCTATTATTTAACTACGTAAGCGTTAGTTGATGTGGAAATTTTGAAGCGAATAACATGATAATATATGATGATAAAATGATAATGAGATGATAATAAGATGATAACATGATGATATATCATAATAAAGGTATACTTTTTAAAGATTCTAGAGAGGTGAAGTGCAATGTTCGATGGCGGGCCAGAGTTGTGCCCTCTTGTACGTTGTATGGTGTACTTTTGCTATCGTATCGGCTCTTGAGTCTTCGAGTAGCCTCGAGTCGATGCCTCTTTATGGACCTGATACCGATGAGTTCACCGGTCGGTCTTTTATGTTTATTCGTGGTTCCGCTTTACTTTAAATCTTTCCTTTCCCGAACTCCCACGCCTCTCCATTCCTCCAATCTCCTCATGAGAATTCACAGAGCTATTCACATTTCGATGGAAATTTGAATAGTACGGCACCATTATTGTATTACTTATATAGAAGCAATTAGTTATATCAAAGACGGAGTGGGAACTATTCGTTATGAGTTGGCTCATTCATCTGCTATGGTAATTCACTTCTTTCATCGGGCCATTCTTCTTAATTAGTTAGAGCTTTTGCTTTCCCACTCACATAATATCAAAAATGCAAAGTCATTAGAGACGTTTCTGAAAATTTAATTCACCTTATCAATTTTAAGGAAACACTATTATCCATCTTATCAACTCTTCACTTTTCAATTCCATATTGCTTTCTAATAATTAGAGGAATAAAGAGAGAGAGAGAGAGCTACTTAAATAAAGTTGTTCTATAGAATAGAATGACGATGCAATTGTTTTTTTTTTAAATAGAGAATTACTGCAACAAATAACGATACGGAATATATCTCGGATATTAATAATCCGGAAGATCCGCCAGAATTTTTTAATAGCGACTTCCGGAAAAAATATCGCTTATTTCTTGACTTAGGAAGTGATTAAGGGAATTGTCGAACTTATCAATTGGTTTTCTGGTTGAAAACATATTGAATTTATTTTATTCTTTTTGAGATTTTTAAAATATCGGTAAGAATTTACATTTGATTCAATTCTGCATTGAAAAGAAATTCTAGATTATGACCTAGAAATTGTAAAATTCTTAATCGATTTCAATCGATTTCGTTATTGAAAATTTTAATTCGTTAAATTGTTACTATCATTTAAAAAAAAATAAAATAAAGTAATCGCTATACATAATAATATAAGCTTGGAAGTGGCCCAAGATCGATATGTTCACGAATCATCTCAATAACAGACCTTTTGGTGGTTTTCTTTTTAATTTGCTATTTTTTAATATGTCATTTTGTGCACTCTATGAACGCCATTATTGCGTAGAAATTTATGACATCGACACTCACATCTTACCCATTTCGGTGGGTCGATTGTCACATCTTACCCATTTCGGTGGGCTTTTTTTTCCCGGAAATTTCTCCAATGTAATTAGATGATATTTTTGAGGTTCATAAATGTGTGCATCTATGATTAAAATAACGCAATATTTTATTACATTTTCAATACCATTACGACTATCGTCAACTATTCGTTTTGTTGTTGGCTTCAAGCCAGTTATTTCTAAAATTTTTTCCAGATTTGCTTATTTATTCAAAATAAAGCAAAAAAAAAATTTTTTTTTCACCAATAACCTGTTTGAACGAGATGGTTTTTAAAAATTATTAATTATAATTGAAATTCATCAAGAAAAAAAAATTGAAAGCATGCCGAGTTTACTTTAACGATGATATTTTTTAAAAAATTTTTACTTATTGGAGAAATTTCTTTTATTCTCATTTTTAGATTTGCCAAACATTTTTTTTTTGCATATAAATTGAAAAATTTCTTTGCAAAAATGGAAATCTCATTGCATTTCATCTTTAATTTTATTTTATTTCGAAGATTTCAATTATTTAGGTCTTTTATGAATCTCTAATTTTACCGTCTTTAATTTTTTCAAAAAAATCTCCAATTTTATCAATAATTTTTTCATGAATTTTAAACGAAATAAAACAAAAATTTTTATCATATACTAATTGAAATCCACTTACAAAAGATAATCGTCAACAAATACTCAAAGTGAATTCTCATTTGCATATTTTATTTGCACAAAAATCATATTGACATTGATATAATGCATTCCAATGTAAATGAAGATTTCTTTTGTGGACCGACCGCTTTCATAAATTGCTTCCATATAAATAATAGTAAATTTATACTTTAGCTTAATCGATCATATATTCCAGCCAATTGCAAGAGTGCAGGTTTAGGTTCCAAGTATTCAGCAGATATCTGTAGTTTCTTACAGGACTAATAGATAGACTTGAAAATTAATGTCAGAGGTTAGTTTGTGATGTCTTTTAGATTCATCGAATTTTGCAACTCCACTTACAACGAATAAGCAGCAGATATGCGTATACATATGCGCAGACATTATTTCGCAATAAAATTTCAATGAAAGTTTACAAAAGAGTATAAAAAATAATTAAATCCTCATCTAAGTAGGTATTTTCATCGTAAAACTTAGATGCTAAGATCTAATGAGAATAGAATATTTTTGAGGCGCGAATTATAGGCGAGATTCGATGATATCTGAATTTAACAAATTCCATCATAAAATATTTTGGAATAATTTTTAATTAGGGCTTCTCAGTGGGCAATTTATTAGATCAGCGATAAGGCTATGACCATCCGGCACAAAGTTATTTCTTCCGAAAGCCCGAAGAATAGCCAATATAAGTGTTCATTGGATCATTATGCTCTACTCATGAATTGAAAATGATTTTAATGGAATGGACTTTACAGGTGAGGATATGAATGGCGATGCAGTTCTCCAGGACATTATTTTGCCCACAGTAAACGAGACAGTCGAGAAGCGAGTAAATAAAAATGAAGGGACTATTTCAGGCTCAATTAAGGACAGCACACAATCCATAAGACTCGGTTTGTTGATGATATTTTCTCAAACGTTTCGAAGATCTGCTTTAAAAGTTTGAGCTGGATATTTTACGCGGAGGTCTGAAATAATAGGCTTTCATGATTTCAATTTAAGAACTGCGATCCTAACCGGTTGTTTACACCCTTGAAATATGTTAATGGTTGTACAGGTGTACAGGTATAATGTACAGATCTATTTTAATGACTGTACAGGTGTGCAGGTATAGTGTAACGGTTTATGATACAGAAAGGCTGTAGGCATTCTTCGCTCACCTGTAACCGAACGAAAATTTATGCGTAAACCTGTAAAATGTTAAAAAGAATTAATAAAGCACGTTTAGTGATTGTACAGGTGTGATTGTACAATGAGTGTACAGTGTACAAGTTCATGATACGGAAAGGATGTCGAAACTCTTCATTCATTCATAACCGAACAAGAATATATATTTGTACCACTAAAACGTTGAAAAGAGATAACAAAAACACGTTAATAATTGTACAGGTGTACAGGTAAAATGTTGAAAAGAGGTGGAAAAACATGCTAGTGAATAAATATACAAGAAAATCATATCGTTGCAAAATAAATCATCAATTAATTTGCCTTTGAATGTGAAAATATTCCAGCGGATGATGCATCAGCATATCGCCATTCAAATGAACAACGTACAAAACGAAGTGGTGAAATACCGGCTATCCTTCTAATCGTTATTAGCGCTTTAGCGCTTGGAATTGCGCTCACTATTAGTTAGTTGTTTTTTTTTTCCGGATAGTTCTTCTCCGGACAAATCGTAGGTGCTTTACGGTTTACGGTTCAGGTTTTTTTTAAATGTAAACATTCTCTAGTTTATCTATAATTAGTTTTATGATTTGAATTGTTTCACTCTACTATGATTAGAAAGGCAAAACGATACATGTGGAAAAAAAATAGCAAAAGAAAGCGTGATGTATATAAATAGTTAGCTGCATTTTCTTCACACAATTTAATATATTCAAAAAATATTCCATAATTTTTATTCAATTCTAATTAAATTCATATAAATAAACACTTAAAATATATAATATAGTAGTATTAATTTATTTTTTTTTTTAGCATTAGCTTCTTTAATTTATCATCGACGACGTTCGTCGAATTCATCGCAAAATACCGATCCACGATCATCGTTCTATGCTGTTGATAATGAGCCACGCGCATGGGATAGTCTCTCATTTAGTCAATCTATCACCGATCTCTCCAATAATAAAGTCAATGTTCGTTTGTTTTTTTTTAAAATTATTTGTAAATTTCTAATATCTAAGAGGATTTCTCCAGTTAGAATTTTTACATAATTTAAGATATTATAAGAGAATTGAGCAATAAAATTTTTTCCGCGGAAGTAATTAATATAATTTCCATAATTTGATTACCTTTATGAAATTTAATAAAATATACCAACAATTAATAAAGACAATTAAATATTTTAATGAGATATAGTTTATACATTCATCTATTGTCCATCCATTAAATAAGTACATTATTGATTGAATGATTTTCTTATGATCTATTCGTGATAGGCGATCGATCTCTCAGAATATGATGTCGATTTTAGTATCTTTTATTATGCTTAAATTGCCTATTTACCTAGATCGTTCACATTTTGTGTTACTTTCTTACTAATGTCTCATACTCTTCACTTTCTACCTCAATAAAAATCGAAACTCATATATTTCACCTTTGGGCAATCTCGGATATGTTCATTTAAGGCATTCGATTTAAAATCGTAAATGCTTTAAAAATTCTAATTTGCATAATTACTTTACTCTAAACCATTTATCTAATTTAAAGAATAAGTCCTTATATTTAGCCAATTGTTGCAAATAGAGAATGCCTTCTTCGGACCGTTTTACTTAGTTATCACAAATCAGTTCGACCTTTGTAAATAACCTACAAATGGTTCCTAATACTCTTGACTGGTTGCCTAAACATGAAAAATAGACCTTTATTTTGTCTGACTTGTTGAAGTTTTCATCGAATTTATTTGAATTTAGCAAAATTTTATAAGGCCTTAGGACTATCCAATCAAACGGTCACATCGGTGGAATCGAAAGCGGCGAATTGTTGCCCTGAATTTGCACGGATCCTAGTGATTCGAGGATTCGTCAGGATAACGTTGAGGGGTAGAGTTATCGAGGCGCGATAGTTTTAATGGAACTGACGTACAGCGCAGCAGTCGGTGTTTTAATTCTTGACCATGTTAACTGTTTAAAATTACTTCGGGATCGGGTTGAGTCATTGCTTTCGAGCTCAGGAGTCGATCTAGCGTTGGCGGAGTCTTGACGGAGCCCGCAACGAAACAATCAATGTCTCAACTCTTGGCAAACTGAACGTTTTGAAGTTTCATGAGAACGAGGTCGAGAGGTAGGAAGTAGAGAGGCGAAAAGTCGAGAGGCCAGTACTTATGTGTAGACTTCAATAGGCATTATAGCGTTGATGGAATTGTGCTATACCTCGGCAGTCACTGCCACAATTCTTGACAATCGTTAAAAGATTTTAATAGTTTATTGCATTTTCTGAAAGGTTACTTTTGATATTTTCTAATATTTCACTCGTCGTTGTTTTAACTACAGAATCTCTTTTTATTTTTGCCATTCGTTGCCTCATCATCCTCCATGATCTTCCAATTTTGTTTGGACATCGGCGACATAGATAGAAGTTAGACCTTGCAGAATTATTTCCAGAGAAATTCCTAGGATCAAATCAAATCGCCATAATCGACTTAATCCAGGAATTTATATATTAGCTGCTATCGAGATTTGTACTTTTTCAACACTAGTACCATTTCAAGTGATTACGGTGCAGTTATAGATCTGTAACGATAATTCGTATTTATCGTCATAATGATATATCCTTTATTTGGCCAATAAATCAGCCATAATTACAAGTCGCCTTCCTTACCTGCGATAAGCACAGGAGTGGCTATTATATCAATATTTTTCAGTTTCAATCATTCGAATCACTATCGGATGATTCGTATATCAATAGTCTAGACGAGGCAATCAATCAAAAAGCATCGATTATTCACGCCGCATCAAAGAAAGGTCGACTGTCGTCGAGAGCACAATCTGCGTTAACGACCACCACTAGGCCATCAATAGTGCTCAACGAAACCAATTCACAGCACGATGAAACCTCTCTCAAGCAATAGTTGATCCTCTTCAAAGCATTTCTATAGATTGTCCTCTATCGTTCTACGGTGATTTTATTGAATCAGCAGTGTCGGTGGTCATTGGTCATCTAGATTATTGGTCATCGTGTTTTCTGTTTGGTCATCACATTGGTCACTTTTTAATGGCTATTAACCAGAAGCGCTACCGTGACAGATGGCTGTAAACTTGTAATTTTAATAGTATATTTGAAATTATATGAGACGTTGAGGTGATTTGTGTTTTCCGTCAAAAGTTAAAAAGAGTGCAGGATTTTTCTAAAAGGGCGAGATTTTGCTGCTATTATTCATCATCGATCTTCCTAGCAACTCTCTATATGATATGATAAGGATTAGCGCCTAATCATGAAAGTGATATGACCATGATATCTAAACGATTTGAATCGATTGTTGAAATATTGTTAGCTCAAAAGCAAATTGATGAAACTGAACTGTACAAAAAATAATCGTTTTAAATTCCATAGTAAATATAATACAGAAGCTCTCATTTCGTAAATCCTGTTAATCCTGAATCGGAGAAGCCGAAAGTTGCCGGTAAGAGCAATACTTGAATTGTTTTTTTTCTTTAACAGAATTGCTCCAAACTTATTACCATAGCTGGATCTTTGATACTTTAATTTTCGATACTACTATCCTGGGATATTACTATCCTGGCAGAAGGTAATCCATAAATCTAGATGCTTTGAAGAGATTTATTAAAATTTAATATTTTGCAACAATTAATTTCTTATTCGGGTGTTTATGGGATATACGTTGTGATTTCTTTAAATACACTTTTACATTTATCAACGATTCTGAAATTGGATTAATCTAAAATATGTATTTTGTGTGTTTTTTTTTTGAAGAAATTATTTCTATTGTTTTCCGCTTGTTGTTTTTCCATTTTTTTTCCAATATTAATACTTAAAAAATGGCATTATTATTGTGAAACAATTCCCGAAATGCTCGAAAATGTGTATTTGATAAGAAAGATTACTATCGGGAAAACTTTATCTATCAGTTAACTATAATCCTACTTAATCATGATAATAGATCAACAACACAATCGATTTTGTGTTTTGTGGTTAACTTTTCACCCGCTGAGGTTTTATTACCCAATTTTGGACAATTTATTTTCTGTTCACAATGCAACCGTTTTTCGACAAATTGCATATTCATATGATGGCGTTGCTTGGTTCAAGAATCTTTTTTTTTTTGGGGGGGGGGGGGGGGGGGGAAAATAGGCAAAAACTTTTAAAATAATTGAATGAATAGATTGAGAAACAAGTAGGTTACACTTAAATTATTCGTGCTAAAATTTGAAAATATTCATACTGGAATATATTACATAAAAAGAAATCCTCTATTTTAATGATGGTCTTAGAGCAGAAATTGATGTTTTTAATTTCATCGTCTAAATGAGTCGAAGAAATCACCTTTCAAATTGTTTTCATCTCGTTCAAATCACTTCATTTAGATCATTAAAAAACCCCCTTTATCTTATTCTCAATAAGAAGGAACGCTGAAAATGAGACTTCATTAATGTTTTAGAATCTAAAAAAAACATTAAATGCTCAACCATGATTTCTATAGAAGTGAGGCAACCTTTCAAATAAGAACTATACAGAGATGACAGTGAAATAAATGATTATCACTGACCGATGTTTTTTTTTTCTTGCTTTGTTTTAAAAAGAGTGATCTCAATAGGAGAAAAAAAGTTTTTAAATTATGCTTCCCAATACTTGGCTTATTATGTCATCGAATATGTTGCACATCCGTGAGAAAAAGGCTATCGAGGTATAAAAAGTTCTCCGATCTATCGTTGATTTAGATGATGATTTATTGGAAATGAGTAATTTGTATTCAATAACAATTGAAAATCATTCTGTGATCGATCTATCGTTGATATGTATATAAAGCGAATTTTAATTATCGTGAAGATTTTATTGAAATATTTTTTAAATTATATTTTTAGCGATTGTTACAATATAAAACTATCAATCTATGTAATCAATTATTATAATTCTGATGGTCAATAGATGGGAATTTTTTTTTTTTTGAAAAATTTAACAATTTATGGAAAAAAAATCCAAAATTTTTCTTAACTATAAAATTTTTTTTTTGTGGCCTTTCAATTATATCTCTATAAATTGACTTTTATCTCTTTTTTTTTTTCTAAATTTAATTTTTTTTTTTTTAATTTGTGAAATTTATGTTGGATATTTGTTTATTGTTTGAAATTTAAAGAAATAAAGAAATAAAATTTCGATGCATTCGATCGGTTTATCTCATATTGAATAAACGATAAAGCAATCCTAAAAACATACTTTTTTACAACATTGTAAGGATAGAGTCACCTATTAAACTAAATTTCATGGCATTAATTACTCGGGTTAATTACTCGGTTATATAATTATGTTCCGTTTCCTGGATTACTAGTGATGGATGTTGAATTTTTGTAATTTTATAAGCAACTCGTGCTATTTGAGGGAAAGAACAAAGGCGAATGGTGCTAAGGAATCGGTTGTATGATGAAATGAATCCATTTTCATAAGGTTAAAGGTCACATCGGCCTTCAGTTTGCTAATGATTAAGTCCTTTTTTTTATTAAATTACCACTTGGGATAGTTTGAGAAAGTATAGCAGCTATAACCTGCAGTAAATCATCTAAGACCCTTTCCTCCTCCCTTCCGCCTTTAGCAGATGCGCCTTCCAATCTTACTCACGTATTTATACTCACTTGCCGAACCCGAAACTTTAAGTTAAGCTTGGACTCCCACTTTTTTCGACTTCCTCGAGTTTTTCGTTTCAAGACACGAGAGGAGGCAGCTGCCACATTTCCAGTTATAGAATAAAAAGAAATATTAATTTAAGTAATCAAAAGGATTTTTCTTCTCTCGAAGTTTATACCTCTTCCCTATATATGATCACTCCACTGGATCAGCAACTGTTCCCCCCCCCCCCCCCCTCCCCTGATATTTATCACAGATTTCATGTCACCTAGTGATTTCTATATATATCCTGAATGCTCTCTTAAAGCTAATAGAACTGCTAACACTTGGATGACTTGAACATTCGGACCTCGATTGAAGGACTGAAAAGGGAAGTCGTCGAAAGATCTTCCACAGTATTGGCGATCCTCGGTTCGGAGGTTAAGGCAAGAAATCTTCTGGTGACCTCGAGTCTGTTGCAACAGATTCGTGTATAGTAGAATCAACACTAGCAAACATACTTCTGACCTGTTCCTTTGTGTTTAGTAATAGTGATCAGGGAGTCGACTGACATATGCGGAGTGGAACAGCAAAAGTTGTGACTCCAATCCGAAAAAAAAATTCCAAGTGGCTCGAGCTTCGGAAGAGAAGAAACTCCTCTTCGACTCCGAATTTTTAGGCCGAGCAGCGGAGTTTTGACACCGCTTATCACTCTCTGTGAAAGACATTCAATGGGACTCATGTGACGCGGTCTTTTTTGCGTTCTGCGTATTGCCGTAGAAAGGTATTTCCCTCGCATATGTTGCCATTCTTTCGACAGGTTACAATAAAATTGTTCGAGTTTAGGTGAAATTCAATAGGTAATTTATTTTTTCTGTACTGAGCAATTGCACTTTACATTTTCCCAAAGTTAAGGAGAAAAAGCGAAAAGAAAAAAATTAAATTTGTCGAGAAATTCAATCACGAAGGAAATAGGGTTGATTTCGGTAATGCGCTTGAAAAGTCGCCATTGCCGTTCCGATGTGAGAGACAACCGGGGGGTGAAGACATCTGGGATCTGCATGGGGTGAAAGAATGGGATAATATCAACTATGAGGCAGGACCTCATACCATTAACGATGAAAGAAATTGTATTGAAAGTGACGTTAAAATTGAATGGCTGTGGAGAAATTTCCTTACGGAAAAGAGTTGGCTGTGCCGTGCTTAAAAGGTTCACTTAAATAAAGCTAGTTAGAATGTGCTTTATTTGACTGTGGAATGATATCAGAGCATTGATAGGTGCTTAATGGGCTTCATTTCTTGATTTAAGTGATATATTCGATTAATTCTTGTGCAGTCCTCAATTCCATTCCGGAATAACGGTTTATTGTTACGATCCGGAATATTCTTTACTAGACTAGGATCGATGCTGAATAGCAGCATTTAACGAAAGTTTGAGTTAAATGTTCAGAGAGGTTTTTTGAAGCGTTAATCGCTCACATATATAAATTTGAGTGCGCAAATAAGTTTGCATAAAAGTGAATTCAACTGATATGGTAATTACGTGAACGATTCGATCGGCTGAATATCCCCATCAGTAAGCATTTCATGAATAGATGTAAAGCAATTATTTGCATACTGCATATCAGATGTATTTGTTATCAGTGATAACAAATAATTGCCTCTCATTGTGGGCAAATTGTTGTTTCGTTGATGCTTTTTGCTTTGAAAATCTACAGTCACCGAATTTTTGAAACAGTTGCTGATTCATATCATCACCTTCTAAAGAGAAAAACAAACAAACAAAACAATCTCTACCTTTAATTTTTTTTTGTGTTTTAAATAACTAGACGATTTCCTAAAGTGTGTCCTGAAATCAACTCGAATTTATCACTCAATTGTTGTATCTTCGCTGTTGTTATGAAAGGTTAAAATTCTATGTTTATGGTGTGCTTGTTGTATGTGATGATTTCAATTATGCCCTTTTCTTATTTCCCCTCCCTGTATTTACCCCTTTTTATCCCTTCTTACCTGAATGGTCATGAGCACTTATCGTTCGCTTGAGTCAATGAGTTCACAACTTCCGCATGAATGTATGCTAGGCAATAAAAGTATTAGTACAGCAATACTTGTCACCAAATAGCTGATTTTGCTTTCCCGAGCATTCTCGAGCATTAATTCACATTCGGTCGGGGCATTTTTATGTCACACCCCTATTCGAATAATTTTTTCTTTAGTTGAGAAAATTTTAAAACTTTAGAGTCAAATTTAAAAAAAAAATTTTTGAGAAAATGATGGCGAATGTAAAATGGAAAGAAATTTTCGAGAAAAATTGGCCAATAATGTAGTAAAATTGGAAAAGCGAAAAAAAAACAAACTGGAAAATATGAGAAATTGTAAAACCTTTGAGAATTGAATATTTTATAATAATATTTCATATTTCTTCAACTTTTTTTTAAAAAATAGTTTCAATAAATATTTTCATTTTTTTTTTGCTCTCTTATTTTTAAAAAAATTTTACAACTTTTTTTTTTGCTCCAATCTTTTCCATAATTTTCATAGTGTCTAATTGGGAAAAAGTTAAAATGATAAATATTTTTCAATCGCCATATTTCTTTATTTTCCGTAAAATTTTCATTCATTTCTGATATTCTAATGTTTCATTTTTTTTCTCAACTTTTTTTCTTTGATGTCTAAAATATTTTTGTGTTCGAATCGTTGGCATTCATTTACTCGTAACGTTTATCTTTTTTTGTTAATTAAATTCTCAATTTCTATCGAACTTTTCCCACCTTTATTTAATTTTAAATCTTTCAATACTTTAAAGCGCTATTCGATTTATTTCATTTAAAGACTTTTTGCAATTTAATAATTCTCTTTGGCGATCGAATTCTCTCACATCTATGCATACAGCTATTTTCTTTTTTTATTTTTTCCAATGTTTTCCGCAATCAACTGCTCCTTTATTGGGCTATCTCTTTTTCATTTTCTTTTTCGTTTTCCATAATTTTTTCTTCGTTTTTCCATTCCTTCTTGCATTCTGCAATCCAAATTCTCCTTCTTGCATCTTTTTTGTCGCTTTGAGAGAGAGAGAGAAAGAGAGAGAGAGGGAGAGGGAGAGAGAGAGTTTGGACTTATCGCAGAACATGTAAACACAAGGAAAAAAAAATAAAGGAAGAAATTTCATTAATTTATTCGTTGTAGGCTCATTTTGGATATTGCATGGAATTTTTTCTTTTTTTTTAAAAATAAATAACGTCGCTTAAAACCTTAACAAATATTTTTACTCAAAGGTTATTTCGAGTATTACACCAAAATTGTACTATTTAGCAAATATTATCAATTGAAATAACGTCCACATAAGTTCATTGTAAAAACAATAATATTTATTCGATAATCAAGACTCAAACACTCAAAAATTATTTGTGCTGATTTTCAACAAAGGATGCGTTTTTTTTTTTCGATGCCTCAAAGATTATCAATTGATATGAAATATTTCATAAATATGCAAATTTTTTAGACGCTTTTTATAGAGTTTTCAAAAATTGATAGGTCAAGATCATATATCGTAGTTCCGGCTTCAAAGGATCTCCTGTTGAATTATTAGGTGGTTGAAAAAGAAAAACATTCAGATGCACGGATTGAAAATTTCCGTGTATAAAAATCTCAAAAAGCGCATGAAATTCGGAATTAATTCTCTCGTTCATAACGATATAATGTATTTTTACTGAATTATTCAAAACGCTTATAGCTACTGCAGTGTACGCGTTAAGCATTACGGATAAAGAATATATAAATGTTTAGAGGGTTTTATTTGTGTGTTCCATTATTCATCGGATTTCTAGTGCTTCGAAATATACGTGAGTGTTAGAATACTCCGGAATAGTCCTCCGGAATTAGAGAGAACCGACTAAATTTGTGCACTAAATTCTCTGAAAATTTCATTCCCATAAAAAAAAGGGTTTTTTAATGGAACAGTTCGAGAAGAATGATCTGGCTGCGATACGTTAGTTCACGAATTCTGGAAAACACTTCGTTTCCACAGCGTTTTATTTCAATAGGATATGTTCGAGTATAATAACACAAAGGAATTAAGTGTGCCAACAAGCAACATTACATGTTTATATGTATGTACAAGTACACACATACACACTTGTCCCATATGAATATATATGCACTTGTCTATAGCATATATATATATATATATATATATATATATATATATATATATATATATATATATATATATATATATATATATATATATATATATATATAATACAGTTGTGGAAGATAACAAAACGATAACAAATCGCTATAGAAAAAAAAACTTATAAAGTAGATCTCAATATTAAATTGCTTCCCTCCTGATGCCATGTCAATATTTTGAGGGGACTGAATAAATATTTCTGTCTTCTCTCCTAATAGAGTATTATTTTTTCCTATGAGGGACTCTCTTACGATAGAGTAAAAGAGAGAAAAAACAAAATGAAGTTTTGTGTTTTAGTTCAACTGAGTGGTTTCTTCTTTTGTGGTAAATCTCTATTCGAATTTATCCTTTACCCGTTATGTTAGTTTCAGGAATATCGTTCAGCAACCCATCGTTTTTGTTTAATGTTTCCGCAATCTTCATTTCCGGATTCGCCATCAGGTACTAATTGTTTCGCCTGGAACCTCCAGTAAGTAGACTGAATTCTATGCCGATTAGCTGATAAATCAGGACACTTTAAGCTGCATTTTACCGCGTTTATACAAGCGAGTATTTATTACATCCTTATGAGTATCTTCGACATCGCAGTGAGAAAATGGAGCAGGTTCTAGGACAAGACGGACCCCGATCTAGGTCAGGCGATCGGAACAGATCAACCGATTGCGGTCGAGATCAGGTCTTGCTCGGACCTAAAGGAACAAATTTTGAGATTTTACAAGGGGTGTTTTTTGCCCTCAAGAAGTTCCCCACTTGATTTTGCCGAAAAATAAAGTTGTAGTAAATAGGTTTTAATTCCTCTAGCTCATTCTCTAGTCGACATCTTTCTGTGGAAATTTACAATTTATGAAGGCATCTAAAATTCAATTTAATATATATGATCTCAATTCAAAATTTCATTGGATAATCGAATTACTAGGATGTGAGTTAACAAATGAAGTAGGTTGAGACATGGTTCAGCGATGGGAATGTTCACTGGATGAGATGCTTGCTGAATCCTCATTTAGAGACGCTCTTTCGGCTCCGGCCCATAATGGGCCTGTGAGTGCCGTTGAAGTGAGATCTGCTACCGATAGCTCCGACAAAATGCGCTTCATCACTGGTTGAGATGACCTAAAATATCATGTAATATTATTTTTCCAATTCGTAATTGCCACTTCTCTTTAATTATTTATTACAGTAATAAAAATGACTATCCCATAGAGTCATCAGAAGAATTTGCATATCGGTTATTTTTATCATCCTACAACTTCTTCTTCCTGGGACAAGCGTACTGGTGTTTCATAGAGCCGCTGTCTACACCTCCCAGCTGTTGCACCTGTTTCTCGTGGTTATCATCTACATCTACGCCTTCGCTACTTCTAAGATATCATATCATCCGTTATCAGCGTTTCAACTATAGATGACATCTGATTGTATTGGGATTTATATATTTTTGGCATGAAGATATATCTTTTTTCTGAGGAGATTATGAATATTATTGTAGAATGCAAATGGGAATTTGAATAACGAGATATAATTAGTTCATATTTGAGCCATTTAGAAGGCAACAATTCTTGAAAAAGCTCGCCTCTCATCGGTGAATGGAAAGGGTATTATATTGCTGTTAAACTAAATCATTAATTTTAATGAAATAGGAAAATTTTTGAGGTTCAATTTTACGAGAATGATTTAAAAATAGATCCCATAATTTGAATATCTTTTTTAAAAAATATAAAAAAAATAGAATAAAAGTAAAATATTTTATGCTTTATTTCAACGATACTAGGGTAAATATTATTAGTATAGACTACTCTAATGTTATCAATTGCAAGCTGTATTAATGATAATCCAGTGTTCATTTGAAACACATCTATGAAAAATCTGTTTATTATCGAAAAAATTATCATTCGAACAGCTTACAATTACATATTTGAATAAACGAATACAATAAAAGTTTTATGTAAATAATTGTGTAAAATCAACGCTTGCCTTATATGAATCGTCAAATTTCTTCTTTCATTTCCAATGATATTTCGATTGTTTGTCGTTGCGAATATTGCATTAGCATATTCATGGAATAAATAATATTATCAGAAAGTAATTCAATAGATCACAAATAGATTTCAGGTTATTAGCTCAATAGTTGAAATTACGCCTCAATAGAATTTCGGCACGAGCTGATGCTGCACTCACAACAGATTCTCTTGAATTCGATGATGCCATACTATCATAACTGGATTTTCGATGATTTCGATCAATTGGATATTCTTCACCATCTGATTCCATTCGCTCAATTGGAGCCCGTATGCCACCGAATCGAGCAACAAATTGAAGTCGTAGACGCTCTTCTTTCGAAAGGTTGGCATCAAATGTGCCGTCATCACGCAGTGAGATATCGGATTCATGTGGACGCTGATGTAGATTATAGAATTCTTGTTGATCTTTAGCCAGATCTTGAGATGTGGCCAAGACAATCTCGTTTGATGGAATAGAGGACTGCGAAGAGCCAGAAGCAATGTCGATT
Organism: Ascaris suum; assembly: GCA_013433145.1. Lineage (NCBI taxonomy): Eukaryota > Metazoa > Nematoda > Chromadorea > Rhabditida > Ascarididae > Ascaris > Ascaris suum. The sequence goes on along the minus strand of CM024186.1, from coordinate 1,245,343 downwards.
GGTGATGTATCCGGATAAACATGATTTTCAACGCATCGATTTCCTTCTGTTTTAACAGATGACGTTTCATAAGGAGAACCGTCATGTTGCTTTATTGTTATCGATTGTAATGATGGTTGTTCATTTGAAGTGCGGACATGGAGAAGCGCAGGTTGCGAAGTTGGTGAACTTATTCTCATACCAGAGATACTTGAAGGTTCTTTCGTCATACCAACTTGAGCATGAATTGCTGCGGGTTCTTCAACTATGGTTGAATCATCGCTACCCTCAATACTATCATATCGTCTTTTCTCCATCTGTCTAGTGGGTGTTGATCTACGTGTTGTCGTTCTAATGCACAAGTCATCTGTAGTCAATGCAGTTGGGGTAAGTGAACGTTCTCGGCTATCCGCCTGTCCATTAAACGGTACATTTTCATAATAGGATGCTTGAAGTTGCTCCATATTCGCTTCTGATTCGAAATTTTCCATACTTTTGTGATTATCGACAGCATGATCCATAGGAGCATTTTCTGGCGATATATCGAAATAGCCACTAGCTGATCTTGGCATCATCGGAAATGAGGCTATCGATGAAGATTGTGATGAAATGTTATGAAGCCGTGACATCGATCCAAAAAGTGGTATCCATCGATCATCTACGTAATTTTCATTTTGTAGTTGTTGTATATGCTCATCGATGATAGCTTGACGAACACTTGTCGGTAGATTTTCCAGAGAATCATACTCTTCTTCGTTGAAATATTGTACACGATCAGGTCCATAAATATCTCCCTCATAAAGAGTACGTTGTGAATCAGTATAAATTGCCGTATGCATATAATTCTGTTTTTGTGAATCGAGAATATCCTCCTCGATAGGTGAAGAGTCTGAGGTTGAGGAACTTGTAAGAGGTGATGATGGACCATATATTGGCTTTTTATGAGATTTTCCTTGGGATACTGATGATCTGGTGTCTCTAGGAGTTAAACTGATTCCCTTGGAATTTCTTTCTTCTATAAGATCTCCTACTAACCTTCCTTCATTATCGTCGTCCTTATGAATATGGTTATTTTTGAAACTATCCTCGTTCAATGTATTCGCTTCGATATCGTGCTCTCCAACGAATTCTTCAATGTTTGCTTTTATCTGTTTGCTCCTCAACTGTCTTCTCGGCGAGATGCGTGGTCTAGTGAAGGATCTCTCCTCTTCATCACTTGTTTCGTCATTATCGTCTAAGTATTTTCTATAATTCGAAATATCTCTCTTTTTCTCACGTCCTTCAATCTCGGTTACTTCGACTCGATCCGAGAAAGTGACACTTTTATGTGAAAATCCGGAAAGTCGGCTTGATTCGCTTAGCGATGAATCACGACGATCGCTTAATTCGGGCCTAAGGGAAGACGGTGAGCATGTTTGATCTTTGAAAGCACCTCTCTTGGCTAGGACACCGTTAACATCCGTTGACATATTTTGGTTCGGGACAGAGCTATCTGAAGTCGAACTTTGCTCCGATCTGGCTCCACTAGTTATTGTAAATGAAGCCGCTTTCGTAGTTCTATCTTGCTTGCAAGTTAACTCTGTCTGCGGTCTTACATTATTGTTTGGTGTTTCTTGTTGGCCACTATTTGTGCTGGTTGCAGTCATACGTAATGCTTCATCAGCCACACCGTTAAGCCTCGTCGGTTTTGGAGGTAATCGGCGGATGGAGTCGACAGATTTGACGTCACTTTCGGATGGTTGTTCCTGCTGAATTTGTTTCTGTAAGCCATCCGACGCAGTTGTGCCTTCCGGCGAGATTGTTCCCTCTTGTCGCGATTTTATCTGCTCTTCGCTTCTACTTGTCACATCATCTAGGGCATACCTCTTTCGCAATTGTTCTTTTTGCACTTTTGCCAGTCTACCTCCCCTTCCAATCGCACCAAGTTTGGTTTTTTCGGAAAAGCCAGGTTGCACAACTCGTTCCGTTCCAGTTGAGACTCGTTGGTCATTACTAGTAGTACCATCCCGTTGCGAAGCAATTCCTGCTTTAGATCGACTTGGAGATTTGCTGATTACGTGATCGCTGTGCCGTTCAGGTGAAACTGATTTCAAGAGGTCATTGAGCTGCATTTTGTTGGACGGCTGTTTATTCTCCGATCTCTGATCGACGCTTTGCTTTGATAAGTCCTTAACCTGGCTACGCTGCTCTCCTTTAACGCCTTCCCACTCTTTCGGTTTAAATCCGGTTCGACCATCATCGTCTCTATACCATGCGGGATTAGTCAATATTGATTTATTCATGATATCGTTCTCATCCGCACCTATATTCTTCACTTCCTTCTTCAGCTTAACAGTTTCCATGCTTGACGCAGTAAATCCACTACAACTGGTCTTATCGTCGCCAGCATTTTCCAACATTACATTCTCGACAGCGTTCGTTTTTGCGAGTGGTGATGGGGGGATATTCTTAGATTCTTTTGATTCCCGACGAGCTGCCATCTCTGGATTCATACGATTGGCAATTGCTTGCTTCAAAAGCGATGAACCTCCACCACTACCTCTTGATCGAGCATTCACTGATGAGCTATGAGAGCGTTCAATCCGCGTCTCGTCAAGAAGACGACCTGAAGAAATATTTCCCCACTTCCTAACCTTTAAAAAAAAACTTCTCCGACTTAATATTTCTGCGTAAACGTATAAAGCGATGGTGTTCTATGAGTCAAATACCTATAATACTCTCAAAATGACAACAGTTGTCGATTGTACGCAACACAACGGTGAGTGATTCTCGCACACTAATAAAGAGAGCGATCGGCAGCAATTTCCACTCTAAACAATAGCGTCTTCATTATAAACGAAATGAACGAAAAGAGAGCAACGGTGAGGCAAAGAAACCGACAGAAAATAATTATAAATAACTGTAATTTTAGAAACTTCAAGAAGAATTAAAATTGAATAAACATCAGGAAATAAATCGATTTTCACAAGAACTCAATTAAATAAGTTTGGGAAAGCATGATGGGCAAAGTGGAAAGAGAGACGCTAAGACTCCATAATGGCAAATATTTTCACTCGCAATCGATGGGATATACGAGGGTATTTGTTCGCTTTCGTTAGGCAAATCGATTAATGTTTCATATAGTGACTTCTCACAGCTCCCGTCTTCTAGGGGAAATTGCCACTTTGAGGATCCACCCATTTTCCCACATGGATGATCTCATACCTCTCTTCGCCTTAATCTATAGCAGTCTTTCAAGGTACCCTGCAGAACAAAACCTCCAGAATAGCTGCTCTCAGTGGGACTCTATAGGAAGTCGAGCTTCTGGAAATCCACTTCGAGCTAACATCTCAAGTGTTTTCAATTTAGATAACGCCGAACATTCCGATCTAGTCAGTTGCTTTCAATTTAAGTTGTACGACATTTACTTTACTAGTATGTGCAATGCAAAGAGAGGTTATCTTTCCCTGAAGGCGATCGGTAGCACGTTTACGGAAGCAATCCTTATTGGCAAGCTCCGTCGGCTGCCGAAAAAATGAAGGATAAATCATTTCCTAAGTGCAATTTTGCAAAGGCAATAAGTGTAGGCAAAGAATGGGTATTTCACAAATTAAAAAAAAAATCAATTAATAGATGATGGGTATTGGATTTACTTGAGATATCAAACAAATCGTCATTATTGCACATAATTTGATTTGTTCGACTATGCGATGATCTATTCGTTATTGAGAATGGATATGGAACGAAGAAATCTAGGACCCATTAAGCGATCATCGAGAAAACCTACCCGGATCGAGTTGATTCGGCATCGAATTTAGCAGAGGTGATGTTGTTGAGCTGCTGCTTGATCCGTGAATTGGTAATTGAGCTTCTCTCATACTGAAAATAAATATTAAACTCCTAAAAAACTATTTTACACTATATTACATTGAATAATAAAAAAAGTAAACTTTTTAGAGAATATGAAAAATTTTTGCAAGTAAAAAAAAATTTCTTTTTTTTTGAGTTTTTTTTTGGCTTCATAAAATTTTCACCGAAGATCAACATAACCTCACAAAGATGTGATATTTAACCTCTCAGATAGGTATTGTTTTCACTCAAATTTCATCAAATATATAAACCGGTTGATCTCAATTCACCCCTAGTCATGGGTATGATATTCAAAATTAACGTCAAATTGCAGAATTTATGAGTCCATTTTATTATGAAAGTAAATTACATACGAACAGGAAGATCCATAATGCAATAGTTTGTTTAAGTGTATTGGTGATTTTGTTCATGGATTCTGGTAGCGGACACCGGAAGGTGTAACAAATGAGCTTATCAAGATGATAACGTAAGAAAAATTAGGCAGGCTTGCTATTTCTAGAGCTTCGAGTACGCTACTATTGTTACTCATTTCGTAATGATAAAAACTATTTACGATAGCATTAATAATAATAATAATTAATATTATTATTGTTGTTGCAATTTATATTTTATTATCAGGCATTACTTATTATTACTGCTATTCTTATTATTGTTTAGTATAACAATAGTAACTATTATTATGATTTCTATCATTACTTTTATTATTATTTCTTATTATTAATTACTTTTATTATTATTTCTTATTATTGATCTATTTTTATCTATTTAATTATTAATCTATTTCTATCATTATTAATCTATTTTTTATACATCACTCAGTTGAGCATGTAATTGAAATCATCTGCCTTGGACGTAATCCATAACGAATGTGCCACATGACAAACTGCTGGCTGATAGTAATTTCTTAAGCATATATTATCATTCAAACACATAAATCCTTACCAATTAAAAGTGCAACTATTTATATAGTTTTGAAATGAACGCTTATAAATGCCATAAAGACATGGTCAAATAAAGTCAAAATATGCAAATAAAATAATCCTCATATCATTTTATTATCTTTATATGCAATGATGCATTAAAAAGGCCTAATAATATTGATTTTTCTTCTCCACAACATCCAACGAATGCATTATGCAGTTAATAAAATCCCCTATTATTAGTAGTATCTTATGAGATAAGCATTGATATCATCGATTATGAGGTGCAATTTCAATTTAAAATTATAAAATTTCCATTTTTTTTAAAAACTGATTTGTTGATTACTTTAAATTACTAGTAAAATTACTTTAGATTTCAATTAGTTAGAAAAATTACTAATTAGAAGCTTTGCGAATTATTTTTGTCAAATTCATTTCGAAGGATTAGCAATTTATCGTGAATAATTTTCAAAAATTCTTTCATTAATAATAATAATAATAATTAAATTTTACAACAAGTCCAATCAATAAATCTGTGATTATTTATATTACGTTTGCAAAGATTTTTGTAGACATTTGGGTTATATGTTCAACAAAAAAAAAAACCGACAGAAACATTGTGCTTGTGAATTTATGATGCAATTCATCGTTTATCCTCGTCAAGAATCTATTTGATTTTTGCATAACGTTGCATAACGTTCACCTTAACTAATTTGAATTTAAAAAAAAATTTATCTCCTCTATAAAATTGATTTATAAATGCAAATTTTATAAATAAGTTAAAGTTTTTATTTAAAAAAATTTAATTAATTGAAAAAAAAATACATTTATGAATTGAAAATTAAATAAAACTTCAAAAATTTTATTCAAAAATTTCCACTGAATTTTTCATAGTCATTTTATTTTATGCAAATTAAAATACGTTGAAAAATATTATGCAAAAAAAAAAATTTTCATTATTATAATAAAACTTTTCATGTGTTGAATAATATAATCAAATTAACTCTCTTTGTTAATTTCATTGAAATATTTTTTGTTGGGAAAAAATTTTAAAATTATTACTTTTTAGAGATTGCAAATTTTCTTAGCCATAAGTCCAAAAAAAAAAATTGAGGAATACCCCTCTATTTTCCTCATTTTTTTTTTCCTCATCCAATATGAAAATATTTTCCTCATATGTGCTAATATTTCTATTCATAAAATCATAGAGATTTCAAATAAATTGCAGTTAAGAGTGCAAAGTGCTTCATTCAACAACAATATCAGCAAAGACGTCAGTTGGTGTTATATTCGAATGTGAAGATTGAAACGTACGAGCATTCTTGTGCTAGCTCAGGTTACCGTTGTCGATGCACAAATAGATAGATAACGTTACTCGGTTCCACTAAGTAGCTTAACCTTCGTAAATATTCAATCACACAATGCTGAGGAAATTTTCTACAGGTAGCTTATGAAGCTCACCTTTGCATTAGCACTGACGGACTTCATACACTTAGCCACATATTCATGGGATTTGAAGTGAATCTTCAATCGATATCACCTTTTACAAGAATTCGGCTTTTTTTAAAGAAATGAAGTAGTTACATGTTATTGATTATGAATTTTTGTATGGATCCAGACAAGAATAAAACTGTGATGCATCATAACTGATTTTTTTTGGGGGGGGGGGGGTAGGGGGAGAGGAGGGGCGATTATGGAGTTGCATCGGCGTATTCGATGAGACTGTGATGAAAATCAGTGGACATCCTCATGGGTGAAAAAAAGGTAGAGGAAAGAAAGGGAAGAAGCATAAACAATTAAACGAATTCAATTTCTGCTTTTTTTTTGAGAAATAAACGATGAAGTACTCCCATTAGAAAAATACAATCCATGAAAACTATTCGGCCAATCATAAGCAAAATGTAATTAATAAAAATTTTATTTTTATTTTTTCGTAGAAGCTTTCAAGAAAGAGTTAAGGCTTCGCAATAAAACTCCACTGGGAAAAATTCAAAACTCCCCACATGATTAGGAACATATTAAAAAACCAATGTACTTGAGGGGGGGGAGGGCATACGTAAACCCCGACATGTTTGGGTACATAGCCAAAAACCCCGACATCTTAGGGATACCTTCAAAACGATGAAATATTCAGTCATGTATATCTAAAACCCCCGACATATTTGCGTGGATATTTAGCGTGAGAATATTTTCATCAATGAAAAGCGTTACTCAATGATCGGCATTAATTAAACCCCCTATGAAAAAAGTTTTCATTTGATGAAAAATATCAGTGAAAAAAAAAGTGAATATCGTCAACGAAACGCTAAAATTTTCGTCAACAGTTGTTGATAAATTAGAAGGGATTGGTGGCAAAAAAAAAAATTTTCGCACAGCAAATAGATTCAATTTTAGGTTTATGAAGATATAAAACTAGGCGAGACATTAGAACAATATGATACCGAAAAATATCGAATACGGATTAAAATAATCTAAAGGAGGGGAAAGGGGAGGAGGAGGAGGTCGTCAAATGAGGATTTCGAATTGTTCTTGAACCGATTTGAAATTTATTCGTAATGATTTTTGCAAACAATGAATTTTTTTTTTTTTTGTAAGTACAGATAAAATAATAATTTTAATATATTCGAAGAGAAAATAAAAAATATTTTGCCTTATTCATTCTTAGCTATCTGAAATGAATTTATTGTAATTTACTAATGAAATAAAAATAGAATAAAAATAGACGAAAGAGATGATTTAAAAAAAAGTGATTTAAATAAGGGACGAAGAAAAATTTTCCAACGAATTCGCTTAGATAAATTGCTTGAGAAAATCACAATCGTCGAGTAATCGATCATTAAGCTATGCTATGTAGATCGTTTTAATTTTTGTGATTTGTTTTTTTTCCACTTGCAAGAGAAAAAAAAAACCACTAATAAAAATGCAAAAATATAGCAAAATAATGAATTTAAAATTGAAATAGAATAGAAAAATTATTGAATATGAAATGAATTGACATCATAAAATAAATAAAAACTCATATGATCATATGAGGAATAATTATTTAAAAATAACTATAAAATAATAAGGATATGTAAATATTTGTAGAATTCTTTTATTGTTATGTTATGGAAATTTTGTGCTAAAATTTTATTTCAATTTCTTTAATATTGATATTTACTAGAACGGTTTCTTCTATTAAGTACAGAATTATATAGTAAACTACTTTATTGTAGAGGGGATCTTCATATTTATATGGTTTATTTGATACCATTACTAAGTAATACTTGCTCAAGTATGATAGAAACAATTCTATTATGGAGTTTTTTTTATTACTTATTAAAAAAATATGGCAATAAATCGACATAATAAGCATTTTATAATTCGACTTTCTTTTAAATTCAAAATATGAGTGCAGTAAGAATTTTCGTTGCATTATATTTGAATATTTGCAAAGCTTAGAACTAATGAAGTTGCATTAGCGTTGGATGTATACAATTGGGATTGCAAATATAATGCAATCGTTATCCTTAGGGAGGTGGGGAAGTTAATTTAAACCAACTCAATTGCCGCTTCTTCAATACTGCAATCAAAAACATCAAAAAGAAAAAAAGTTTTTTTTTTCTTTCCACTCACTTTGTATTTAGCGATCAAAGTGAACATAAAACTAAAGCAAATAAAGGAAATGAGAATAAAAGATTTTTTTTTTCACCTTAGAGCTAGGGGGGGGGTTTTTTTTGGTAATGCAGCTGTAAAATTCTATGGATATACGACTTTTTCCTGGTTATTTAAAAATGTTGAAAGCAGATGAGTGTATATGATAGATCAATAATACTTTTTTCAGTGTCTTCAATCTTATGCAACATTGATCCAAGCGTAGCGTGAGTTCGATCCCACGAAGCCTCAGATCTTATATCGGTGCCTCGAGGATCGACGCTAAAATTCATATTTTCCCTTCCCTTCCCAAAGAATTACTAATTTTATATTTTTATGATTATTACTTGCGCTGAAGAATAGATCGAAGAAGGAGTCAAAATAAAATGACGGTGATAAGAGGATCATTAAAGCTTATCATAAAGTTGATTAACACAATACCTGACCGGAAAAGCAATACACCTGATAAGAACAACTGTATCACAAATATCCTTTCAAAATACGATGAAAAAAAATGCGGAAGCACATACGAGGATCACTAGGAAAACGATATTGCTAGTAAATGATTCATCGACGATTACCGATAACGAAACGTACAATGTGGTGATCAATAGTTAAGGATCAGAGTGAAAGATGATCGATTATAGTGGTGAGAGGGAAATATGATCAGAGATTAGTGCATACCATTGAAGCTCATCTTCGCTAATCGGAATGGTTTTTGCATCGAATCGAATACACAACGAGCACAAACAATTCTTCATCGATGGTTTAGGCTGAGAAGCTTTAACGCTGCACAGCACAATGCTCACAAAATGAGCGTCTTTCTATTGTTCGTTTGCAAAGAAAGGGCGGTTCATTGCACGAGAAATATCCACACTCAACTAGCCGCTTAGTTCTTTAGCCGATCCAGAGATATGTCCCCGAGGGTACCGCAGACGCATTTTGTTGCGGTCAAATCCAGAGATAAGCTTGAAATCGATCACTCATCTCTATTCGTTTATTTAAAACGCATTTGACGCATGTGAAATGGCATACCTTGAACCTCAATCCGATGTCAGGTAAGCGCATCCATTATCAACTTCAGGTAGTCGTTTCGGCAATCCAGATAGTAGCAGAAGAGAGAAGAAAAAGATCTAAGCTCATAGAACGAAACTGTTTATCTCGATGCATAAGCTTATCAGCTATCAATAAGCAAAGAAAGAGGAGTCTTTTCGTTAGGAGGAGTCGTTATCAACTCGACTCTTCAATTGTTAAACGTTATATTAAAATGGTTTATTTTATAAAACTCTTATATCTATCTACTATTAAAGCATGCCTCTACATCTATCGTGGTGGATTTTATTTTATCAATAAGTACGATAAATAATGTCATACTGTATTACTTAAAAATTTCTTGACAACTGAAAAGAGATGCATGTAAATTAGAGGAGATGGGAATTATGTAAGATGGCAAGGAGAGAAGTACTGAACAAAAGGGACATATATGATGTATATCTTGCAAGTAGAACATTTTATAATATAAAATTAGAACTTTCACTCTATTTAATGAAAACTTTACTATTAACTTAAAACTTTACTATTTACTTGTAATATTAATTGAAAACTTGAGTATATTGAGGAAGTTTGCGCAAAAAAAAAAGTTTAACTAATCTATGATGTATTTGTTGGTTAGAACGTGCTCGAATAACGAGATGCAAATAGCTGATATTCTGAAAGCACAAATCGGCTCATTTTTTCTAACTTCAACGACTGACAACGTCATAGAGCGTGACATAAATCCCTACGGAAGTGACTTCTAATGTAAAACGTGGAACTTCATCGCAATATTTCATAGGTAATAAAGAAAGCGCATTTGGACTGTATCAATTTTACCAATCGATAGCATAGATTACCAAGAAATAACTTCGTACCTTAACTGATTCGACCGCTCACATAAATTGTTGTCAATAAAAAAAATTCGTTTATCTCTAACCGGATTAATACACAATAAAAAATTATGAGGTATTAAATTTACCACATTTTTTTCAGCAGTAAATATTTTGAATTATTTCAAAATTAATGGATCAACGCAAATGATGGTATTGTAGATTAACACACATACTGATATATACTATAAACAGCAAATTTTCTTAATGCACTGATTGCCAAGTTGAAAAATTATAGGATGTATAGGCGGATATGGATGACATTGTCAAAAAGCGTCTAAAAAAATGTAAACTAATACGGCGCATAATAAGGGATAATATGATTATTAAACGATATTTTAGGGTGTTACGTAATATGCAAATTTTTGTTCCCGATAAATCAAGGTATTCACTTGATATGGTTAAACAACCTCGATGAGGTCTCATGTCAAGATGATAATATGTCAAGCATAATAACAACTGGTTTGCAGAAACAGGTTGCAAAAGGTTGCAACAGGTATCAGGCAAGTTGCAACAAATATTTAACACAACATTTTAGACGATGCAACAATCACTGAAGAAATAGCCCCGTTCCATGTGGAAAATAAGCTTTGCAAGAAATTAATGCAGTAGAATAACGATGCTTCCGAATACAATATTAACAATATGCTAACTTAAATTGACTGGAATATTAATAGGAAATGGAATGAAATTCATTGAGATTTTAGGTAAAGCTGAATTAATTGAATTTATTTCAGGGAGTAAAATCCGTATATATTTTGAGCATATTTGATTTTATTTATACAAATAAATGCAGTCAATCGCACGGAATTTTAAGGTAATTAGAAAAGAATGGTTCCTGAAAACAAGGATAGGCCTTTGCTTTTTTCAAAATTGTGCAAAGAAAGAACATTAATTTTAGTTATATGTTTTAATATTTATGAATATAAATCTGAACAATAAGTCACGAGGTAGTTTCGAAGAGAATTTACATAGCATTACTTTACTTGGTGATACAGTACAAATAAACCATCATTGAGTTAAAAAGTAAAGGTGTGCGAGTGGTCTGTGGTTGTTTATCATGTCCTCGATCACAACTGCCCGGCCTCAAAGGTAACTAGAAGTCTTCCGCTTCCAAAAGCAGTATTGCCGCTCATAACGAGATGGAATTTTAATGGTTTTCTTTAAAAAAGGATAGAAACTGCACAAACCTCGTGAGGAGCGGCGGTCGGCCACTTGTGAAAGTGGTGCTCGGGAAAGAAGCCCTTGAGGGGGGCGCTGGATGAGCGTGACTGTGTGAGGTATGACCCCCGGGTGTTGATGTTTGAGAAGTGCCGACCATACTCTGAACCCATTCTGGATATTTGTACAGGCAGCATGAACGGATTTTCTTTGGTAATGGTGGTGGTTCTTCTCTGAAATGAGCAATACCTCTTTAGTTTTAATGGTCGACCGAGCAGAAAGTTCTAAGCGTAAACCCGAATAATCACCCCACTCGAAATGCTGCAGAATTGTTATATCATCAGCGCCGGTGTTATGAGAGTTGCCAGGATAGCTTGATTGATATACTTTTTAATCCACATTTCATTATGCCGTTACTTTAGAATTTCTATGATTTGTATCAAACATACTATAATGTAATCTCCACCTCATCATCCGTAAATACTATTTACTCGGCTGTTTTTCTACACCTCCGATCCTCGTATAACCAATTTTTTATGTTTTATGGATTGGGCGTGCTAATATTTTTGATCGTATTTCGAGTTGAAATTCATGTCACTAAACTAGAATTACTGATTAAGATATTTTGAAGTATATTCAGCTAAATTGGTTTCTCGCTTTTCAATCATAAAGATGTAATAAAAAGTTATAATGGAGCAATTTACTTATATACCACTAAATAATGCATTATGTTTACTATGCAAATATATGATAAATAGAAATATAAGCATATTATATGTGAAGCTAAGAATGTAATATTTCATGATAGACGGAATCGCTATTACGAGGGAACACTGAATGATCAAAGTTTTTTAGACATTATCGGGGAGCGATTATTATGGCCATTTAATAAGTGAGTCATTCGTCTGTCCACTTGTTAAATCATTCATTCTTTCTTTTGAGGATTACCTTTTTATCTTTCAGGAAATACATTAATTCATTTAATGAATATTCCATCCTTTCAAGGAATCCGCAAAAAACATCGGAGGGAATTGTAGGGGAAAGGAGGGAAGGAGAAGAGGGACGAAGGGAAAGGGAGGCGGAAATGTCTAACATAAACACTCAAATGTTTTATCAGCCATTTGCGCCATTTAATGTTCGATTTTTGGGATTTAATAAGCACTTACTAATAACTTCATAATATGAGCATGAGCAAGTCTTTAGAAAATGCTGATTACTTTAAGGTAACTGTGATTATAAATGAATACTATTTGCTATAAGCTGTTTTATGCTATAATCGGCTAATGTGATAAGGTTCATTGGTGATAATTATTGATATTGAGCATTGCAAAATTATGTGTGCATTTTTGGAAACGAACAACGGTTGTGCACTCATACAGATAAATTTCGTTGATTTCAATATTTAAAGTCGTATAGAATGTGAATTCAATGCTCTCCCATAGGTACTCATTATGGTACTCATTATCATATATCACTTCCTAGATTTTACTTCCTTTGGGAATTGTCTTTCTGTTTTTTTTAAACTCCAATTGGACCATATTCCCCTACATTACATGTTGGGAGTTTTGTAAAATCTAAAAGCCTAGAATCTCATCTTACTTTGTGGCCGGAAAGAATTTCATCGGTCTAGAAAATGATCATAGTATGAAAGCCTAGAACAACATAAAGATATATGTTAAGTATTCCCAGACAACGATCTGAACGCAACGATCACAAATTTTGGTCATCTAAACTGACTTCGGCCCTTTAATCAATAATATTGTTAACAAAATTCTGGGAACCGATTCCAGATTTTCAGGTGAGTGATGACTCTAACACTTGCATCCGTATAAGAATTTTGCAGATATTTTAATCAATCTTTCAATGTGTGCCATTAACAGTACCATAGCTACCATATGTTATGGTACCATAGCTAACAGTACCATAACAGCTAGTACCATATTTTGAAAAATTTAAATATCAAAGTCGCTAAAATATAAGAAAGAATTTTCGCATTTTGATGATGAAACTGAAAATAATAAAGGTAAGGAAAAGATAGGATCAATATGACAATGATACTTTCAGCGGGGAAAAAAACCCCGTAGAATATGGCAGAATCAATAAGCGAAAAGATACCTCATAATTTGATTTCGTAAGTTATCAGGAAATATCTAATATTAGGCAATAACATCTTCATATTTTAATTAACGCAATCGCTCACACAAAGCTTCGATGAGAATTTTCTTTCTCTAATCTAATCGGTGTGGAACGTATGTAAATTTCTTGATTATATTTAAATGCCTGTAACTGTTTCCATAAACGACGAGTGAATGTTGTGGCCTATATTATAATCAGTAAATGTTGTGAATCAAACTTAAGTGGTTCTCCTTAGCCGGATAGCTGCCGAAGAGATGAATGCACATGGAAAAACGTACATGCGCAAGGATGCGAAGCTCTTAAAATACAGGTTTTAGCAAGTGAAATTATTTAAAAAAACAAAAATTCCGCATTTTTACTAAACGTTTTTTGAAATAATAGATGCAATTTCAAAGTGCTATATATTTTTGCTTTGCGTGAGAATGGAACAAAACGAAAGCCAATGAAGAAAGCAAATAATCTAATTCTTACCTTATTCGTTCAGGAGATCAACGAGTGAATTCGAATAGAAGATTATAAAAAATAGATTTTCGATTAATCTTTGAGTAAGAAAAAAAGAGAGTTCAACGTCTTCTGCTTATGTATCAAAATTTAGTTGCAGTTATATATATATATATATATATATATATATATATATATATATATATATATATATATATATATATATATATATATATATATATATATATATATATATATATATATATATATATATATATATATATATATATATATATATGTCGATGTGCATGTATTGAAAGGACGGTGGAAAAGCTTTAAATAAAGAAGCTAATGTGCATAAGCTTGCAACAAAACAATAAGCATGAAGAATTCATTGTATGTGAACACTTAAGTGTAAAGCATAAAATAAACAGAAAATTCCCATCATAAGCCATTCAATGAATTTGTACAAAAAAAGTGGATCGTGCAAATCGAAGTATTTGCGGCCAATGCATTGTGCGGAAATTGCGACGATTAGCTCGTATGATTCTTAGCTGACACTCTGAAACAATAATTTCACTTCAATAAGGAATAATTGAAAAAATCCCTCGGATAGACCTATAAAGACTCCCCTCTAACAGTGGATCTTTGAATTGCCCTCCTTCTATAAACCCCTCCAACATTGGGCACCTTTCTAGTACGCCTATAGATTCATCCATTCATGAAAGTTTCACTTCACCCATTCATTTATTCTTGGAAACTTCTATCTTTTTTCATTATGGAGGTGTAGATGTCAAGGTGATGTAGTATGTGGTCAGCTAACGATCACACTTTGAACAAATACTCCTCTTCAATGAAAAAAACAGCAATACAGCCTATTCCATTCTATCCATCCGGCAATTTTGCTATGGTAAAGCGATGTCGCTTAGAATAAATTGGTCGTTTTGTTGAGAAAATTAATTAAAATATTTAATCGAACATCATCAATACAATATCAGTGATACAGAAGACATATTATTCATATATTTTCATGGTAATTTTTTACCACTTCAATTTATATTTATATTTATTTATATTTATATTTATATAATATCATGCTTTACTAAAACCTCCTCTTTAGTTTTTTTTTTTGTGGAATATATTCCCTAGAGAAACCAGGAAGATTATATTCATGAGAATTCTAGTCAATATTCTCGTTGAATATAACCTGAAATGCTCATGCGCAAATGTGCAATAAGCGATCCTTATAAACGAGCATAAACTCTAAATTAAAATCATTTAAGCGAAGGAGACGAAAACAAACGATAGGAATTTGGCTTACACCTTAGGAGCCGTATGCTGAAGAAATGATGATAAGAGATCGATCGGAAATGGAAATATTATTGTCGAGTTCTTTTCCGCACTGCAAAAAAAAGAAAAAAATTAACATATATCAAGGTAATATTTTTATAACTTGAAAAAAATTTGAATATTTAACGTCTACTATGAAAAGCCATCTGAAAGGGACAAATAGGGCAGAGATGAGAAAATTTTAGCAAAGAAGGAAACAATGAGAAACTTGCACCTTACAATAAAAAAAAGAAACTATGGAAAATTTGTATTTTATTATGAAAATAGGATTTTTTTTGAGGTATATGGTGTGGGAACATCAAGCATTATTCTATAAGCCGTATTCTGGACCATTTTTCCCCTTCCTCTCCTCCATCCCCCAATTCATTTGCTTGCGATTCTTGATCTTCGAGAACGCTTGAGGGACATCGCAAGAGCTTATTCAAATGCACTACATATCTTGCAGATGCTTCATATTTTACAAAAGGGAATACTAAGAGTTGCGCTACTTGGATCTGAAGCATTTTCTAGAATATAACGATGGAACCCTGTTTTCCTTTCCAAAGAATACGGGCAAATCCCAAAACATATCCGATAGCATTTAAAGAAGAAGGGAAATGAGAGGAGTGGCAACAAACTTGTGCTCAACAGCCTAACTCAAAATGATGAGAGCAAAAGAAGTGAAAATCCATTTCCCACATATCCGAAATCACCCGGTCAAGTAATCTCCATACTATCATTCCAAAGTGAAGAATAGAAATACCACAACTGAAGTTTATATTAATATCTCCTTGGAAAGAATGATGACTGAAATGAGATAGAGACTGACTTAAAGTTTTTTTAAAAATGCCTTAAATTGTAGCGATCAAAGCTTGAATAACCCGCATAGCTCATTTCCTATTGCTTATGACGATCACTGAGAATGACCTATGGTCATTGGTGAAAATGTCCTATGGTCATTGGTGAAAATTGCCTATGGTCATTGGTGAAAATGCAATATGGTCATTGGTGAAAGTTGTGAAGAGGTGAACGATGCGAGAATATTGAAAAAAAAAATAATTTAAACAAGAGACCTGATCGAATTCAGCGTTTGTAGATATCGTAATTGCAATGCGGAAGGAGATTCGGCGATCACCTCGGCAGCTTCTTTTAACGCTCTTGATGCTTTTTGCTCTCCTTCCGCAACGATCACCTATAATTACTCCAATTAAAAAAATTATTCTCGAGAAAAAAAAACGCTTAAAAAAACATTTCAAATATTTAGAACGCTTTTAATGAATCGCGAAATTGATAGATATTCTATATTTGTCATTTCATTATATTTTTTATTTTTTTATTATTCCCTAGCTGAAAATTTATATGTTTTTATATATTTCCCAATTAAAGATGTAATAATAATATTGGAAAATGTCGCATTTTTGATGTAACTCTCTCCGCTAGCTGAAATAATGAACTGCGATTGGTCTTATGGCATCACTGTGAAGTTAATAAGTTCTCTTATTCGTCCGCTTTCGTCCCCCGCTCCCATGAGACCCTTCCTCTGATCGCAAGCAGTGGCTTATGCCGGTCGTTAAAGTAGTGGAAGCATCGTCATAACTTTTTACAGTGAAAGCTCAACAATACCATAAAACTTCAAATAAAATCTCAAAGGCGAAAAAATTTTTGGGTTGTTGCTGAAGAATTCTTTCCTATTTTGAGGGAGGCAAAACAATAAAGCTTTACAAAAACCTGAAATCAAGTCATTCCAAAATTTTACAACAGAAAATGATTTGTTGGAAGAAAATGGAGGTGATTTCCAGGAAAAGTAGAGGAGAGATTTATATGATAGAGCGCTTTTATTGATGTAGGTGTTCTAGAACAAGAAGCCCCATCGAAAATACTTGGTCTAAAAGGTTTAGTAAAAAAAAATGCTCATAGTGGAGGGGACGACGAGGGGAAGATGCGTTATATGATCGGCAAGTCACCATTTCCCGATGACGTTGGGATTCTGTCGCCCTCCTCCAATTTCCTTCTCATGCCAACAACTGTCCTAAAAAGACTGTTTTCTCCTGTTTGTGAAATTACAAAGCCGAACTAAATGCCATGGCATAGCTTAATATTCTGTGCCGTTTGCTTATTTGCCGTAGCAAAACGTCCGACCGCGTCCATGTTGAATTGCTTTTGCTCTGCAGAAAAACCCCGTTCGCCCCTTGACTAACGCAGGAGAACTTCCTCCTTATCTCTCTCACCCGTAAGTCGATCGTTTATTCTGGAAGCTTTTGAGTCATATCAAAGTAGTAATCATATTACTAGATTACAGACAAGAGGAATAATTTCAGTGATCAAATATGAGAATATAAAGAGCTGCAAACCTTTGCACGAGCTTCTCTAGCCGCTTCAGCTTCGGATGCCATCGCCCGCTGTAGTTGAATCGGAAGTCGTACGTCTTTAACCTCAACTCGCTCTACCTTAACGCCCCAGGGCTCTGTCGCCTCGTCCAACGTACTCTTCAACAACGTTGTCGTTGGTTATGCATATCAGGTGACACCTAATTCAATAGAATACTGTCCCTTCAATCAAGATGGCCTTATTAATTAAACCTCAGTTCGTACTGCAAAGTCAAAAAATCCACGAAAATGGACCATTGTGGATGCGAGATCAGACCATAACTCGAACAGGGAGTGAATCAAACGACGGACATCCTCAATCACCGATTAAATGAACATAAGATTATCTTTGCTTTGCTGCTACACATAGAAGTAGTCATGCCTAACAGACATAAAAAATACCGTCTTACTTTTTTAGTAGCCAAATAACTGTTTCCATAGCATCAATGGCAAAAATATTTCCATTTCCTCGACTTTATATATATATATATATATATATATATATATATATATATATATATATATATATATATATATATATATATATATATATATATATATATACAATGCAATAGGTAGAATTTCCTCAACAAAGTATCACCAAGGTATCTAAGGAAGCAAGTTATTTAATGGCGAGATACCAGCAAGTTACCTAAGTAAGCAAGGTATACTTCGAAAAATATTCGAAATTCAATTAAAGCTTGAAATATAAATGAAAAAGGCTTATTACTTGCATTTGAAGCGAAATAGCTTCTCTATCAGAAAGCATTTCAGCGAGAGTTTTTGTGCCAAGAATATTGCGTAACGTCGTTTGAGCCAGTAGTTTCGTTGATCTAAAACGAAGATATGTCAATTATTACTGTTGATAAAAACTAAAAAATAATAACAATAATATTATTACTGGTTTGTAAACTTATTACTCTATATTACTTTATAACAATCGAATCCCGCAACTCTACTTCCAATGTAGTTCCCAAGTTTAAGCTAGTGTTCAGACAAACAGACTTTAGTGAGTGTTGATTCCTTTCTTGCCAACTAAAGGGAATATCCACCTTCACCTACCTACATATTACACATTTAAGAACTTATATATGTGTTTTATATATGTGTAGTTTGGTTTTTCTATTGTAGATATGTATATATACAATATTTCTTATTTTATAGTGTGACATCTCGGTTTTATTGATCTACAATGCCATTTTCTTGAGTTGATGCATGAGATGGTAGCACATTGTATATAAATATTGATCTACATAGGTGGATACTTTAACGGTGTTGCTCTCAACATCGATGTTTTCGCGTATAGAAAATACCTGATTATTGGTATCTTATGTTTACGTAGCGCATTCGGACGACTGAAATACTTGATTTATTTTATTTTGATGTTCCTTTATAGTTGTGAACATGTTCTTTCCCTAGTATATTTGGACATACTAGAACGGTTAAAACTATCTGCATTTCTAAACCCTTAGCTGTATGATTATTTTTTATTAAAGCTTTTAGGTTATAATCCGTTACTTGAGTAATTACGTATATCATCTTATAATGTTCTCCGCTTATTATACCTAGTGTTTTCAACTCAAAAAACTTTTATTAGAAATTTTCTAATACGTTTCCTTCAGCACAAGGTAGGCCCCACATTTAAGATTCTCTTGTTTATTACACAATCATAACAAATATTGTAACTACATATTTGTTTGCTACTTCACTTCTTTATCCTCTTCTCAACACATGCTTATAATGTCTATTTTATCCTCCTCTACTAACAGGGTTATGCGTTTCGTTCTGACGATGGCTCGCGCATAACTCGGGTGTACACGTCAACGGATAAGGGCCGAAACGTGTCCACCTTTTATTTGCATAATTATTTCATTCATGTCTAAAACCTACTTTGTTAACATTTTATCTTTTAACATCGGTCTATTAATTCTATCTGTATGTTTTATGCTTCTGATACTATCATCTTACTTTGTAAAACCATAAAGAAACATTATACACACGACACAGACAAACATAGATCCTTGCATACAATAAGATGAGGATTACTATATGCTTTACAAATGCAAAAAAAAGATGAATTTATAAGAGCACATAAAAGTTGCCCCCCGCATCTGGCAGCAATTGTTATCTTCCACGATTTTACGATAATATTATTACTATTATTATTATTATTATTATTGTAATTATTTACCTCGCAGCATCTTCAACGTTAGTCACCGAAATAGTTGCATTTGATATACGAAAATAGACAACTGCATCGACGGCCACCGTCACCGAATCTTTTGAGAGAATCTTAATGAAACGTTTCGTTTATGTATTTAACGCAAAATCCTTCGCAAAGAAAAATTGGATTCTGGAAGACTTTTGTGATAATAGCGAGCGAAACATAATTGCTATCGGCCACATCGAAAATAGTAAGCATCATGGGATAATTTCAGTGCATGTAAATGACAACTCATATAATGTTGCAACCGGAAGCAACAGTAATATGAGAACCTGTCCACACAGGTGAAGTATGACTGACAGAAGAGAGAAAGGAGATAGAAGTCTCTAACAGGAAGTTCAAGCATGCAGTAAGCTAGTAAAGGTTGTGATATTGGTTAGAGAGTTAGGCAATAAATATGAAGACCATAAACGGAGAGAAATATAGAGGCATGATGAGACAGTGAAAAAGATAGTAAACGAATTCACCTCTTGGGGAGGCACCTCAAATGAAAGCACGCGAAGGTCGACTTTGCGGTAAGTGTCGATACATGGCACTATGAAAAAAATCCCTGAAAATAATAACTAATATATAGTTCCAAATATAAGACCAGGGGTTATAGATATTACGAATACCATAACCGAAAGTCAAAGTTCAGGAAGCTACCTTATTTCAGAAATTATTGATTAGAAGGATAGTTGAATGGAGGGAAATACGAGAACTGAGCAAAAATGAAATGAAAATGATTGAATAAAATTCATATGGAAATGAGACTCTAAATTTGCATATAAAAGATAGTCATGAATGCAAAGAAATAATAACCAGGTCCTTTGGCGCCACCTGGCATCAACCGGCCGAGACGGAAAATGACCGCTCTCTCGTACTCTTGCACAACCTATAAATATGTCATAAAATGTAACATGAGTTGCTTTCAAGCGGAATAATATATTTGAAATAAGGCTTATTATTCAATGATAATATGAGCATTAGAATAAATAAAATGTGACCACGATTGATTGTATGATTCGACAGTTTCAAAATAAATAGATAAATAAATAAATAATAAGATAAAATAAAATAAAAGAAGAAGAGTATACTGCAATAAAAGAATAAGAGTAGAAACAAAAAGAAGAAGGGGATACTGCATCATTGACATCCAACTACATGATCGATAGATCGAGAATGACGTGATATCAAGACTTTCTAGATTAAAAAAAAAAAAAAAAAAAAACAAAAAGCTGCTGAAGTGAAAGATTTTAAAAGATTTGTTCAATAACAAACAAGTAATAAAGATTGTTAGTAGAAATTATCGCAATGTGTAATTATGCATCTATCTCACCTAAGTGACCATCTCCATTAGTGACCAGTCAAAAATAATATACGCAGAAAATTAATGCATTCATATTTGAATAGAATAGATCACTCGATCAAATTCTTCGCAAATAACTTGCTATCCTTTAAGCTGATCGAAATGTATGCAAATTTTTGGCAGTATAACTGCGCTAAAACGTTAACGGGTAAAAATCAAATATTTTTATGAGAGGTCGACACTAAATTTCGTTACTCGAATATTTGCGAGCGGAAACTACACTGGAACGTAAACACACGCCCAACAGGATAATATGAGTTACTGCATGGGGCTATCAAGTTCCAGTAATGCCGAAGGCGGCGAAGATGCGCGAGCTGTGGAAAATGCTAGCCGGAAAAATTTGCATATGAAAGAGGTATGGTGGAGGAGTGGTGTTAATGGTGTTGAAAAACGCAATGTTCACGTTTCATATATTTTGGATTAACGCTAAGCGAAAGCTACCGCCTTTTGCGATGAATAGTTCGGCCCCTCCCCTCCCTTCTTCCTCCCCCCACTCCTCTCCCAATTAAGGTGTTTCGCTTTCATCTCAACTCTCTCACCTTGAGGACTCCTAATACAACATTTCTCATTAAATAAATAAGTTATAAGCGATTAAACAACATAATGCAAACTTTAAAAAACGCAAAATAATGAAGGTAAACAATTAATAATAAAGGTAAATAATGAATTACCTTGATGCATAGGCATGCCGAAATGGGTAGAGTGAAGAAAATAAGGATATAGGAGAGAATTGTAAGAATCCAACCACATACGCCAAATTCATTTTGGATATTCGCTGAAATGACCTAGCATATTACTCAATTCCACATCGATCACCAATAAAGAAAAGTGGAAATTTATTGTTATAATCAATAATATTCCATTCGAAAATATCGCATCTGGCAGTGCCAATTTTGAATTTCTTCCTTGGTTAGGTGCTGGTCAGGCGTTGGCCAGATGGGTCAACCAAGATCTAATTCGACGGCTGTAATGGTCAAATGCTGGACACAGATGTGGTCATTTCCGTTGTGAATATCACGCAACGATAACCTGTTTCAATCTGTATATCGCTCATTGTTTCATGTTCAAAATATAATTTAGAATACTGGTATTTTTGTTCACTATCGATGAAGTCAAATCACTTTTGGTAGTTCAAGCTGGAGCAATGCAAAGCGCATAGAACGAACGGTAGCGCATACTCGTCTTGAACCTTGTCTAGGACCTTTGTTCTGCATTTGAGTCGATCATTCGCTAGTAGCCATAGCATTTTAGTCCGATTCAAGAAGAAACTTTTTAGGTCAATGTTTGAGCACAACCTTGAGAAGGTTGTTCGAACCGACGATTCGATTTTACAAGTTCATTTTTACTTCACAACAACATGTAATAATACAGACATCATATATTTGTGGATCACTGCACAACATGAAGTTCATCGTCGAATAACACAGTTCTAGAGTGCCAACAAAAATGTCAATCGAGCGATGCCGATTGTTAAGCTATTGACGGCGTCTTTGTGCAGCGATAAGTTAAGAATGGTCACTAGTTACTATATCCTGGTTTGAAACATTCTGAGGGTATTTCATATATAGAAACCATGCGAAAGGTAGCTACTCTTTAAGCATGGAGTATGAAATCAAAATTAAACATTAACCAAATTAAACGGGTTTTACATGCTGCTCTGCTAAGGTTGAAGCAGTTTGGGTTGACTTCATTCATTAACGCATATATATATATATATATATATATATATATATATATATATATATATATATATATATATATATATATATATATATATATATATATATATATATATATATATATATATATATATATGCTCCGGTGATAAATGAACCCTCTTTTAGTAAAGGCATGGCATTTATTAATTATGGAATTGAGATGTGATATCCGGTTCAACCTGAAACTTATAATCATCTAACTAGTAGACCGATCCATGCACTTTGTACCTTCCAACACATTCATTCAGTGCTCTGAATAGCACTCCTCAGTAAAATAAATACCTGTAGCTGTATGCAATGCGGAAAACAAGACCAATATAGCCACAGCAATTTTCATCGGCTGGTTGATTTAGGTGATGGATTGTATATGATGAGTGGTTCAGAATGACGTCATCAGGTTGGTCTAGAGCTAAGCTCAAACCCAGACAGTTTTGTTCTTTATTCAATGAAGAGAAATGTAGCGGTCGTATTGCTTGTATCTTATGAATGTTTTGCTCTACAGATTCCAACGCCTAGAAAAAAAAACAGTGGTAGGAAAATCTATGCAGGAAAAAATCTGATTTTGACGGGGCATTTACCAGGTTTGTAAGCTGTAGTAAAGTAGAGTATAAATAATCATCACAAATAAGTCATCAAGAGTACGAGAAGAGAGACGCGGAAAATGTACAGGACATCGGCCTTAAACTCCGGATCTTGGCTATCGGAGCCCACTTTGATATCAGGTGTTGCTCCGACTGCTTCCTTTGAAACGTTTCGTACTAATAGGCTTGAGATGCGAATGCCTAGGTGCTCATGAAACTCTTTTCTTACATGAATTATAACTTAACACCGGTGTGCTTCTTACCTTAGATGTGTTTATGACTGAAAGTCGTTGGTATAAACTGATATAAATAAATATTTAAATAATGCTCATAAATAATGGCTATATAGATGAGGGATTATGAGAGAAATTTAGACGCGAAATATTGATGATGTTGAAGAGGATAATTTATGCAAATTTGATCGGAGTGAATCCGAAAAGCTTTAGAAAGAACTTTTATGATGTTTATCGTGCAAATAAATGAGAACTAAAAATAGTCCACATGTGCAATTTGATGAAAATGAATACCGGAAATATCGATAACAGTTTCCATGTGACTAATTACCAAATAAATGACAGATGAGCCTCTCATCCAGTTGAGAGAGAGAGAGAGAGAGAGAGAGAGAGAGAGAGAGAGAGAGAGAGGGAGAGTGAGAGAGAGGCGAAGAGAGATTAGTATAAATTCCTGCAATCTTTTCATGGAATGCAATAGCAAGCATTGAGCAATCATATTGAAGCATGATTATTTTCTGCACATTGTATAGCTATTCTAGCTATTCTCTAAATGACAAGGAAAAATACTGCGAACTCATTTCAGAATGAAGAAAAAAGAAAGCGTATTAGAGACGCTCGAACGATATGTGTTTTTTTTTGCATCTGATCACCACAGCAACAAGCTTAAGACAGTGCCAATACATAAAAAACATAATCGATAATGTATTCATCAATTAATTCGTCGGATCGCTTGTAGAGACCTCCTCAGAGGGATTTATTTCTCCGCTCCGACGGCGTGGAATAAAAACCTGATATTTCCAAATGCTTGCAAAATTTTCTCGCGGTTAATTGATCATTTTGAGTGCGTAAGTGTAAGAGATCATTGTGTGATTTAACTTTATCAATGTTCCAGTTGAAATACCCACACTCGATAATGTGACTGAAATAACAGGACATTCTGATAAAAGACAGGTGAATCAAGGTGGAAAATCGATCAAACATAGAAGGATTATAGGTGCAAAAGTTATAGCAATAAGGAAGGAAATAGTTTTTAAAAAAAAACCTCACAAAATAATGCATAAATAAAGTTAATAGTGGAAAGAAGATTAAATAGAATAAAATGCATCAATATATTTGAAACATGGTATATATTTGAAATTTAATAGGAGAATTTAGCCTATAAACAGAAGTTAGCCTCGCTATATCATAAAAACCAGATAATAGTTCTTGACAATTTCATGAAACGAAATTATTTATTCCCATCAAAGTGGGCCCCCTTTTCCAGATACTTGAAACAGAGATCTCTCCAAAACAAGTTAACTGTCAAGGTGTTTGCATCTAAACAATGTTAGTTGGTAAATCAACACAATGCAGCAGCAAGAATTGCTTCTACGACAGTCGGCTGCCAATAACGTGACGACGGAAATGAAAAGATGTAATTGCATAATATTTGTTTAATTAGAGGGTTTTAATGAGGCATCCAATTATTGCTAATGCAAACATATAAGCAGTGCACCTTCAGAGCCAATGTGTCGTATCGAAAATCTCTTATGTTGTATGTACCCTCCTAGAGACTCATTGAGGTCATCAGCACTCCTATTGCATAAATTTTCTTAATCAGTGCTGCCAAGTTTATTAGAAAAACCTTTTTTTGGATGAAAGCATCTGTCAATAACGGCGATATTTAATCGTTACAGGCCGTTTTTGCAGCAATAATCAAACTGTCAATTACAATTAAATCAGGAAGTGAAGGCATTTCACAATAGGCGAATTTACATTTGGTATGGCCGTATCGGATAGATTTACAGCATTATTTCTGATCATGGAGGGAATACGGCACAACGGGTGAAACATTTAGTCAACACAGCCTCATTTCTGCATACAGCAATACCCCTTTTCATACCTTCACGGCATTTGTCAAACGATTTATAAATGAATTTCTTTTCAACAGGTATATTCATGAAGTACAACGTCGCTAAAGAGAGTGTATTCACCACAAAAACGTCGAAAGTACTCTCAGAAGTGAACATCGAACAATGAAGGCGATGTGCATGATGCACAGGTGTATAAAACTAACTTCCGCAGAGAGCATCATTTTTTTTCGGGTATTGAAATGTGTCGGAAAATATGCAAATTTCGAGGAATTCTTGCATATTGTCGTGCTATTAAACCACATAATCGTGGTACCTACCTCATGCAAAAAAAAAAACAAGTGAATAAATCTGTCCCAATAGAAAACCTAGGAGTAACTTATTATTAAATTTTTCTTCAATTTTCATTGATAGTTACTTTTATTTCTACGGTTATTTCGAATCGTCGATAAAAAATCATCGCAGAAATATTTTAGAGAACAAAAATGATGTGCAATTTTGTAGACGCGTCTATCAAAGTAATCACCACTGATAATTTCAAAAAAAAAAAATAATAATAATAATAATAACGCTTACTAACCTCAATCAAATTGACCTTTCATATGAATCTTTCTATAAGAGAACCGTTTTTCCAACCGAAATGATTGCAAAATACGAATTATATTACTTAAATTTTACTTAATTACTCGAATATTACTTCAATATTAATTACTTCATTATAATGAAATGTTAATTAATTCGCAAAAGCGTATGCAAAAAAAAATTTTTTTTTTTCATATTTAAGTGCTTCGAAGAAATTTGCTTGAGAAATTCATCGAAAGGTATAGATTGCATCTTTCAATTTCGAAATGCTAATTTCGACGACTCGTCGATTGCAACTTTTACTCACTTATTTGGTGAAAGAACATTTTCAAAACTATTGCAAACTCCTTTTCTATATAAGAGAGTGAACAGAGACAAAACACAATTTTCTAGGATAGAGTCATAGAAGAGGGGGGGGGGGGGCAATATTAACTCTACGATATGAATTCAATGTTGGAAAAAAATAGTTTTTATCTTTAAAGCATTATTTCTTTCGATGACAATTTTCTGGATTGATGGAGTTAGCGAACCGAATGAAGACGACGCCTCTAGGGCATCATTGATTTCTACCTTCAACGCAATGGTTATCGGCATCATTCTTAATAGCTTCCTTCTTGATGGCATCTGACAAATACACGAGTACTTTAGAAAGTCATGAATGCAACGGCAGCTCTCCTCGCTCACGCAATTCGGTCAAGAATCCTTATCGAACAAAACATCCTCATAGGTAAGGAGAGAGTTTTTCTCAACAAATATAACCGCATCTTGAGCAAAGAATTAAAAATAATAGCTCCGAATAAATAAAGTTTATATTTGGTTTTTCGTCGATTTGATATATCAAAAATAAGGTGAATCCCAGGTTGAATTGTCTTCTGGTGCTTCTAGCGTCTTAGAGATTTTCAGGTCCTGAAGAATATACTCAGGTCTTATTGCATAATTCATTTAATAAGCACTTGCCTACTCGTACACACCGTTGAATCTTTCATTTGCAATCCTGAAGTGCTCGCTGAGCAAGCTCGAGCTCTTTGAAAAAGATCAACGCATCACTGATTTCTACCTTCAGCATTGTTATCGCCATCATCCTTAACAACTTCCTTCTTGACCGCATCGATACCATTCGGTTGTAATGTAGAAGCTTCGACCTTGCCTTCGGCTACACATTGTTTCTCACTCTCGGCGCTCACCGATGATTCTTTTATCGATGCAACGGACTTGCGCTGACAAATATAACATCAATAAAGAGGAACGATCATCTGCCCGCTTCGGAAAGAAATATCCTTCGGGGACAATGCGCCGAAATTATAGCCCACTCCGTTACTTCCAACAGGATACTGTCGAAAAGTGTTCATTTTCTTAATCTCATAGTGGGGAATGAATGAGCTCCACAATGCAATCCTAGCTTGAAGCACATGCACGTGAAAGCATTTATAGCAAGTGAAGCACGTGAAACACAAGTGAACACTTCAAAGAACACAAAAGTATTTTTGTAAAAATATATTGAAAATATTCGGCAAAATTTTTAATAGTTTCATTTATTGACAATGGAATGAATAGAATATTATCAAGGAGAGAAGGAAGATGATAAGATACGCTCTCTATCATAAATCAGTGCTTATCAGTGAGGAAAATAGATGAAAGATAAAAATTTGCTTATCAGTTACAAATATTGCCTTTCATAAGCAAATAAGTATTAGATTAATTCGGTCATGGATTTTGCATTTTGAAGATTTGCACTTTAGGTGTGGTTTAAGTTGGCCGATAGCGAGAATGTAGATGGTTTACTGGCTTATAATGCTCAAAATCGAATTAATATTGAGTGTGTATTATAATGTAAAATATTGGTGGCAAAAACTTGCGATGGAAGCGGTTAGCAATAGAAAGGATCCGATCGGATCAGTCTAAACGGCTCATTACAACATATTTACTCGCAATCTAAGGTAATTGCGCTTGTGGTAAAATGCATGCACAGAAATGAAAATTAAATTTAACTGCCAAAAAGCAGAAAAAAATGTCGAAAATTGAAGTGCAATTTTGCTTAAATAATGGGCGTTTATAGTAAACTATCGAATAAAGAGTGAAGAAGACTAGACGATCCTTAGCGATCCGAAGAGAACAAACGATTTTGAGTTCATCTTCTCTACTCTACAGTGAGCACTATTAAGCATGCAGATGCTAAAATTGAGATAATATAGACTTTTCAAGTTCCAGCAAAACTTTGGTTGAATTCTAACCATGAGGTGTCATGATTATCTGCATTATGCAATTGTTAGAGTCACGTATGATCTGTAATAAAAACCCTAATTCATAGAAGCTCCTCTTTTTTTTTTCTGTGTAGCTTTCTCGGAAGCGGAGTAGAAGCAATGCTGCGAAAAAAAAGCACTAGCGATAGAATATGCTTAGCATTTGAGGAAGCTTTGAAAGTGCCCGAGCTGTAGCATCGCATCCAACCTGTTCGCTGATGTTGTCGAGAGTTTGCATCGCTAAGGTCTCTACTTCGTTGCTACTTTCGCTGAGTATATCGTCATCTTTAGAACTCGATGAAGGTAACATTGCTCCCTCATCGACCAATCGAGTCTCGATACGATTACTTCCACGATTGTCTGTTGAAGACACCATAGACACTACTGATTGTCTACCTGATGTCGACATTTTTCACCGTGGATTATCAACCTTTCCCAGGCAAGAAGATCACAGTTGCGAATATCAATTTCAATTTCTTCACGGTTTTGTTGCTTGTTTAATTAGTGAAATATAGTTGGATCTTTTCACTACAACCACAACATCGACGATACCTTCTGATAGTATCAATCCGTGAGCGATACACTTGAAGGCAAAAATATATGTCCGACAATATAGCAAAGCTTTAGTAGCTTTAACCTTTGAAGTTAACTCCAGAATCCGTTTATAAAGATTCCGAATTACTTGTGACGATAGACCTAAGAAAACAACAATATCAAAGACGACAACTGCCGGAGAGGTGATAGATAGAAGAATGACGATAAAAGAACTGCGTGAAGTAGAGTGCAAGCGCTAAGCTAAGCATTGGATTACTTTGAAATGCATGAAGAGAAGCGCAAACATACATATTATCATTTAGTGGCTAATGTATAGCTAACATCACATCATACATTCATACATAAAAATCGTATCTTAGCTGCATCTCTTCACTCTTATCCTTATTGGAAAGAAAATAAGGAAAAGACCATCAAATATCGCTCAAAGGAATGGAATGTACTGAATTGCGAATTACTGAATACTTCAAATATATTAATGCCTATTTTTTGAAATAATAATAATAAGAATGTATAATACAAAAGGATATTTTCAACGATACGATTTTCCAGAAATCTTTCAAGTGAGAAAATTCCAAAAGAAAAAAATAAATTCAAAAAATACGCGAAAAAAATTTTTTTGAATAGCCTCTACTAAATAATCGATTTTATAGAGCTTATTAGAATTATTGATTTGGATCAAACTTTGAAGAAGATATCCTCGCATGTGTTTTTAAATTTTAAGCAAAGAGAAGAAAAAGAGTTGCTGCCATCGTATTGATAATGGATATTTGTCCTAGAAAGATGGAAGGCGATATTTTCTAGGAGACAACATTTAACTAGAAGGTAGTATTTCCCAGGAATTCAATGAGTTCTTATGTTTTCCTGGTTGTTTATCGTTGTTCGGCTCTCAAAGCAATGGAAAATTGTTGATTAAATTACCAACTGACAAGTTGTCATTTGCGTAGTGATCGATAACGGCCGCTAAACATTGATAAATAATCTCTAATAGAAGATATTGGCTAAACAACTGACCAATGTCCATTAAATCGTCGCATAATCAAAAGACAGTATTTTAAAGTACAATGATTATATCATAGAAAATTTTATTATAACTAAACGATATAAGTAGCTAAGTTATAATTAAACACAAATATTCTATTACTGAAAAAATACGGTCATAATAAAGTAAACTGGACGACATAAGCATGACCAAGAAGAAGTGCTAAGTTTGATACCTAGTGCATAGAAGAAAAACTATGCTCGAATATGTTTCTAAAGGAATCAATAAATAGGTCTTCAAGAAGCCGTAAAAAACCACATTGCATAAGTTTGACTCCTTTAATCAATAAAGCATTTATCAAGAATTAGTGTTCTTTATATCACTTCTACGTCCGCTTAGGCGAAGTTGTAAAGCAGCGTGAAGGTTAGCTATTAGGATCGTCTTCTACCCATAAAATGTTGATAAGTCGATCAACCATCGTCTCGCCTAGGACGATGGTCGACATAAGGGTGATAATCATCATGACCCGATATGACGGAGCCAGAGAATCTAGCCAGAGTCCTCTTACAACTGCCGATGCAATAACCAACACGAAACGATGGATGATTGTTTAAATGATGTCATGGAAATTTATTATTTGGCCATAATGACCGGTTTTATTTCAGGTGGTTTTTAGAAATTTGTGGGATTGCTATTACGAAGTTTATAACTCAGGATAGCCCTATAAATCTATGAGTCGAAAAAAAATGACGGAAAAAATTACTGAGAACCAGAAACACTTCATAATTTCTTGAATCTGGTGAAACTGGTTCACTAGAAAATATTTTGAAAGATTTATTTCGTGCAAATGAAATGAGACATTCCCTTTAGAAGCACAAAATCTCATTAATATAGTTGAGTGTAAATTGATAATTAGTTCACTCTCCTTCGAACAATACAATTATTAATTAATGCACAAAAGTTCGCATGCGAAAGGCAAATTTAGCAAAGAAAAAAAAATGTTCAAACGATACATTATTAGTTAATGTACAAAGTTCGCATGCGAGAAGTGAATTTGGCAATGAAGCATATAAGGCATTTTGTTACTTTACGAATAGAATGCACTAATTCATCGAAGAAATAGAAACACAAAAATGCTAAAAGGAATATTTTATTTTCGATAAAGTTTTAAAATTTTAGGCATTTACGAATAAAATATATAAATTTAATTTTTCTTAGAAAATTCAAAACATAAAAAGAAAATGAAAAAAAAAAGAAAAATTCAAAAATTAATGAAAAATGTTTTTATTCGATGTGAATGAAAGTTAATGTCTCTGTGCATACAAATTAATTATAGAAGATTGCAAATTGAGAAAGCGCGTAATGCGCTTTTCTATTTCAATCATCAAATATCAATCGCTTTTATGAACAAGTGGTAAAATAAAACCCGTTCAATAATCATTCATATAAGTTTTAGATGAAAATCAACTGCGTTAGGAAAGGTTGCAATAAAATGCGCGAATTTTTTTCAACAAGGCAATGAATTAAATTGCCTTCTAATGCCCGCGAAGTAAGGCAATGAATTAAATTGAAAGTAAGTATGGAAGGTCGCTTTATTTTACATTATAGGCAACAAATATCATACATTCAGGTCGTATGGTTCCGATGTTAAGACTCCCATACAGATAAAGACAGATATAGACATGTAGATGAAAATGTGCTGGGATATGATATAGCCATGGAGATATTTACAAAAGTGTGCCTCGAAGAATTCACAACATTACATATTTTTCTTTATATTAGGGTAAAAATAATAGTTAATTTATGCATAAAAATGATTATTTTGTAATGTAAATAAATCAAACTAAGAGATATGTGACACAATTTATAGCATTTTTACACTCAGTATTTTAGTTTAAAAGTATTTAGGCTACATTTAACGAGACGTTTTATACAATCTCCTTTGGCAGAGCTTATCGACTCAATATCGAAAACATAAATAAATTTTATTATTCGTACTATAAAGATAGGGAATTTTAACACAAAAATATAACACACGTTTATTTTTTATTTATTTATTTATTTATTTATTTATTTATTTATTTATTTATTTATTTGAATGGATATAGAACTGAAAGAGAATTTTTAGCACAAAATTTGTGCTATAAATTGCAATAGATCAATATTTAGAGCATCGTCAAAAGCATTTTCACTCGATGACATATAGCATTGATAAATGGTGTAGCACTTTTCAAAGAAATATTCATTCTATGCGTTTTTACAATTGTGGATTTCCATAACGAATAATAAAATCAATTTGTTGATATCGCTTCATTTTATGCAAATTATAGCAAATTATAAAACTTTTTTATATTAAAATTAAACTTCTCATATATTCTTCAATAAATTCCTAATGAGATAACAGCTTATCAGTAATAATCATTAATGTTAGTTAGTTAAATGATCACTAAATTTCTTTATTTATTCAATTCTCTAATAAGTATAAACGATCAAGAACTTTCCTTTATATATGAGGCGAAATAAACAACGCAATTTGCTCGTAAATCACAAATTGCAAATGGACAGTGATGCCGTTAGGAGATAGTGAACAGATGATAAAAGATTTTATCAAAGTGCTCGAATCATTAGAACTTGCATAGGAAATTAAACGACTCCTTCATCCTCTTTTGCTTTGCTTATCCATTCACCTCTTTTCCCTCACCTCCCCCCCCCCCCTCCCCCTCTCCCCTTGTCGTCATCTCTCAAAACATATAACAATCGTACGATATACATGTAACTCTCTTTTGCATTATGGTTTTGTATGCATCTTACTGAAAAATATAGGTTTGATTTTACAAGTAATCTTCACATTATTAAACAGTTATTGGTGGAGTTATCTAGCGAAATAGTTATTAGTTAAGTATGTCATAATAATCTTTCAATGCACACTCATAATGAAATTTATTGAAGAAAAATTAAAAAGAAGTTGATAAATTAATTTATGCTTATATGAAAATAATGTACATATATTTATAAAAATAAAGAAAATGACGTCAACATCTATTCATTTGAATAATAAATGAAATTATGAGGTTATTATTGATGTTACTGAAAAATGCAAATTAATTCAAACTATTCCGATGTAAGGTCGGAAGCAAAAAATATTCGGGCATTACTTCAAGCGATAGAGATGAAGCCTACATGGGTCTTCTATAGCCATACACAAAAATATGCAAGTTAGATGCCATGTTGGAAGAAATAAAGACCAATCAAGCGAGATAGAGATTAATTACCTGAAGCAAGATCGATCCTCGAACTCAAATATGGATTATGAGGGATCATCGAACCTTTGCGTGATTCCTCAATCTCATAGGTGGCTTCCATAAATGTGCGTGGTCGAAATGAACGCTTACGATTCGTTGGACGTGAACTAACATCGTGAGAGAATTTGCGTGAGAATCTACGTGTCGATTCCATGGGTTGTGACGATGAATCAATATCAGGTGGCAAGGTTTCGGTAAATTCTGATGTGGTAAGCGTTGCTTCCGGGGATAGCAATTCTTTGAATTCAGCATGCCCCCCGGAAGTACGTATCGGTCTACTCAATTGCAGTCCGACTACCGTTAGTACACCACCTTCAAAATCCTCACTAATTTCGTGCTGAATTAACGCACCACACCAATTGCGCGCAACAGCGCCAATGAATGGCAACGCCAGGGTGATAACGCTTGTGGGGCGGGCTATACCGCCGTTAGCGTAACGGATTCAGAAGCAATCGTTGATTTCAGACGATCGTTAGTGAGATTCGTTGAGTGGTCACAACTCGCATTTACATATTACTCGATTCAGTTTTAATTGTTTTACATCATATCGCCAACAATCGCTTCCGTTTAGATAATATGTAAATATTCCATATCTGTCGTCCATTGCATTATTCCATTCCCTTGGAATAAATTTTAGATGCTTCTCATCAGCACAAATATATACAAAATAGATCCTCTTCTTATGTAGTACTGGTCGAGCTGAATGACCATTAGTGGATCCTCGCTAGAGACTTCACTCCTTCGTGAAAATTTTCACTTTTACGCAGAGACAAGCGGAAATCATGTAGGCGAAAATGATTGTATATTCATATGCAAAATACATATGAAATTGATCACTGCAATATGCAAATCATTTGTGCAATTCGTTGCACTTTTATCAATGCAATAACCGAAGATTATATATTGCACTCTTTTTTTTTTGTTCCGCATGAATTATTCGCTTCAGTGCGTTTCGATTGCACTAATTGATTCACATTATTGACGATTTAAAAGAATGAAAAAAAAAGCATTGAAGGATATCTCTCATAAAAAAGCGCTAACAATAAAAAGTACACTTGGCTCATAAAATAACCTAGAATAAATGTGCCTGAATTACTGGTCTCATATATTACAGAAATTGTTCAAAATTTTCTCATCATGAGCGATTTATTTTAGGCAGTTAAATTGCTAAATATGAGCTTATATAAGGCTTTCTATTCGTGAAAATATACTTACTTTTTAGATGTTTACGATAGCTTTTTGTTCGCGCTTATCTCAAACAAATACCCTTCATGTGGAAACGTTCATCTCTTTAATAACAAATGATATTTCATATTCGTTATCTAGGTGATAATGAGTTGACAATAATCGCCTTATCATTTCATAAACACATCTTCCATATTGTATTAATATCCACAAATAAACTGATCATAAAATATCCACAAATAACTATTCTATTATTCAATAAGCAAACGAAACGACGAAACGTTTCTCGTTGAACCTAGAGAAACAAATGTTTTTATTTTATATTAGCGCTTTTAATCTTTGAGACGCAACTTGAAAATTGTATTTTCCTCAATATTATTATTAATGTAATATTCCAACAACTTAATTCAACATATTGCTATTACTTTTAAAATTCGAAATTATGCAATTATGCAATATTTTCGAAGTAATTATCAACTAAAATTATGAAGTCATCTTTTTTATATTCAAATATTGTGCCATCGACATAGTAGGATATCGCTAAAAGTGAATCGAATTTATTGTTCATTTATAGATCAATCGGAGTTTTTTTTTTTTTTTTTCATTTTGAGCGAATATTTTCTGCAAAAATAATATAGTTTAAGTAAACGCGTTTAAATTCCAAATAATCAATGAGCTGAACACTTTTTTTGAAGAATATTCACAGCATAAACCGACGAACAGTAAGCCATTTAATAAATCGAGTGAAATTCCAAGCTTTCATGATCCAAGAATCCATGAATCCAGAAATCAAGTAATGTTCACTTGAAATTTTGATGAATGAGCAAAATACTGAAGAGAGCAAAATAGCAACGAGTAAGATCATTTTGTTGAAGACAATAACATGAAAGCACCTAGGTCTTCTAGGTGCTCCAAAATGTATGAATGTAGTTTTCTGGATGCGACTGCAGAAAAAAAAAAGACGACAACGCTTAGTTGGTCACTCAATGCTAGCACAGCATCCACTCTCGCTCAGATTTTATGCTTCATACACTAGCTAAAACCAATAATCTTTAATTTTTGTTTGCATCTCTGCATTCATATATTTCGCAGACGTTGGCGTATCGCCCTCCATAGTTCTATGGTCATTCATTCAAGCACTCTTTTGCGCAGCGTTAAAGCAGAGTATAGCAATATATGCGTGCGGTCTTGGCTATATCAACGAACACAGCATCTCGAGGTCGATAAAGCCGATTGACATCCATACAGCGACCTCGTAAAATAGTTTCTGGATTCACAATAGAAGAGGGAGGAGGGAGGGGGAAATCGGCATATTTGATTATAGCGCATCCGTCATTTTAGAGCTTTTCCACTTTGGATGCCATATACACAAGTACCCTACTACCTATAATGAAATGCTTTTCTTAGATGCTTTATTTATTAGTTTTTTACGATCTTGTGACAGATATCCGACCGTCGAGGCAGTATTTTTTTGATTTACTAAGTTATTATTTTGGAAGTGAATTTTTCAAAAAGCTAAACATTGCTTACTTCGATGACCTAATAATGTGGAAAATAAAATTTTCAAAACTGCAGCAAAAAATTTCTTGAAATTTCTTATAGAATGAGAAAATATGAAGAAAAAATGAAAAAAAAAATAACTTATCAATATCTTTTACATCATATGAATGGATATTAATTCTATTTTAGGAATGAACTTAAAACATAAAGATTAAATTTAATATAGTAATGCCTTGTTATATTTTATACAGTAAGCAATGAGTAAGTACAATCCACCTGGCGGGAAATAATTAAATTCCGCGCATAGGTGACATTTAAATGGAACGATTCGAATATCCGAAACAAATGCAGAGCATATTTGAAACATTTTTATTCGCGTTCAATGTGATATTTCTGGTAGCTTAACACTCTAAAGTCAATATGTTACTTTGTGGCAATTCATCTTCAAATAGTCAAGCTAAGCGCTATTTCACACACCATTTCAAAGAAATATCTCCATTAAACTCACCGCTAAAATCTTATTCGTATCGCAATAAAATCATA
Organism: Ascaris suum; assembly: GCA_013433145.1. Classification (NCBI taxonomy): domain Eukaryota; kingdom Metazoa; phylum Nematoda; class Chromadorea; order Rhabditida; family Ascarididae; genus Ascaris; species Ascaris suum. The sequence continues at coordinate 1,208,764 of CM024186.1, read as the reverse complement.
TCGGCTGATAAATATATGAATTTTTTTTTTGTTTGTATGAATTTTTTTATCGTATAAATTTTTTTATACGAACTTTTTTGAATTTTATATGAATTTTTTTTTGTAGAAATTCTTTTTTTTTCAAAAATTGAATATGATATAAATAATATATAAATATCAACTAATGAATATTATTTTCAATATATATATATATATATATATATATATATATATATATATATATATATATATATATTATATATATATATATATATATTTATATATATATTATATTATATTTATTTATATTATATATATTTATATTTATTTATTATATTTATATTTATATTTATTTATTTCATAAAAAGAAATTCTGAAAACGCAATATTAATTTATTATACAATGATATTGAAGATGCATATATTTTCGACGCTTTATGTAAAGAAAATAATTCATTAAATGTGTGTACATCCTCTATTCACAATAATAAAACTAGTATACTCTGAGATTTGATCATGCACAAAAATTTTCACTTCATTTATCCACGATTTCTTTTTTTTTCTTGCATCTATATTTTTTTCTTTTTTTTTTCTAAGCATCTTATTGATGCTTGCATTTTATAAATTTAGAGTTCATTTAATTAATTTAATATATTGATCAGAAAGGAATATTCACTCTTAGATTGAATAAAAAAATTTTTAAAATTTATGAATTTAAAAAAAAATTTTTTTTTTAAATTTTAGAAAATGATCATTATTTGATTTCTATGAAATAAAGAGGAATTATTATTTATGAGACGAAAATTTTCCTCAAAATTTTTGCAATAATCGTTAATTAATTTGCAATGTTTGAAGATATTTCAAGTTCAATTATTTTATAATTTTACGATTATGTATTCAATTTTTTTTAATATTTTATAATTTGTAATATAATTTATAATATAATTTTATAATTTATAATATTATTTTATAATTTGTTACGCTTGGCGCATGGTGAACGTTGGATTTTTTTTTTCTTTTAAATCGTGATAGTTAAATTTCTTCGAATATTAGTTTCATATTTCTCCATCCTATAAGTCTAGAATTAATCTTTAATTAATAGCATGAAATATGATAGAATATTCATCCTTTGTAGGTACATTTTTCTTTAAAAAAAAATAAAAAAATGCGCCAAGCGTATCAAATTTTGATATAACTTCTAATTATTCGAGTAATTTGTATAATTTAGATCGCTATGCGTTATATATGATGAGTGCTAGCTCATTAAAATTAATGAAAGAGTAGAAGATAAAATAGTCAACAACACTTATTTATAAATGAGAGACTATTAGTACAGCTGAAAAGATTCAACGTTTACTTCACTAAGTGATTATATTGCTGCTTCATAGCAATCATCTCATCGTTTCTCCTTATATCTCAACCTCAACAACCAATAATAAAATATTGCAAAAAAAAAATTGCAAGAATATCGAGAAAAAATTAAAATAATTTGCGAAATATGGCCAATAAGAACATCCTAAGCTCAAAGCATTTTTGAATATTAGCCATTATCTAGATTTAGGCTTAAGAGTTATGCCATTCAACCAGTATAATTTTGAATATGCCAAACATAATTGACATTTTCCAAATTCAGCTTGAATGAGCCACAATTTAAATAAGCCGGTAAATGAGAAATGCGCCAATTACAGGATACAAAAAGAGACGGTCTTTATCATATTGTTAATGCCATTATCGGAGTTTTTATTCTAGGAAGACAAAGAGGTATGAGAAATTTTCTAAAAAATTTCTTAAATTTTAAAAAAATTTTTAAAAATAAGAAAAAAATAATATTTTTAAAATGCAACGTACAAATGGAAAACAATTGTTTCTTTAAATTTTTGCAATAAAGAAAACATGAAGCGATATATTCGATAAAATAAAATAAACATGCAAAGAAAGAAAAGAAAAATACTTGTAATCATAAACAAAACATGCAATCATACGTTGAAAATCAAAAAGGAAGTCCCCTCGAAGCGCTGTTTTAAAACATTACAAATTATCAATCAAATCATATGACACGATAAAGAATTTCAAATGAGTAGAATATGGGAAGCGAATAAATTCAGCATATCAGTTCAATACGCGAAGTTCCGTTCAATATGAAGAGGATTTGCCCACGGGTACAATATAAAACTTTGTATTTATCAGCGTTCTTCAATGTATGTTCAATCAAATGAATCCATTAGCAATCAAAAATTTACATATGATTTTTTAGCAGAGGAAAGAAGTCTTATAGTTAGCCGATGGCTTTAGAGAGAAAAATTCCTCCCTGTTGCCATCCAAATTCCCATCATTTTCCTTTTTTCCTCGTTGACAGTGTTCTTTTATATCATTGACTTTTTCTAGTGCTTCGTAATTATTCCTGAATAGACTTAGATAGATTTCTCGGTAATATAAGGTTAGAACACAGTCGCTATGAAATCATATTGCGCGATTGGTGCCACAATAGCACAGAAACGTCCCATCAAGTAGAAATATTCCAATTTTCATTAAAGCCACAAAATAAAGAAGATACGGAAGTTATAAGGTGAGTCCATGACAGGTATTAACAAGATGGAATATGGCATTAGTGAAGTAAGTCCATGATATGTGAAGTATATAGTTTGAGCGTTGAACCTTTTGAAGTATATGTACATTGCAGTATTGATATTAAACTTCCCTAACCATGTGCAGCGTAATCACCGCTAGAGGCGCAAGTGTCAATCAGCCATACCCGCAACCAATAGGGAATAGAACAAGGATAATCCACATTGTTCCTATTATATGCAAAAAGTCGATATGCCTAATATGGCGAAGGCGCAATACAAAGAAGGAAATGACTTAGCAGTGATGGAAATGACGTCTGACGGACCGGAAGGATGCATCTTCAGTCTTCTCGAAAGGCGTCTCAGTGTCAATAAATAAATCTTATTCTTAATCGAGTACACTCCTAGCTAAACATTGAATATCATAGCGCAAGCTCTGGATTCTCCATAGAAACCTCGAAACGTCCCTCAGAAGTCACCAATAGTGTTCGAGGTATAAGGTCACCATACCGGTTAAAACGGTCGTAAAAGTGCATGTAATCTATTTACGGTTGTGGGAAACGCAAATATGAGACCCTTCAATCATTGAGCACGCTTTTGAAAGCGGATATCATCAAAGGACAAAGCATGAAAAAGAGGAGCAAAGATACAGGATGAAACCATCTTTCTATTGCATAGATTAGCAGCATCGAACACGAATAAGGTGATATGTAAGCCGGATGTCGATTTATCAAAACATTTTCAAATCTAAGAAGTAGCGTATATAATCTGCTTTAAAAATTGCTGCCAATTAATATTAAACTAGCATAAAAAATTGGCATATTGCCAAATTTAAATTATGTCTCTTCCAGAGTTTGTTTATAAGTCGAGTAAAATGCTACGTGATGCTATCAGACCGCTGTGATACATAGCATTCTAAGAGATTCACTATTTTAGAGCAAACTTCAGATTAATCGATTGGTCGTTAAACACATCAAAGTGATAGAAAATGAGTGATAGAAAATGAGTATGATCAGGAAGGCTGGAATGAACAAGCGTTAGCCAAAAATTTTCGCAGGAAATAAAGACTGATCAAGAGTTCAACGAGAAAAAAAGCGGCGAAAAATTTGAAACACGATGGGAATTAAATCAGGATAACGCCACCATGAAATCAAGATCACCAAGAGTGCCTTTTGATGTGTAACGATGATGACACCTTTATTTAAAAAATATACTTAACTGTCGGCATTCCATATCGTCCATACCAGCGGTCAAATGCGCCCGTCGAGAGATACGATATGACGTTGCCTTAATTCAGCGAGATTATAACAAGCGCTAATCTTCGAAGATTTGTATGTATAACGAAAAATGAGACCTATTTATGAGAGAAACAAATATAAGACTGGCTGATATCACAATTTTATATAAATTAACAAGTTACATACATAATATAGAGCTGCATGAATTGAACTGCTAGACCATGGCTACTAACCTAGCGAGCGAGCCATAGGTCTTTCTTCCTTTGTCCTCTCTCCTTCCTCTTTCCTTCAATTTCCTTACTATTCACTCTGTCTGTATCAGAGAGCGGTGCTTTCGTTAGTTCCAAAGCATAAGTCCGCAAAAACGATAAAACTTCGCAATTTTTGAAGATGATAAGATAATAGTTAAAAGTTGTTGCTTATTACGGAATACAACTTACTTTTGCGTATATGACGGGTAGAAGGGTAGAACCGAAATGATTCGATGCGAATTTCGGGACTTCCGATGACCATTTGTACTAGCCGATCTCATCGGCTGTAAGAAGGGTGCAAAATGGCGAATTCACTGACCAACTTGAGAATAATACAAGCAAGTAGATCAGAAAATAATTGATATTACTGTTAAGTGGGCATGAAAATTACTAGTAAGAGAATCCATGTTGTTCACATATGACACAAGTTGTATGGTATGACAATACTTCAATGAATGGATCTATATAAACTCGATGTTAATGCATTCAGCAAACAGTATTACACGTGATATCTAATCCTGGACTTTAATACCTGCAAGTGTTGAACCAATATATACTATATTCATCTTTTTTCCACTCTCTAGTCGCTCATCGGTAAAATTTTACTTACAAGCTGATGACCTACTAATGGAAAACTGCAAAGCTGTTTAAAAGTAAAGCGCAATATCACAAGCAATAGAAGACGGTATATATGCTCGTGGTAATGACTTTTTGCAGCAATAATTTGCCTTACAGGCTGGAAATACGGACGCAACGTTTAATACAAAGGCAGCCACATATTTCGCCATAAAAGCGGCGCCAATGGCGATCGGATTCCACTGCCCACTCATCTGCCAGAAAATTGAGCTAAACGAACGTCGTCAGTTTGCAATCGAGTTGAAAAAGTACAGAGAATTTAGTCCCTAAGCAAGCTTGATTATATATAGGGATGAAATTATTCAGCAATCGCGATCGCAGCGACGACCGACTGATGTTTTTGGTGGAACGAGGCTCATTCTCTAATGAATGTAAATAATTCATTGACGAATGTAAGCCCAGAAAGCAACTGGCTGTCTAGGCGCCAGCCTGGAGCTGACGATACATCTTTCTCTCAATTAGACAGCGATATCTTCCTAGTCCCTATCGAGCAGCTAGATCAAGCTGCTCCGATCAATTGTTTATACTTCAATTGCTGAAGTATACTATAGCAAGTTGAATGACATCTATGCGCTTGAGAAGTTTTCAAGACCTAATATTGTTGTAATGGCTGAGACATGACTTGGAAATGATAATAGGGATTCTCGGCTTAGCTTTAACTCATTAAAATCTGTTTTCTTATTGGTCGATTTTCTCCTGAAAATTCTGGAGGAGTTATCGTTTTGATTAAAAAAAAAACACATTTCGACATTTGAGTTGAGCCTTGCAATTCTCTTTTTAAATGAGAGCTTCTATATGTTGATTTAATTTTTTAGCGTTTTTTTTTTGGTGATAATCTATCGCGCCGTTAACTATAATACTAATAGAACTGCTGATGCCCTTAACTCTTTAGATGGATATTTTCGGTGATTTCATTATTGCAATAGATCAGAAAAAATGAATTGTAATCTCCATCAAATCAATTCGATAATTTTATTTTGAAGAAATAGCTTTTCCTTTTCCTATGATTTATTTGATAGCAAACGCAAAATTAACAAAATCAACCATTTACTTCCTCACGAACGACCAAGATATAAATCGTAGTTGATTTTCAAGCATCGACTACAATTCCATTGATTTACGCCTTCAAATATTTCAGCTAAAATCTATTTTTATGAATGCTTCTATAATATTCTGTCCGCAAGAAAAATCTATGTGTTTTTATTTGTTTCGATTCAATGAAAAAAAAAATTTCCCAAGCATATTTGCCAACAGTTTATCCTAGATGATGGGCAAATATTTGAAAAAAAAAACGATTTGTTAAGGTACCATAAGACTTTGCAAAAAAAAAAAAACAATGCAAAGAATTATCGAAGTCATTTACTATTTTCTTTAAATCGAAAATCTTTTTAATGATATATCAATAGGAAATAAAGAAGAATATACTAATCAATACTATTAACGATTTTACAAACGTGAATTTATTTGCCGAATATTTCTTAAGTACAAAATATGTTACACTCTACAAAGTGTTATGACATCTTTTGTCTTTAGGCGAATTTTTGATGGTCTTTGTTTCGTTTGTCATTTCTTTTTGAAAACCTCTAACAAACAAAAAAAAAAGACTATCTCATTTCCTTCCTTCCATCTAAAAGATTACAATAGTCATTCCGTTATTCAAGAACCCATCTTCAACTAAAATTTCCCATTAAGCAAATATTTCATTAATACGATCAATGTGCAAAAATATGAAGGTGATCATTTCAGATTCACTTTACTATTATTTTATTTGAAGTAGTCTATTTAGACGGGAAGGAATTAATTATATTTCTTTAAAGAGAAACCAATAATTTTTCAATTTTTGAGTTTTATTGCAGTAGTTGAATTTTGGCGCTGAACAATCGAGCCTAGACCGATGTGATATATTCCGAAACGTCGAAAGATTTGATATCGTCAACCATGAAAAACTTCTATTTAAATTATTCACTTATGATGTATTATTGAAGCTTCTAGTTCAGATTAACCGGTTTTTTTTTTGAGTGATCGAAACTTCCAAACTAAAACGGTAAAGCCTTTCCCTCAATCATATCATATCGTTAGTGGCGTTCCCACAAGAACCTCACGTTATTCCTGGTGTATATAAATGATGTCATGAATGGGTTTTAAGCACTATTCGTAAACTTTTTTTTGCTTGTGATTTAAGGATTTATGGATTGATTAGTGATCTTTTACCTAAAATTTAGAGAAGTTCAGTATGATTCAGATGCAGATTGTCTCGTCTAATGGTCTCTAACGCTTGACGTTTAAATATTAGTAACGAAAAATGTTGATTGTTGCATATTGATATACAACATGAATGCCCATTATGATTCTTTAAGGTTTGATGCCCACTATCATCTCCGGCCAAGATTAACGAACGTTCGTTGGCAAATCTTTTGCATTAGAAGATTCATGATGAGTTCGGTGACTAGAAAGTTCAAGGTCACAGATTGCATTCAATGGGCAGTTCAATTTTGATTGCATCCACTATTATAGGAAGCCATTCATTGCTGGTTGTTATCTTCCTGAATATGGCTGTTTAGATTGGTAGCTATTTTTTTGAAAACGGAAAACGGAAACACTAGAATAGAATTTCGAAAAGTTTTTCCGGATCCATATAATCCGAACTATGAAACTCGTCTAAGCTTTTCCGGTTTAAAATCGTTTCAGTATCGCCAGTCACCTTTATTGAGAGCTCAGTGTTCCGAAATTGTTGATGGCTGCTCTGATCTTGCCCTTAATATAATTTTTCTTTTTCTATTCCACGTAATTTATCGTATGCTCATAGCTTTCAATTGTTTCCATGAGTCTCAACCTTCAATTCAGGTCGCAATTCCCCTCCTTTTCTGGTCCTCAGAATGTAGAATGAACTTCCTTCTAAGGTCGGCTCTGTAATTAGCATTATTGACGTCTCTCTCGCTCGAACATTTCAATCTCGTAGAAATTTATGAATTTTTGCTTAAACGAGGCCAGCTTTTCGATCATTCGATCATCCTGGTGACATGCATCCTATATGCAAAAATTTAGTTCCTCTTTTGTTCGGTTGATATTTCGAGTGCTTTTTTTTGCAGATTTAACAACGGCAACAGTTTGCAATGAACTATGCTCATCAGCCACATATCATAAACTGGGGAGGGGGGGGGGGGGGACAGGCGGTAGGAATGAAGGATGTCACAGTCCCTTGTAACGTCTTTATGCGATCGCTAACAATGCTGCTCTAACATCGAAACAGGCGATTATATGCACGCAACGAGTTGTGCATAAACACGTCATATGCCTTGAAGCAAACTGTTGTTGCAAAAAAAAAACATTCAACGGTGGTTCGTACTCAAATACCTGTTGCATAAAAGAATGAATAAATCAACAAGGAATAAATAAATAAATAAATAAATAAATAAATAAATAAATAAATAAATAAATAAATAAATAAATAAATAAATAAATAAATAAATAAATAAATGCTGATATACGCAATACACCGGAAGTCGAAGAAAAAAACTAATAAGATTCTTAATTATTAAACTCAACAAAATCTTTATAATATCCTGCAATGAGAATGCTTACAAGTCAACATTACTTCATCAGAAAAAAGTTGAGAAAAAGCTTGGCCAGCCAGCTTGGCTTTGTTCGCCAAGTAAACATTTGCTTGGCCTATAGAATGGGTGGAGGACTATCTACAGAGATAGTAAATACAACTACTATCAAGCCTAATGAAGCTACAACTGGTGAGAGTTACATCATAAAATATTGAAGAATAAGCGTTTCAGCAAATGTTCATTAGTTATTATCATTTACTAATATCCCGAATCGACACAATCTAACGACAATAACAGCAATGGTTTTTTTTGAGAGAGAGAGAGAGAGACGGACAGACAGACAGACAGACAGAGAGGGAGAGAGAGAGAAAGAAAGAGTAACCACATGACAGAATTCAATATCTCATTAAAGGTAATGAAAGCTTTGAAAATTTGCTAAAACAATAAGTTTTAGAGAATATAAGTGATACATTAATAAATGCACCATTTTATGCAAAGAATATATCAAATAAAAGTATAATTAATAGAATAGAATAAAAATAA